>OY730170.1:3736061-4437903 GCA_963422465.1 Lichina pygmaea
GGCATTGTTGGAGAAGGTGTTGTTTTTCTGGTAGTGTTCTGGGAGGAGTCCGGTTTCTTCTTTTTGACAGGCATAGGGTAGGTAACCTGCACAGTGAGTTGTTCACAAAGGGTCACCTGGTTCCTAGCAGTAATTGCACAATCCTGGGACCACTCCCCAAGACTGTACTTTCCTGGGCAGTCTTTTCCAACTAGACTCTAGGGAAATCTGGCTGTATTAACTCAAGCTGGAGACCACACCCCCTGCCTGAGCTTTCCTAGAGTTTTTCAACTCTACCAGCACTAGAGGCAAGCTCTAAACTATTTCTCTTATCCTGGGAGCCCTGATCTCCTTGATGCTAGATGTTTCTCTTGAGAGAAGTTCAAGCTGTTATCTGTCTGACTGGGAGTACTTGCTCAATCCTGGGACCACACCCCAAGACTGAGTGTTCCTAGGTAATTGGGGCCTGTCCCCAGTCTTTCAGAATCCCACTGGCCACTCTCTGCCTTGTTATAGATAGTCTGTTGGTTGTTGAAGTTGAAGATCGAAGATTCAGAGATCACAACTTCTGACAAACAAGCTGGGTTACCCAAAGTGATGGGTTTTCACCTTAAGGTTTTGGTGGTTCCCAACAGATACTCGCTTGGTTTCCAGAACTTCTGACAAAGTCCGGTGATTATCAGAAGTTATAGTCCTTGAACGTAGTGGTACTGGGAAGAGTTTTGTTGGATGTGCGTGTTGGCGTGTAGTGACACAGGTAATCGCAGGTGCTTTGCATTGCTAGGGGTCATGTTGTTGAGCTCCCGATGTCACCCCTTGACAAGGGAGTTCAGTCTTTTCCTGATTGAAGTGTTTTTCCACTGACTGGGCAATAGGTCCAGCCATTCCCATCAGTTCTGAGGAATCTGTTCATGAATTTATCTTGCTGATGCTTGCTACATCCAGGCTTGAGGCAGTACTGCCAATTGTTGACGTAGCAGTTGTGGTTGTTGCCTTGCTGTAGAAACATGAGGTGTTCATGCCAATCATGTGTGTGCCCGGGGAATGTGGTGTGTTGGTGTTTGTCCCAAAGGTGGATCTCACACACATCCTTCTCGCAATTGACCCAATGCTTGTGGCAGGTGGTGTGGTAGGGTGAATGTTCTCCGTACCTTCGTAGTTGTTTGTGGTAGGTGCAGTAGTGCTTTGTGCAAAACCTCCACTGTAGTTCACCATGCTGTAGATTTCATGGGTCCATACTGTAAGTATAGCTTCCTTGTGGTATTTCTTCTTTGATAGACACAGGTTTGTCTTGGTCCCTATCAGAGGTGGTTAAGAGCTCCTGTCTCTTGTCCTGACCTGTCTGTTCTGGTAGGTCCTTGCCTCCTGATGTTGCCAGTTGGTGGGCTGCTTCCAATGTCTGATTGTAGTTGTTCTATTGTTCAAGGGATAGCTGAGCCTCTTCTGGTGGGTCCTCTGGCTTGATGACATTCCAGTCTCTGTCAAGTGTATTAAGTTGCTGTCAGTGCACCTTGTTCTTTGAATGACAGTCTTTCACCATGTGGCCTAGCTTGCCACAGGAACACTTTCAGACACCAAATCCATAAGCTGGCCAGCTCTTCAAAGTTCTGGAAGCTTGCAAAGTGGGGAAAGTCCAAAGCCAACAAGACTCCTGATCTTCCTCTGGTTCCTGACCTGGAAACACAAGAAGGAATAGCCAAAACCTTTGAGGAAAAGACTAAAGCCTTCTCACAACAGTTCTTTCCAAAAGCTCTAGTTCCAGAACCAGGCTCAGAAAGCTCCCAGACTATCTCTGAGATACAGCTCTCCCAGAAGGTAACATGTGAAGAAGTGGAGCAAATTCTGGCCAAGAAGAAACCTTTCACAGCAGGAGGGAGAGATAAGCTGCCAAATGGATTTCTGAGAGCTCTGGGGCCTAGGTTCTGCCAAGCTCTAGCTATTCTGACTTCAACATGCTGGAAACTGGAGTACTTCCCTGAAAGATTTAAGAGTGCAAAAACAGTCTGCTTGAGGAAACCTGGCAAGGGAACCTACAATCAAGCTAAAGCCTGGCGCCCTATAGCTCTGCTAAACACAACAGGCAAGCTGATGGAAGCTATTGCTGCAGCCAGACTAAGCAAGATAGCAGAAGAAGCTGGACTATTGCCAGATATCCAGATGGGCTTTAGGAAAGGAAGATCCACAGAAGCAGCACTTTTCCTTCTAACCTCCCAAGTGGAAAAAGTCTGGAAGGAAGGCATGGTTGCATCCCTACTCTCACTGGATATCTCAGGAGCCTATGACAGAGTTCTCCCCAAGATACTACAGCAAATTCTGAAAAGAAAAGGAATACCTGCCTGGCTAGCTTCCTGGATCTACTCCTTCTGTGATAAGCGCTCTACCACTCTTGTCTTTGATGATTCTGAGTCTTATTCTATTCCTATTCATTGTGGAGTTTCTCAAGGTTCTCCATTATCCCCTATTCTTTTTCTATTCTACATTTCTGAATTGCATGAGACTGTGCATACTCCCTCTTCTGGTGTATCTGCCCTGGGGTTTGCAGATGATACAAATCTGCTTGCTTTTGGTCACTCCTTGAAAAGTAACCTTCTGAAGTTAAAGAACACACACCACAAATGTCTATCCTGGGCTGCAAGACATGGAATGGTCTTCTCACCTGAGAAATATGAAATACTTTATTTTTCCAGAAGAAGATCAGACAATCTTCAGCTCAAGCTCAGACTGGGGAATGTGATTCTCAAACCAAAAGAAGAAGTGCGAGTACTTGGAGTGTACCTAGATGCAAAGCTCCACTGGCACAAACACCAGAGGATTATTCTTCAAAAAGCACAGAAAGCACTCTCTTCTCTTTCTAGAACTTCCTATTCTACTTGGGGCTTTCCAGTTCACACATCACGTCTGGTGTACACTGCTATACTGAGATCTCTACTGAGCTATGCAGTGGGGATCTGGTTTAACCCTCTAAGAAAATCCTCCAATATCTCTTCTCTTGTTTCATTTCAAAACAGATGCCTAAGACTTATTGGGGGTGCCTTCAAAGCCACTCCTTCTTTTCTATTAGAGAGTGAGCTTTTTCTTCTACCTCTAGACCTATACTTTAAATTTCGCACTGCCTGTTTTCTTTCTTCTATTCAAAACTCCCCTCTCAAATACTTTCTTGACAGTATCTTTTCCACTATTTCCAGCTATGCCTCTCTCTTGAAGAAACCTTTAAAGGAATCCTCAACTATCTCTCCTAAGTGGAAATTCACTTGGTTAAGTCAAATAACTACTAACCAGGCTAGTTCAAAGAAAGAACTACAAAAGCTCTTTACTAAAGAGTGGGAAGACCAATAGGAAGAGAAGAAAAGAAGAAGCTATCCAGACTGGCAGACTTTCTGTCAAAAGCCACACAAAAACAATCTGAAGCTCTACAAAGAGTTACAGAAAGCTGAGGCAAGTCTGCTACTGCAAATCAGGACTGGAAGAATTGGTCTGGCAAGTTTTCTTTTCAGAGCTGGAGCTCCTGACTTCCCTACCCCACTATGTGTGTGTGGCCAAGCAGAAGAAACTGCAAAACATATCACCTCTTCATGCTCTCTTTATTCAAGACAAAGACAACAAGTCTCTTTTAATCCCCAAGACTTCACCACTATTATTTCAAACCCAGAGCTACTACAGAAGTTCTTGTACTGGTTTATGTCTTTGAAAAGACTAAACCAGTTTAATCTAGCTTTCAAACTCCACTATTCCCAATCCAATACCTAGATTCTCTTCTCTTACCAGAAACTTCAAGATTTCTTTTGTTACATTCCCTAGTCACACCCTGCCTTCAGTTTTTATCCCTTCAAAGGTTTTCTGAAGGAGTTCACTATTAGCTAGAAGATCTGCATGGCTGTAAAGCTACTACCAGTGTAAGAATCAAATAAATAAATAAATAAAAAGCTTGCCACAGGCATAGCACTTCAGTGCTTTCCTCTTTTTGTTGTTTCTTCCCTTCGTGAACCTTCCCTTGTGGTGGACTGCATCCAGTTCCATAGGTGCATAGCTATATAGGTCATGTGGTGGTGTCTTGTTAGGCAGCTTGTAGTGGTTGCTCACATGCCATGTGGAGTAGCTGTATCCTCTGTTGTGGTGTTTCTCTATCACTTGCTCAAATAGCTTGTCATCAATGTTGATTGCTTGTGTGATGAGTTTGTCCAGTGTGTTGACCGCTTGTCTGTCAAAGGTGATTTCATCCTTCATGTTTTCCTTGAGTCCACGTTAGTACATGACCATCAGGGTGTTGTTGTCCCAGTCAGTCAGTACTGAGTATTGTTTGAACTGTGTGGTGTACTCTGCGGCTGAGCATTGTTGTTTGATGTGCTGGATCATTCGTATAGCCACTTTGTCTTTGTTAGATAGTCTAAGGATCCTTTTGATCTTGTCCTTGAATCACGTCTATTTTGTCATCCATTCTGTTGTGCTGTTGTGGTCTCTGTTTCCTGAGAGATGTTTGTTGATGTAGGGCTTGATCCATCAATAAGCATTGCCTCTCATGTAAGTGGTTGCAAAGAGAGGCCACTTTTCCTTAGGCAGCTTCATCTCTGGTTGGAATTGAAAGTAGACTTGGAGTTGCATGAGCCAGTCATTGACCTTGTTTCTTTCACTGTAGAACAGGTCTGGCTTGGTGACGCTAATCTTTCCATCTGGGAAGTTGGGGTTGGTTGCTCCTGAGGTACTCATCCTTGAGGGTCTTCAAAGTGTTGCAGTCTGTACTGTACTATCCTATCCGAGTATAGGATTAGGGTGAGAGGTGGAAGGTGGGTTGGTTCTCGCAGGAGAGGAGTGTCAAGGAGTGCGAAGGGGTTTGGTGGAATGTGGTGGTGGTGACACCTGATCAATAACTTCGTACAAAAGGATTGTATTGAAGTAGATCTAGTTGTCTGGATCACAACATGAGTTGAAGATGATTGTTCCATAGGGGAACTATCACCAGACTATATAGTGCTCAGTTTGTGAGCACAGTGAGCTCTGCTCACTTTGCTCACTTGGTGAGATCGGTGAGCTCTGCTCACTTTGCTCACAGTTCATGCACACTGCGGTGAGCTGGGTGAGCTCTGCTCACTTTGCTCACTTGGTGAGATCAGTGAGCTCTGCTCACTTTGCTCACAGTTCATGCACGCTGCGGTGAGCTGGGTGAGCTCTGCTCACTTTGCTCACTTGTTCATGCATGCTGCGGCGAGCTGGGTGAGCTCTGCTCACTTTGCTCACTTGTTCATGCACGCTGTGGTGAGCTGGGTGAGCTCTGCTCACTTTGCTCACTTGTTTGTGCATATGCATGCTGCGGCGAGCACCCCCTGGTTTGTCTCGCCGGTCACGTGACTGGTTCCCGTGTCACGCTGCCTGGTACTTCCGTCCAGTATCCTGTCTGCTGCTTCCTGTGAGTATATAAAGTCTGTGTTCCTCCTGGGTCGTAACAGGAAGATCCACAGAAGCAGCACTTTTCCTTCTAACCTCCCAAGTAGAAAAAGTCTGGAAGGAAGGTATGGTTGCATCCCTACTCTCACTGGATATCTCAGAAGCCTATAACAGAGTTCTCCCCAAGATACTACAGCAAATTCTGAAAAGAAAAAGAATACCTGCCTGGCTAGCTTCCTGGATCTACTCCTTCTGTGATAAGCACTCTACCACTCTTGTCTTTGATGATTCTGAGTCTTGTTCAATTCCTATTCATTGTGGAGTTCCTCAAGGTTCAGGCTGTTCAGAAACATATCCCAGCTCAAATCCCTCTAGCTCCAAGGATTCTGAAGGAAGTTCTTGTCCACCCTGGTAACCAGACACCTGATATGGCCAACAGGACTCACATCCAGCTTTTTCAAGCTCTCCAAGACAGACTCCCCAGTCCCTATAATAAACAAGTCAGAGCAGTGAGAAAACTTCCCTCAGGGGACATTCTTATTAACACTGAAACCCAAGAGACTAAGAGTTTTCTGGAGAAAGACTCTGCCTGGATATCAGCTATTTTTACCAAGGAAGCAACTATCCAACCCAAGAGATTCCCAGTGTTGATTCATGGAGTCAGAACCACAGACATCCAGCCAGAAAACCTGGAAAAAACTCGCCAGACTATCCAGAACAGCAACCCATCCCTGAGCAAGCAAATCACTATTCTAAGAGCCTACTGGTCAAAGAAGGCTATAGCTCAAAAGAAACCAGTTACTTCACTCCACCTGGATCTGGCCACCCCGGAACAGGCCAATCTTCTAATTGAGAGTGGAGTAGTGCTGGGCCACAGATTGCATGAGGCAGAGCCTTTTCTGGCTAACACAGTGGTGGCACAATACTTCAAGTGCTTTGGGTATGGACACCAAGCTCGCCTGTGCAGGAATCAAGCTGTATGTGGTGCCTGTGGAGGCCAGCATGAAAGAAGAACCTGCCAAATCCCTGAGCAACTGCTAAAGCCAAAATGCAGCAACTGCAAAGGAGCTCACCCAGCCTGGGCTAGCACATGCCCAGTACGCCAAGAAGCAGTCAAGAAGGCAAGAGAGGCATGGATTTCCCGCCCAGGGAAGTATGAGATCTCCACTGCTACCACTGTCCCAGTCACACAGTCTCCAGTTACTTTCCCCTTCATACAGACTCTTCCAGGGGGAAAAAGACGGAAAACCACAGAGCCAACTAGAAGCTCAGAGAGACTCAGAGGAGGGTCTCCAGAAGTGCAAATTCTGTCTACAAGATCAACAAACACAGGGGGAAAGCAGTCAGTCAACCCCTTCAAGATCTTTGAAGATGAAATGTCTACATGAAGAATACAAAGTTCACACTTCTTCAATACAATGTGCAGAAAAGCCAATCAGTCCAAGAGCTACTTCTAGCAACCCCAACTCTTCAAGAAGTAGATATTATTGCACTTCAAGAACTCTGGAAGAATCCTCACCTTCAAACCAGCACCTCAACTGTTTTTTCTTCTTTTCTTCCTTTATATTCTCCAGAGATTGGTAGAACTCTTTTTCTTAATAACAAAAACCTGAATCTGTCATCTCTCCACCCTACTTTCTGGAGTAAAGACTTTGTTTCTCTTGAAATTCATCTGGAAAACACCTCTACTTCTCTGTGGGTGCATAATCTATACTTCACTTCCTCAAGTCAAGAGAACTACCTACAAGCATCAGAAGCTCTTCTCTGTCTACTCCAAAATGCTTTACAAGCAAAAGGGCAGCATATTCTTCTTACAGACTCAAATCTTCACCACCCTGACTGGTCAAAGAAAAGAAGACTATATTCTGACACTGCACACAAGTTCCAAACTCTAATGAAAAACTCAAATCTGGAGTTAGCTATTGCACCTTTTACACCCACAAGAGCTAGATCTCTTTCCCACAAACCCTGTTCACCTATTGATCTTTCCTTTATATCTTCTTCTCTTTCTAACTCTCTAATCTTTTCTAAAATTGCTTTGCAGTTCTTTCATGGGTCTGACCACAGACCTGTGCTAACTAGCCTGGACCTGGACTCACCAAGAAAAACCTGGAAGCCAGAAAGGAACTGGAAAACACTGGACACAAACCTGGCAAAACAAGAGTGTAATAATTTGCAGCTGCCCTTCCACTTTCAAGATAAACATGAAGTGGATGAGTACTTGGAATATCTTAACCACTTTCTCCAAGAAATAGCAGACAGATGCACAGAACTCCAGAAGCAATCTAGCCACTCAGTCCCCTGGTGGAACCAAGAGATCCAAACTAAAGTTAAGCAGGAAAGAAGAATAAGAAGACAAGTGCTCAGAGGACAGGCAAGCCAAGAAGAGCTAGAAGAAGCAACTAAGCTCAAGAAGAAAGCTGTCAGAGAAGGCAAACAGAACACCTTCAGAAAACAAGTTCATGAGCTAGCCAGTTCCTCAAAATTCTGGAAGCTTGCAAAGTGGGGAAAATCAAAAGCTAACAAGACCCCTGATCTTCCTCTGGTCCCTGATCTGGAGACTCAAGAAGGACTAGCCAAAAGCTTTGAGGAGAAGACAAAATCTTTCTCAGCTCAATTCTTTCCAGAAGCACGTGTTCCAGAACCAAGTACAGAAAGTCACCAGAGTACCCCAGAGATCCAGCTTTCTCAGGAGGTTACCACTGAAGAAGTGGAGCAAATTCTGAACAAGAAGAAACCTTTTACAGCAGGAGGAAAAGACAAGCTGCCAAATGGATTTCTGAAAGCTCTGGGTTCCAAGTTCTGCCAAGCTATAGCTGTTCTCACATCAACATGCTGGAGACTGGAATACTTTCCAGAGAAATTCAAGAATGCAAAAACAGTCTGTCTAAGAAAACCTGGCAAGGGAATCTATAACCAAGCTAAAGCCTGGCGCCCTATAGCTCTGCTAAACACAACTGGCAAGCTGATGGAAGCTATTACAGCAGCCAGACTAAGCAAGGTAGCAGAAGAGGCTAAACTCTTGCCAGAAATCCAGATGGGGTTCAGGAAAGGCAGATCAACTGAATCAGCACTTTTCCTTCTAACTTCCCAAGTGGAAAAAGTCTGGAAAGAAGGCATGGTTGCATCTCTACTTTCTCTGGACATCTCAGGAGCATATGACAGAGTTCTTCCAGAGATTCTTCAAAAGATTCTGGAGAGAAAAGGAATCCCTCTCTGGCTAACTTCTTGGATCTTCTCTTTCTATACCAGACGTACCACCACCCTAGTTTTTGATGACTCTGAGTCCTCTTCTATTCCTATTCACTGTGGAGTTCCCCAAGGTTCCCCTTTGTCTCCTATTCTTTTTCTATTCTATATTTCTGAACTTCATGAGACTGTACATTCTCCTACTACTGGTGTTTCTGCTCTGGGATTTGCAGATGATACAAATCTGCTTGCATTTGGACACTCTCTTAAAAGCAACCTTCTGAAGTTGAAGAATACACATCTTAAATGTCTATCTTGGGCTGCAAGACATGGAATGGTCTTCTCTCCTGAGAAATATGAAATACTTCATTTTTCCAGAAGAAGATCAGACAATCTGCAGCTCAAGCTTAGACTTGGGAATGTGATTCTAAAACCAAAAGAAGAAGTGCGAGTATTGGGAGTGTACCTGGATGCCAAACTCCACTGGCACAAACACCAGAGAATTATTCTTCAAAAAGCACAAAAAGCACTATCTTCTCTTTCTAGAACCTCTTACTCCACCTGGGGCTTTCCAGTTCTCACAGCACGCCTTGTGTACACTGCAATACTCAGATCTGTACTGAGCTATGCAGTGGGAATTTGGTTCAACCCACTCAGAAAATCCTCTAATATTTCCTCTCTTATCATATTCCAAAACAAATGTCTGAGACTTATTGGGGGTGCTTTCAAAGCCACTCCTTCTTTTCTATTAGAGAGTGAGCTTTTTCTTTTACCTCTAGATCTCTATTTTAAATTTCGCACAGCTTGTTTTCTATCTTCTATCCAAACCTCCTACCAATTTAATCTGGCTTTCAAACTTCACTATTCACACTCCAACATCTAGAAGCTTTTCCTACCAGACACTACAAGATTTCCTTTTGCTACACTTTCTAGTCACCTCCCTGTCTTCAGTTTTTATTCCTTTAAAGGTTTTCTGAAGAAGTTCACTATTAGCTGGAAGATCTGCATGGCTGTAAAGCTACAAACAGTGTAAGAATCAAATCAAATCAAATCAAAATCCAAACCTCCTCTCTGAAAGACTTTCTTGACAGTACCTTTTCTACTATTTCTTCCTATGCTTCTTCACTGAGGAAACCTTTAAAGAAATGCTCAACTATCTCTCCTAATTGGAAGTTCACTTGGTTAAGTCAAATAACTACTAACCAGGCTAGTTCAAAGAAAGAACTACAAATACTCTTTACTAAAGAGTGGGAAAACCAATGGGAGGAGAAGAAAAGAAAAGGCTATGCTGGATGGCAGGTGTTTTGCCAAAAACCTCACTACAACAACCTAAAGCTCTACAAAAAGCTACAGAAAGCTGAGGCAAGTCTACTACTGCAAACCAGAACTGGGAGAATTGGTCTAGCAAGTTTTCTTTTCAGAGCTGGAGTCCCTGACTTTCCTACCCCCCTATGCATGTGTGGTCAAGCAGAAGAGACAGTAAAGCATATCACCTCTTCATGCTCTCTCTACTCAAGTCAAAGACAACATGCTCTCTTTAACCCCCAAGATTTCACTACTATTATTTCAAACCCAGAGCTTCTACAGAAGTTTCTGTACTGGTTTATGTCTTTGAAAAGACTAAACCAATTTAATCTGGCTTTCAAACTTCACTATTCACACTCCAACATCTAGAAGCTTTTCCTACCAGACACTACAAGATTTCCTTTTGCTACACTTTCTAGTCACCTCCCTGTCTTCAGTTTTTATTCCTTTAAAGGTTTTCTGAAGAAGTTCACTATTAGCTGGAAGATCTGCATGGCTGTAAAGCTACAAACAGTGTAAGAATCAAATCAAAAAATCCTCAAGGTTCTCTATTATCCCCTATTCTTTTTCTATTCTACATTTCTGAATTGCATGAGACTGTGCATACTCCCTCTTCTGGTGTATCTGCCCTGGGGTTTGCAGATAATACAAATCTGCTTGCTTTTGGTCACTCCTTGAAAAGTAACCTTCTGAAGTTAAAGAACACACACCTCAAATGTCTATCATGGGCTGCAAGACATGGAATAGTCTTCTCTCCTGAGAAATATGAAATACTTCATTTTTCCAGAAGAAGATCAGACAATCTTCAGCTCAAGCTCAGACTGGGGAATATGATTCTCAAACCAAAAGAAGAAGTGTGAGTACTTGGAGTGTACCTAGATGCAAAGCTCCACTGGCACAAACACCAGAGGATTATTCTTCAAAAAGCACAGAAAGCACTCTCTTCTCTTTCTAGAACTTCCTATTCTACTTGGGGCTTTCCAGTTCACACATCACGTCTGGTGTACACTGCTATACTGAGATCTCTACTGAGCTATGCAGTGGGGATCTGGTTTAACCCTCTAAGAAAATCCTCCAATATCTCTTCTCTTGTTTCATTTCAAAACAGATGCCTAAGACTTATTGGGGGTGCCTTCAAAGCCACTCCTTCTTTTCTATTAGAGAGTGAGCTTTTTCTTCTACCTCTAGACCTATACTTTAAATTTCACACTGCCTGTTTTCTTTCTTCTATTCAAAACTCCCCTCTCAAATACTTTCTTGACAGTATCTTTTCCACTATTTCCAGCTATACCTCTCTCTTGAAGAAACCTTTAAAGGAATCCTCAACTATCTCTCCTAAGTGGAAATTCACTTGGTTAAGTCAAATAACTACTAACCAGGCTAGTTCAAAGAAAAAACTACAAAAGCTCTTTACTAAAGAGTGGGAAGACCAATAGGAAGAGAAGAAAAGAAGAAGCTATCCAGGCTGGCAGACTTTCTGTCAAAAGCCACACAAAAACAATCTGAAGCTCTACAAAGAGTTACAGAAAGCTAAGGCAAGTCTGCTACTGCAAATCAGGACTGGAAGAATTAGTCTGGCAAGTTTTCTTTTCAGAGCTGGAGTTTCTGACTTCCCTACCCCACTATGTGTGTGTGGCCAAGCAGAAGAAACTGCAAAACATATCACCTCTTCATGTTCTCTTTATTCAAGACAAAGACAACAAGTCTCTTTTAATCCCCAAGACTTCACCACTATTATTTCAAACCCAGAGCTACTACAGAAGTTCTTGTACTGGTTTATGTCTTTGAAAAGACTAAACCAGTTTAATCTAGCTTTCAAACTCCACTATTCCCAATCCAATACCTAGATTCTCTTCTCTTACCAGAAACTTCAAGATTCCTTTTGTTACATTCTCTAGTCACACCCTGCCTTCAGTTTTTATCCCTTCAAAGGTTTTCTGAAGAAGTTCACTATTAGCTAGAAGATCTGCATGGCTGTAAAGCTACTACCAGTGTAAGAATCAAATAAAAAAAATAAAAAAATACTCAGTTAGGACAGCATAGTACAGACCACAACACTTTGAAGACTCTCAAGGATGAGTACCTCAGGAGTAACCAACCCCGGATTCCCAGATGGAAAAGTTAGTGTCACCAAGCCAGACCTGTTCTACAGTGAAAGAAACAAGGTCAACAACTGGCTCATGCAACTCCAAGTCTACTTTCAATTCCAACCAGAGACAAAGCTGCCTAAAGAAAAGTGGCCACTCTTTGCAACCACTTACATGAGAGGCAATACCCACTGATAGATTAAGCCTTACGTCAACAAACATCTCTCAGGAAACAGAGATCACAACAGCACATCAGAATAGATGACAAAATAGACACAATTCAAGGACAAGATCAAAAGGATTCTTGGACTATCTAACAAAAACAAAGTGGCTATACAAATAATCCAGCACATCAAACAACAACGCTCAGCTGCAGAGTACACTACACAGTTCAAACAATACTCAGTACTAACTGATTGGGACAATAACACCCTGATGGTCATGTACTAACATGGACTCAAGGAAAACATGAAGGATGAAATCACCTTCAACAGACAAGTGGTCAACACACTGGACAAGCTCATTGCACAAGCAATCAACATTGATGACAAACTATTCAAGTGAGTGATGGAGAAACACCACAACAGAGGATACAGCCACCCCGCATGACATGTGAGCAACTACTACAAGCTGCCTAACAAGGCACCACCACATGACCCATATGGCTATACACCCATGGAACTGGATGCAGTCCACCACAAGGGAAAGTTCACAAAGGGAAGGAACAACAAGAAAAGGAAAGCACTGAAGTGCTATACCTGTGGCAAGCTAGGCCACATGGTAAGAGACTGTTGTTCAAAGAACAAGGTGCACTGACAGTAACTTAATACACTCAACAGAGACTGGAACATCATCAAGCCAGAGGACCCACCAGAAGAGACTTAGCTATCCCTTGAACAATAGGACAACTACGATCAGACATTGGAAGCAGCCCACCAACTGGCAACATCAGGAGGTAAGGACCTACCAGAACAGACAGGTCAGGACAAGGGACAGGAGCCCTTAACCACCTCTGATGGGGACTGAGACAAACCTACATCTATCAAAGAAGAAATACCACAAGGAAGCTATGCTTACAGCATAGACTCACAAAACCTACAGCACAGCAAACTACAGTGGAGGTTTTGCACAAAGCACTACTGCACCTACCACAAACAACTACAAAGGTACAGAGGACATTCACCCTACCACACCACCTGCCACAAGCATTAGGTCAACTGCAAGAAGGATGTGTGTGAAACTCACCTTTGGGACAAACACCAACACACTGCATTCCCCGGGCACACACATGATTGGCACAAACACCTCATGTTCCTACAGCAAGGCAACAATAACAACTGCTACATCAACAACTGGCAGTACTACCTTAAGCCTGGATGTGACAAGCATCAGCAAGACAAATTCATGAACAGATTCCTCAGAACTGATGGGAATAGCTAGACCTATTGCCCAGTCAGTGGAAAAACACTTTGATCAGGAAAAGACTGAACTCTCTTGTCAAGGGGTGATATTGGGAGCTCAACAACATGACCCCTAGCAATGCAAAGCACCTGTGATTACCTGTGTCACTACATGCCAACACGCCAGTACAGACATATGCACTTGTTGACTCTGGAGCCAGTGGAAACTACATTTCAAGACAACTTTACAACACCCTCAGCACTGGAAGGAGACACAAGCAGTAGCCCTATCAGCTCACAATAGCAAATAGACAGACAGAGCTAGTCTGCCATGAGATGCAGCCAATGGAAATAGTTACCAGACACTATGCTGAAAGGATCCACCTTGATATTGTTGAGTTGGCCACTCAGAATATCTATTTGGGGATGCCTTGGCTAAAGAAGCACAACCCAGTTGTTAACTGGAGAACAGGAGTACTCATGTTTAGGAACTGCACTAACAACACAGCTCAGACCTGTTACCAGCTGCAGAAGGTGTAGACAGATGAGGGAAGAAGTCCTCAGTGGAACCTCACTGACAGAAAGGATAACTCTCAAGAGAAGAGGTCTGCCTTGACAGGCACACCCCAGAACCAGGTGGCCAAACAGTCAGAGATGAAGAGAGAGGAAGTTGTTAACCCTCTGGAGATCCCTGAAAAGTACTGACCTGGGTATGATAACTTCTTTCAGGAAGAGACAACAACAGTAGTGTTGCCTAAGCACCAACCTTGGGATCATGAGATCAAGTTGCAACCAGGGACAGAGCCAGGATTTGGACTAATTTACCAGTTATCAGAGAATAAGCTCCAAGTACTTCGCAAGTACCTGGAGGAAAACCTGAAAAAGAGTTTTATTCAAGAATCTCAATTGCCAGCAGGATACCCAATACTATTTGCACTAAAGAAAGATGGAAGTCTTCAACTTTGTGTGGATTACAGGAAACTCAACAACATTACTATCAAAAACTGATACCTGTTGCCAAATGTGAACAAATTGTGAGACAGGATCAGCCAAGCTACAATCTTTACCAAGCTGGACTTGAAAGGAGTATACAACCTGATACACATGAAAGAAGGAGAAGAATAGAAAACAGTCTTCAGAACCTGATACAGACACTACAAGTATCTGGTTATACTATTCAGACTTACAAACACACCAGCAATATGTCAAGCATTGATCAACAACATCATCAGAGCACACCTGGACCAAACAGCTATCACCTACTTGGATGATATTCTTGTCTACTCAAACACACAACAGGAACATACCAAACATGTGAAGGATGTTCTATGATACCTACAAAAGGCAGGGCTCAAGCTCAACCCAAAGAAATGTGAGTTCAACAAACCAGAAGTTGAATTCCTCAGATACATCATAGGAATCAAAGAGATCAAGATCAACTCTGAGAAAATCAAAGTGATTCAGCAATAGCCAACACTGACATCAGTTAAGGAAGTACAAGCCTTTCTAGGATTTACCAACTTCAACTGACAGTTCATCAAGAACTACTCACAGACAGCAACACCACTGACAGAACTCACAAAGAAGGATGTGGAGTACTAGTGGACGGAGAGATAACAAAAAGTATTCCAACAGCTCAAGGATACTTGCACCAAGGAACCAGTTCTCCTCAACTTCAAGACAGACCAACTGACATAAATCAAGACAGATGCTTCAGATCAGGCAGTGGGAGTATGTCTATGCCAACAGGCAGACAACAAGTGGCACCCAGTTGCCTACTACTCACAAAAAATAACACAAGCAGAACAGAACTATAATATCCACAACAAAGAGCTACTGGTAGTTGTCAACACACTTGAACACTGGAGAGTGTACGCAGAAAGCAGTTCTGAACTCACTGTTCTCACAGACCACAAGAATCTGACAACATTCACGACAACCAAGAAGCTGAACAGACAACAAGTCAGATGGGCTGAACTCCTAGAGCAACACAAGTTCAAGATCTTGTACACCCCTGGACAAGACAACAGGAGAGCAGACACACTAAGCTGACAAAAAGACTACATAGAAGACAATGAACACCAAGGAATGATCTTACAGCAGGACCAGCAAGGAAACCTGGTACCTCAACCACAGATCAACAAGCTCACAGCAGAAAACACTGAAGAACTAATAAGAAACTACCACAATAATCCAGCACATAGTCATCCAGGAATCACTAAAACCACAGACCTTATCTAACAGGCAGAGAACAATGTCATC
This sequence comes from Lichina pygmaea, assembly GCA_963422465.1. Lineage (NCBI taxonomy): Eukaryota > Fungi > Ascomycota > Lichinomycetes > Lichinales > Lichinaceae > Lichina > Lichina pygmaea. The sequence goes on from OY730170.1 coordinate 3,751,663, forward strand.
AACCTCTGACAACATGTCACAAGCTACATCAGCAAGTGTCTACTATGCCAGAAAAACAAACATGGAAGACATAAGCTATATGGAGAGGGACACCTGAACACAATACCAAGAGGCTCTTGGGAAGACATGTCAATAGACTTCATCACAAAGCTACCCAAGTCCAAAGACCCAGTCACAGGAATCACCTACAACTTAATTATGGTGATTGTGGACAGATTCACAAAATACCTAATAGTAGTACTATTCAAGGAAACCCACACAGCAGAGCAGTTGGGACACCTCCTACTGGACAGATTGGTCAGGGACCACAGAGTTCCAATCACAGTCATTACTGACAGAGACAAACTCTTCACATCCAACTACTGGAAAACAATCAGTGTAGCCATGGGAACAAAACCCAAGATGTCTACAGTCTATCACCCACAAACTGACAGCCAGACAGAGCAAGCAAACCAAGTCCTGGAGACTTATTTGTGGCATTATATCAACCAGACCCACAGCAATTAGGTACAGTTATTACCAGTGGCACAGCTGGCAATCAACCAGCACAGATCAGACTCAACAAAGGAATCACTATTCTTTGCCAATTTTGGACAACACACAAACATCAGAATGCCAAGCAGAGCTTCACCAAACACAGAGAAAGCACTCCAACATAACAAGCTCCTACAACAAACACACACAATAATGAGGTATTACCTTCAAGAGACCTCAGAAAAGATGTAACACTAAATAGACAAAAAATCAAAAATGGCACCTCAGCTGAAGAAGGGGGATAAAGTCTACCTCCTCACAAAAAATTGGAAAGTCAAGAAACCAAGAACAAAGAAACTGGACTATGTCAAGGTCAGACTATTTTCAGTTGAAGAAAGAACTGGACCAGTCAACATCAGACTGCGACTACTGAGAGATGCTTGGGTACACCCAAACTTTCACATCTTAATGATCAAATTAGCTGACCAGAGCACACCCTTGCAGAAAACATTTCATTACCAACCAGAGGAAGAACAGGAATTCAAGGTTGAACAGATCTTGAAGAGAAAAGATCAGCGATACCTTGTCAAGTGGAAAAACTACCCAGACTCGGAAAATACCTGGGAACCACTCAAGAACCTCACAAACTGCCAGCTCCTCCTGCAGCAGTTCCAGCAGAAGCAGGACTGAACAGCTTGGTCTGCAGTGTGGACGTGTCAATGACTGTCACCAACAAGTCTTCACCATCCACCTCTATTTCAGCAACAAGGCACTGGAGCTTCTTCTTTGCTTGACTCTCAGCATCTTCAAGAACTTTTCACTTTCAGAACACACAAGTCTGCAGCTTGGCAAGCTGCTCAACAAGAGCATTCCGCTTGGCCTCATCAACAGCCAAATCCTCGCGAAGGTTATCTCAGGTTATGTTCAGTGACTCCCAAGAAAGTGACACACAGGACTTCCCACAACAAGTGCATTCAGCACACTTCAACTTATTGTTGTTGTCAGACATTTGGAAGCAGAGCTTGTGTGTTAAGGCCCAGGCCGGAACGGCTGAGCCGACCGAAGCGAGTGTACAGAGGTACACGGAACAATATTCACCCGACCCGGTGGACAAGGTGGACGATGTGTAACCAGCTCGTCCAGCTCGTCCACGGTGGATGAGGTGGACAACATGTAACCAGCTTGTCCAGCTTGTCCACGCAGAAAGCTGATACCCCTCGGGAGGACCCCCCCCCCTCAGGCTCCTGTATATAAGGACCCAGATAGCTGGAGAGAATAGCTCTCCAGGCTGAACACACATTACGAGCGACAATAGCAAGAGAGTTACCCCACTTGCTATTCATCTATTGAGTCCCTGCCCTCCTCGGTTGAAGACAGGACCACCCATATTCTGTGTGAACGTGGACTGGCCTTTAACAGTTTCAGCCTCTAACACATAGGACACCAGCTCAATACGATGGCAGATCCACGCAGCCCTACCCCTTCGCAGGCAGGCCAAGCTCAGGCTGCGCCTCAGGCGCAAGCCCAGGAACCACCTGTCCCTACCACCCTCACCTTACCTCCAAAGCCGTTGAAGGTAGGTACGCCAAAGAGGTATGATAGATCACGAGGGGGATTGGAATTATTCTTCTCTCAGCTTGAGCTTTACTACAGATTCAACACCGCACAATTCCCTACAGAACAGGAGAAGGTGCTGTTCGCAGCTTCCTACCTGGACAGACTGACATTTGCCTGGTTCAATGTCTACCTACAAGACTTCCTCGACAACAAGGAAGATCTCTCTAGCATGGAGACCACAACACGGCAGATCATTGGGAGATTCTCTACCTTCAAGACCCAGATGAAGAAGACCTTCGGGGTCATTGATGAAGAACAAGATGCAGAACAAAAGCTCCAAGCACTACGGCAGACAGGGTCAGCATCAGACTTCACGGTGAAGTTCCAACAGTTGTCAGTGAGGACGCAATAGGGAGACAGTGCCTTGACAGCACTATTCTACCAAGCTCTCAAGGAACAAGTCAAGGATGACATCGCACAAGGAGACTGACCCACCGACCTTGAGGATATGATCAACACAGCAGTACACATCGACGACTGACAATTTGAACAAGAACTTGAGAAGTGAGGCAAGCATGCAAGGCCATGGGGCAAAAAGACAGTGCCAGCACAAGACAAGTACAGCTTGACACCCATGGAGATTGATGCAACAACACCACAGGCAACAAAGAAGAAAGAAACACAGAAGTGTTACAATTGCCAGAAGGTAGGACACCTCACAGCCAACTGCCAAAGCAAGAAGAAGAAAGAAGGCAAGGGTAAGCAGTTGAATGCCACCGGTGCCTGGAAAGGCAAGGGTATTCAGGAGCCACCGAGGACTCCCAGAGGCACGCTACCCATGAACCGGTCAGAAGCAACACTCCTCAGACAGGAGGACAATCTCAGACAGCACATCGAAAGACTGGAGAACAATCTGCAGAGGTCACTGGAGGACCTGCACACAACCCAAGACCAGATCAATAAGGTTCATTGGGAGGATGACCTGATCTCCGAATTTGACACAACAGACTACAAGATTGACATAACTGGCATGCCACCAGTTCCCGAGACACCACTACTCCAACAACAGGATGCGACCTTGTCGGAGGACGGCGAAGCGAGAGTGACACGATGGGTGGACAACACCATCAGCATCTCACAGCCCCAAGACATCGCAGTGCAAGTGGACCATCACCAGGCTACGACACCAGCCTGCGGACATTCTTATTAGAAAGGATGCGAGGACCACCACTGCAAGGAACATCTCCTAGAGAAAAGGAGAAGGCACTACTTCCCTGGCCCAGAATACCACAAGAAAGCCTGGAGCATCAAGCACCAGCTAAGCCAGCAAGGGAAAGAACACGATGATTGCGGAGAAGACACATGGGAGCTATGCTTCACCGAAAAGTGTGAAAGACACGCGGCAGAACACCAGGCTCAGGGCCTTGGTTGTTCAAAAAACTAGCAGTGCTCTTCAAATCCGGAGTCGGAAGAGCAGGCAAGACAACACTCCGGAGAGAAGAGGTTGAGCAGAGCCTTGACACGACAGCCTGCAGTCCGCATTTTCGCATCAAGATGAGAGTCAACAGGCATCTGACAAACACCATGATCAACTCTGGAGCTACTGGCAACTTCATGTCAGAAAGTTTCACCAGGAAGCACAAGATCCTGACTCAGAAAAAGAGGAATCCATACCAACTAACAGTAGTGGACAGGACACCACTCTCCAACAACCAAGGACAAGTGACGAAGGAGACCAAGAACCTACGACTGTGTGTCAACAGTACAACAATTGGATCAGAAGAATTCAACTTGGTCCAGATACCACATGAAGTTATATTGGGTCTTCCGTGGTTGGAAAGTCAAAACCCAAGGATCGACTGGAAAAGAAGGCACCTAGTCTTTCCGAAAAGGAGTCTGGCAACTTGAGCAGAGCCAGAGAAAGTGAGAATCAAAGAGATCTCATATGCAGGGTGGAAGAAGCACCACTGGCGAGGGCGAGCCTATGTGGCTTGGATGAAGCTCTGAAACCATCAACTTTGCACCACGCATGAGCTGTGGGCAAGACTCAGGCACCGCAGCTGCCAAGTGAGTATAAAGACTACCAGGAGATGTTTGGTGAGGAAGCGGTCGCGACGCTACCAGAACACCAAGAGTGGGATCACGAAATTCCGCTGGAAGACAGAAAGAAACCCACATACAGTCCTATTTACGCTCTATCAGCAAAGGAGCTTGAGGCCTTAAGAGATTACCTGGACGAGAACCTAGCGAAAGGGTTCATAAGACCTTCAACATCACTGGCCGGATACCTGATATTGTTTGTGCCAAAGAAGGACGGCAAATTACGACTGTGCATCAACTACCGGCAGCTTAATGTGATCATGATTAAGAATCACTACCCACTACCGTTAATATCAGAAATCCAGGACTGAATCCAAGGAGCCAAGTGGTTTACCAAGTTCGACATCCGAGGCGCTTTCAACCTGGTTAGGATGAAAGATAGCGAAGAATGGAAGACAGCCTTTCGTACAAGGTACGGGCATTACGAGTATACTGTTATGCCATTCAGCCTTACGAATGCACCGGCGATGTTCCAATCACTTATTAACACCATCCTCCGACAATACCTGGATATATTTGTTACCACTTATATTGATGATGTCTTGGTTTACACCAATGGAACCCTGGAGGAGTACAGACAGCATGTCAAGAAGATCCTACATGTGCTCCAAGAAGCAGGAATGAGGTTACACTTTGATAAGAGTGTCTTCCACGTGAAAGAAGTGGAATATTTAGGATCGATCCTGACGACGGAAGGAATCTGTATGGATGATACAAAGATCACGGCAGTACGAGACTGGCCAACACCCAAAAACCTCAAAGAAGTCCAATCCTTCCTGGGATTTGCGAACTTCTACCGACGATTCATCAAGGAGTACTTGAGGACAGCAGCACCCTTGACTGAACTAACAAAGAAGGAAGAAACTTTCACATGGGGGAACAGCCAAGAGAGAGTGTTCCAGGAGCTGAAAGAGAAGTTCACCTCCACACCCATACTGGCATCATTTGATCCTGGACGGCAGATCATCATGGAGACAGATGCCTTGGACCAAGCACTTGGATCTTGCTTGTGTCAACCAGACACCGAAAACCGCCTACACCCTGTCGCATACCGATCAAGAAAGTTCTCTGGCCCAGAACTCAGGTACGATGTCCACGACAAGGAGTTGTTAGTGATTATCAACGTATTCCAGGAGTGGAGACCTTACCTGGAAGGAGCAAAGTACACAGTGGACATGTACTCAGACCACAAGAATTTGGCTTACTTCACGACAACGAAGAAGCTAAACAGATGACAAGTCCGATGGGCGGAGCTTTTAGCTTCATACGACTTCCAGATCTTCTATCAAAAAGGATCAGAAAACGCACGAGCGGACACACTTAGCAGACAGCCTGATATGACAACAGACGACACGACAGAAGAGCACCCAATCCTGGTGACAAAAGGACAAACTCTGGTCTATGCTCAACCTCAGTTAGTGAGAACTGAAGAAATAGGTGCACTCCTGACCCTAGGCCACAACGTTGCAGCCACGAACAAGGAAGAAGTGCCAGAGAGCGCACAAGAGGACGTGATTTGACAACATCACGATGGACCTCTACACAGACATCCTGGGTGAGACAAGACCCTGGAAAAGATCTGGAGACGTTACCACTTCAACAGAATGAAGTGGAAAGTGATGGAATTTATTCGCAACTGCGAAGAGTGTGTGAAAAACAAACTGTCACACCACAAACCCTATGGAGAGAGTCAACAAATAGACCTCCCAGAAGTGGCTTGGGATACCATCACAATGGATTTTGTGGTGAAGCTGCCAAGGTCAGAGGACCCAGTAACAAAGGTGAAATATGACAGTATCTTGGTGGTTGTTGACAAACTCACCAAATACGCTCACCTGATCCTGTGGCGAGAGACAGGAACAGTGAGCGAACTTGCCAATGTCCTGCTCAAAGAATTGGTTAGCCAGTGAGGGCTACCCACGAAGATTATCTCGGATTGAGACAAACTCTTCACCTCAAAATTCTGGAACATGTGGACAAGACAGCTAGGGATAGACACAAGGATGTCTACTGCCTACCATCCACAAACAGACAGACAAACTGAGAGAACAAACCAGACGATGGAACAGTACCTACGCCACTACGTCAACCACCGACAGGACAATTGGGTAGAACTGCTACCAATGGCTCAGTTTGCGTACAACAATCAGCAACACAGCGTGACGGGCATGACACTGTTCTTTGCGAACTACGGCAGAAACCCCCGCTGGGAAGCGATGGTGGCTGGAAGTGGCACTTCAACAAACATCAAAAAACTCACTGCTATGCATGAGGAAATGAAGACTGCAATTGAATCCGCACAAAAGACAACAAGCCACCACCTAAACAGCAAAAGGTTGAAGGGACCAACCCTGGAGAGGGGGGATAAGGTCTATTTGTCAACAAAAAACTTGCGCTTGAAGCGACCAAGCAAAAAGCTGGATCATGTACAAATCGGACTGTTTGAGATTGAGAAGTGCACTGGAGAAGTCAACTACCGACTGAGACTGCCAAAAAAGGCACAGATACACCGAGTATTCCATGTCTCGCTGCTTGAGCCAGCACCCAGCAATGCAGCAATCAAAACAGAATAGCACTTCGAGGACGACAAAGAAGAGTACGATGTCAAAAGGATCCTAGACAGCCGGAGAAGTGGACGGAAAATCGAATACCTGGTCAAGTGGTTAGGGTATGACAATGAGGAGAACTTGTGGGAACCCACTGAGAACTTCAGCCCTGCGACAAACAAGAAACTGCGGAGTTTCCACCAACAAAACCCGCAGAAGCCAGGATCAATGGAGACAAAGGCTCAAGAGAAGCCAAAGCCTCCGAAGAGAAGAAGTCCTCCAAAGGCGGCGGGGACTCCACACACGTAGTCTCCTGCTCGAGATCCTCCTGATCCTTGATCACAGCAAGCTCACGCTTGATAGCCTCACCCTCCTTCTTGGACAACACACCCAACTGACAACAGAGACGAAGTTTGCGAGGAAGGAGAACAGACTCCTGCTCCTTGATCTCCTTCAGTTGAGCCTTGAGCTGAGTGCACTCAAGCTCCATCTTCTCCCACTCCGACTCCGCAAGATGGAGATTGCAACAGCAACCCTTCTCAAGGCACTGACCGCAAAATGTGGACTCTGAACTGACGACACACTTGGCACAGTCACGACAACATGTGCTGCATGAAACTTTGGATACCTTGCCCATCTTGCCAACACAAGAACTGAGGACTCCACGACAATTAACACAAGATGTCTGGGTCATGGTAAGAGAAGTGAGAGGATCTGGGGACAGAACCTTTGGAGGGAGGGGATAGTGTTAAGGCCCAGGCCAGAACAGCTGAGCTGACCGAAGTGAGTGTACAGAGGTACACGGAACAATATTCACCCGACCCGGTGGACAAGGTGGACGATGTGTAACCAGCTTGTCCAGCTTGTCCACAGTGGACAAGGTGGACGACGTGTAACCAGCTTGTCCAGCTCGTCCACGCAGAAAGCTGATACCCCTCGGGAGGACCCCCCCCCCTCAGGCTCCTGTATATAAGGACCCAGATAGCCGGAGAGAATAGCTCTCCAGACTGAACACACATTACGAGTGACAATAGCAAGAGAGTTACCCCACTTGCTATTTATCTATTGAGTCCCTGCCCTCCTCAGTCAAAGACAGGACCACCCACATTCTGTGTGAACGTGGACTGGCCTTTAACATTGTGGTTCAAAACACAGAAGTCACATAGAGCAAGCAACACAAAGTTATGATCACAGATCTGGGCTGCCAGTTGTTTTTAGTAAGCAGAGGTATGTGATTTCACAGACATACTCAAGAATTCATCAGGATGATGAATGAAGGAGAGAAGGGTAGTGTTATGACCCCTGGGATAGGAGCCACTTATTTATAGGTAATCAGGCCACAGGCCAGGCAAGAGAACACCATGGAAGTCAAGTGACCAACCAACAAGGGGTCACGTGACTGTCAAGACACACAGGCAGCTTGACACAGCATGCATGAAGCATCAAGACAATCTCACCAGTCTCAATGCAGGATGCAGGAAGCATCAAGACAGTCTCACCAGTCTTGACACAGTGTGCATGAAGCATCAAGACAATCTCACCAGTCTTGACGCAGGGTGCATAACATAGTGGGACTGTCAAGACAATCTCACCTGTCTTGATGTCAAGACTGTCAAGACAATCTTGATTGTCTTGACAGGCCAGCACTATATAGTCTGGTGATAGTTCTCTTATAGAACAATTGTCTTCAACTCATGTTGTGATCCAGACAACTAGATCTACTTTAATACAATTCTTTTGTACAAAGCTATTGATCAGGTGTCACCACCACCATGTTCCACCAAACCCCTTCGCACTCCTTGACACTCCTCTCCTGCAAGAACCAACCCACCTTCCACATCTCACCCTTAATCCTATACTTGGTTAGGACAGTATGGTACAGACCACAACAGAACAGTGACATGCCAGAGGAATCAGACTGGGAGTTGTTCTGTGTGAACTCTGCCAGAGGAAGCTATTGGACCCAGTCATCTTGGAGATAGTTGACATAGGATCTCAGGTAGTGTTCAAGCTCCTGATTCTCTTGTTCTGTCTGACTATCTGTCTCTGGGTGGTGTTCTGAGGATAGTCGTAGCATGATGTCAAGATGGGCACAGAGTGCTTTCCAGAATAAGCTGACAAACTGACCTCCTCTGTCTGAGACAATACTCCTGGGTAAGCCATGGGTACAGACAACAAACTGGATGAACATCTGGACAAGATGTGAGGTTGTCATCTCAGCACATAGCACAAAGTGGTGTTCTTTGGTGAGACAGTCAGTGATAACCCAGATGTGCTTGGCACCAGGGAAGCAGGCATCTCTTGACTTGGGCAAGTCAGTAATGAAATCCATAGCCAGATCCTGCCAATGTTGCTGAGGCACAGGAAGAGACAGCAGCTCTCCTTGGCAATCACAGGCAGGCTTTGCTTGAGAGCAGACATAACAATTCTTGATGTACTGCTGTATGATGTTCACTATCTTTGGCCAATAGTACCAACAAGACAGAAGATTGTGGGTCTTGGCAATCTCAGTGTGGCCAGCCATTGCTTGGTCATAGGCTTCTTGGAACAGGTGTAGGCGTAGCTCATCGTTCTCAGAGATCCAGAGTGTCACAGTTCTGGCCCAGTTGCATATCTGGCACAAGTCACCCACCTTGCCGGGAAGTTCTATCTGCACTGTTGCCTGTTTGCTTTGCTATTGCCTTGTTGCATATCTGGCACAAGTCACACACCTTGCTGGGAAGTTTCATCTGCACTGTTGCCTGTTTGCTCTGCTGTATCCCCTGCCTATAAGAACTTCTCCTACTCCCCCAGCTTCTTCTCTTCTTCTTTTCTCTTTTTCTTCCTTGTCTTTCATCTTGTACATCAATCCAAGTCTCAAGTCTCAAGCCAAGTCAGGTCAAGGTTACTGAATCAGTTAGGCTTGAGTTCTGCTCTGCCATTGCCTTGTCACACTACAAAAGACCTACCCAACTATAACACACTTCACCAAGCCATGTTCATGTCCTTGTCATGTCTCAACAACCAGACCAAGCTATGCCAGTTGCTGGAAATAACAAGTTCCTTCACAACATGTTTGCAGAGTTTATGCAAATTCAAGCTACTAACACTACTCCCAAGTCCAAGTCTGAACGCACTGCTGACCCAGAGATCTTCAGTGGTGATGGTGGAAACACAGAAATCATGCATGAGAAGCTTGAGAGCTTCATCACATCACTGTCACTCAAGATAACACTCAACACTGACTGGTACCCCACAGAAACATCGTGGATTGCGTACATCTTTTCATGCACGACTGGCACTGCACAGTCCTACATCTCAGCTAAGATCACGGCTGGCCAGTACATTTACTGGCACAACATTGTCCAAGATCTCCAGAACACCTTCTCTGACCCAGACCCAGAGTTCCTAGCTCAGAGGAAGCTTATTGCCTTGTGTCAGGCCAACTGTTCCTTTGCCAAGTTCTTCACAGAGTTTAATCAGTATGCTCCACACACAGACTTCAACAACAAGGCCTTGAAGTGCTATCTTTGATGCACTGTCTCTGAAGAGCTTGCCAAACAGCTTGTCAGCATCAACCTTAAGGACATCAGCTATCAGAAGCTTGTTGAGGAATGCCAGCTGCAGGACAACCAGTTGTGTGCCACTTCTGCCAACTCTTGCTGTCTATGTCAAGTACCTCCCACCCAAGCCTCAGTTCCATGATCAGGAGCTTCAGTTCTGTGTCCAGGGTTCATCAAGCCAGCCTTCACGCCACAGCCACCAAGTCCTACCATAGATCTCAGCCACTCTAAGCTGACACCAGAAGAGTGAGAACATCACTGAAGCAAAGGCCTCTGCTTCTACTGTGGGAACCAAGGTCATGTCTCAACCTTCTGTCCAGTGAAAGCATGCCTGTTGTTGCCACCACCACAACCACCACCAAGTCTACCACTGTTGAGACTACTCCAGAGTCAGAAAACAAGTAGTCCTTGGTTATTGTTACGCTCAAGAACATGAAAAGGATCTCCATATTGGCTATGTCTCCAGACCAGCAATTGGACAGCAAGTGCTTGTTTCTTCCTTGTATCCTAGATAGGCAACTCTTCCCAGAACCACATCCTTCAAGGACCATCACTTTTGACAAACACCACAATTTGTCATATATTCTGGAAAACAGCTGAGTTCCTCTCTGAAACCACTCAAACCTTAAGGTGAAAACCCATCACCTTTGAGAACCACGCCTGTTTGTCAAAAGTTATGATCTTGAATCCACGATCTTCTTCTTCAACAACCAGCAATCTACCCACAACCAGAGAGAGAGTCTCAGGATAAGAGGAATAGTTAGAGTCTGACTGACTCTGGAGCTAGCAGAGTCTTTGGCTCAAGGAAAGTCTAGATAGGGGGTCTGGTCCCTAGTCTAGGTTAATACTTCTAGCTTTGCCCAGAGCTTAGTTGGAAAAAGCTGCCCAGGAAAGTCTAGTCTTGGGGATTGGTCCCAGGACTAGATTATTACTGCTGGGAAACCAGGTGACTCTTCTTTCTGGCAGTACTCTGCAGACAGAAAACACCCAACCAGTGCCAAACAATCTCTAACATAGCTCCCAAGAAGAAAAAACCCACCTCTTCAGAAAGTAACACCAGAGCTACACCAGCTATACTCTCCCAACCAGCTTCCAGTCTGCCTAGCACCCAGTCCAGCTCTCCTACCCTCCAACCAGCTCCCCAGAATGACTACAAACTAGTAGACTCCTGGATCAAAACTCAACCAGTCCCAGAATCTATTCTGAAAAGCTGGGAAAATATCAAAAAGAACTCCTTCTCTACAGAAGCCCAGTCTAGCTCTACTGGCCTCACCAACAGAATCTTCCAGGAGCTGGAGAATATCAACAAGCGGCTGGACAAACAAGAAGCCAAGCCATCATATGCCCAGGCTGTCCAAAAATCTATTCCAGCACAAATCTCTCTACCTGCAAGAATTCTCAAAGAAGTTCTTGTACATCCTGGTATCCAGCCACCTGACATGGCTAATAGAACTCACATCCAGCTTTTCCAGACTCTTCAAGACAGACTACCCAGCCCCTACAACAAGCAGGTCAGAGCAGTAAGGAAACTTCCTTCAGGGGATATCCTTATTAACACAGAAAGCCAAGAGACTAAAGTCTTCCTAGAGAAAAACCCTGCCTGGGTATCAGCTATCTTCACAAAGAAAGCAACCATCCAGCCCAAGAGATTCCCAGTTCTGATCCATGGAGTCAGAACAGAAGATATCCAACCTGAAGACCTAGAGAAAACCTGCCAGATAATCCAGAACAGCAACCTATCTCTGAGCAAACAAATCACTATCCTGAGAGCCTACTGGTCTAAGAAGGCTATAGCTCAAAAGAAGCCAGTTACCTCTCTCCACCTGGATCTGGCTACCCCTGAACAAGCCAATCTTTTGATTGAGAGTGGGCTAGTGCTGGGGCACAGGATGCATGAAGCAGAACCTTTCCTGGCAGACACAGTTATTGCACAATGTTTCAAGTGCTTTGGCTATAGGCACCAAGCACACTTCTGCAAGAACAAAGCTGTGTGTGGTGCCTGTGGAGGCCAGCATGAAAGGAGAGCCTGCCAAGTTCCTGAACAGCTTCTCAAGCCAAAATGCTGCAACTGCAGAGGAGCTCACCCAGCCTGGGCCAGTGTCTGTCCAGTACGCCAGGAAGCAGCCAAGAAGGCAAGAGAAGCATGGAACACACACCCAGGAAAATATGAGATCCCAACAGCTACCTCTGTTCCAGCTCTACAACTCCCCCTAGTTATGTCTTTCCCTCTCTCTCAGTCTCTACCAGGAGGGAAAAAACATAAAACAGCTGAGCCAAGCAGAAGCTCAGAGTGACTCAGAGGTGCACTCCCAGAAGTGCAAATTCTTTCTTCAAGATCAGCCAACTCTGGAGGAAAGCTACCAGCTAACTTCTTCAAGATCTTTGATACTGAGATATCTGCATGAAAGACACAAAGCTGACACTTCTCCAGTATAATGTGCAAAAAAGCCAATCAGTCCAAGAGCTACTGCTAGCAACCTCAGCTCTCCAAGAGGTGGACATTATTGCACTTCAAGAGCTCTGGAAAAACTCTCACCTAGAAACAAGCACTTCAACTGTTTTCTCTTCCTTTCTTCCTCTCTACTGTTCAGAGATTGGCAGAACACTTTTTCTTATTAATAAAAATCTGAAACTCTCTTCTCTTCATCCTACCTTCTGGAATAAAGACTTTGTTTCTCTTGAAATCTACTTGGAAAACTCTTCTACTTCTCTTTGGGTACATAATCTCTACTTCACCCCATCAAGTCAAGAAAACTACACAGAGGCATCAGAAGCTCTTCTCTGTTTACTCCAAAATGCTTTACAAGAACAAGGACAACATATTCTTCTTACAGACTCAAATCTTCACCACCCAGACTGGTCAAAGAAAAGAAGACTGTACTCTGAGACTGCAAACAAGTTTCAAGACCTAATGAAAGATTTAAATCTGGATTTAGCTATTACACCTTTCACCCCTACCAGAGCAAGTGTTAAGGCCTAGGCCGGAACGGCCCAGGTAAGCGAGGGAGAGGTGTTAGTCATGCGGAACAACATCCGACCGATCCGGTGGACGAGCAAGAGCTAAGCGAGGAGCTTGTCCGGTGGACGAGCAGGAGCTAAGCGAGGAGCTCGTCCGGTGGACGAGCAGGAGCTAAGCGAGGAGCTCGTCCAGTGGACGAGCAGGAGCTAAGCAAGGAGCTCGTCCACGCAAAAGGATGATACCCCTCGAGGAGACCCCCCCCCTGGGGCATCTGTATAAAGACCCCCAAAGAGCCCGGAGGGATTAGCTCTCCAGGCTGAACGCACATTACGAGCGACAATAGCAAGAGAGTTACCCCACTTGCTATTCATCTATTGAGTCCCTGCCCTCCTCGGTCGAAGACAGGACCACCCACATTCTGTGTGAACGTGGACTGGCCCTTAACAGCAAGATCTTTTTCTGAAAAACCATGTTCTTCTATTGATCTGTTTTTTATTTCTTCTTCTCTTTCTAACTCTCTGATTTTCTCTAAAGTGGCTCTTCAGTTCTTTCATAGGTCTGACCACAGACCTGTACTAACCTGCCTGGACCTGGATCCTCCAAGGAAAACCTGGAAACCAGAAAGAAACTGGAGAACACTGGACTCAAACCTTGCAAGAGTAGAGTGTGAGAAGCTACACCTGCCCTTCCACTTCCAAGACAAATATGAAGTGGATGAGTACTTGGAGTATCTTGACAACTTTCTCCAAGAAATAGTAAGCAAATCCACACAGCTCCAGAAGCAATCTGGCCACTCAGTTCCCTGGTGGAATCAAGAGATCCAAAACAAGGTTAAAGAGGAAAGAAGAGTAAGAAGAAAAGTGCAAAAAAAGCAAGCAAGTCAAGAGGAACTTGAGCAAGCAACTAAGCTCAAGAAAAAGACAGTCAGAGATGGAAAACAGAACACTTTCAGACACCAAATCCATGAGCTGGCCAGCTCTTCAAAGTTCTGGAAGCTTGCAAAGTGGGGAAAGTCCAAAGCCAACAAGACTCCTGATCTTCCTCTGGTTCCTGACCCGGAAACACAAGAAGGAATAGCCAAAACCTTTGAGGAAAAGACTAAAGTCTTCTCACAGCAGTTCTTTCCAAAAGCTCTAGTTCCAGAACCAGGCTCAGAAAGCTCCCAGACTATCTCTGAGATACAGCTCTCCCAGGAGGTAACATGTGAAGAAGTGGAGTAAATTCTGGCCAAGAAGAAACCTTTCACAGCAGGAGGGAGAGATAAGCTGCCAAATAGATTTCTGAGAGCTCTGGGGCCTAGGTTCTGCCAAGCTCTAGCTATTCTGACTTCGATATGCTGGAATCTGGAGTACTTCCCTGAAAGATTTAAGAGTGCAAAAACAGTCTGCTTGAGGAAACCTGGCAAGGGAACCTACAATCAAGCTAAAGCCTGGTGCCCTATAGCTCTGCTAAACACAACAGGCAAGCTGATGGAAGCTATTGCTGCAGCCAGACTAAGCAAGATAGCAGAAGAAGCTGGACTATTGCCAGATATCCAGATGGGCTTTAGGAAAGGAAGATCCACAGAAGTAGCACTTTTCCTTCTAACCTCCCAAGTAGAAAAAGTCTGGAAGGAAGGCATGGTTGTATCCCTACTCTCACTGGATATCTCAGGAGCCTATGACAGAGTTCTCCCCAAGATACTACAGCAAATTCTGAAAAGAAAAGGAATACCTGCCTGGCTAGCTTCCTGGATCTACTCCTTCTGTGATAAGCACTCTACCACTCTTGTCTTTGATAATTCTGAGTCTTGTTCAATTCCTATTCATTGTGGAGTTTCTCAAGGTTCTCTATTATCCTCTATTCTTTTTCTATTCTACATTTCTGAATTGCATGAGACTGTGCATACTCCCTCTTCTGGTGTATCTGCCCTGGGGTTTGCAGATGATACAAATCTGCTTGCTTTTAGTCACTCCTTGAAAAGTAATCTTCTGAAGTTAAAGAACACACACCTCAAATGTCTATCATGGACTGCAAGACATGGAATAGTCTTCTCTCCTGAGAAATATGAAATACTTTATTTTTCCAGAAGAAGATCAGACAATCTTCAGCTCAAGCTCAGACTGGGGAATGTGATTCTCAAACCAAAAGAAGAAGTGCGAGTACTTGGAGTGTACCTAGATGCAAAGCTCCACTGGCACAAACACCAGAGGATTATTCTTCAAAAAGCACAGAAAGCACTCTCTTCTCTTTCTAGAACTTCCTATTCTACTTGGGGCTTTCCAGTTCACACATCACGTCTGGTGTACACTGCTATACTGAGATCTCTACTGAGCTATGCAGTGGGGATCTGGTTTAACCCTCTAAGAAAATCCTCCAATATCTCTTCTCTTGTTTCATTTCAAAACAGATGCCTAAGACTTATTGGGGGTGCCTTCAAAGCCACTCCTTCTTTTCTATTAGAGAGTGAGCTTTTTCTTCTACCTCTAGACCTATACTTTAAATTTCACACTGTCTGTTTTCTTTCTTCTATTCAAAACTCCCCTCTCAAATACTTTCTTGACAGTATCTTTTCCACTATTTCCAGCTATACCTCTCTCTTGAAGAAATCTTTAAAGGAATCCTCAACTATCTCTCCTAAGTGGAAATTCACTTGGTTAAGTCAAATAACTACTAACCAGGCTAGTTCAAAGAAAGAACTACAAAAGCTCTTTACTAAAGAGTGGGAAGACCAATGGGAAGAGAAGAAAAGAAGAAGCTATCCAGGCTGGCAGACTTTCTGTCAGAAGTCACACAAAAACAATCTGAAGCTCTACAAAGAGTTACAGAAAGCTGAGGCAAGTCTACTACTGCAAATCAGGACTAGAAGAATTAGTCTGGCAAGTTTTCTTTTCAGAGCTGGAGTTTCTGACTTCCCTACCCCACTATGTGTGTGTGGCCAAGCAGAAGAAACTGCAAAACATATCACCTCTTCATACTCTCTTTATTCAAGACAAAGACAACAAGTCTCTTTTAATCCCCAAGACTTCACCACTATTATTTCAAACCCAGAGCTACTACAGAAGTTCTTGTACTGGTTTATGTCTTTGAAAAGACTAAACCAGTTTAATCTAGCTTTCAAACTCCACTATTCCCAATCTAATACCTAGATTCTCTTCTCTTACCAGAAACTTCAAGATTTCTTTTGTTACATTCCCTAGTCACACCCTGCCTTCAGTTTTTATCTCTTCAAAGGTTTTCTGAAGAAGTTCACTATTAGCTAGAAGATCTGCATGGCTGTAAAGCTACTACCAGTGTAAGAATCAAATAAAATAAATAAAATAAAAATCCTAGATGGGAAATTCAAGTGCAATACTCTTATTGACTCTGGCTGTTCAGCATTTGGCTGCATTGGTGCTTCCTTTGCGCAATCTCTTCACCAAGAACCTCTCCCCTACCCACGCACATTGTGATCATTTGATGGCAAGATGTCACAAACCACACATCTCACCAAGACAATCATGACCACAGCACATGGTGTGCACCAGGAAGAAGTCTCTCTTTTTGTATCTCCTGGTCTTCACTATGATGTGATTCTAGGGATGCCATAGCTCCAGAAGCACAGGCCACACATTAATTAGACAAACACCTCAATCATGTTCAAGTCAGATCACTGCTGATCTGCATACCTCAAGTCAAACAATAGCTATCCAATCTCTTTGGATCTTGAAGCCAAGACATCTGCTGGAAAGTCTCAGGATCCCAAGCCTCTTTCTGCCACACCAATCTCCATCAATGCTGCCACATTTTCTCTCCTTGCTGCCAAGCCAGATCACCAGGTGTTCAGTGTTTCTCTGAGAGATATTGAGCAGGCGTTGAAGCCAAAGAAGTGTCTGGATTCTGCCACACTTCTCCCTGCTCAGTACCACAAGTTCCTGGATGTCTTCAGCAAGGATGACACTGACAAGCTTCCTCCTCTACGCCCAGAAGTTGACCACAAGATCAAGATAGAACCAGGAACCCAGGCACCCTCTGGACCTCTGTACAGCATGAGCAGAGAAGAACTTGAAGTTCTCAAGAAGTACCTGACAGAGAACCTGAACAAGGGCTTCATTCAAGCATCTTCATCACCTGCTGCTGCACCAGTCCTTTTTGTCAAGAAGCCAGAAGGTGGATTGTGTTTCTGTGTAGACTACAGAGCACTCAACACCATCACCATCAAGAACTGTTACCCTCTACCACTGATCCGGGAGATGTTGGACTAGCTTTGCAAAGCTGTGTAGTACACCAAGCTTGACATTGTTGGTGCCTTCAACTGTATCCAGATGAAGGAAGGTGAAGAATAGAAGACTGTGTTCCGCACACACTCAGGCCTCTACAAATACCTTGTCATACCCTTTGGTCTTACCAATACTCCAAGCACATTCCAGAACTACATCAATGATGTTTTGGGACCTGATATCCTTGATGTCTTTGGCACTGCCTATATGGATGACATTCTTGTCTACAGTCAGACACTCAAGGAATACCAGAAGCATGTCAAGCTTGTTCTCAGTCGACTACAAGATGTAAGCCTGCAAGTTGACATCTCCAAGTGTGACTTTGAAGTCTATCAAGTCAAGTACCTTGGCCTCATCATTCAGTCTGCTACTGAAGACAGCTGACCCAGATCTGTGAGTATAGACCCAGCCAAGACTAACACCATCAAGAAGTGGAAGTCTCCTGCCAGTCTCAAGGAAGTGCAGAGCTTTATTGCCTTTGCAAACTTCTACCACCAGTTCATCAAAGACTTTGCCAAGCTTACATCCCTACTCACAGCTCTGACCAAGAAGAATGTTACCTTCAAGTGGGAAACCCCAGAGCAGTGCTTGTTTGAAAGCATCAAGAAGGTGTTCAGCACTGCACCTATCCTGCAGCACTTTGATCTAGAGAAGGAGTGTGTTGTTGAGACTGACACTTCTGACTACATCTCTGGTGCTGTCCTGTCACAGCCAGATCATGAAGGAGTTCTACACCCTGTTGCCTTCTTGTCACACCACCACCTGCTGGCAGAATGCAACTACAAGATCTACGACAAAGAGTTACTGGCAATTGTCTGTGCCTTTGAAGAATGGTGAGCAGAGCTTGAAGGATCTCCAGAACCTGTCAAAGTGATCTCTGATCACAAGAACTTGGAGTACTTCATGTTGTCAAAGCACTTTTCCTACTGTCAAGCCTGTTGGAGTGAGTTCTTGTCACACTTCAATTTCAAGATCAGCTACTGTCCAGGCAGTCAGTGCAAGACCAACACTCTCACTCAACATTCCCAAGACCTCCTGTCAGACAGTGATCTCTGTCAAGACTTCATGGAGCAAGTCGTCCTCAAGCCCAAGAATCTTGCATATTCAGAGGTTCAAGTCAAGTCTATCCAGATCCTGAGATGTTCAGAAGCTGCACCAGTTGACACTGAACCTGATTTTTTGATTTGATTCTTACACTGTTTGTAGCTTTACAGCCATGCAGATCTTCCAGCTAATAGTGAACTTCTTCAGAAAACCTTTAAAGGAATAAAAACTGAAGACAGGGAGGTGACTAGAAAGTGTAGCAAAAGGAAATCTTGTAGTGTCTGGTAGGAAAAGCTTCTAGATGTTGGAGTGTGTATAGTGAAGTTTGAAAGCCAGATTAAATTGGTTTAGTCTTTTCAAAGACATAAACCAGTACAGAAACTTCTGTAGAAGCTCTGGGTTTGAAATAATAGTAGTGAAATCTTGGGGGTTAAAGAGAGCATGTTGTCTTTGACTTGAGTAGAGAGAGCATGAAGAGGTGATATGCTTTACTGTCTCTTCTGCTTGACCACACATGCATAGGGGGGTAGGAAAGTCAGGGACTCCAGCTCTGAAAAGAAAACTTGCTAGACCAATTCTCCCAGTTCTGGTTTGCAGTAGTAGACTTGCCTCAGCTTTCTGTAGCTCTTTGTAGAGCTTTAGGTTGTTGTAGTGAGGTTTTTGGCAAAACACCTGCCATCCAGCATAGCCTTTTCTTTTCTTCTCCTCCTATTGGTTTTCCCACTCTTTAGTAAAGAGTATTTGTAGTTCTTTCTTTGAACTACACTGAACCTGATGCTACACCTCTTTCAGATGTTATCCAAGCTGCCTATAACAACCTTGCTGAAGGTGATCCAGTGGCAACAGTGTCACAGATGCTAAGGGATAGTGTCAGGCACAGTCGAGAAGTGTCTCTCTCAGACTACAGCTTGGAAAATAACTGTCTCTTCTACAAGAACTGACTCTGGATCCCTGAGAACAATGAGCTACACCTACACCTGTTCCAAGAAGCCTATGACCAAGCAATAGCTGGCCACACTGGGATTGCCAAGACCCATAATCTTCTGTCTTGTTGGTACTATTGGCCAAAGATAGTGAACATCATACAGCAGTACATCAGGAATTGTTATGTCTGCTCTCAAGCAAAGCCTGCCTGTGATTGCCAAGGAGAGCTGCTGTCTCTTCCCATACCTCAGCAATGTTGGCAGGATCTGGCTATGGATTTTATTACTGACTTGCCCAAGTCAAGAGATACCTGTTTCCCTGGTGCCAAGCACATCTGAGTCATCACTGACTGTCTCACCAAAGAACACCACTTTGTGCCATGTGCTGAGATAACAACCTTGCATCTTATCCAGATGTTCATCCAGTTTGTTGTCTGTACCCATGGCTTGCCCAGGAGTATTGTCTCAGACAGAGGAGGTCAGTTTGTCAGCTTATTCTGGAAAGCACTCTGTGCCCATCTTGATGTCATGCTATGACTACTCTCAGGACACCACCCAGAGACAGATGGTCAGATAGAACAAGAGAATCAGGAGCTTGAACACTACCTGAGATCCTATGTCAACTATCTCCAAGATGACTGGGTCCAATGGCTTCCTCTGGCAGAGTTCACGCAGAACAACTCCCAGTCTGATTCCTCTGGCATGTCACTGTTCTTTGCCAACAAAGGGTTCCATCCACAGCTCAGCATCACACCCATGAGTGAAGTCTACAACCAAGATACTATAGAAATCTCTGGAGAAATGACGCAGATTCTGGAACAGTTGCAAGCTGAACTCCGACTATCCCAGGAAGCTCAAGCTCACACCACCAATTTGCATCAAGTTCTGTCACTGTTCTATCAAACTGGAGATCTTGTTTGGCTGAATACCAAGAACATCAGGACACGCCACCCATGCAAAAAGCTTGACAACAAGTGGATTGGACTATTCAAGGTGTTGAAGACAATCAGAAGCTGTGCCTGCCATCTGGAGCTTCCACACACTCTCAAGATCCACCCTGTCTTTCATGTTTCCCTTCTACGTCTGACACCTGCTAATCCTATCCCTGGCCAATCAAATAAACACCCTGGCCCTGTTATTAGTCAAGACACAGATGAAAAGTTCTAGGTTGAAGAAATCCTTGACTCCAAGCCAGCAACATCTTGACAGAAGTTCAAGTACCTGGTCAAATAGTCTGGATGGCCAATTGAAGATACCACTGAAGAGCCTATTGAGCATCTTGACAACACCAAAGACACCATCTACAACTTCCATGAGAAATACCCAAGGAAACCACAGCCACAGAACTACATCCACAAGCGGCCTAAGGCTCACAGGAGTTTGCCATGTGAAGGAGGGGGGTAATGTCACAGTTCTGGCCCAGTTGCATATCTGACACAAGTCACACACCTTGTCAGGAAGTTCTATCTGCACTGTTGCCTGTTTGCTCTGCTATTGCCTTGTTGTATATCTGGCACAAGTCACACACCTTGCCGGGAAGTTCCATCTGCACTGTTGCCTGTTTACTCTGCTGTATCCCCTGCCTATAAGAACTTCTCCTGCTCCTCCAGCTTCTTCTTTTCTTCTTTTCTCTTTTCCTTCCTTGTCTTTTGTCTTGTACATCAATCCAAGTCTCAAGTCTCAAGCCAAGTCAGGTCAAGGTTACCGAATCAGTTAGGCTTGAGTTCTGCTCTGCCATTGCCTCATCACAACAAGAACTCACTCCAACAGGCTTGACGGTGGGAAAGGCACTTTGATGACATGAAGTACTCCAAGTTCTTGTGATCAGAGATCACCTTGACAGGTTCTGGAGATTCTTCAAGCTCTGCTCACCATTCTTCAAAGGCACAGACAATTGCCAGCAACTCTTTGTCATAGATCTTGTAGTTACATTCTGCTGGCAGGTGGTGGTGTGACAAGAAGGCAACAGGGTGTAGAACTCCTTCATGATCTGGCTATGACAGGACAGCACCAGAGACATAGTCAGAAGTGTCAGTCTCAACAATACACTCCTTCTCTGCATCAAAGTGCTGCAGGATAGGTGCAGTGCTGAACACCTTCTTGATACTTTCAAACAAGCACTGCTCTGGGGTTTCCCACTTGAAGGCAACATTCTTCTTGGTCAGAGCTGTGAGTGGGGATACAAGCTTGGCAAAGTTTTTGATAAACCAGTGGTAGAAGTTTGCAAAGACAATAAAGCTCTGCACTTCCTTGAGACTGGCAGGAGGCTTCCACTCCTTGATGGCATCAGTCTTGGCTGGGTCTATGCTCACAGATCCAGGTCAGCCCTCTTCAGTGGCAGACTGAATGATAAGGCCAAGGTACTTGACTTGATACACTTCAAAGTCACACTTGGAGATGTCAACTTACAGGCTTGCATCTTGTAGTCAACTGAGAACAAGCTTGACATGCTTCTGGTGTTCCTTGAGTGTCTGACTGTAGACAAGGATGTCATCCATATAGGCAGTGCCAAAGACGTCAAGGATGTCAGGTCCCAAAACATCATTGATGTAGTTCTGGAACATGCTTGGAGTATTGGTAAGACCAAAGAGTATGACAAGGTATTTGTAGAGACCTGAGCGTGTGCGGAACACAGTCTTCTATTCTTCACCTTCCTTCATCCAGATATGGTTGAAGGCACCAACAATGTCAAGCTTGGTGTACCACACAGCTTTGCAAAGCTGGTCCAACATCTCCCGGATCAGTGGCAGGGGGTAACAGTTCTTGATGGTGATGGTGTTGAGTGCTCTGTAGTCTACACAGAAACACAATCTACCTTCTGGCTTCTTGACAAAGAGGACTGGTCCAGCAGCAGGTGATGAAGATACTTGAATAAAGCTCTTGTTCAGGTTCTCTGTCAGGTACTTCTTGAGAACTTCAAGTTCTTCTCTGCTCATGCCATACAGAGGTCCAGAGGGTGCCTGGGTTCCTGGTTCCATCTTGATCTTGTGGTCAACTCCTGGGTGTAGAGGAGGAAGCTTGTCAGCGTCATCCTTGCTGAAGATGTCCAGGAACTTGTGGTACTGAGCAGGGAGAAGTGTGGCAGGATCCACACACTTCTTTGGCTTCAACACCTGCTCAATGTCTCTCAGAGAAACACTGAACACCTGGTGATCTGGCTTGGCAGTAAGAAGAGAAAATGCGGCAGTATTGATGGGGATTGGTGTGGCAGAAAGGGGCTTGGGATCCTGAGGCTTTCCAGCAGACGTCTTGGCTTCAAGATCCAAAGAGATTGGACAGCCATTGTTTGACTTGAGGCATGCAGATCAGTAGTGATCTGACTTGAACATGATTGAGGTGTTTGTCCAATCAATGTGTGGCCTGTGCTTCTGGAGCTATAGTATCCCCAGAATCACATCATAGTGAAGACCAGAAGACACAAAGAGAGAGACTTCCTCCTGGTGCACACTATGTGCTGTGGTCATGATTGTCTTGGCAAGATGTGTGGTTTGCGATGTCTTGCCATCAAATGATCACAATGTGCGTGGGTAGGGGAGAGGTTCTTGGTGAAGAGATTGCGCAAAGGAAGCACTAATGCAGCCAAATGCTGAACAGCCAGAGTTAATGAGAGTATTGCACTTGAATTTCCCATCTAGGATACAAGGAAGAAACAAGCACTTGCTGTCCAACTGCTGGTCTGGAGACAGATTTTTTTATTTTATTTTTTTTATTTGATTCTTACACTGGTAGTAGCTTTACAGCCATGCAGATCTTCTAGCTAATAGTGAACTCCTTCAGAAAACCTTTGAAGAGATAAAAACTGAAGGCAGGGTGTGACTAGGGAATGTAACAAAAGGAATCTTGAAGTTTCTGGTAAGAGAAGAGAATCTAGGTATTGGATTAGGAATAGTGGAGTTTGAAAGCTAGATTAAACTGGTTTAGTCTTTTCAAAAACATAAACCAGTACAAGAACTTCTGTAGTAGCTCTGGGTTTGAAATAATAGTGGTGAAGTCTTGGGGATTAAAAGAGACTTGTTGTCTTTGTCTTGAATAAAGAGAGCATGAAGAGGTGATATGTTTTGCAGTTTCTTCTGCTTGGCCACACACACATAGTGGGGTAGGGAAGTCAGGAACTCCAGCTCTGAAAAGAAAACTTGCCAGACCAATTCTTCCAGTCCTGATTTGCAGTAGCAGACTTGCCTCAGCTTTCTGTAACTCTTTGTAGAGCTTCAGATTGTTTTTGTGTGGCTTTTGACAGAAAGTCTGCCAGTCTGGATAGCTTCTTCTTTTCTTCTCTTCCTATTGGTTTTCCCACTCTTTAGTAAAGAGCTTTTGTAGTTCTTTCTTTGAACTAGCCTGGTTAGTAGTTATTTGACTTAACCAAGTGAATTTCCACTTAGGAGAGATAGTTGAGGATTCCTTTAAAGGTTTCTTCAAGAGAGAGGCATAGCTGGAAATAGTGGAAAAGATACTGTCAAGAAAGTATTTGAGAGGGGAGTTTTGAATAGAAGAAAGAAAACAGGCAGTGCGAAATTTAAAGTATAGGTCTAGAGGTAGAAGAAAAAGCTCACTCTCTAATAGAAAAGAAGGAGTGGCTTTGAAGGCACCCCCAATAAGTCTTAGGCATCTGTTTTGAAATGAAACAAGAGAAGAGATATTGGAGGATTTTCTTAGAGGGTTAAACCAGATCCTCACTGCATAGCTCAGTAGAGATCTCAGTATAGCAGTGTACACCAGACGTGATGTGTGAACTGGAAAGCCCCAAGTAGAATAGGAAGTTCTAGAAAGAGAAGAGAGTGTTTTCTGTGCTTTTTGAAGAATAATCCTCTGGTGTTTGTGCCAGTGGAGCTTTGCATCTAGGTACACTCCAAGTACTCACACTTCTTCTTTTGGTTTGAGAATCACATTCCCCAGTCTGAGCTTGAGCTGAAGATTGTCTGATCTTCTTCTGGAAAAATGAAGTATTTCATATTTCTCAGAAGAGAAGACTATTCCATGTCTTGCAGCCCATGATAGACATTTGAGGTGTGTGTTCTTTAACTTCAGAAGGTTACTTTTCAAGGAGTGACCAAAAGCAAGCAGATTTGTATCATCTGCAAACCCCAGAGCAGATACACCAGAAGAGGGAGTATGCACAGTCTCATGCAATTCAGAAATGTAGAATAGAAAAAGAATAGGGGATAATGGAGAACCTTGAGGAACTCCACAATGAATAGGAATTGAACAAGACTCAGAATCATCAAAGACAAGAGTGGTAGAGCGCTTATCACAGAAGGAGTAGATCCAGGAAGCTAGCCAGGCAGGTATTCCTTTTCTTTTCAGAATTTGCTGTAGTATCTTGGGGAGAACTCTGTCATAGGCTCCTGAGATATCCAGTGAGAGTAGGGATGCAACCATGCCTTCCTTCCAGACTTTTTCTACTTGGGAGGTTAGAAGGAAAAGTGCTGCTTCTGTGGATCTTCCTTTCCTAAAGCCCATCTGGATATCTGGCAATAGTCCAGCTTCTTCTGCTATCTTGCTTAGTCTGGCTGCAGCAATAGCTTCCATCAGCTTGCCTGTTGTGTTTAGCAGAGCTATAGGGTGCCAGGCTTTAGCTTGATTGTAGGTTCCCTTGCCAGGTTTCCTCAAGCAGACTGTTTTTGCACTCTTAAATCTTTCAGGGAAGTACTCCAGGTTCCAGCATGTTGAAGTCAGAATAGCTAGAGCTTGGCAGAACCTAGGCCCCAGAGCTCTCAGAAATCTATTTGGCAGCTTATCTCTCCCTCCTGCTGTGAAAGGTTTCTTCTTGGCCAGAATTTGCTCCACTTCTTCACATGTTACCTCCTGGGAGAGCTGTATCTCAGAGATAGTCTGGGAGCTTTCTGAGCCTGGTTCTGGAACTAGAGCTTTTGGAAAGAACTGCTGTGAGAAGGCTTTAGTCTTTTCCTCAAAGGTTTTGGCTATTCCTTCTTGTGTTTCCGGGTCAGGAACCAGAGGAAGATCAGGAGTCTTGTTGGCTTTGGACTTTCCCCACTTTGCAAGCTTCCAGAACTTTGAAGAGCTGGCCAGCTTATGGATTTGGTGTCTGAAAGTGTTCTGTTTTCCATCTCTGACTGCCTTTTTCTTGAGCTTAGTTGCTTGCTCAAGTTCCTCTTGACTTGCTTGCTTTTTTTGCACTTTTCTTCTTACTCTTCTTTCCTCTTTAACCTTGTTTTGGATCTCTTGATTCCACCAGGGAACTGAGTGGCCAGATTGCTTCTGGAGCTGTGTGGATTTGCTTACTATTTCTTGGAGAAAGTTGTCAAGATACTCCAAGTACTCATCCACTTCATATTTGTCTTGGAAGTGGAAGAGCAGGTGTAGCTTCTCACACTCTACTCTTGCAAGGTTTGAGTCCAGTGTTCTCCAGTTTCTTTCTGGTTTCCAGATTTTCCTTGGAGGATCCAGGTCCAGGCAGGTTAGTACAGGTCTGTGGTCAGACCCATGAAAGAACTGAAGAGCCACTTTAGAGAAAATCAGAGAGTTAGAAAGAGAAGAAGAAATAAAAGACAGATCAATAGAAGAACATGGTTTTTCAGAAAAAGATCTTGCTCTGGTAGGGGTGAAAGGTGCAATAGCTAAATCCAGATTTAAATCTTTCATTAGGTCTTGAAACTTGTTTGCAGTCTCAGAGTACAGTCTTCTTTTCTTTGACCAGTCTGGGTGGTGAAGATTTGAGTCTGTGAGAAGAATATGTTGTCCTTGTTCTTGTAAAGCATTTTGGAGTAAACAGAGAAGAGCTTCTGATGCCTCTGTGTAGTTTTCTTGACTTGATGGGGTGAAGTAGAGATTATGTACCCAAAGAGAAGTAGAAGAGTTTTCCAAGTAGATTTCAAGAGAAACAAAGTCTTTATTCCAGAAGGTAGGATGAAGAGAAGAGAGTTTCAGATTTTTATTAATAAGAAAAAGTGTTCTGCTAATCTCTGAACAGTAGAGAGGAAGAAAGGAAGAGAAAACAGTTGAAGTGCTTGTTTCTAGGTGAGGGTTTTTCCAGAGCTCTTGAAGTGCAATAATGTCCACCTCTTGGAGAGCTGAGGTTGCTAGCAGTAGCTCTTGGACTGATTGGCTTTTTTGCACATTATACTGGAGAAGTGTCAGCTTTGTGTCTTTCATGCAGATATCTCAGCATCAAAGATCTTGAAGGAGTTAGCTGGTAGCTTTCCTCCAGAGTTGGCTGATCTTGAAGAAAGAATTTGCACTTCTGGGAGTGCACCTCTGAGTCACTCTGAGCTTCTGCTTGGCTCAGCTGTTTTATGTTTTTTCCCTTCTGGTAGAGACTGAGAGAGAGGGAAAGACATAACTAGGGGGGGGTTGTAGAGCTGGAACAGAGGTAGCTGTTGGGATCTCATATTTTCCTGGGCGTGTGTTCCATGCTTCTCTTGCTTTCTTGGCTGCTTCCTGGCGTACTGGACAGACACTGGCCCAGGCTGGGTGAGCTCCTCTGCAGTTGCAGTATTTTGGCTTGAGAAGCTGTTCAGGAACTTGGCAGGCTGGAGACAGATAGCCAATATGGAGATTCTTTTCATGTCCTTGAGTGTGACGATGACCAAGGACTACTTGTTTTCCAACTCTGGAGTAGTCTCAACAGTGGCAGACTTGGTGGTGGTCGTGGTGGTGGCAACAACAGGTATACTTTTCACTAGACAGAAGGTTGAGATGTGACCTTGGTTCCCACAGTAGAAGCAGAGGTCTTTGCTTTGGTGACATTCTCACTCTTCTGGCATCAGCTTAGAGCAGCTGAGATCTATGGTAGGACTTGGTGGCCGTGGCGTGAAGGCTGGCTTGATGAACCCTGGACACAGAACTGAAGCTCCTGACTGTGTGTTAAGGCCTAGGCCGGAACGGCCCAGGTAAGCGAGGGAGAGGTGTTAGTCATGCGGAACAACATCCGACCGATCCGGTGGACGAGCAAGAGCTAAGCGAGGAGCTCGTCCGGTGGACGAGCAGGAGCTAAGCGAGGAGCTTGTCCGGTGGACGAGCAGGAGCTAAGCGAGGAGCTCGTCCAGTGGACGAGCAGGAGCTAAGCGAGGAGCTCGTCCACGCAAAAGGATGATACCCCTCGAGGAGACCCCCCCCCTGGGGCATCTGTATAAAGACCCCCAAAGAGCCCGGAGGGATTAGCTCTCCAGGCTGAACGCACATTACGAGCGACAATAGCAAGAGAGTTACCCCACTTGCTATTCATCTATTGAGTCCCTGCCCTCCTCGGTCAAAGACAGGACCACCCACATTCTGTGTGAACATGGACTGGCCCTTAACAGTTTCAGCCTCTAACACATAGGACACCGGCTCAATACGATGGCAGATCCACGCAGCCCTACCCCTTCGCAGGCAGGCCAAGCTCGGGCTGCGCCTCAGGCGCAAGCCCAGGAACCACCTGTCCCTACCACCCTCACCTTACCTCCAAAGCCATTGAAGGTAGGTACGCCGAAGAGGTACGATGGATCACGAGGGGGATTGGAATTATTCTTCTCTCAGCTTGAGCTTTACTACGGATTCAACGCCGCACAATTCTCTACAGAACAGGAGAAGGTGCTGTTCGCAGCTTCCTACCTGGACGGACCGACATTTGCCTGGTTTAATGTCTACCTACAAGACTTCCTCGACAACAAGGAAGATCCCTCTAGCATGGAGACCATGACACGGCAGATCATTGGGAGATTCTCTACCTTCAAGACCCAGATGAAGAAGACCTTCGGGGTCATTGATGAAGAACGAGATGCGGAACGAAAGCTCCAAGCACTACGGCAGACAGGGTCAGCATCAGACTTTGCGGTGAAGTTCCAACAGTTGTCAGTGAGGACACAATGGGGAGACAGTGCCTTGACAGCACTATTCTACCAAGCTCTCAAGGAACAAGTCAAGGATGACATCGCACGAGGAGACTGACCCACTGACCTCAAGGATATGATCGACACAGTGGTACACATCGACGACTGACAGTTCGAACGAGAACTCGAGAAGTGAGGCAAGCATGCAAGGCCATGGGGCAAAAAGACAGTGCCAGCACAAGACAAGTACAGCTTGACACCCATGGAGATTGATGCAACAACACCACAGGCAACAAAGAAGAAAGAAACACGGAAGTGTTACAATTGCCAGAAGGTAGGACACCTCGCAGCCAACTGCCAAAGCAAGAAGAAGAAGGAAGGCAAGGGTAAGCAGTTGAATGCCACCAGTGCCTGGAAAGGCAAGGGTATTCAGGAGCCACCAAGGGCTCCCAGAGGCACGCTACCCATGAACCGGTCAGAAGCAACACTCCTTGGACAGGAGGACAATCTCAGACAGTACATCGAAAGACTGGAGAACGATCTGCAGAGGTCACTGGAGGACCTGCGCGCAATCCAAGACCAGATCGATAAGGTTCATTGGGAGGATGACCTGATCTCCGAATTCGACACAACAGACTACGAGATTGACATAACCGGCATGCCACCAATTCCCGAGACACTACTACTCCGACGACAGGATGCGACCTTGTCGGAGGACAGCGAAGCAAGAGTGACGTGATGGGTGGACGACACCATCAGCATCTCACAGCCCTGAGACATCGCAGCACAAGTGGACCATCACCAGGCTACGACACCAGCCTGCGGACGTCCTTATTGGAAAGGATGCGAGGACCACCACTGCAAGGAACATCTCCTAGAGAAAAGGAGAAGGCACTACTTCCCTGGCCCAGAATACCACAAGAAAGCCTGGAGCATCAAGCACCAGCTAAGCCAGCAAGGGAAAGAACGTGATGATTGCGGAGAAGACGCATGGGAGCTATGCTTCACCGAAAAATACGAAAGACACGCGGCAGAACGCCAGGCTCAGGGCCTTGGTTGTTCAAAAAACTAGCAGTGCTCTTCAAATCCGGAGTCGGAAGAGCAGGCAAGACAACACTCCGGAGAGAAGGGGTCGAGCAGAGCCTCGACGCGACAGCCTGCAGTCCGCATTTTCGCATCAGGATGAGAGTCAAGGGGCATCTGACAAACACCATGATCGACTCTGGAGCTACTGGCAACTTCATGTCAGAAAGTTTCGCCAGGAAGCACAAGATCCCGACTCAGGAAAAGAGGAATCCATACCAACTAACAGTAGTGGACGGGACACCACTCTCCAACGACCAAGGACGAGTGACAAAGGAGACCAAGAACCTACGACTGTGTGTCGACAGTACGACAATCGGATCAGAAGAATTCAACTTGGTCCAGATACCACATGAAGTTATATTGGGTCTTCCGTGGTTGGAAAGTCAAAACCCAAGGATCGACTGGAAAAGAAGGCACCTAGTCTTTCTGAAGAGGAGTCTGGCAACTCGAGCAGAGCCAGAGAAAGTGAGAATCAAAGAAATCTTATATGCAGGGTGGAAGAAGCACCACCGGCGAGGGCAAGCCTATGTGGCTTGGATGAAGCCCTGAAACCATCAACTTTGCACCACGCATGACACCGTGGGCGAGACTCAGGCACCGCAGCTGCCAAGTGAGTATAAAGACTACCAGGAGATGTTTGGTGAGGAAGCGGTCGCGACGCTACCAGAACACCAAGAGTGGGATCATGAAATTCCACTGGAAGACAGAAAGAAACCCACACATGGCCCTATTTACGCCCTATCAGCAAAGGAGCTTGAGGCCTTAAGAGATTACCTGGACGAGAACCTAGCGAAAGGGTTCATAAGACCTTCAACATCACCGGCCGGATACCCGATATTGTTTGTGCCAAAGAAGGACGGCAAATTACGACTGTGTGTCGACTACCGGCAGCTTAATGTGATCACGATTAAGAATCGCTACCCACTACCGTTAATATCGGAAATCCAGGACTGAATCCAAGGAGCCAAGTGGTTTACCAAGTTCGACATCCGAGGCACTTTCAACCTGGTTAGGATGAAAGATGGCGAAGAATGGAAGACAGCCTTTCGTACGAGGTACGGGCATTACGAGTATACTGTTATGCCATTCGGCCTTACGAATGCACCGGCGATGTTCCAATCGCTCATTAACGCCATCCTCCGACAATACCTGGATATATTTGTTACTGCTTATATCGATGATGTCTTGGTTTACACCAATGGAACCCTGGAGGAGCACAGACAGCATGTCAAGAAGATCCTACATGCGCTCCAAGAAGCAGGAATGAGGTTACGCCTTGATAAGAGTGTCTTCCACGTGAAAGAAGTGGAATATTTGGGATTGATCCTGACAACGGAAGGAATCTGTATGGACGATACAAAGATCACGGCAGTACAAGACTGGCCAACACCCAAAAACCTCAAAGAAGTCCAATCCTTCCTGGGATTTGCAAACTTCTACCGACAATTCATCAAGAAGTACTTGAGGACAGCAGCACCCTTGACTGAACTAACAAAGAAGGAAGAAACCTTCACATGGGGGAACAGCCAAGAGAGAGTGTTCCAGGAGCTGAAAGAGAAGTTCACCTCCGCACCCATACTGGCATCATTTGATCCCGGACAGCGGATCATCATGGAGACAGATGCCTCGGACCAAGCACTTGGATCTTGCTTGTGTCAACCAGACGCCGAAAACCGCCTACACCCTGTTGCATACCGATCGAGAAAGTTCTCTGGCCCAGAACTCAGGTACGATATTCACGACAAGGAGTTGTTAGCGATTGTCGACGCATTCCAGGAGTGGAGACCTTACCTGGAAGGAGCAAAGTACACAGTGGACGTGTACTCAGACCACAAGAATTTGGCTTACTTCACGACGACGAAGAAGCTAAACAGACGACAAGTCCGATGGGCGGAGCTTTTAGCTTCATACGACTTCCAGATCTTCTATCGAAAAGGATCAGAAAACGCACGAGCGGACACGCTTAGCAGACAGCCTGATATGACGACAGACGACACGACAGAAGAGCGCCCAATCCTAGCGACAAAAGGACAAACTCTGGTCTATGCTCAACCTCAGTTAGCGAAAACTGAAGAAATGGGTGCACTCCTGACCCTAGGCCACAACGTTGCGGCCACGAACAAGGAAGAAGTGCCAGAGAGCGCACAAGAGGACGTGATTTGACAACATCACGATGGACCTCTACACGGACATCCTGGGCGAGACAAGACCCTGGAAAAGATCTGGAGACGTTACCACTTCAACGGAATGAAGCGGAAAGTGACGGAATTTATTCGCAACTGCGAAGAGTGTGTGAAAAACAAACTGTCACGCCACAAACCCTATGGAGAGAGTCAACAAATAGACCTCCCAGAAGTGGCTTGGGATACCATCACAATGGATTTTGTGGTGAAGCTGCCGAGGTCAGAGGACCCGGTAACAAAGGTGAAATATGACAGTATCTTGGTGGTTGTTGACAAACTCACCAAATACGCTCACCTGATCCTGTGGCGAGAGACAGGAACAGCGAGCGAACTCGCCAATGTCCTGCTCAAAGAATTGGTTAGCCAGCGAGGGCTACCCACGAAGATTATCTCAGATCGAGACAAACTCTTCACCTCGAAATTCTGGAACATGTGGACAAGACAGCTAGGGATAGACACAAGGATGTCTACTGCCTACCATCCACAAACAGACAGACAAACTGAGAGAACAAACCAGACGATGGAACAGTACCTACGCCACTACGTCAACCACCGACAGGACGATTGGGTAGAACTGCTACCAATGGCTCAGTTTGCGTACAACGATCAGCAACACAGCGTGACGGGCATGACACTGTTCTTTGCGAACTACGGCAGAAACCCCCGCTGGGAAGCGATGGCGGCTGGAAGTGGCACTTCAACAAACGTCGAAAAACTCACTGCTATGCATGAGGAAATGAAGACTGCAATTGAATCCGCACAAAAGACAACAAGCCACTGCCTAAACAGCAAAAGGTTGAAGGGACCAACCCTGGAGAGGGGGGATAAGGTCTATTTGTCAACAAAAAACCTGCGCTCGAAGCGACCAAGCAAAAAGCTGGATCATGTACGAATCGGACTGTTTGAGATTGAGAAGCGCACTGGAGAAGTCAACTACCGACTGAGACTGCCAAAAAAGGCACGGATACACCGAGTATTCCATGTCTCACTGCTCGAGCCAGCACCCAGCGACGCAGCAATCGAAACAGAATGGCACTTTGAGGATGACGAAGAAGAGTACGATGTTGAAAGGATCCTAGACAGTCGGAGAAGTGGACGGAAAATCGAGTACCTGGTGAAGTGGTTAGGATTTGACGAAGAGGAGAATTCGTGGGAACCAACCAAGAACTTCAGCTCTGCGATGAACCAGAAACTGGTGGATTACCACCGAGCAAATCCACAGCGACCAGGCCTGACGGAGACAACAGCTCGAGAGAAGCCAAAGCCTCCGAAGAGAAGACGTCCTCAAAGGACGGTGGAGCAGCAGCTTGACAGGCCTCCCGTTCGCGGATAACACGGAGGGCCTCTTGTTCCTGAGCATCGAGGGACTCTTGATCCTCGATGGCTGACAGCTCACAACGGATGGCATCAGCCTTCTTCTGTGAGAGACGATCCAGCTGCCGGCGGAGGCGGATCTGCCGGGGAAGCAGCTTTGACAGTTGGTCATCAGTCTCCCGCAGCTGAGCCTCGAGCTGCTCGCGCTCAAGCTCCATCTTCTTCCATTCCGATTCCGAGAGATGAAGGTCACAGCGACGACCCTTCTCGATACACCGACAACAAAAAGACGATGCAGAACTCACGACACACTTGGCGTGGTCGCGACGACAAGCACCGCATGCGATTTTTGATTCCTTGCCTATTTTACCAACACGACAAGAGAGAAAACCGCGACGACGAGTTCGAGTTGTCTGGCTTTGGTTCATGGCAAAAGAGGAGCAGGAACAAAAAGGATCTGGGGACAGAACCCTTGGAGGGAGGGGATAGTGTTAAGGCCTAGGCCGGAACGGCCCAGGTAAGCGAGGGAGAGGTGTTAGTCATGCGGAACAACATCCGACCGATCCGGTGGACAAGCAAGAGCTAAGCGAGGAGCTCATCCGGTGGACAAGCAGGAGCTAAGCGAGGAGCTCGTCCAGTGGACGAGCAGGAGCTAAGTGAGGAGCTCGTCCACGCAAAAGGATGATACCCCTCGAGGAGACCCCCCCCCTGGGGCATCTGTATAAAGACCCCCAAAGAGCCCGGAGGGATTAGCTCTCCAGGCTGAACGCACATTACGAGCGACAATAGCAAGAGAGTTACCCCACTTGCTATTCATCTATTGAGTCCCTGCCCTCCTCGGTCAAAGACAGGACCACCCACATTCTGTGTGAACGTGGACTGGCCCTTAACACTGTGGAACTGAGGCTTGGGTGGGAGGTGCTTGATGTGGATGGTGAGAGTTGGCAGAAGTGGTACGCAACTGGTTGTCCTGCAGCTGGCATTCCTCAACAAGCTTCTGATAGCTGATGTCCTTGAGGTTGATGCTGACAAGCTGCTTGGCAAGCTCTTCAGAGACAGCACATCGAAGATGGCACTTCAAGGTCTTGTTGTTGAAGTCTGTGTGTAGAGCATACTGATTGAGCTCTGTGAAGAACTTGGCAAAGGAACAGTTGGCCTGACGCAAGGTGATGAGCTTCCTCTGAGCTAGGAACTCTGGGTCTGGGTCGGAGAAGGTGTTCCAGAGATCTTGGATGATGTTGTGCCAGTCAATGTACTGGCCAGCCATGATCTTAGCTGAGATGTAGGACTACGCAGTGCCAGTCGTGCGTGAAAAGACGTACACAATCCATGATGTTTCCGTGGGGTACTGGTCAGTGTTGAGTGTCATCTTGAGTGACAGTGATGTGATGAAGCTCTCAAGCTTCTCATACATGATTTCTGTGTTTCCTCCATCGCCACTGAAGATCTCTGGGTCAGCAGTGCGTTCAGACTTGGACTTGGGAGTGGTGTTGGTAGCTTGAATTCACATGAACTCTGCAAACATGTTGTGAAGGAACTTGTTATTTCCAGCAACTGGCATGGCTTGGTCTGGTTGTTGAGACATGACAAGGATGTGAACATGGCTTGGTGAAGTGTGTTATGGTTGGGTAGGTCTTTCGTAGTGTGACAAGGCAATGGCAGAGCAGAACTCAAGCCTAACTGATCCAGTAACCTTGACCTGACTTGGCTTGAGACTTGAGATTGATGTACAAGACGAAAGACAAGGAAGGAAGAAAAAGAGAAAAGAAGAAGAGAAGAAGCTGGGGGAGCAGGAGAAGTTCTTATAGGCAGGGGATCAGGCAACAGCGGAGCAAGCAGGCAACAGTGCAGATAGGACTTCCCGGCAAGGTGCGTGACTTGTGCCAGATATACAACTGGGCCAGAACTGTGACAGCTATTACAGCAACCAGGCTAAGCAAGGTAGCAGAAGAAGCTAGACTTTTGCCAGAAATCCAGATTGGCTTCAGGAAAGGAAGATCAACTGACTCAGCACTCTTCCTACTAACTTCCCAAGTGGAAAAAGTCTGGAAGGAAGGCATGGTTGCATCTCTACTTTCTCTGGATATCTCAGGAGCCTATGACAGAGTTCTACCTAAGATCCTCCAACAAATCCTAGAGAGAAAAGGAATTCCTCTCTGGCTATCTTCCTGGATTCTCTTTTTCTGCACCAGTCGTTCTACCACTCTTGTGTTTGATGACTCTGAGTCTTCTGCTATTCCTATTCACTGTGGAGTTCCCCAAGGTTCCCCTTTATCTCCTATTCTGTTTCTATTTTACATTTCTGAACTTCATGAAACTGTACACTCTCCTTCCACTGGTGTTTCTGCTCTGGGATTTGCAGATGATACAAATCTGCTTGCATTTGGACACTCTCTAAAAAGCAACCTTCTGAAGTTGAAGAACACACACCTCAAATGTCTATCATGGGCTGCAAGACATGGAATAGTCTTCTCTCCTGAGAAATATAAAATACTTCATTTTTCCAGAAGAAGATCAGACAATCTTCAGCTTAAGCTCAGACTGGGGAATGTGATTCTAAGACCAAAAGAAGAAGTGTGAGTATTAGGAGTGTACCTGGATGCAAAACTCCACTGGCATAAGCACCAGAGAATTATTCTTCAAAAAGCTCAGAAAACACTTTCCTCTCTTTCTAGAACTTTATATTCTACTTGGGGTTTCCCAGTCCTCACATCACGTCTTGTGTACACTGCAATACTCAGATCTTTACTGAGTTATGCTGTGGGGATCTGGTTCAATCCTCTAAGAAAATTCTCTAATATCTCTTCTCTTAGCACATTCCAGAACAAATGCCTGAGACTTATTGGAGGTGCCTTCAAAGCCACTCCATCTTTCTTATTAGAGAGTGAGCTTTTTCTTTTACCTCTAGATCTCTATTTCAAATTTTGCACAGCCTGTTTTCTCTCTTCTATTCAAACCTCCTCTCTGAAAACACTTCTGGACAATATCTTTTCCAATATCTCCCACTATGCCTTTTCTGTAAAGAAACCTTTAAAGAAATCCTCAACTATCTCCCCCTATTGGAAGTTCACTTGGTTAAACCAATTAACTACTAACCAGGCTAGTTCAAAGAAAGAACTACAGAAACTCTTTGTTAAAGAGTGGGAAAACCAATGGGAGGAGAAGAAAAGAAGAAGCTACTCTGGGTGGCAGGTGTTTTGTCAAAAGCCTCACCACAACAACCTGAAGCTCTACAAAAAGCTACAGAAAGCTGAGGCAAGTCTACTACTACAAACCAGAACTGGGAGAATTGGCCTGGCAAGTTTTCTATTCAGAGCTGGAGTTCTAGATTTTCCTACCTCTTTATGTGTCTGTGGTCAAGTAGAAGAGACAGTGAAACATATCACCTCTTCATGCTCTCTTTATTCAAGTCAAAGACAGCAAGCTCCTTTTAATTCTCAAGATTTCACTTCTATTATTTCAAACCCAGAGCTTCTACAGAAGTTTCTATACTGGTTCATGTCTTTGAAAAGACTGAACCAGTTTAATCTGGCTTTCAAACTCCACTATTCACACTCTAATATCTAGAAGTCCTCTTTCTACCAGTCACTACAAGATTTCCTTTTGCTACATCCTCTAGTCACCCCCAGTCTTCAGTTTTTATTCCTCTAAAGGTTTTCTGAAGAAAATCACACTTAGCTAGAAGATCTGCATGGCTGAAAAGCTACTATCAGTGTAAGAATCAAATAAAAAAATAAAAAAATAAAAAAGCAAAGCACTCACCCGTGTAAAAGAACATACATACATACTGTACATTTTGTACACTACATCTACGGACCAGGTACGTACAGTACCGTACGTTACGTCCCACTTTCGTACTGTACAGTAAGTACATACATCCGCTACGACCGAACGACTCGTCTCGATTCCCTGAGAACATTGCCGCCGCTGACGCTGAGACTAGCTTGGACTCTTCTTCTTCTTCTTCTTCTTCTACTTCCGCTACTGCTACTGCTTTTACTACGGTACTGCTGTTGCTGCTTTCACTACTGCTACTGCTACTGCTACCGCCTCAGTCTTGTACATCTCAAGAATGCAAGGGAGCGAGTGGTCTTGCCAATTCAAAGAACGAGTACGTATCTACATGCAAAGAATTGGCTCATCTCAAGCCCCTGAGAACATTGCCGCTGGCGCTGCGCCTGGCTTGGTCGCGCCTACTCTTCTGCCTCTTCTTCTCGCCACCATGGACGCCGGCAGCGTCAGCATCACCTCTTTCGTCGTCTTGTTCTCCTTCGCCTCGTTCCTCTGCTGTCGCATCGGTCCCGCCTGCTCTGTGCGGCTTCACCCCCTTCTTCCGCTGCGACGGCACGGCGAAGGTGATTTCACGGTCACCTGTAACGTGGGAAACACCGCCTGGGGGCGGCCGCGGGTTCACGCTGTTGGACGGCCGCGGGCCCGCGCGGGTGCGCTCTTGGAGACGGGCGCCAAAGGATGTGTCTTGTCGCGTCGTCGCGCTTGAGCGGGTGCGCTCGTTGGAGAAGCTGGACACCATTCGCAGCGGAGCTTTGGCTGGGTCCTTTGTCGGCTGCGAGGTTGAGACAGCCGGTCTCGACGTCGAGCGTACCGGCTCTACCCTGCCGCCACGAGAATGCTTGTCTTGACTTCCGCCATCGCCGCCGTCGCTGCCGTCGCTGCCTTCGCCACCTTCGCTGCCGTCGCTCTCGTCGTCGCTGCTCCGTGATCTTCGCTCGGCCATTTCCTCCTCCTCCTCGTCCTCGACCGCCGTGCGACCAGCCGGCTTCGACTGGGGCTTGTTCGGATTCAACATCTGGTACTCCCTCGAGTCTTGGTCCACCTCAAAGTCCTTGTCCTTGAACAAGGCCGAGAACCGCGTGTCCCGAAGGAGCTGAGGTTGCCTGTCGACGGCGGCAGTCTCTTCCGCAGCCGCAGCCGCAGCCTCGGCTTCGTCCTTGCCGTTCCGTCTGGCCGCCTTGTCCGCTCGCCTCTTCTCCTCTCTCGCGAGCACCTTGGCCGCGAGGTCCTTGTTGACCTTCACCTTGACGCTGGCCTTCCCGCCGCGGATGCGGCTCTCTCGCTCCTTGTCCATCTTCTCCTTGACCCGCTTCGCGCGTTCCTCCTCCAAGATGAACGGATCCGCGATGAGCCGCGCTTCCTCGTACAGTCTCTGCGCGACGAAGTACCCGTGCATGTACGGCCGCAGCAGATTCGTCCTCCCCACGAGATGATCGAGGTTCAGCGTCTTCAGCTGCGCCGCGGTCAAGAATTTGAAGTTGTCGTAGACCTCTCCCCCGCCCCTGAAGGCGTTGGGATCGGTCGGATCCTCGGCCATCTCCTCGACCAGAGCATCCAGAAAGGCGCACCACTTCGGCGCTGGGCCCAGCTGGGGGACGAAGAACGAGTGCTGCTGGCGGCCTTCGTTCGCGGTCAGTATCATGCCGCTGTCCTTGCACCAGGCAACCGAGTTGATGTCCACCGCCGGCTCGACGCTCGTCCACGGTGCGCCGTCGTCGGCGTTCCAGATCTTGATGATCTTCTTGTCCGCCGACAGGATCTTCGGCTCTGATGTCTGGGCGCGTGTTGCCGTCGAGGGCGTCAGAAACGTGATGGTCTGTATGGGAAGACCGTATCCCTGGTCCTTCTTCAGCAGAGGCACTGGTGATCTCAGGTCGTAGAGGTACACGAGACCGGAAGAAGTGCCCGTGGCCAGCGTAAGACCAGCCCGGTGAAACTCCAAGGCGCTGATCGCCGGCGTCGACCGAAGCTCTGCCGGTACGGACAGCAGCCCAACCCTGCTTCGCGATCTAGAGTCCCAAAACTCTACCGATCCTAGGGATGTACCGAACCCCAGTAGATTGTGGCTCTCTTCCGCCACCGCAGCACAATCGACGCTTCCGGCTCCAATTGCACCCTGTAAAGGCCTTGCAGCGGTCGGAACAGCGTCTTCGTTTCCGACTTCCACCTCAAAAGGCCGCATGAATCGTCCAATCTCCAGGTTCAGTCGAAAGACCTCCCCGTTTCCTTCGCTGTTGGTGCCGACGGCTGGGACGAGAGCCTCGGCGGATCTCTTATCATAGACCAGATCCCGGCCGTATCGCGGAATTCGGGTGGTATAATGAGATCCTGCCGGAGTGTGGAACTCGAGGCTCCTGTCCGCCTGCAGGTGGAGGGACTTTGAGTAATCGGACGAGAGGAGCAAAAAGGTGTGGTTCAACGCATTGGTATGTCTCGCAAAGGACAGGGAGAGGTGGGGAAGATAATGAGTGTGAATCTGAGGCTTATAGGTACCTGTTCATCGTCCGCGCATCAGCGTCATACTCGAGAGAGCCCTCGACGAAGCCGCGCATCGAGCACGGCAACGACGACCAGAGTCCTGCGCCAGAGGTAGCCATACTTCGCTCCCAAAGAGACCTTACCAGTGCTCATCACCCACTGTCCATCCTCGCTGGCCCTGACACAGCAACTGGCCTCTTCGAATTCGAAATCCTGTAGCAGTTCGATGCGGCTCGCAAATTCGGGATCCTTCTTCAGCGTCTGGTTCCGTTTCCTGACGAGCCAGTCCGGCAGCGCTCGTGCTGTCGAGCCCGAGACCGTGTATACCGGCACGGACGAATGATTGGTGAGCCGCATGTTGCCTCGACCGCCTGGGCACCTCTCAAGATCCAGCTGACGACAGATCGATACTCAATCTACCGAGCTTGGGAACAGACGTGAGGGCCAGCTTCCACAGAAAAGAGGACTTGGTGGGGCGTGTGGGGCGTGTGGGGCCAAAGGTCGTGCGGGTGCGCAGGCACGCAGGCACGGCAGGATTGCGTACAGGTGCGCCAAGCTCGGCCAAGCCCGCCCAAACGGCCAAGGAGAAACCTTTGATCCGAGACTGACCGCCTTTCTCCTTCAGGTCTAGCGTCGTCCGGCGGTTGCCGTACTGTACCAGCTGGAGGAGGAGCTTTCAGGGTTTACTCTGCTGTCACGACTGTGTACTCCCCACATTTCACTGTTCTGAATTGAGATATGCTGGCATATCACGTTCTGTTAGCTGAAGCACATATCGGATTGCTGGATATCTTGTGTGTTGTCTTCTCGCCTGGCATGTCACGGGTCCTTGGAGTGAGGCCGATACCGCGCTTGAGACCTTGAGCTGCTGTGCCACATTCACATCCGAGGCGATGGAGCCTGGCTGGACCCAGGTTTTCTCGGTTACACATTCGCCTCTTTGCAACCCGAAGGGCGCAAGGCATACTCTTCTCCCGAGGAGGGCGTCTCTTCGTCTCGGCCGTTTCCTCCTGTAGCGCCTATGCCACTGTCCACCGTTCACGCAATGCCTCAGGCAGAATATGGTATTGCCGCTTGATCCGCGCTCAGAGCGAGATCATGTCACCAAGATCGGTATCGGGTGACATTCTCCTCCGCATCGGTGTGATCAAACTGTCCAGTGGCCAGGATGGATCTTCTGGCGCACTCCCTGACTGGCGTCTGGCAGGTGGTATGATTTCCAGGCAACCATCCGTCCGGCCCGTGGTTGACAGTTGCGCAGGAGAGCCTTGCCTCAATCCCATACAGCGTCTACGAGTTTCTCCCACAGGGGCTCCAGGACAATGTTGGGAGCTCCCGGCAGACCGATGCTGCGATACACACGACAGCAGCGTCCACGTTGCCCGACGACGCCATCGAGACGCAAAAAAGGGCTCTGTTACGACGGCTGGAGCATCACTGCAGGGAAATGAAGCTACTTATCGCGGTCGAGCCAGATAGCTCCTACATCTGGTTCTTTGCTGACGGGGACCAGATTGCCGGGGTCCTGAACAACGCCGGCTCTGCCTTGGCTGGATTGGGTCCCCTCAAGTTGCAAGGTATATCTCGTCTGCATCCAGCTCGCCACCCTGAATCTGATGACGGTCCCGTAGGGCTCCGAACCACCGTCTTTCGATCCTCGAAGCTGAACCAGTCGTCGACCATGTTGCGCAGCAAAGCAGGAACTCCGATATCGGCGCCGCCTGCCCCGTCAATATTTGAACAGAGCCTTCACGCTTCTCGCTATGCCAATGCCAAGGCGATACTGGCCAAACGCTCTCTGAGTGCAACCGCCGCACCGGCGGCAACGGTCTCTACTCCTTCTGACCACCATGCTCCCGCCCTTGACCGATTCGAGGATCCCGCCCGGGTGCACGCACACTTTATCTCGGCAGTTATGGGCTTACTGTCTTACAGACTTTCCAGTCTTCACAACTACATCCCGCTTAATTTCCGGACATTCATCAATCCGCTGCCCTCAGGGATTGAGCACGCTACACGTGCCGAAGAGAAGGCCGTGTGGCTGACAACCTTGGACATCCGTCTCACTACGAGCGGTTCGCTGCTGGTTGTGCCTGAAACGAGTCGAGAGGATGGTCTCGTGTCTGTACCGGCTTCCACCGCGCCCTCAGACGTCTCCGGCATTCATGCCGGCACAGAGCTTTGGCTCGCACCGGGCGGCCGAATAGCAAGGTACATTGGCACCCATCTGCCAGCCCAAGGGGATACGGCTCCGGCGAGATCGAGGAGCCCTTCGCCGGTCGATGACACTCGCATGGGATCTATAAACTCTTCGGCCGAACCGACTGTCAAACGATGGAAGGCAGACGTCGTCACTTGGTTGTCCCAGAAGGGCATCTGCTTGGATGCTCCAGCAGCCGAGCAACGCTGGATATGGGTTGAGATCCTTGTTTTGGATCGACGTGAGAAGAGAACTGGCACCAACAAAGAGAAACACCCGGAGATGGCTGCGCGGGCGATCGTTCCGATTCTGTGGCCTCAGGCGCTCTGTGTGAGACGGTATCGTGCACAATCCAACAGTCTAGACGGGAAGCTGCCAGGTCGATTGGTCCAGACCATCCCAGGTTCAGGGCGGCCACTCGTCGATCCGCTCGCATTCGCCCAAAGTTGGTACGGTCAAAAGGAGCAGAGGGACCGCCGTACCAAAGCCAAGGATGAGGCTCGGCTCGTCGAGCAAACAACCGAGAAGGCAGAGGCTCGAACATCTCCTGGCGTGGATCAAGCCAGAGCCGACGACTCCTCGGGTCCAGCGCCTTCGGTCATAGGCCCAGAAAATGCCGATGGCCTGGACGGTGCCAGTGGTATGCATCAAACGCCACCAGATGGGCTTCGAGGACTAGCCGGTAGAGGACCTGGCTTGGTGGCTCCCCCAGAACCGGCACCGGCTCATCCGCCGGCAGCTAATCTTCCTGGCGAACAATCCGGGGCGGACGCCGTTGCAGGATCAAGGAGCCGTAGCGTTGCACATGAACAAAGCAGTCGTTGGGAGGGACCGGACGGCAAGGGAGATGCCTCGCACGGGAGAAAAGCAAGTGCAGCCACCGTCTTCGAACTGGATGCGGGGAACTTTCGCACCGGGGATGGAGGCCCTACGTTTGGTCATCTCGACGAGGACATGTTCAACGAGATTGGAGTCACCGAGGAGGATTTTAGCTTCTTCGACGATCCGGCCTCGGGAACCGCTGGGAACGTAGGGCTTACCGAGGCACAAACCAAAGTGGGTGCTGCTCGAACCGAGAAAGACGCCATACAAGGTTCTGCGGACATAGCAGGCCCCGGGGGGGATCAGGGAGCAAAGAGTGACCGACAAGACGATGCCCATATCGATCCCGACGGGAGCCGTTCTCCGGGGCCTGAGCGCAGCATCGAAACACTTGCCAAGGCTGGCGAAGAAGCGGGCGAGACCGAAGGCCGACCAGGGAGCATGAGCGATGCCGGAAGCGAGCCCGAGGAAATGGACATCGTGTCGGATGAAGCTTCGGCTACGGCATCGAACGATCGTCCTCATATGCGGCCCAAAGTACAGGTCGTGAGCCCTCCTCTGGATCCAGATGTCGTCATGAAGAAACTACTTCCCAACGAGCTCCCTTCTCAGCTGGGAACAGCATCCGGATCGGAAGCCAGAGAGACGCCATCGAGGGAACAAGCGGGTGACGAGCCGAGTGGCTTTGAACCTGTTAGGTTCAATCCAACCCTCGAGGTTGCGACTAACAAATACGATCAGCAGGGCCGATTCTCCTTCCCGCCGAGCGATAAGACTGTAGGACGGCTTGGGGAGACTCGACGAAACGCCAAGGAGAATGTGCTCCCACGCATCACCGCTTCCAACACCTCAAGCGGCTTCTTTCCGCACCGGAAGGACCGCGGCGTTCTCTTTCTGCCCAACGCCCCGTCTGCAAACAACTCGAGCCAGCCTCCTCAGATTCTGGCCTCGTATTCTGACCATCCAGACGTCTCAAACAAAGCCAGCAATGATTCAGCACGGCGTCCTGATCTGGCACACTCAACCCATCAGAAGCGAAAGCGCAACTCGAACGACGACAGTGCCTCCGTCGAGTGTTCTTTGCAGCAGCTTGCTCTCAAGCCTGCGGAACCGTCGACCCTGATCCCACTCTCTTTAGACAGCATGGATGGGAATCCGATGGACTGGTCCATGGCTGGCCTTTTCCCCCGGATTCCAAGCGGTGGCGGCGTGGCTCTGGGTCTCAGAAACGGGGAGTATGTGCAATCTGCCCAACAGATTCCCGACCAGGTTAGGCTCCAGAAAGTGTTGCAGCGAGTCAAAGGCAAGGCGCATGACGAGGACGAAACATCTCTCAGTTTAACGGTCACATCTCGGGCTCGACACGCCTTCGAGGACGTGCTGCTCGATATCTTTCCACGGGCATCCCAGTGTGACCTATCATCCTACAGGGTGATCGAAGACACGCATTTCGCTGGGTCCGGTCATCCTTATGCGCATCTTTCCCGTCAACATCCGCAACTCAGGAGAACGAGCAGCACACCGAAACCGGAGATCGCGAGCGGCGCTTCTCGAGATGCACCAATGTGCCTGCTGCCGCCCCCTCACGTCCAAGTTCGGCGGGGCGAGATATCCATCCAAGTCTTGCCACCTGCGCTGGAATTCTGGGAGACGCTTAGCTTCGGGCCGTGTGGTGGACCCAAGAACGTTGTCTCCTTCTGCGTCTTCGCACCTCTAGAAAACACCGCAGCAGCCCTGGACCAGTTCCTCGAGTCGGTAGCATCTGCCTATGAATCCTATCGTTTCGGTCGCCACACGCGTGGCAACCTCTTTGCATACTACAAGGGGTTGGTGCCTGTGGCGTCCGACGAGGAAGATCCACCAGGGACCAGCTTGCAGGGGGTAATGGCCCGATTCAGGAAAGCCTGCTGTCAGCTAGGTAAGCACTGCGTTCAGCTAGGCAGGATGGAACTGACTGGGCATACCTAGGAGAGCTACTCATCAACCTCGGCACGGAAGAGCAGAACGTGGTGGTCTATATCATTGACCCGTTCGAGACTGTCGAGGCGACCACTGGACTTTGCGCTGCCTTTTCAGCGTTGCTAGATGCGTACTTTCGGTTGAGGAGAATCTCGCCGTCTCGACCCATTCACGAGTTTGTCCTGCAGATTATACCGTTAGCATACGTGGCCTCTGAATCTTCAGTGCCCATCTTGATCCCGGAGCAGCTCTTCAAGCTGTCATTGGATCTCTACGACAGATGCCCCCTGTTCGACCCACTGGGATGGCCGAGCAGTGAGCTGGCTTCTTCGGTGACGCTCGTTCCGGCTATTCCAGCCCGCATACCATTCAGGCTGTCTGCGGAGCCTCCACCGACGCTCATCCAAGAGAGATGCTGTCTGCACATTGCCTACTCATGCAGCGGCAGCGATCAGTGGCTCTCGGCTGCTTGGTCAGACACTTCTGGTGCGCTACAAAAGTCAGCCTCGTACTGTCTCGAGAGGTTGCATCCACCAACGGCTCGAAGGTCTTTTGCCGAAGCCGCGGAGGAAATCTGGGAGACTTCGATCGAATTGGTCCAGGATGATGGCATGGTGTGGCGCTTTATGATAGTGAAAGCTGGGGTGATGGGGCCCGACGAGATCGAGGGTAAGCATGGGTCCGTGAGAAGCGAAGTGCAAGCTGCCGCCGTGGATGGCGTGCTGAATGAGATGTCTCTCCTAGTTTGGACACGGCTCGCATCCTTGTCCGCGAGAGAGCTTCGGATTAGCTTGGTGCTGATATCGGCCGATCCGAGTCCGCCCATTTCCCTCGTTCCGCGGACGGCTCCGTCAGCACCAGCATCCAATCCACCACAGAGCGGAGTGCATGGTGCATCTCTGGCCCCCCAGG
This sequence comes from Lichina pygmaea, assembly GCA_963422465.1. NCBI lineage: Eukaryota > Fungi > Ascomycota > Lichinomycetes > Lichinales > Lichinaceae > Lichina > Lichina pygmaea. The sequence goes on from OY730170.1 coordinate 3,796,560, forward strand.
CCGATGTGGCGGCTGAAACCGATGGCGACTCGACATTAGTGGACATCATCGACGAGACATGGGCGGTGCAGCTGTCTCACGGACTACGCAATTCTCATTCTCTGATAGAACGACGACCAGCACTGGCCAGCGCTCTTCTTGTCAAGCGAACAGGACCTAATGACGAGGATGTACCGGTCTGTATGACCGTCAGCATACTGCATGCGCCCAAATATCAGGATTCGTTGTTGCGAGAGCTTTTGATCGGCTACCGGGGGTTAGGAATCCTAGCCAAGTTCAAGGGCGTGGCCGATGCTCGAAAGAGCGTTTTGCCATGGCACATCGCGACTGCTCTCCACGCACAGGAAACGCTTTCTCGTTATCTATGAAAATGGAGATCCAGGCGCAAGAAGCCGTGAGAAGACCATCTTGAGGCCCACGAAGTGCCGTGATCTTCGGTATGCCCCACTTGCAAGCTACTCCCCTGGCCCGTCTAGTCCACCGCTCCCCTTCACGGCCCCTTTCACACTAACTCAAATATTCTTCTTCGGACAGCGGCCGGTTGTTGTATGAGGCGATCATGTGGGCGATTTCTGGCGGGAAGTAGGCGCTTGAAGGGACCGTGGTCAGTACAATTTTTCTGGTGAGAGAAGAAGAGAGGGACAGAGCGATTGAATCCACCATCAACCTGGAGACGATATGAGGAGACCTACCACAACGCCTGCGTCTGGGCTCGCTGGGCCTTGCCCAGCTCGTGCAGCAAAAAGTCGAATTGGTTCTTTGCTCTATGCAGGTCTTCCATCTCCTGGAAGGTAGCTATCCCTACGCTCTGCGCCTCGTAGGCGTGCAACAAAGCCACAGCCGTGAGGTCGATGCTGTCTGAGAACGAGTTACATATCAGCTACAGTACTCCTTGGCAACTTTCTCACCTCTATCATACGAGACAACAGACGTCCATGAAGGAAAGGCGTCGATTGACGAGCAGTGAGTAATGGTCACCGGATACGACGACGTGCATGGAACGACAGAGGAAAGCGAGGGATCAGCCATACCTAAGTCCTGTAGGACCTGCTGCGCAGTATCCCTGCTGGTCTCCAGCATTTGCAAGAATATGAAGACAGTGCCAGCCGCGTGCCTCCGGGAACGGTAGTACCATTGGGCAGCGAAGTCAAAATCCTCTTGCGCTCGGCATGACCGAGTCGGAACGATGGCGCCCGGATTCGACATGGCGGCTTTCGAGTTCGAAAGACAGATGGAGACGGGCTGGTTCACTATGTGACGTCTTTCGAACGAGATTATGTGACGTATGGGCGAGTGCAATCTGTACGGTTTGCTGTGGAGAGATTTGCTGGACACTCTGAACCAGGTTTTAAATAGAGCCTCCAGAAGGGGCACGTGTTTGGGCACGTGGACAACTACAAACTTGGGCTACGAAATTCTCCGCAACTCCAGCATGCACTATATCCTTTTGTTTACTGCGTTCTCTCTTTCAAATTTCACTGTTGAAGATAGTCTACTTTGGAGGCTATGAACTGGAGATTTTTCTCGTCGTTGTTCCTACAACGAAGAGCCGAACGCCAAATCTTCCGGGTCTCAAAAGCTCTCCAAGTCTTTCTGACAGGGATCTACTCAGCTTGTATCCTACACTCCTTTTTTTTTTTTGTTCGAAGAATACAGCTGTCACCAAGCCGTCTTTAACGTGTCTTGTTGGCTTTGGCGTCTCGCCAACAGCTTGGGGCTACTCTCATTGTTTTTAGACTCTCATGATTGTCGAGCGTCAACCGTCGAGCGTCAACCATCAGCCGTCAACACAGAAATTAACCGTCCGATGTTGAGCCAGATGTCATTCAAGACATTTTATCCATGGCTTTTTCACATGGCCGTGGAACTCGTCTTTCGGATAGACCTCAGTGCTATCGAAAGACGCCACTTGTGGAAGCCGGATGGTCGATGTCGACCATCTCGCCCCGATGTGCACGAAAATAACCCACGGAAGCAAATCCACGCGAGGCCACGGTGGTGGCGAGAGCACAGCGTCGTGCTCACCAGGCTGGGCGTCAAGCCCGGCTATGTCACGTCTGCCTGGCTAGGCAGACATGGCAAGGACACGCCGGTGAAGGCGTGGGTAAGAACACTCGAGACCACATCAGTGGCAAGAGTACGATGCCGTCTTGACTGGGCTGGGCGTCAAGCCCGGTGACTCCATGTCTACCTTGCTAGACAGACAGGGCAAGGACATGCCGATGAAGGCGTGGGTGAGGGCACTCGAGGTGAAAGCCAGAGAGGCCAAAGCATGCTTTACACAGTTCTACGCTAAACTTCGTCAACAGGTCAGTCCCCCCCCCCCCCCCACCCCCAAATCCTCACTTTCCAATATGTTGCTTGGGGAGTTTCTCCCATACATATAACTGACATCACTTCAGATACTACTGAGCGATGTATATCGCTGCGGCCCTTCAACAAGCCGAAATGCTTGGCGATAGAAGCAAGGCAAGAACACGCTGACAAAAGCGTGGATAAAAACACCCGAGGCGAAGGCCAAAGAGGCCAAAGCATGCTTTACGCAGTGCTATATTGACTTCGTCAATGGGTCAGTCTCTCCTGCTCCGCTCCCGCACTCACTTTCAATATCTCGCTTGAAGCTGTTTCTTCTGTACCTATGACTGACATCACTTCAGATGCTGCTGAACGAGATATGTCGCTGCGGCCCTTCAACAAGCCAAAATACTTGGCGACGCTCAACACTCTCTATTCTCTAAGTGGGGTATCACCCCCAATATTGCACATCACGGTGGATATGACGAACATGCTAGAGAAGAATCATCGTGATTTCTTCCACTACATCAGAGCATTCAAGAGGGACAGTCTGGGAATCCTAGTTTCTTGGATCAGACAAGGTAGCCATCAACATGATATCGCAAGAAGCTATCTATACTTACGTTATCTCAAGAACAGACTAAAGTACGCTATATGCAGTACTCTGTTGGGCTCCGGCAGTGGGTTAGTCTTTTTTTTTCTCCAACCCTCACTTTCCAATATATAGCATGGGAGTTTTTTCCTGTACCTACTACTAACATCACTCACTTCAGATGCTGGTGGACGAGATATGTTGCTGTGCTTTACAACAAGCTTGAATGCTCGGCACTGCTAAACACTCTCTATCCGCCTAGTGGAGTCTTCTTCCCTATACTAAAAAAGAATTTTTCTTCTCAAGCAAGAAAAGTGGAGTTTCTATCCTGTGCCTTGCATCATAGAGGTATCGGCCGGGAAAGAATATATCTGTGGCAGTACTTCTCTGAGATAACAACACCAGCGAAGATTATAAGAGGCCCGGTTGGACACATTGGAGAAGTGCTATCTCAACTTCTACTATATCAGGGCAGTCAAGAGAGATAGTCCGAGGATACTAGATCTCCTCGTCAGGCAAGAGGTCCATCAACAGTCACACAAGAAGTTACCTATACTTGAGTTATCTTGCTCAATAGATCAAAGAATACTCTATACAGTACTACATTGGACTTCGTCAATAGGTTAGTTTCTTTTTCTTCTTTTCCACTCTTGTTTTTCAACAAGATGTTTTCCTCGTGAGTAAAGCTGACATCACTTCAGATGTTGCAAAACAAGATATATCGCTACAGCTGTGCAATCAGCTCAAGCACTTGACATTACTCAATACCCTATACCCCCCGAGTGGGGTCCCCCTCCCTGCAGTTCACATCACGGTAGTCACGAGGGGTGGCTCGGGGATCTGATATCCCCTCGTCAGGCAAGGGAACTATAAGCATATTCCCACAAGAAACCGCCCTTACCTACATCAACTTGAGCAACATCATCACCTTCGCTCTCGCCGTGAAAAGGACAGCCATGTTCAGAAAAAACTCACTTCTGTCTTCCGAGAAAGCTTGACTTCTACTAGAAACCAAGTCGAAACCTAACAATAGTGACAGTCTCCTCGGCCGGTTTCGCGGCCCCGGCCAACCAGGCCTGAGCTCACATGCCCACCAAAGTTTTCAAATAGCTGTCGGCGGAAACCACGCTCTGGCGCTGACGACAGCTGGGGCTGTCTTCGTCTGGGACTGTGGCTAGTAGTCCTGGCTGGGTCGGCGTCTCATGAAGCAGACCGAGCTCACAAGCCGAGTCTCGCGAGACGTCAAGTCTTGGCAGAGGTATTACTGACATAAGGGCTTGATACAATACAATGTTGGAACATGAGCTTGAGCTACCGCAACTGATCTAGATCGACAAAGCTCGATCACACTATCAAAGCAAGCCGCAGGATGTTACTGAGAGGACTATACAGTACCGGTACAGTAGCTATCGAGGATGACCGAAAGAAATCAAAGAAAGACAGTAACAGTGGTCGCTCACTTCCTCGATGTCCAAGCTCCGGTCTGAGTTATAGTAGCTGTGCGGGGTTGTTCTAGCCCACGCATGCCACACACCCACACACACACACACACACACACACACATGCCCCGCAGTCCCAAGTAAACCCTAAGCACAATGAATCCGATGTATTTCCAAATCCACCAGCAGGATACTCACGTGACCCACAATAATTGACATTGATCCAAAATCAGGTGTCGTACGGCACTTAGTGTGTGGCATGTGTGGTAGAGGTTTGAGGGGAGGGGGGAGACGGTGGAATACCACCTTCGGCGGTCTCTTGGAGGGAGAGCGTAGCCCACGTCGTCCTACTGACAAGGTCCTACTGACCAGGATGACTCAGGCCCCCGCACATCGGGGGCCGTTTCTACTCCATACGGCACGGCACGGTAATGACTTCACCGGTACGGCAGTGCATGCGGCCCTAGTCATACCAGTCATCGTCATCGTCATAACTTCGCCGCACATACATACCGCGGACGACCAAGATTTCATTGGAAGCCTTGGACCGGCCCAGATCTAGCGTATGTAGAACTTTCCCACGGGAGCTATTCCTCGACTGGGCCGGGTCTTTCCACCAAGGATGTACCGTTACGTACTGGTAGGGCCGTGGGAGCAGCAGCTGGTTGACTCAGATGTGGGGGTGGCCGGTTCACGTGCGACCGAAGTCGCACTAGGGTGCCTACCACTGTCTACTGGTAGGGCGGCCACGGGGAACTCCTGGGAGGCCCTCTGAGGCCTCCCACGCAGGAGAACAAGAGGCTTCTCTGAACCAGCAGGACCTGATTAGGCCAGAAGATGAATGGGGTTGTGCGTCGGCGAATGCTCGTGCATACCGTACGTACGGCAAGCGCCATTGTGAGGATCAGACAAAAGCATCGAATTTCAAACTGATGCGCAGGGGAACCAGAGAGAGAGAGAGAGAGAGAGAGAGAGAGAGAGAGAGAGAGAGAGAGAGAGAGAGAGAGAGAGAGAGAATGAGATATCACGAACTTGTCCGGAGCTCACTACTTTAGCGGAGATACTTACACCTTTGGACCCCTACCGTATCCGATCATATGACAGTTGATATCAGATAGCGAGCAGTTGAGGGGCCCCCTTGATGAAATTTTGTATAGATCTACTATCCTTGGTTGGAATCATCTTAAATTTTTATATTGCGTAGAGAATCATATAGAGAAGAGATATCGAGCAATAGAGCTCTAGTATACAAAGCGTGACTGTTTTCTCAGAAGTCAACTTTATTACTTGGTCCTTGGGACCTCCTTGTCTTCCCACCGGTCATCTTCATCATTGACATCAGCAGAAGACCCCAGGAAGTAAAGCTAGTGGAGTGTGTTGGTGCCCTTAGCATCCAGGAATAGTCTATGACTCCCCAGACTGTCTAGGATCCTGCAGAGGGTATTGTTGGGAAGTCTCGTTTCGAGTGCAGAACACAGCACCTTGTAGAAGCAGACAGAGAAGGAAAGAAAAGGTCAGAAGGCTGTAACAACCGCAAGAAAGACTCATCCACCAGTCGAAACAGTCTTCTTCTGATGTTGATGATGTAGATGACAGGTGGGAAGATTAGGAGGCCCCAGAACCAATTAACATGATTGAGTCCTGAGAAAACAATCACGCCTTGTAAGCCAGAGCTCTATTGCTCGATATCTCTTCTCTATATGATTCTCTACCCAATGTAAAAATTTGAGATGATTCCAACCAAGGATAGTGGACTTATACAAAATTTCATCAAGGGGGCCCCTCAACTGCTCGCTATCTGATATCGACCGTCAAGTGATCGGGTACGGTATCTTATAAATCCAAGATCGGGATTGGTACGATAACAGGCAGGTCTGATATCGCTCAGCTATGACGGGATGAAAAAATAAGTATGCGTGTAAAAGTAGTTGGGCGCGCTGGTGCTCTCGGGTTCACGTCTCCAGCTCTGCGACGTGATGACGTAAATACCACGCACGTACTTCCGTGCGCTCGGCCCCATTCTCTCCAGCGACGGACCGACCACAAGGCACCTTCCTAATTGCGGCCTTAGTGGGTGGGTACGTACGTAAAGTACGGACCGCAAGGCCACCCCAACTTCATCTCCCAGCCGGCGGCGCAGTAAGGGAATTCAGCTGCGCACACGGAAGAGCTAGGACGAAAACACGTGACCTCAGTCGGCTTCGGTACAACCTCGGGCGAATGCTGCGGGAGCCTCGCGAAGAAAGCTGAACACGATACGAGCACTGAGCCGCTCGTCACGTGGTTGTTCCAAGGGCTGAAGATTGTGCGCAGGGCTGAATCTCAGGTTCGGCTGGAGGCCGTTGGGCTGACTCTGTTACTAAGCAACACGCTACTATTAAGCGTTCGGTTCTGTGGCTGACGGCCACCAAGCCCCGAAGCGGCTGGCTGGTCGTGCGCTAACCTGGCCCGCACTAGCGGCAAGTGAGCCAGCCGCCAGAACCGAACGAAGGGGCCTTAGTCGCAACAGCCGCCGTCGAGGACGTGGCTTCGACCCTGGGTCGTCGCCGACGACAGGCTGTTGGTTCTCGTCGTTGGCCAAGACAGCTCCCCCGCCCCCGCGAAGCGCCGTTGCCGGTATCCTTGCACAACTCAATTCCGCGGCAGTCGCGCGTCTTCCTACGGAGACTGCTGACGCGGCAGGAGCAGCAGGTGGCGACGAGACGGCGGTCTTCGACGTCGAAGGAAGGGGCTTAGGCCTCCCAACATGGCCGCATCGCTCGAGGGGGACCAGACTCGAGAGGCCCGGCGTCAAGGTCGACGGACATGGTGACGCGGCAAGTCGAGGACTCAGCCGGCGGTTGCCTGCCTCGGTCGTCGTCAACGACGTCGACGATCGGCAGTCGTCTGCCGTTCGCTTCGCTACCGTATGACTCGTCGCTCGTGCATACGGCGGAAGGCACCCCGTTGATTATTGGTCGAGTCGGAACTGAAAGGACGCTCTATCAGAACTGCTGCACCTCGTCTGCGGTGTCGTTCGCCAAGGCGCCGTTGCGCCAATTCTGGTCAATCTCCCGTCAGTTGCGACGCTCTATTGGACCCGAGCTTGACTCAGCAACGCATTCGGCTGTGCATCGAGCCGGGTATACGACGTGTCTTGCGAGTACAGTATAACGGTAGCAGAGTACGAAGTACGTAAGGTACCGTACGTATGTACGTACGTACGGGTTGAAATCATACAAAAGACCAAAAAAACTCAATAGCTATGAAAGGGTCGGTGACTCAACAGACCGATGATCGTACCAGGCTTGGTTATTGCTTATTGGTATTCCTACTCCATTCTAGTGCTAGTTATCTAGACTATGCTGGGTCAGCTATGAAAATTAAGCAAGGAAAACCCTAGGCCTGCTAGGGTGAAAAACCTCCTTCTGCAGTGCCTGGCCAGCACTACTATCCTGTCGAGATGCTGTAGAACATGGGGGGTGGCTGGCTAGCAGCCAGCTTCCAGCTGCTCCTGAGCCCAGGAGAACTGGGGGAGGATGCCTTGTCGGAGGATCCACGCTGTGAGGGCGGCGGCAGGCCGTGGTCGTACCAGGCTTACACTATACAGTATTCGCATACAGTATGACCTTGGGGGGGTGCCGGCGACGGATCGGGTAAGTCACTGTCAGCCCAGCCAATGGTGCGCCCGGCGCCGGGACCAACACATGATTCCTCCGACAAGCACTTTTGTCGCGTCCCTCGTGTCTCGCCGGGACCCCGAAATAAGTTTTTGCGGCGACGGCGACGGCGATGGGGGGACGGGGAAGCAATCGGCGAATTGATGGCCGCCTGCGCTAGGCGGGAATCGGCCGGGGGAACCGGCCGTCAGGTTCCCACCGACCCCTGCACGGCGGGTGGTAATGGTGGGGTGCATTGTTGACTGATTTTCCAGTCACGGGCGGGGCGCATGACGGAAGCCTGGCCGACACGGCCACCACCACCACTACCGTCACCTTCACCCTCACCGACCATGATCGCAGCGATGCCCGGCTATAAAGAAGCCGCCCTCGCCCGGATGCTGCAGCTCATCAGCCAGTCCACCACCACAACAACAACAACATCATCATCATCATCATCATCATCATCATCATCGAAGCAGCGGAACACCCGCAACAGTACCAATTGCCCCGTCGCCGACAGCAATCACCCTCGTCGGCACCAGCAACGGTGTCGCACTCGACGCCGGACCCGGTCGCAACGGTCCCGCACAACATCGTCGTCGCCAGTCCGCGCGCTCCCAGCCGGACCGACAGGATGCCGTCCTTCCCACGTCACGTCGCCTTCGACCCCAACGAGTCCGTCTCGCGCCCGGCCAGCCAGGACGAGCTGCAGGCCGTCTACAACTACGCCCGCCACGCCTCGCACTGCGACCGCTGCGCCGATCCCTACCGCGTGCACCTCGCCGGCAAGACCCTGTGCGATCGCGGCCATCACTACGCCCGCCACGTGGCCAAGCACCTCTACCTGCAGCGCGGCCGGCCGTGCTCGACCGTCGACGGCCACGACTACCGGTACGTCGAGGTCGAGATCCCGGTCGGGTGCGACGTCGTGCGCGGGCTCCTGAAGGCCGTCGAGCACGGCCTGCGTCTGCGCCGATCGAAGCAATCGCCGTCGGCGGCCGCCATCGTCAGCCACGACCGGACCTACCTCGTCCAGCCGCGCCGCGCCGAGACCGTCCGGGCCAAGGAGAGCCGGCCGAAGGACAGCCGGTCCAGGGTCGAGATTGTCGAACCGCCGCGAGGCGGCTACCACGACACCAAGGTCGTCTACCTCAACCGTGACGGCTCACCGTACCGGCCCTCGCTGCTCGGAGCCGAGGGCGACTACGAGGCCGACGACAGCCGCATCGTCTACGCCAGCCCGCGATCGACCTCGTACCGTCACGGGCAGGAGGAGCTCTACCGGTGAACGTCGAGCGCCGTCTCTGTCTACGATCATCGTCCGCGACACGTCGTCGTCGTCGTCGTCGTCGTCATCATGGTCACACCTCATCGGGGAGGGAAGCCCATGGTCTGCCGGGGTCTTCGACCACGATACGGTCACCCACCAAGACACCACAAGTACCACCGCCACCACTGGCCGGCCATTGTCCCTGCACAGCACCGCACAGCAGCCCTCGTCATGATGTGCTTCCGCGTCCCCTCGATCCCGAGCCGAGGTTGAGCCCTTGCGGCTCCCTCGCGCCCTGCCATCTTTCGGCATCATCGTCGACGTCTCACGCAGGACAAAAAAAAAGGGGAGGGGGGGGGGGGGGTTGGGAAGATGATTCCTTCGACGAGTGTCTTTTGCTCGTCCCATCCTTTTTCTGTGCGGCAGCAGTTTATTCTGTCTGTCCGTCTGTCTGGTCGTACTGAGTCGGGATGTTCGTCCTCGGGCGTCCAGCTTTCAGAGGGCTCATCCTTTCAAGCGCTCTCGTCGTCGAAGGACGATGAAGCATGAGGTTCGGAAGGGAGAATTGGAAGTGGAAGTGGAAGTGTGTTCTTTCCAGGGAGGAGTCTCGTACGAAGGCTACTCCTATGAGCTTTCGAGGCTGGATTGGTTGACGAGGAAAGGAAGAAAGGAAGAGAAGAAAAGGAGGAAGCAAGTCGACTTCTTGTCTATCTATCTATCTTTCCGTCCGCAAGTCGAGATGTCTTCCACTCGTTGCCACGACAAGCTGCACCACTACATACTCGGACGAGTACGTACTCAAGCGCGCCACGGTACGGACCGTTGCGTCCTATGAAGTTCTGAACGCAACATAAGTTATCAAGCGCCTCGAATTGTAATCTGCACCTTGAGCCTTCTTGGACTTTTACCGGGAAGAATCTGATGCACCAGCACAAGTCCTGAGCACGGCCAACTGCAAAGCGCTGTGCAAGGATAGCTTGGGATTTTTGACTCGTGAAGTTAGGAGCGCAAGTACAGATGGCGTAACATGCTTGTACAGTATTTTAGGGAGTAGAGTTACCTCAGTACGTAGGAGTACGGAGGTACGGAAGGTACGTTCTCAACTGGAGCTTAAGTAAGCATTTGCGGCAGTACATACGACTAGGTACCGTGCCCTGTACTGTACTCGTACGGTACAATCGGCAAACTGATTGCAGAGGGCCACAACCCTACTGGTGCTGCATTTGGTATCTACGTGCCCGTGGTATGCTCTACTCCACGGGCGGTAGGGCTGGTGTAAAGACTTGGGTGTGTTTCGCCGGTGGTGGGTCTTCACTGCTCTACCTCCTGCTCCTTCCCTACGCTGGTACCAGCTACGGAAGCACTACATCATGTGCTTCACGCCTACATGCTGCCGTACATCCACTGGGTATCTCGCAGCTACCTGATACGTGAACTGTCCATCGAATGTCCATCAGCTGCCCATTGACTGCCTACCACCCGCTAATGCAGTCTTTCCCAACAGGCATCTTCCAATCTCGACCTCATCTCCCACCTCGTCACCACCAGCCACACTCCGGGAGCCAACGACAAGCCTTTGAGTGGTAAAGAGTCCTTTCGGAGTCGCACTTTCTTTGCGCTGCTGCTGCTCCGCGACGACCGAGTAGGAGATAGGGGAGGTGCTCTGGGCAGCTATATCGCCGACAAACGACGCCGTCGATCCACGCTGCTGCTGTGCGACGACTGCCCTGGACGCACGACGCACACTGGATATCTGATCCGCCGACGAGCGACGTGGCCAGCGCAAGTGAACGGCATAGTTCTGCAGCCGCTTGGGACTTCTCTCACACACGACGACTTCTACGCTGTGCGATAGAACAAGGCGTGTCTTTCTGCCGAGCCATTTGCTTCGGCCCGGTCCAGCCCAGCATCTCCCGGACATCTTTGTCGTCATCATTCGTCATCCGCCGCAAACCGATCCTCCCTGTTTTGACGATCTTGCATGACGCTCTCTTGTTAGGCTCAGACGAAGAGACAGAAGGGAGCGAGGGAGAGAGAGGGGGAAGCATGGCGAAGAAAGGTAGGTCTCCCCTTGTGTCCGTTTTGTTTCTGCTATGAATTGTGTGAGTTGAAGCAGCTGGGATGTTTCATCGACCTTTCCAACTCGATGCTTCCCAATAACTGTACCATCCACATTCTACCCATCCAATGCCCGCGCCGCTCCATCTCCTCCTTGAAAGTCAAGTCCAGCGTCAGCGTCGCATCGTCTGAAGCCACAATCTCTTCCTCCACTGCCCCATCTATCGATGCCGTCCCAAAGAATCCGTGTGACCCGCGAGGAAGAAGACTGGACACTGACCAACCAACCAAACAGCCAAATCACGTACCATCGCCGTCCGTCTCGTCTCGATGGCTCTGACGGGCTATTACCGCACCTTGGTCCGACCGCGACAACACCGACCTCTGTCGATGATGAAGTACGATCCTGTTGGTACGTGTCCAAGTCGCCTGTCCAGGGCGTGCTTTGCTATGCGTCATCTATTTTTTCTTTGTGTGTGTGTGTGTGTGTGTGTGTGTGGTGGGGGGAAAGGGCGGGCAGCTTCTATTTCTTTCGAAGACGAAGAGAGCCACTCCTCCCTCCCCCCATCTCTCCTCGTTCAAATGGTCTCTTTCAAATCAGGCCACAGACATGGCTAGAAAAACCAAGAGAACCCCTCTCCCCTCCCTCCCTGCCCATGTGAAACATAACAACCAAAGAGACTCGACCAACTGACTCGATGCCTGCACAGTCCGCAAAAAAGTGCTCTTCCTCGAACAGAAACGGGGCACGTATTGAACTTTGGAGCATGGCGCACCTCTTCATGTCATTTCATTTTATCTTTCGCGTTCTTGACTTTAGTTTGTTGGCTTCAGTTCAGTTGGGGCAAGTGGAGAGCCAAGTATTGGTGGAGTGCAGTGAGTAGAGAGCAACGGGCACAGAGCATTGATGGAGAGCATTGATGGAGAGCATTGGTGGAGATTATTGGTGGAGATTATTGGTGGAGATTATTGGTGGAGAGCATTGGTGGAGAGCAATGGTAGAGAGCATTGGTGAAGAACAATGGTAGAGAGCAACGGTAGAGAGCAACGGTAGAGGGCATGTCACGGACCATGTATTCACGACTTGGGTAACTTGGTCCTGGCTCTATCTCGTCATCAACGCTCTAGATATCATCGCCATCACCCATTCCATCTAGTCACAGGCACCCTCTATATCGTCACCACCACCACGAGCACCACCACGAGCACCACCACCACCACGAGCCCCTCCATCTTCCAACAACTCGGCCACACTCCCAATCCTCACCTGCTCCGTACAGAGGCATGTACCACTCATCCATCTATCCAAATGCATTCCCATCGAGGACTGCCCGGTTGTTCCTTGCTCTTCCTGCTCCCTACTTCACCTCCATCCTTCTCTTCCTCCTGGTCCTCCTCTCCTTGTCCTCCTTCGATTTTGTAACTTGATCAGTCAATCGGTGCATCATAATCTCTCTCTCTCTCTAGATCCCCTTCTGTTTTTCCTTCCCCCCCCCCCCCCCCCCCCCCCTCTTTCCATCACCCCGGGGCTACTTCCCGCCATCTCTCACTCACTCACCCACGCTAACGCTACTACTACTTCCCATCCCGAAACTCGTCCATAAACTCGGCGTGGAACTTGGTGATGCGGCCGATCCAGTCGGTGCCCGGGGCCAAGAAAGTGGTTCTAAAGTGATATGTGCCGTCCTTCTGGCCGAAGCCGGAGCCGGGCACGAGACAGACGCCGGTGGCGTCGAGCAGCCGAGAGGTGTAGTACTCGTCCGGCCGACGAGGAGCGGGGAGACCGGCGGCGGTCGTCTCGGAGCCGGCCTGGGCGACGGCGCGCGCGGGCAGGTGGATGGTCGGGAAGAGGTACATGGACCCCTGCGGGTCTTGGCACTCGACGCCCTCCATCGTCTTGAAGGCTCGGTGCAGCGCCGTGGCGCGGTGGCGCAGCCCGTCGAAGATGCCGTCGTACTCTTCGCGGTACTGCGCGTAGCTGGCCTCGCCCTCCCGGGGCGGGTTCACCATCATCTCGACGAGACACTGACCGAGCACGGGCGGGCACAGCATGATGCTCACGAACTTGTACACCTGCGCCGCCACGGCCGGGTCGAAGCCGACGAGCTCAAAGTACCCGCCCCGGTGCCCGCATTCGCCTACCATGCCCTTGGAGATGCTGTGCAGCGACGCGAGCTCGACGTCGTCGTACGTGCCCGGCGACGCCTTCTGCATGTCCCGCAGCACCTTCTTGAACGAGTGGAACTTGCCCGTGAAGACGTTCGTCTGGTAGACTTCGTCCGCGACGACGACGAGACGCTCCGCCGCCGCCAGCTCGACGACGCCCCTGACGTCTGCCTCCGAGAGGCTGGCCCCGGTCGGGTTGCCCGGGTTGATCACGACGATGGCCCGCACGTCCGTCCCGTCGGCCCTGGCCTTGTCCAGCGCGGACGAGATCTCGCCGATGTCGGTGCCCCACGCCTTGCTCTCGTCGAGGTAGTACGGCACGCAGCGGGCGTTCAGCACCGCCAGCGTCGCCGTGTACAGCGGGTACTGCGGCATGGGCACGAGCACTCCACTCTCCGGGCTGGCGCAGATGACGTGCATGAGCGTGTTGACGCCCGACGACGCGCCGGCGCTGAGAAAGACCGAGTTGTGGTCGGCAGGATAGCCGTCCCGGCCTGTGGGCGGAGCGGTCAGCCTTCCGGTCAGATGAGAAGTAGCTCTCCTCGCGACATACGCTCGATGAAGCTGGCGACGCTCTTGCGGATCGCCGGCACGCCCTGGCTCTGGCTATACGCGCCCACGTTGTGGCATTCTTTCAAGAGCCAGCGCGCTCGCTCGACGGCGTCCGGCTCGTATCCAAGCCCAGCCAGGACGTCTTCCTTCCCGAGCAGCGGCGGGTACTCGAGCAAGCTAGCCACTTGGCGGAAGAAAGTGATCGGCTTCTGGTCCAGCTGCTGCGGGTTTCCAATGTTGGCCGACACGACGGTCTCGAACGGCAGCTTTTCACCCTCGGCCAGCCGTCGACGGTACTCTTCGGCGCGGATGGCCAGTTCGCCGCGGACCGCATACTTTGCTGTCTTGACATGGGGGTTGATGTTGTCGACGTTGAGCCGTCGTCGCGACGTGGTCGACGACATTTCGCGCCCGGTCGGTCGCTGCGGTGCTGCTCGCGGGATTAACAGTGAAATGTTCTTGTGTCGGGTTTGCGTCCAAGTCCAACGACGGAGTTCTGCCCAGATAAAAAAAAGAAAGAGAAAAAGAACATACGCCTGGCTAGTGCGCCGACGCTCTGGCCAGCGACGCACTTTTGAAGATATCTATGACTCCTACTGCCCCCCACGTCCGTCCCTGCTCGGGTGTGGGCGACTAGGGCGCGCAGCCCGCGCCAAAAAGTAGTGGCCATCGCGGACCAGCGGAGTGGGCGGTGAGGCGACAGCGGGCCGAGCACGGAGGCTGCCGGAAACGTATCGATAGCGCAGGCTATCGGCGATAAGACCGTAGGTCTCAGCAGACATGAGGCGTGCCGACGTAGGAGGGCTCAAGCCGGGACACTTGGAAGGACATGTCTCGCTCAGTCTCTGCTCCTGGGAGGGCCGAGTAAAGGCCAGTGAGGCTAGTTCATATCTTGGTAGGTGAATGCCGAGTCTTGGGATCCAGGGAAGCGATCCGGCATGTCGTCTATGGGGAAGAGGATGCTGCACTAGAGGCGGATTTAAGCGTAATTGAATTATGACGAGGAGACTTCCAAGACAGAAAGGAAGACGCTGAGCACAACGGCCAGAAATATCCACGCACGACAAGCCGACTACAATACGGCTACACTCAACTGTGACGGGGCACCCCTACAGAGCATGGACAACTTCCTAGGGCAACAAGACAATCAATTGCTCCCTAGTACGTCTCCATCTCAGGGATGAATCCCGCGATGTTTCTAGCTAAGAAGCGAAATCGCTTTTGGGTGTCTACGGAGCAATATTTTTCCGCTCCGAGGGTTGTTTAGTCATCGACCCCCTGACAACGACGGTTTGTGAAAGAGCTGCTCCCACGGTATCACGTGATCGTCGTACGTGCGCGATCAGAGTCGAGGCAACGATTCCAAGTCCAGCGCTGTTGAGCGTGGCTTTGATTCCATGCCTGAGCAACTACAAGCATGAAAACTCTTCTGTTGGTGTGTCGTTCCCCCTCGATGAGATTCGGCGAATGGCTGTACCCATTGCATCAGCCTCCTGTTCAGTACCGTACCTAGATCTCGCTGGAATTGACAAGTGTGAAACAGGTATCGCAACATAGAAAGCCTTTCTTCTCAAGCGGGGACGGAGGGGCCACAAGATCAGGGTGGTCCATATTAGCCCCTCCTATTTTTCCTTCGCTTTGCACCTGCATCGGCTGGATCGCCGCTGATGCTTGGATCCTCGGCCGTCGGATCCTGCGGACCGTCGACATTCGTTCTCCGCTTTCTCCCGTCCTTGGGCCTGTGAACATCCTCCTCGATGGTATTCTGCTTGCCTGTGTCGTCGTCGGACTGTCCCTTCTGATCTCCACCGACCTCGATACCCAATTCAGCTTCCTTGCCTAGCACGTATCCCACCCTCTCCACGTCGCTCGCCGACACCTTCTCCTCCTTATCGTCGGCGTTCAGTCTTCTGCGCACGGCCTGGACTGCTCCGAAGTACTCTTCGTACGACTTGTTGTCGTACTTGATAGGCTTGTCCCAGATGTCGGCCTTGCCGTCAGAACACATGACCCATCGATAAGCCTCGTCCGAGAAGAATGGCACCGCGACAGGATCGTACACGGACAAGGCAAGAGACGCCGTGGCCGGTCCTATGCCCTTGAGCGCGCATAGTAACGCGAGGCCGGCGGTGGAAGGCGATTGCTTGTTCTTCGAATGCGCCCTGAAAGCGCCCCGCGTCGTCTCCTCGACCTGCTCGGGTTCGTTGGCCGACACCAGCTTCATGAGCGTCGGACGAGATTTGCCGTGTTTCCTGCGCCGCGGCAAGATCTGAGCAGAGAGTAACATGCCTGTACGAGGCACGCGGGTTTGTCTACGGTACCTACAGCTTCCACCGCGTGAGGTGGGTCACTTCCTCCTTCGTCAGCCACGCCCCATCGTGCTCCTTCTTGCGTTGCTCGACCGTCTCTGGCAGCTCATGCAGCCGCCATTGATCGAGTTGGTCTAGTGTCTGCAGCGCACCACCAGCAGACGAGTCGTTTTTCGAGGTAGACTTGTCCCGCTTGGACACCTGAGATATAATGCTGTCGTATCGCTTTAGAACATCAAAGACCCTTGTCCGCGTGATGGTTTGAGCCGAGTTGGCTTCCATGACGAGGACTGACTCGGCCGAGACCTGAGGATACCCGGACACGCCGGATTGATGGCCATGATACGCTACCGGTACGTACCGTAGCGGGTCACGTGGGACTACCGTCAGGTAGAAGTTTTTCCGTTCCGGAGCCGAGGCGCGTCTCCCGCGGAGTCGACGCGAGCTCGACTCACGCAGCATCACACAGCAGCCGTGGAGAACAGACAACTCGACAGCTGCATCAAAGTCGATGACAATGGCGCCAACTCCACGAGTCGCTAGGGCTCCTCGAGCTCCCCAGAGTGCTGAGGTCGTCGTGCCGACGTACCAGCCACTCGAACAACCGCTGACGATGAGCGCGCAGCATGCACTACAGGGTCTGCACGCAGCACACTCGCTGCGGAAGCTCAAGGCGCACATGCTCGCAGCCAACGGCGCGGTGACGGAGACGGCGGGCGAGATCAACGACTGCCTGATACGCCGTCAAGATGCTCAGCGGCGTCGACATGCGCGACTGCGCAAGCAAGGGGCCCCACCGGCGTCCCAGAACGACAGGAAGGACGAGTTCGACGTCCGATGCGAGGAACTGCAGGGGCAGATCGAGGACATGACGACCCAGATGGAGGCGTCCACTAGGAGACTGGTCGATCTCGAGATGCATACCGGCGCGTTCGAGGACGCGGTGAAGGAGATTGCGAGGAATCCCGTTGCCGTCGGCGGGCCGCTGCCTTGGTCGACTTTGACTGGACAGCAACACGGTCGAGTGGCGGCCGCTGGTGGGAGGCGTGGGCGGAACATGGTCGTGGATAGCGATGGCGACGACGACGACGACGAGACGGGTGCTGGTAACTCGGAGGGCGACGTTGAGCCGGATGAGCAGCAGCAACATCAGCAGGTTGCTGGTCTGGCACGGGTTTTCAAGAGGGATGTTCAAGCCAGGAAGGATGGCTACGAGGCAAGACCAAAGCGGCAAAAGTATATTTCATGCCCTCTGCCGTTCAGGGCGTCGAGTCCCCGCTATGATGCATCTCGTGACGTCCCTCTGTGCTCCGTCTTCGCTGACTTCGCCCCAGGTACGCAAAGAACAACAACTACGTCGGATTCAAGCGCATCGTACACGACGCCTTGAACCCGGGTGACGACGCGCCGCCGGTTCCGCATCCCGACACGTGGTTCCCGGCAACGCCGCGGCACACTACTTCGTCGAAGGAACCCGGCACCATGGACGTCGACGACGAAGACGAGGACGCGGAAGGACGCGCCGCCAACGACAACGCCAACCAGAACAATTCCCCCGATACCGGGACAACCGCTCGACGAGGCCAACGTCGCCAGAGACCCGCGCCCACCGTCACCAAGGACAATGACGACGACGAAGACGAAGACGACGAGGTTGCCATCGCGCGCGAGAAAACGTCGTTGAAATGCCCAATCACGCTGCTCCCCTTCCGCATGCCGGTGACGAGCCGCAAGTGCCCACATTCGTTCGAGAAGGAGGCCATCTTCGGCATGATCAACCACAGCGGCGCCCGTCTGGGTGGTGCTGGCGGCAGGAGACGAGGCGACCCAGGCTTTGCCGGGGCTGGAGACTGGGGCGTGCAGGCGGTCAAGTGTCCGGTTTGCGAACAGGTACGTTTTATGTGTTTCTTCTTCGTCGGCATCGAGATGGTGTGTTGTCGGGACGGAATGGGGTCCGGGCGGACTGTATCGGGACCGCCAGGTCCTCGTCTTGCCTTCCCGCTCCCCCCCCCTTCTTTCGTATCGTCTTCCTTTCCCCCTATTTCGAACAAATGGAATGCCTTCAAACCACTAACACCGCATCGCAATTGCAGATGCTAACGAAAGACGACTTCCAACCGGACCACCTGTTGATGCGACGCATCAAACGCCTGGCAGAGGCCGAGCGGAACCAACACCTAGAAGAAGGTGAATACGACATTGACATTGACGTGGACCTGGACGATGGAGAAGGTGTCGGCGAGGGCGGGAATAGTAGTGGTAGGGGTGGAATTGTCAAGGGTGAGAAGGGTGAGCGTAGTCACGAGGAAGAAGAAGAAGGCGCACGACGGCCGTCTCGCTCGAGGATGAAAAGCGAGGGCAGGCGCATTGTTGATGACAACAACGAAGATGGCGACAACGGCAGCGACGGGGAAGAGCAAGAAGGAGAAGAAGAAAGGGATGAAGAAAAGGCAGAGGACAGCGAAGAGGAAGATGAGTTGTACAACTGATTCCGTTCGATGCATTCACGATCATCACTACTTCCTTTCTTTTGTTCGTAAGAGCAATGCAGAGCAGAGTACGTAGAGCGTATCGGTGTACTGTACAGATGTAGAGAGCAAAGCAGAGCAAAGCAGAGCAAAGCAGAGCAAAGCAGAGCAAAGCAGAGCAAAGCAGAGCAAAGCAGAGCAATGTACGTACATGGAGCAAAGCAGAGCAAAGAAGACCAGACCAGAACCCACTGATACCAGAGCCCAGTAATCAAAATAACAACCCTTCCCCCCCCCCCCACACAAGGCAGCTCAGTAGACAGCCTGTGAGAAACAGAGGGTGGTGGGGAAGGTGTACGGTATCAGGATAGAGGGTAGCTTGGTTTGTACATGTTGCCACATGAGATAGGCTACAATACTATCCATCGTAGCTGAAAGATTGCTGACATTGCTGTTGGAATTGGACGTTGTGGGTATGGAGCTCTAAGCACTTGTCATGTTTGCTCTTGCCCCATGTATTTTGGGCAGTCGCCGAAACCCCGAGCTAGTTCTCTTTCAACAACAACAACAACGAACATCATCATCGTCTCCTTCTGCTGTGCCTCCAGAATCGATCAATTGCAAGGTGTACTGTAGGTGTGGGTGGAGATTGATGGGGGCTTGAAACAGTCTTTAGATGATGGCTACAATACCTATTACTGTATGTGTGTACAGGATATAGTATGTACATATAGTATGTACTGTAGAGAGGGGATGCGTATTTGTAGTACCTCGAGAGAGAGGAGAGAGGGATGGAGAAGGAATATGTAGAGAGCATGCGTGAGAGAGAGAGAGAGAGAGAGAGAGAGAGAGGATATCACATGCCCTTGATAAACACCCGTGGCGCCGGCCTGCCCCCCCGAGCAAACCGTCCCGGAGCATGGCCGGGTGTGCCGCTGAGCGAACGGACCATGCTGTTCTTGACGGCGTCGACGAGCGAGAACTGACTGGGTTCCTGACCGGCCGAACTCTCCCCTTCTTGCCGCTCATCGTTTTGCTGGCGGCCGCGTACGACCTCTTCCTTGTAGGTGATGGCGCCGAAGTCGCCCTCGGTGACTGCACGGTCGAGGAAATGACTGTGCTGGCGGTATTCGCTGTCCGCACCGATGTCGCAATGCTTTGGGTCGCGGCATGTGTCGTAGAGTTTGTAGATGACACTGAACGTCGGCTCGGAGCCTCTGCGTATGAGCTCTTTGGTCTGCTTCGTTCGAACGGTTGCGTACGGCCGTGTCAGTTCGATTGACACCGGCTACGCCACGAGGACGCAGGGCGGGAGCTGTGCAGCGTCTGGGGCGGTGCGAGCCGGAGAGAATGGCACTTGATGCCAAAAAAAAAAGAAGATGAAATGACCCGAGGTCGTGCCAATCTCTAAAGACATGGACCGGGGAACAACAACAACAACAACAACAACAACAACGCTTGCCCGTGGTCGGCAGTTGTCGCACAAGGACGGCTCTGGAGAATAAACAGGCTTCACTCACCTTTTCGCGCAAGCAGCTCTCGAGGCATTCTCCATCAGGACCTTCGGGCTCGATACCGCCAAATGTGGCCACTTCGACCATGGCGCCGTAGTTGTTCGGCGTAGAAAACCGATTCAGCTGGAGGTCACTGGTGATGGGCCCTTGGTCGATCTTCAACGGCCTCCGAGACTCGTCGGGGTATAAGCTGGGGTAAGAAGTCTGGGCCTGAGATCGAGATTGACCTGCACTGCTAGGGATCCCAGGCCGGCTTTGAGCTGCATCGTGAGAGGGTCAGTTTCGCCGCTCTGTCTTGGAAGATGGCTTTCGCCGGGTGGCTGGACCGGTGAGATGCATGTAGCGTGCGGAAGCGGAAGCTTGGTGCTCATCGATCCGCTGATGGCGGGGGAAACTACGCAGGCGGACAGATCGACGTCGAACCAATCCGTCTCCAGAGCGCGTACACGGCGACCTCTGGCGCCGTCAAGCCAACGCAGGGAAATGTCATACCTGTGCCTCTCGACCCCCGCTGACTTAGCCTTGTGAGCGCCGCCAGGGTCGCCGACCCAAAGAGCGTACCGCCCCCGAAAGCGATCAAGCGTTCCTTCCAGCCGTCGGGCGGACGTTTCGGAAAGTTTCCCCCGCCATCTTCGGTTTGTCGGCGCTCCACGACCCTTGGCGATGCGGCTGCCAGCTGACCGACCAAGCCAAGCGCAGCGACGAGGGCGTTGAGCGGGCGCATCGCGACCGGTGACGGCCTGGCCTACCCGGTTGCGGTGTCGGGGTGTTTCGGTCGAGCACGCAGTGGATCAAGGGGGCATGAGATGATGACCGTTGGATCGCCGAGCTATGGCCAGCCGTGGTCGAATGAAGAGAAAGAGAAACGGAGGAAAGGGACAGGCCCGATGAAAAGGGATCAGGGCTCTCGCATCACCCTGATCCTGGCCCTGATCCTGGTCCTCGTCCGGCCTTGGAAGCACCAACGGACCGTGTCGCCTCATGTTCGTCCCGATGGTGCCCTAGAAAAGTATTGCCGCATCGGGAATGAGGTCCTTCATGCCCCGTCTGTCTAAGACGTACTTCCGTACGATACGCAGGTAATACTCCGTACGAGTGCTCAGTACGGGCCGCACATCCGCAGTTATTCTGGAACCCGAGCCGCGGATGTGACATCAGCCTGGGAGATCTCCAATGCGGGGAAAGACGCGCCGTACCTTCAGCGGCCTACATACGAGTCCCCCGGAAGTCAAGTTAGGCTCGACGGGTAATTCAATCGAACACAAAGACTGTCCTGTATGATCCGTGGCTGTGCAGGTAAAGCCACGGCAACCACATCGTGAGTACGGGCCAGGTGCCATCTTGGATCATATACGTGCTCGTGTTGTGTGGCGCCTGCAGACATGGTTGGATGGGTGTAGCCCCTTTGGGTAGCATAGCCAAGCCTGGCTGAGGTATCCTGGCTGGCCTAGACACCGGTAGCTAGCGGACCGGTACGAAGGTAAGCATCGTTATGAGGGCCATATCGCTGGGTACAGTAACCCCGTACGAGTATGTACCTTGATCATCTAGATCTTTGGACCAAGAGTGTAAAGTTGGGGAAACATCGGCAATCGTCCAGCTGTGGGCTGCATGATCGCCTGCCGATGCTGAAGCGTAAGAGTTAGCGTCAAAGTCCTCTCCAGGCCAGAGAGACTCGGTGCTTATGAGACACGTGCTGACTCCAGCAATCTCCGAATAGCGCTGCGCGAGCCTCGTAGGCAGAACATAGAGTAGCATTGTTGCCGGGGGCTGACTTTAGGCTAATTGGCTCTCTCCCAAAACACCGTTTAGGGCCTCCACTGGCCCGTCGAATGTCTGTGGGTGTGTCCCTTTTAGACTCTCGTCCGAAAAACTTCATAACCGACCAGAAATGGAGTCGATGGGCCAGAAAAGGAGCAGGGCCGATCGCGACCGCGCCTCGATCTTTAGATGACGATGACCACGACGAAGAGAATTGGCCGATGATGGCGTCTTTAGATGTCATGTATCTTTGGGTCGACCAAAAGAAAGATGGCGGTCAAATGAGGCCAGACGAGAGGAGACTCCGGGGCGTGTTCACGACAAGACGGAGGGAGAACGATGAAGGAAGCGCTCGTGGCCGAAGGAGATGGAGGAAGGGAGGAGAACGTCGGACGAGTCGATGGTGAGTCGAGGAGAGAAGTGCGGTCGCGACCGGCGTGTCCTTCGAAGGTGCAATCATCTCGTGATCCAGCCGAGGTAGTCGGCCACGATCAGGGTCACCATGCTGTTTGTTCGCAGTGCCCGTCAGCCAAGGCTTACTCGGTTCACCAGAGGTGCGGCCACCGCAGTCGACGACGGGACCGAAGAGACGGAAGGGAACATCTCACGCGTGCGGGGCGATTCGAACGTAGTACGTTCCGAAGCCGCGGTAGAAGCGCAAGAGCCCCTCTTGGCTCGCCACCTTGGCGAAGCAGTCGAACATGTTCCGGTACGGCAGCTTGCCATCCGGGCCCGGATGCTGCTTCTGCAGCCGCGTCTTGACAAAGTCGAAGGGCAGGCTGAAGAAGGAGGCGAAGAAGCCGGCGACGGCCGAGGCGGCCAGCGTGTTGCTGCGGCTCGAGAGATCGGTGCGGGCCGACAGCTGCTGCTTGGCCTCGCTGAAGAAGGCCAGCTGGCCAAAGTTCAAGGCCATGGCGCGCACCACGGTCGGGAAGGCGCCGGCCCACAGCGCCGCCACGCCCTCGGCACGCGAGATGCGCACGAGCGCGTCGAGGGCGGAGCGGTAGTTGGCACGCTGGGCCCGCGGCTTGAGCCCGTCCGACTGCATCCGGATCAGGGCCAGGTCGGCCGGGTTGCCGAGCATGGCCGCCAGGCCGCCGGCGCCGAGCCCGGCGGCGGCTCGCTCGCCGAAGCCGACCTGGCGGCCCTGCGCCGTCGCACCCGACTTGAGCGAGTTCATGAAGGTGTCGAAGAAGCCCAGCCGCGCGGTGGTGTAGACGGCCTGACGGAGCAGGCCGGCGCTGAGGCCGGTGTAGAGGTCGAGCGCCTTGCCGGACCTGACGATGTCACGCGTCACGGCCAGGGGACTCGGCCTCGGGCCGGTCTTGACGCCCTCGCCCGCGAGCTGGAGACGGACCTTGATCATGTCGACGGGCTGGATCACGGTCGTGGCGGTCATGCCGGCGAGGCCGCCGTTGACGAAGGGCAGGGCCGCCCGCACGTACGGGTGCTGGAGCAAGCCCCGATCGGCCCTGACGGCGCCATCGGCGGCGTTCTTGAGTCCGCTCGACCGATCTCTCGCGGCGGTCACGGCCGAGTCGACGTTCTGCTTGGCGGCCTCGACAGCCCGAGACGTGGGCGACGACATCTGTGGTATATATCCTTGGAGCCAGCGACGTCTGACCAGCAGTGATGGAGGTAGCAGCAGCAGCGGTAGTAGCAGTGGCTATCGTCGTCGTCGCCGTCCCCCTTCGACGCAACGTTCTAAGCAACTCACTCGTCTACGATCCTTTGAGGGTTCTCTTCTCAATTAGCTCCCTTCATCCGCTCCGTCGCGCATCGGGGATAGTAGAGGCCTTACTCTACTTGCTTGAGCGGGGCATGAGAGGGGGTCAGCCCAGAGTGCCGAGCACTGCTCAGCTACCCCGCCGCCGCGGGCAGTATGTATAGTACGTATCCCCATACCTCGGTCCGTACCACTAAGCGCCCCTGCGCGCCGTGGGGCTACTCTCAACCTGGTATACCGTACGTGATCGTAGTGCAGGTGATGGCACTACTTCCGTACGACGGCGAGCAATATCAGAAGTAGTTCTTGTCCTCCTTCTCCCTCTCTGCACACGGGCGATACGGTAGCTGGGATTCGCGAGAAGTGCTACAGTATTTCCGACGCAGAGCGGTCGCAATCGCGGTCCGGACATTGCACAGTGCCTCTGTGCCTCTGTGCCTCTGTGCTTTCTGCGCTTCTTGTACGGAGTACGTACCGTACATGGGGCTTGCGTTGGGCAGCAACGTTTCAGGAGATGGAAGCTCGGACATGAAACTGTACGTTACGGACGTACTACCGTAAAGTACGTACTGTAGTAGCTTTATGGGCGGTGATGTGATGGTACGAGGTCGTGGACGGTACTGTATCACCGTAGGGTACGTACGGAAGGGAGTATAGCAAGGGAATAAGGATCCGCGGAAGGAATCATGCCGCATTTTGCCTCTGTTTACCAGTACGTGACATTCCACTAAGTCCGCGTTGCTCCGTTATCGTGGCTTTGTTCGAGGGGCTGCCCTGTCAATTGTTGTTGCGCGGGGCCGTGGGCCCGGCTGCGCTTAGTCAGTGGTTAGTCAGCTGGTCGATATACTTCTTCCCTCTCCGTTGCTTTGTACTGTACCTATGTACGTACGTACTCCCGTATGGTACATACGTACTAGTCATGCTCGTAGTGATGCGTAGCAAAAGTCAGGGCCATTGCATGCCTATTGATTCACATACCCAGAGGTGTCCATACCATACTGTATTCAGGTCTTGATGATACCCACCTGATGTCTAGGACGGTGTAACAGAGAGTCGCTGAGTAGGACTTCCAATGGTACCCTCGTACCCCTCCAGTGCTGCCCTGCATGCCCCTCGTAGATCAGGCATCGATCCCGAGGCCTTGTCACGAAGCCTGTCACAGGGGAACATCTTTCATTCCCCTCCGTCCGAAACAGGGCTAGCGCAGGTGCGTCCATATTGCGGGGTTAGACTTTGTACGAGTACTCGTATGTACTGTACTGTAGCCTTGTTTTCGATTATGTCAGCCGACGGCTTCGAGGTAGCCAACTGCGTACCTTGTACGGAGTACATACGTACATGGCTTACTAATACGAGAGCCGTAAGGGATGAGGTTCGACCGAAAAACATCGCAGTGCGCGCAACTGTGGGCTCTATTAGCCACCAAGCCAAAAGCGCTTTGGGCCCCGACCGTCGATGGTTTCTCATCGACTTCAACTCTTCCGCCGACGGTGCTGTGGTTCTTCAACGATCGTCCTACAGCAAAAGAAATCAAGATCGTGACGGGAACGTGACCATCCTTGCCCCACCAACTCCACATGATCACAATCGGACACCCGGCGCTGTGCGATTTGACATCAAGCCCCCCTCTGCCCCCCTCAGGACACCACCCTCCATATGCTCCGCACGCCGATCAAGCTGCTGACGGTCCCTGCGAGCCCGACGATGCCGTCGTCGAGGTTGATGTATCCCAGCACCGAGCTCGGGATCGTGAGATCGCACAGGTCCGAGACGAGCTGCACCTTGGCCCCCGATCGTTCGCTGCGTCGACATGGGGTCAGTGGACTGCACGTGGGCCACGCAGACGGAGGAGTGGCACGTGACGCTCACCGTTCGAGCCTCTTGCTCTCGACCACGCCTTCGCCCTCCTGCTTGTTGATCGATTGCTGTCGCTGTTGCAGCTGGAAAAGCTTGTAGGCTCCGGATACGGTGCTGAAGAGTAGCCCGACCAGCCACGCCTTGTAGGCTTCTCGCTGCAACCGTTTCGCGGAGGCCGATGGTCTGATGCCCGCCGCGTCGAGCTGTCCGGGGCAGAAGTATCAGCACAAGCGATCTTCCGCCGACCATCCTCGGTCTCGCCGAGGAACAGGCCTTACGTAGGTGAGCATGTCCAAGCTCAGATACATGGCATAGCCCAGCTGTCGTCCGACGGCGCAGTATCTCAGGACGGGATCGACGTTCTTCGCGTCCGCGGCCGCGGCAGCCGCCTTGAAGTGTTCGACGTTCTTGCCGACGCGCATCACCTTCCGGGCCAGGCCGAACTGTTTCTTGAGCGCGTCGAAGGGCGCGATGCTCGACGGCGGCGCATTCGTGCGGAGCAGGTACCACGCGTAGAAGCGGGCAAAGTATTGGATCGTCCGCAGGAGCTTATCTCGGCCGGCTGACGCAAGACGGACGGGGTCAGCAAGGAACGCGAGATCCCGACGGACGTTTTGAAGTTCGCGAGACCGCCCTCCCATGTGAAAGCGGACACGTTCGAACCAACTCACCCGTAGCTGCCACGAACCGTAGATAATGCGCCACGGAGGGATGATAGATCAACGCGTCGGCGACCATTCTGTCTCGATAAATAAAGGAGAAGCTTCTGCGCCCGAGAGGATGTTCGCTCGGCCGTGGTCGGCTCAACAACTCGGCTGCCCCTCGGGTCACCGTGATCGAGACCGTACGGTATGGGATGAAAAACCCTCTTGGAGATGACGGACGCTATTGCACCATCGTTCAAGACCGATATCGCGGATGATGTGCTATCGGACGTCGACTCTTCCTTGCATCGCCGTAAAAAGACGTCCGATGACCCTTGCCTTGCAGTGCCCTTGCCACCGTAGTCGCCTTGCCTCTGCGGGTGCAAGCGCGGCATGCCGACGATGCCAGTTCGAACCTCGGCACGCTGGCTCGTGTCCAGCCGGCTTAGTCAGACGTTGGTCATCATGATACCGTCGCCCGTCCTAAAGGCGTACTCGTACGAATTGTAAAGGGACGAGCTTCACAACGCCCCCCGATGATGACATCATCTGCTCGTGGAATCTGTCGTCGAGTGTGAGACGATGAGAGGAGAAATGCTTACGTACTGTAGTACCCTATGTATGTGCACATAGCGGCTGTTCCATCTACGGTAGTTGCAGCACTCGAGTACAGTATTCCTCGTCTTCGGCTTCACGATGACAGACTTGCTCGTACTTCTCCATCTGGGGCGACGAAATGTCGTTTGCACGGTAGCTGTCCGGGACATCAGGTGAACGCTGTCGTCGAGGATATAGGGATAGAGATAGTCTCCTAGCTGCTGCAGCGACTCTGCAAATCAGGAGAGGTTCCCTACTTTGAGTTCCTCCAGACGACGACGTGGCCCGCCGACAGGTAACCTGATCCCTGGTCGACGGATTGAATGTAGACATGACCACATCAAAGGACAAGACGCTAGACCTTGTAGAAGCAAAAGGCGGTATAGAAGCCTGTGCGGTACGTGGCGGCAACACACGTCGGGCACGTAGTCAGCCCATCCGGAACTCGAACTCGACGGGTCAGAGTCGGCGGAGAGTGCAAGTACGCAAGACACAAGGAAGAACGGAGAGAGCAGGAGAAGAAGAAAAAGAAGAAGAAGAAGAAGAAGAAGAAGAAGAAGAAGAAGAAGAAGAAGAAGAAGAAGAAGAAGAAGAAGAAGAAGAAGAAGAAGAAGAAGAAGAAGAAGAAGAAGAAGAAGAAGAAGAAGAAGAAGAAGAAGAAGAAGAAGAAGAAGAAGAAGAAGAAGAAGAAGAAGAAGAAGAAGAAGAAGAAGAAGAAGAAGAAGAAGAAGAAGAAGAAGAAGAAGAAGAAGAAGGAGAACGTACCGGCAGCCTCCATCTCCTGCTGGCTGACGGACAACGGCCCGCGACCGCGTCCACGCACGTTCATGCGTTCGCTGAGAGGGCCCAGGACGGGATCGTCCTTCTCCTCGTCCCAGATGTCGAGGAACGATCTCCGATACTGCAGCTCGAGGTTGAAGTCCTCGGTGATCCTGAGAGATTTCTCGACGCCGGTTTTTCGACTCGTCAGCGGCAACCCGGACGTGAGGAAGGGATGTATGCCAAGGTGTTATGTGTAGTCGTAGAGATGTGAGACGTCGAGATGCGAAAGGAGACTTACGCGCGAAAGGCTTCCCACGGCACAACGTACTCGGGAACACCCTCGACGGCCTCCTCGAGGAAGTAGCTGTACTTCCACCCGAACGGAGGGCGGAAGACGCCGTCCTTGGGGGTCTGCGCTGGAAACTGAACGCGGTATATGTCATTTCCCCATTCGAGCCTCGAGCGCTCGGTCGGAAGCTCCCCGTCCGGCGGGCCATCCTTGGCCTCGGCGGCAGCCTCCTTCGGTCGTCCGTCGTCGTCGTCGTCGTCGTCGTCGTCGGCGGTCGTCGAGGGCGACTCCTTCTTCTGGTGGTACTCGGTCACTTTGCGGGTGATGACGTCGGAATTCGGGATGACACCCAAGAACCGTCCGCCCTTCTTGAGACTGCCGGCCACGTTCCGCAACATGCCCCGAACCTTGTCCTCGCTCTCGAAGGCGTAGTGCATGCAGAACATCATCGACACGACGTCGAACCCTCCGCCTCCCCAGCGCGAGCCGATGGCGCCGTCGATGCCGACTTCCCGGACCAGTGGAATGTCTCCGAGCCAGCCTCCGAAGCCGTCGGCGACGAAGAACTCGGCGTGAAAGCCCCGCGACTGCCGTCCGTTTGGCTGCCGTCTGTCCGGACTCCGGCGATCGCGTCCCATCTGACGATAGCGGTCTCGGGCCTGCTCGATCGACACCTCGGCCGGGTCGACGCCGACGTAGAGCTCGACGGCCTGGGGCGCCTGCTGCCATTTCCCCAGGTCGCCGCCCTTGCCGCAACCGATGTCCAGGATCATCAGGCCCTTGCGCCTCTCGGGATCCAGGCCACCTCCATCCATGCCTTCGGCCCATCGGCCCGATCCTTCGTCTCCCTGCCGATGGGACTCGTCCGGAGAGAACTTCTGGATGAGGGTGCTCTTGACCCAGTTGTTGTAGCTCCGCAGGCCGCGGATCGTGCTCTGCGTGTTCCGCCAGTCTCGACCTCGTTCGGGCACGGCGTTGTAGTGCTCCCT
Organism: Lichina pygmaea; assembly: GCA_963422465.1. Lineage (NCBI taxonomy): Eukaryota > Fungi > Ascomycota > Lichinomycetes > Lichinales > Lichinaceae > Lichina > Lichina pygmaea. The sequence continues at coordinate 3,825,489 of OY730170.1, forward strand.
GACCACCTCGTGCGTACCCCGAGCGGCCGCGTCGAGCTGCGAAGCCCGGACCTGGGCCTCCTGTCGCTCGAGCTGCTGCCTCCGGAGGGCCTCCTTCTCCGCCGCCGTGAGACGAGACGCGCCGCCGGGCCGCTTGAGCTTCCGCGGTGGCGATCGCGCCCGTGGAGAGGGCGTCCGCCGCGGCGGGATCGGCGAGCGCGAGCGTCGGCGCTCGGCCGGCCGCGCTCCTCCTTCGTCATCGGCCGACGTCGCTCGAGGGGGCGAGCGTGACCGCCTCCGGGAACGTGGCGACCGCGATCGGTCCCTGCGCCGTTGGTCGGCCAGGGTCCTGCGCCCCGCTTTGGACGTCGCCTCGGCTCCTGGCGCCACCTTCCGACGGGGGATGCGAGGAAGGTTGGCCGCCGTCAGTGGCACGGGGGATGGATCGGACGAGGCTTGGTCCACCGATGGCGACACCTTGCGCTTCTTCGTGCTTGGTGTCGCATCTGCATCGTCTGCTCTCGGCCTGGCATCAGCTTCCTCCGGCTGGCCGGCCTCGACATCTCGTCCTCTGCTCTCCTCTGCCGTCGGTGAAGATCTTCTGCGGTCGGCATCGTCAGGGCCTCCTGACCGCTGTCGCTTCCTCGTGCTGGCGGGTGCCATCTCTGATGCATCTACCGTTCTGTCGACCGACGCCCTGGCTGTCCGCGCTGGGCTGACCTCGGAGGCCATGGTGGCACCGGAGTCCGTCATGCCGGCATTTGATTGTGGCCGGGGCTGACCGTGTCAGAAGAGGCACAGTCAGCAAAAGTCATGGACGGATGCAAGCCTTACTTGGTGCACGTGTCGGACAACAGGTGAATGCCTCGACGAGAGCGATGTGAGAGGTTCAGGCGTCATGACGTCGGCAGTTGCAGGACAATCGAGCGGTCTTTTGGGATTGCCATCCTCGACGTCGCGTGTGTTTTCGGTCTGAGGGGCCGACCTGAAGACATCTCTCGCTGGGTCGTACATGATCGGCCCGCGATGCGCCACGGACCCGTCTTGGCGATCCGACGGTAGTTGCTGCAGTAACCGACGCACAGAATTATGTTCTTTTTCGACGTATGCAAGCCCTGTGCTGAAGCGTACTGAATTAGCCACCGACGACGCTGGACCGAGACTGTAGATGCCTTGGACTGAGCTGACGTCGACCTTCGACCCTGACACATCGACCTTACCTCGTAACTCCTTCCGTTTCTCAACCACGCTGAAGCGAGCGAAAGCGGCAGACCTACGAGTACAACGCAAGGGGCTCAGCAGAGGTACTGTACTTACGTGTGTTTACGATAATCGTCAAGGATCACTTGGCTGCAGCAGCCGCTGAAGGTACGGGAGCTATATGCTGCATCGCGATGATGGTCTACAGACCAAGCTCCGAGCTCTGCCGCTGACTTTCTTTAGGCCGCTCGGTCCTCGAGGCTTTCCAGGGAGCTGTATTGACACCACGACAACATCATGGGGTCCGACCCGCAGTACACATCCTACCCGGAGCTGTCGCTAGCGCAACACATCTTCCACCTGACCAATCCCAAGGCCACGGACGAGACCCGGAAGACGTCTTTGGAGCTGTTGCAGGATGCCATCTCACGGCACAAGATGGCGCCGCTCTATCGATACCTGGCTCACCCTGGGGACGGGGTGCTCAACGCGCCAGGTGAGGGCAGGGCACAGAGACCGGCCGACGCGAGGCCAGGTCAGCCAAGCCCGGCGACGACCGTGGCGGCGACGATGATGGAGGTCGATCGGGTCAGCTTCCCGTGGGACGAGAAGCTCTACGAGCAGCTGCAGAGCGAAAACGACAAGGAGCTGGAAGCGCTGGAGAAGGCAGAGGTCGAGGCGGCCGAGAGCGCCGGCGAGACCGAGGTTCAGGCCGCCAAGGGGAAGGTGGCCGAGTTCTGGGCTCGCGTTGCCGACAAGGTGAGAACCCTTCAGGGGCGTCGCCGTCTCGCCTCGTCTCTCGGACGGACGGGCGTCGCGTACATGCTCGATGTTGCGAGAGCCTGGCGTCCGTACCGATCTAACCCACCGGAGCGACCAGGACAAAGCTCTGGCCGCCTACGAGGCCGTCTTCGAGAAAGTCGGCGTCTTGGGCACGCGTATCGATCTCGTTCTGGCCATGATCCGGATCGGCCTGTTCTTCGGCGACAAGCTGCTGGTGAAGAAGAACGTCGAGCGGGCCCAGACGCTCGTCGACAGCGGCGGAGACTGGGACCGACGGAACCGACTGAAGGCGTACAGGGGCCTGCACCTGCTGACGGTGCGGTCCTACAGCCTGGCCGCGCCGCTGCTGCTGGACAGCCTGTCGACCTTCACCAGCTACGAGCTGTGCACGTACTCGTCGCTCGTGGTGTACGCCGTCCTGGCCGGGTCGGTGGCGCTGAAACGCGTCGACTTCAAGGCCAAGGTCGTCGACGCGCCCGAGATCAGGGCCATCCTCGGCGACGGCGAAGAGAAGCTGTCGGCCCTGATCGGCACCATCTCGGCCGGCCCGGGCGCGGACGACGCCGACGCCGAGATGACCGACGCGGCCGCGGCCGCGGCCACGGCCACGGCGACGCCGGCGCCGGCACCGGCAGCGACGGCGGTCAACCTGACGACGCTGGGCCAGTCGGCGCCGGGCCAAGCCGAGGTGGAGACCCCGATCGACTTCGGCCCGCTCGCCCAGCTCGTCAACAGCCTCTACGCGCGCAACTACCAGTCCTTCTTCGTCGCGCTGGCGGCCGTCGAGGAGAGCTTCCTCGGCCAGGATCGATACCTGTACGAGCATCGGCGCTGGTACGTGCGAGAGATGCGGTTGCGTGGGTACCAGCAGATGCTGCAGAGCTACCGAGTCGTCGGGCTCGCCAGCATGGCTCGCGATTTCGGGATCACGGTGGACTATCTCGACCAGTGAGTCTTCGTCCCACATGATCGTCTCCTTCCCCCTTCGCCCTCCCATCTTTTCTTCCCCTCGCCGTGACTCCATCCTCTCCGACCGCGAGAGAAGCAACGGCACACTAAGCATCCGATGCAACTCGGCCGGGAACTCTAGCGATCTCAAGAACTTCATCGCCGCCAACCGCATCCCGTGCACGATCGACCGCGTCAACGGCGTCATCGAGACGAACCGGCCCGACGACAAGAACAAGCAGTATCAAGGCGTCGTCAAGCAGGGCGACGCCCTGATCACCAAGCTGCAGAAGTACGGCCAGGCCGTGCGCCTACGGGGGAGCGAGAGGGTATAGATGAAGATAGGACGTCCATTGTAAGCAATACACATCTTCTGGGCTCGTGCTCTGATCCTGAGATATGCGCCATCGCCGTGATAGTAGTATCATCACCCCTTGGTTTCGTTGCATATCATCCCTACTAGCAGAGACCATATAAGACGTACAAGTGTTTACTGTACATTAAATACCATCCCTCCCCTACTTGTACTCAGATACACTTGGTCTTGGTAAAGGACAGCACGGTCTGCACACAGACATGACAGTATATCTTGATATATTTGAACCGTAGCCATATTACGAAGTCCTTTATCAAGCATGTATGAATAGGCTAAGGATGAGGTTTCTTGCAACGATTTAACAGATGAACATGTATCCATATGTATTGTATTAAGATCCTCCACCGTTCTAAAGCTAGCTAAGCTAGATTATGCTGGGAATACCATGAAAGCGGTAAGGAAACCTTTGGTCCAGGTGACTAGTCACCTGCACCTAGGATAAAAACCTCCCCGGCGGCCCCTGGGCGGGCGCCATCCTACCGAGAGACTATAGAACAAAGAAAGTGACTGCCTGGCAGTCAAGCAGGGGGGGAGTTGATCCCGGGCCCAGGAGAACTGGGAGAGAAGGCCAAGACGTAGGAACCACGGGGCCAGGACAGCTGCTGCCTGATGGTTAGAGGTCAGCTGCTGGAAGTTAGTTGTGGAGGTGAGCTGCCGCAGCACCCATCGCTCGCTGGCGAAGCGCTGGCACTGGAGCATCACATGTTTAGCTGTCTCCTACTACCACCCACAGGGGCACGCTGGAGACTCAAAGCCAGAGACCCAGCAGCGGTGAAGAAAGACAGCAAAGCTGATCTTGCCTTTGCGGATCTGTGTCAGAACACTGGTGTGCGCCTTCGGTAAGCTGGCGTGCAGTCGGAGCACTGCTGTGTGGGGTATCTCGTCAGGCTTCCACGCCCCCCCTGGGTTGGGGTCAGTGGTCTGGCGGGGGGGGGGGGGGGGGGGGGGGGGGGGGGGGGGGGGGGCGTGGTGGCCCTCTTTCTAGCTGTCGCCAGCGGTCCCAGCACCATTGCTCTGCTAGTTGGTAGGCTAGCCAAAGTGTCTGTGGTGGCGGTGTGGGGTGGTAGCCTGTCAGGGGTTGTGCGGGGCCCTGGCGGGGGTTGTCCGACCGGGGGGGGAGGCCAAGTCCTGTACGTATTACCCGTGCCTTGGAGGTACTCCGTACCTCCCCTCCCCTCGCTAGCTCGGTCGGGACACCGTTACTCTGTAAGGGTGTCCGACAGCGCAACGGTGTGGACAGCGCAACGGTCATCTTCCAGAAAATCAGCTTTGCAGTTCTATAACTTCACAACGTAACGACTAAATTGAAATCTGATTTGCTTATCTGATTCCCCTACTTCTCTAGTATAATCCCTGAAGTTTTAGAACTCTTGTAAATTTTATAGCATTGCTGAGAAACTATAGTAGCTACTAGACCAATAACAGATCCTTGACAGATCAAATTTACAAGTAATAACTTTACAACAGAGTGATAAAACTGTAGATTTTATAGGCCTATCTGATTCTACATCAGATATTCTATCAGTACCCAAGGTGTCGCCTTGTCCGGAGATTCGTGGTGTTGTTGAAAGGCTGTGGTGATTGCTGGCTCCACCATCACCGGTCAGCTGGACAGAGCTTCCTGTTGGCCGGAATCTTACCACTTCAAGAAGGAGTTCCCTTGAGGTGACTTTCAGGACATCGTGCAGGAACATTGAATCTGCTAGCTATTCTGGGATTGAGAACTCTGTGTCAGGAATAATGGAACCAAGAGCTTCCTGGATATGATCCTCAGCCTCAGTGTATGAGGAAGCGGCCTCCCCCTGAGCGACGGCTAGATTGTTGTCTGCATGCACGTGACCAGCCTGCAGAGTTTTCCTCTTCTTCTTTGTCATCACTTCTAGATTTTAGTCAGACAAGAGAGACAAATCTGCACAGTTGACCAGTTGTCAGCTACAGCACCTCTCCACATAGTCGACCAGCTGTCAGCTTTTGATTTGACACCCTGATCTTTCACCTGACAGAACTACTGGATGTTCATCAGAAACATTGGCAGAATTCCTTGACATCGCGTTTTTGATGAAGATTATTGGTGCTTGCAAACTGGTCTGAAATTGGCCATACGTACAAACGTACGTATATATGTACAGTGAGCGTGTGTAGTAAGTATGTCTCCTGAGAAAGACATGTGTCTTCAGCTGGCAAGTGTCTTGATCGAAGCCATGCTGCTGGGTCATGCGCTACGCTACGTATTACTGTACTGCAGCCGATCAGCATTCTTCCAGAAGATCTGATCCTATCGTTATACTCGTCTTTGGCAGGTCCACATGATGGCAGCATGGGCAACTTTGAGAAGAGGGAAGGTACGGTAAGCATTGGAGCCGAGTTTGACATGGACATGGACATTCGAGGGGTGCCGTCGCAATCGTCTCTTTGAACGATCTCACTATAGAGAACTGTTGGGTCCAACGAACGGCATGCATCGACAAAGGTTCACCGCTAGGACGTACCCTCGTACGTACGAAGTACGACACCGAAACCACGGCTCGGGTCCCTGCGAGACCAATCATGCAGCCAAGGCCTTGCTTTTCCTCAGACAGGGCCATGCAGCGATGCTACAGTAACTGCCCAATCCGCCCGGGGAGCAAGTGCCGGCCGGGTTGCAATGCGAGATTGACCGGGTCCCGTCCAGGAAGCACGGAAGCTGGTGGGACAGGGCAGATGGCGCAAACCAGGATCGCGTATCATCCGATACAGTACGGAAGTATGTGGTCATCGACCGGGTGCGCAAGAGCTCCGGAGAACGACGAACGGAAGCAGCCACTTCATCTGACCGCTTTCGACCGTGGGCTGGCTGCAGCAGCCTATGGCTGTCCAGCACGGAATGTACGGTACCGTACAGCCTTGCGGCTGTGCGGCAAATGCGTCGCATCCTGAGCCCACCCCGGAGGCCCGCTTGACCGGACAGAGTGGCGCTGACGACCGCATTCACCTCGAACCCTTGTCTCAGCAGTGTGCTCACCGCCTCCTTGTCCCTCGGTCTGCCCAGGCGTGCCAAGTCAATCCTTCGGCCGACGTCTCCCATGAGTCGTGCTCATCAATGGACGCGGCCTGGTCCGTGCAGCGGACCTCGTCCACCCCCCTCTCTTGACTCACGCTCATCCCTATGATAGGGCTAGCCCGACGGGCCATGACACCGGCGACGTCTCGTGTCGTCTCAACTCACCTAGTAGCGGTAGACCGCTGCCGGCCCGGACCTCCATTAACCGGCTTCCTTCCTCCTCCAAGGACACGGACATTTCTTCCAGCCCATCCCCGCTTGACCCTGCCCTGCGCTCGTGGAAGACGTGGACCGGCGGCGTTGAGCGACCCTGAGCCGGAGTTGTTGATGGTCGTCCCGCTCAATTGTCCAGCAGGTCTACGCAGGCCGACTGTTGCTTTCCGCTCCAGTCACGATGGCGCTCTGCGGCGGCTCGAGAAGCGCAATGCTCGGCCTTCTCGCCCCTCTGGCCGTTATCCTGCCCGTGGTGGTGGTGGCGGCCGACTTCAAGAACTGCCAGGAGCAATTCAAGCACAACCAGACCAACATCGACCTGTTCGGATATACCGGCTCGACGTACGGTCGCACCATCAAGCCGGGAACGCCGCTGATGTCGGTCGGAGGATGTGAGATCCTCTGCGGCAGCGACTCTCAGTACAAGTCCTGGAAGGAGAGCACGACGACGATCAGCACCTGGGTCCTGCCGATGATCGGCCTGATCCTGCAGGCGCCCTTCGAGAGCAACGCCAAGAGGCGGACCTTCTTCGCCACCATCCGCTGGCTCGGGTCGCCCGTCGCCGCCCTCTTCCACATGCTGTGGAACATCAAGATCACGGCCAAGTGCGCCCTCATGGTCGACATGTCGGTCCCCTACGACAGCTTTCCCGGCGAGGAGTCGGATTTCGCGCAGATGCGGGACTCGCTGGGGATCCTGAGCGTCATGAACCAGTACACCGTCGATCCGAATCTCGACCCGAGCGCGGCCGAGAAGCTGGTCCGGGTCGCGCTCTTCAGCGAAGAGGTGCGCATGACCGACGGCGGGCCGACGCTGGCCCAGCGCCGCCGCGATCTGGCGGCCAACGTCCGCGAGGGCCGCCGGCGCGGCATCATCCCGGTCTTCGTGACGCTCATGTGGTTCATCTTCTCGCTCGTCATCTCGCTCGCCGACGCGTTCGAGTACGACAACCTCGGCAACAACACGCTCGCGCACGACCTCGCCGTCGGCCTGCTGATGGCCTGGATCCCGGTGCTCATCCTCGCCGGCATCGTGGACCGCAACCCGTCCGCGCCCGAGGACACGAAGCGCCGGCTGAACGCGCTCGTCGACGACACGCGTCGCGCGCTGCGGCACCCGCAGAACCAGGACATCATCGTCCGCCAGGGCGGCGGCCGGCGCGACCGCCACTACCCCTGGCTCGACCGGCTCGGCGACGACGCCCACCCCGGCGCCTTCTTCGACGACTTTGCCGGCCAGGGTCGGCTCCGCATGCACTTCGGGATCGCGCACCCGATCATCTCGAACGTCGAGTTCTCCTACGTCGGCCAGCACGGCCGCAACTGGCTGCAGCACGAACGCGACGCGCGCTGGGCGCTCGTGTACGGCCACGTCGACCCCAAGAGGCTCTTCTACTTCGACTGGCGCGAGCTCTGGCAGATCCTGGGCGCCGTCCTCGTCGTCGGCGGCGCCATGGCCGGCGCCTTCATCATCTCGTTCCTGACGCCCACGGTCGGGCTCGGCTGTCGCAGCGGCGGCTACATGATCTACATGGTCCTGGCGGGCGCGCTGCTGCTGGCCGAGCTCGTGGTCTGGTGGGCCACGTCGCGCGGCTCGCGCGTCCGCGCCACGGCGCTCAAGGTCCTCTCCGTCGCCGAGGTCGTCAGCACCGCCTGGCTGCTCTACATCGTCTCGGCCCAGACGGTCGGCAGCCACAAGACGTGCGCCTGCATGGGCAGCACCTGGGCCGGCCGGGGCGGCTACATCAACCTCGACGCGTCCGAGGTGAACACGTCCGAGTCGGTGCGGGGCTACTGGGGCGTCGGCACGGCGCTGTCGTGCGCCATCATGGGCGCCGCCTTCGCCTTCGTCGTGGCCGAGTGGTGCGAGCAGAGCTTCCTGCACACGCAGAGCTACCCGTCCGCGATGCGCGGCATGCGACGCACGCGCCGCTGGAAGCGTCTGACGCTGTCTTTTCGCCACGTGCCCGACCGCGTCATCGAGCTCATCAAGTGGACGGTCGGCCGGCGCGAACGCCACAGCATGATCTGGTCCGTCCACTCGCGCTACCACCGGCGGAAGGCCTTTGACGAGAAGCTCACCCGCACGTCCTCGCGCTTGCCCGTCTACCTGGTCGACGACGACGACGACGGCGACGACGACGGCTCCGTCAAGACGTATACCCTGGTGAGTTCGGCCTCGACCTGGCCCAGCCCGAAGACGTGATCAAGAGCGTGTCCGCCTCCATTCTGGTCCTCGTTCCGTTCCCGTTCTCGTTCTCGTTCGGCCGGACGAACCGTTTTACCGGCTTGGTGGTCCCGTGACCTAAACCGGATCCAACGACGCAGCGAGAAGCCGCAACGCGGTCTCCAACCATCGACTCGACAGCGTCGTGGTGGCCATGCTTCGAGGCGGCGCTGCCGCCGCACAGCAGGCCTTCGCGCCGGCGCCCCGCGAACGACGCATGGCCGGTGGTAATCCGTCTCTCGCCCGGCGTCCGCCACGACCCCCTTCGCGCAGGCCAGCGCAGGGCTTGATGGGCCAGACTTGTCCTGGACGAGTCCAGCCACAAACTCGAAACGGCTCTCCAGGGCAGCATTCCCACTTTGGGTCTTCCCGTCTTTCCGCCTTTCCGTCCCCTGCTTGCTCGATAAGAGACGCAACGGCACAGCGGCACCGAGACACGATGTGGGCATCCCGAGGACAAGGCCTTGGACGACGACGATTCGACTTGCTCGGAACCGATCAACGTCCAGCCAGACGAAATGAAAAAGGTCCAGCCGGGGGAGCTTTTGAGCGTCGGCACGAACCGCAGCACCTGGCAGACGCGGCGCCAGATGCATGCTCGGTTCAAAGACGTGCAAGATTCGTGCATTAGTCTTCAAGCGCCGCGGAACCATCTGTACATTGTAGTCTAGAGCTAATTAGCACCAATTGACTGTACCGCAATATCCTCCCGGGACCTCTTGTTCCCTTCCAAGACTCTCTTGTTCTCTTTCAAGACCTTTTTCAATCCTTCTTCTCTAGAAATCACCTGTATTCCCTCACGGGACCTGCATCCTCTCACAGAACCTGACATTCCCTCGGGGGATCTGAGTGTATTCTCTCCCTCATCACACATTCTTTTTTTTTTTCAATTCCTCTTCAAACCACTCATGTAGACACACACACACACACACACACACAGAGAGAGAGAGAGAGAGAGAGAGAGAGGGAGAGAGCCAGAGAGCCTTGGTCTCCTTCTCTGGCATTCACGTCTACAAGCCGCATCTTGCCATCCCATCTTTTTTTTTTTTCTCCCTACTGTATACACATTGTACGTACGTACAGTACATACTACAGCATGAGAACAGATGGCAGATAAATCTTCATTCATTTCTTGTTTTAGTCTTGCCATCGACTCGACTCTCCCATCTATTCCTCACTCGTGGGGAGCCAAGTAAGGGGGGGGGGGGGGGGGGAAAGAACTGCCCTTTCCCAAGATACTGTACAGTACCAGTACAGTAACATTGGCCCAAAAGAGCCTCCTGTACGTGGCAAGTCACTACGGGCGCTTGATCCGGTACTTATCGAATCTATCCCGGTCTCCTGTGATGAGAATATGAAAAGAAAGGTTATCGTACATGTCCCGCCCGGGCCAAATCTACATCCCAAGATCTAAACGAGTGATCCGCCGCCCCGACGCCCCGCGCGCATCCCGCTCCCTACGAGTACTTATCAGAGTAGAGAAAAGAACCGACTCCCCAGGTATCCAGGTTCGGACCGAAAGGCAAAACGGGTGGCAAAAGCAGGCCAAGAACGAAGCTGCCGTGAGAGATGCTACAGGAGATGGTAGATGTGGACGGAAGGAAAGATGGGCTACGGTCATCGGGCCAGGAACAAGGCAAGCGTCGAGGCGAGCAACGTCGCCTGGACCAACGACGTTGCGCCGGGTCGGACGTGCCGTCGCCGTGCGCCGCTGGAGAGCCGCACGGCCACCGGCGGAGTGACCGTGCCGTCGTATACTCTGCCGGAGCCGTCGTAGGGCGTGATGGCCTCTCCGCGCGGCGGCTTTCGCCAGGCCTCGGGCACCGACCCGACGATGCCCTTGCCGCCGGCGCCGGTGAGGAACGGGTTCGGCGCCGGGATGGCGTCGGTGCGTTGCCGGCCGCTGAGGAAGCCCGGGTAGCTGACGCTGAGGTCGACGGCGGACTGGTTGAGGGCGTCTTGACCTCGGTTGCGGTACCCGGTCTGCCTCGCGACGAGGTCGAACACGTTGGCGCCGACGTCGTACCGCCCGAGATGCGGAAGCTCCCAGTTGTTCTCGAGCGTCGCCAGCATCGAGTAGTGCGTGTAGAAGGTGTCGTCCGTGGTGCCGCGCAGGTCCTCCGACACCGCTCCGCCCAGCAACAGCGACGCGATCCGGTTCGGTCCACTGTCCGCGCCGCTCTCGTCGTACGTCAGCAGCACGAGCGTCTTGCGCGAGAAGAAGTCGTCCTGCAGCAGAGGCTCCAGGAAGTCGCGCGTCCAGCGGGTAGCGTAGTCCAGAGACGTGTTGTGCCCGTCGTGCAGCATGTTCGGCGTGATGTGTGCCCACTGCGGGAGATCCTGGTCCCGTACGTCTCTCCGGAAGTCATCCAACGACAACAGGTTCATGAATCTACTTCCGTTGTTCGCGACGCTCTGGAAGCTGACCATCGGGCTATCGCCATCGTCCACGACACGTCAGCGTCGTTGCGCCCTCCCCCCCTTCCGAGGCCCGATGCGCACAGAATCCAGCCGGACCCACTTGTGTTTCCGCACGTAGCTCCACATGCCCTTTTCGTCCGTCGAGCTCTGAGCCATGAACCCCGGGCCTGGCGCATCCTCCATGTAGACGCGCCATTCGATGCGCCTCGTGTCGAGGAGGTCCGCCACGGTCGAGACGTTCTCGGGGATGCTGACGAGGTCGTCATGGTCGAGACCAAAGTAGTCGCCGCCCACCGAGGCGATGTAGTTCGGTTGCGACGGGTGCGTCAGGCCGTAATAGTTTGTGAGGAGGATACCAGACTTGGCCAGGGCTTCGATGTCTGCGTTGCGTTGGACGTCGTCAAAGTCCTACGTGCGGAGGGGGGCCGTCTGGTCTTAGCACGGCTGTATTCAAGCGAGCCAGAACTATCCGGGCAGAACGATCCAGGCGCAAGAGTGGACATTACCTCGTTCTCCAGCCAGATGGTCACAAAGCGATCAAACGCTCTGCCGGGAACATCGGTTGCCGCCGCCGTCGCAGGTACGACGGCGACGCCGGCGAGGTACCATGGCAGCAGGAGCCTCAGCACTCCCGCTGTTGCCGCCGCTGCCGACGCCACGGCTCTGCCTCGGAGGATCATCGAGATCGCGGTACTTTGGTGATGATCATTCAACGCCTCATGTGTATCGACGCCTGTACTTCCGTAAGTAGTACGTAGACGGAGGTCGACCCGTGAAGGCCATACGGCATCCGGGCACGCCGGGCATCCATGTGTCCTGTTGCCAGCGGCCGTACCCGAGCGTGCAGGGCACCCTCGTATTGATTGATTACCCCCCACCCGTTCAGGGGTAAGTAGGAAGCCCGATGACTAAGCCGGCCATAGTAGCCACTCGCCGCCGTCGCGGTCACTTCGGCTAGACTTACTCGTAGTACAAGGGTAGACCATAAGTTATGACACTCTACGAGATGTTTGCGGGCCGGCGAAGGGTGAGCTACGTATCGTACTTTCATAAGTTACGGTACGGTACGTCATGCCGTACCGTACGGGTCTACCCGTGCCGAGGAAGTACTACGTACGTAACGTACCCCAGATTACTTACACTCTCAGCTTACGTAACATCAGTACGTATGTACCAAGCAACGGTCAAGTCTATAGCCAGTCGTATATCACCTAGTGCTACGTTCCGCCGTGGTCAAGTCGCCGTCGCTGTTCGCAGATGAACTCCGCAAGCTGCCATGCGCTCTCCGTCTAGGCTTTCTCGATCTCGGCCAGACGATCGGCGAACTCGGACCAGTGGTACATGACCACCTTGGCGCCGTTCTCGATCAGCGTCTTCTCCATCTTGGCCTGCATCTCCTTGCCCTCGTAGCTGCCGACGTAGCCGAGGACGGGGATGGCCGCGCGCACGGCGCTCAGCGTGCCGCTCTTGCTGTCCTCGATGGCGACGCACTCGTCGGCCTTCTTGCCGATCACCTTCAGCGAGTGCAGGTAGACGGCCGGATCGGGCTTGCTCGTGGGCTTCTCGAGCGAGGTGGCGGCGCTGAAGATGTGGTCGGCCGGGAAGTACTTGTCCTGCCCGACCTTCTTGAGCGACGCCTTGACGCGGCGCAGCGCCGACGACGACACCACCGCCATGCCGTACTTGCTCGACTTGTTCAGCTTCTCGAGCTCCTCGGTCACGCCCACGCACGGCTGCGCCTTGGCCTCGAGCTTCTTGATGACCTCGTCCTCCTCGCGCCGCACGTACGTTTCGAGCTCGTCCTGGGGCAGCTCGAAGTCGTACTTCTTCATCAGGGACACCATCATGCCGCGGAAGTTCTGGCCGACAAAGTCGACCAGCAGCTTCGGGCCCGTGTATCGGTCCGCGCTGCCATTCTTCTCGAGCACCTCGTTGGCGAGGTCGGCACAGGCCTCAAAGGCCAACTCCTCGGAGAGGACCAGGGTGTTGTCACAGTCGAAAAGTAGGTGCGTGATCTAGGATCCGACGTCAGCGGCGTAGTTTTCGCCAGGGATCCGGGTGGAGAGGAGCATGCAAGCTTCCAACGGCCCCCGCTCAAGCGTACCTTGCCCATGATGCCTGTTCTATTCCCGCCTTCGCCGGTCTGATGCCGATACCAGGACCTCTAGTCTATACCTACAGTCTGAAGAGCGCTGAACGGCAGTGCAACGGTGTGTGGCTGAGGGGAGAAGAAGGTGGTGAGGAGAAAGCTGGTATGAGATGAAAAGTTGAGGCAGATTACGGTGAGGTGCGGGGCAACACTGTTGTGGATTGGTTACCCCTCCGTGCCCTCCTGACGGTAACCCCCAGCAATGGCACCGAAGTTGGCAGGTGGGGGAGGGGGTACTATTGAGGGGCCAATCACGCATCAGAGATTGCCCACTGTCGGTGTCGTGCATGACCTTCAGTCCTTCTGCGGAGTATATACGTACGTACGTACGTTACGCACAGTACGTACAAAGGTACAGTACAAGCACCGTAGTACGAGTGTGCTTGATGCCTAATAGCAGTGTAGTAGAAGCCTGTATGTTGGCAGCAATAGCGGTTACCTGTACGGGAGTACTTCCCTGCGTTGCGTACGACTAGGCAGTAATACGTACATACAGCAACCGTCAGCCGCTAAAAAGATGTTACCGTACGGAAGTACCTACTCGTCCCTTCCGTACATCATTTCCAATGCACAAAGGTTGAGCGAGGGGCCGTTGTCTGATTATGAGCAACAAAAGTACCTAGACCACCATGAGACAGGACTAGCATTGATGTCTCTCTGTCCGGTCCTACTTGAGACTCGTAACATTTATTGCATTCCATGACACACCGTAGCTTAGTCATATGCTTACATGAGACTACACGTGATGTAGTCCTGGTACTGCACTGGTACTATTTCGAGGTCCCCGGCAAGGAGAAACCAAAGACCGACCTTGATATTGGCCCCCGAGACCAACAGGCCAATGGCATGCGCCCGAACAGGGGCAGAGGGGACATGTAACCCTGCAGCAGTATGATCCACCTCTATTGCCAGGCGGGCAGGTATCGAATCCACGCCTAATTAACGGTGTCGATCCACCAATTTACACGGTACGGTATCGTTGATTCTGACCACGGTGGCTCGTGCGTCGCATAGCAACGCGATCGTACTTCCGTACTACGCATGTACAGTACATACAGTCCGTACGGAGCACGTACATACGTAGAGGACGCTACGGTCTAGCGACGGCGTGGTCGTCGTCGTCGTCGTCGTGATAGTGGTGGTGGTGGTGGTTTATGCGGCTCCGCTCGCCAGAACGCCACGCCTTCGGGGATTGATCCGTTTGCATTCGCATGTTTTCTCGGTACGGTAGCGGCGCGTCCGCCTCGTCGGTCACGCACATCTGAATCGCTTGCTATGCGCGCAGCGGAGGATGCCCCCTGCTGCCGGGTCCACGATAACTAGGGCCTTGCACCTGTACGGATCGGCTTGAAGATCTTCGGATCCACGCCGCCGCCGTTGAAATATCTGCGAGACCAAGGACAGCAAGCTGTACAGCAGGTGACGAACCCCCCCCCCCCTGCTGCGACACTCGATGGGTGGCAGGCGTGTCTAACGTGCACTAGGAGTCCAGCGGAGCTGCTCCATGCTGCGCCGAACTCCTCCTCCGTCCGCAGCCTCTTACGCCGGTCCTCGCGCCGGCCGAGCTCTTGCGCAAGAAACGTCGATAGGAAACACCCGGCGGCCGCCCCGGCCCTGGTCCGACGATAGCCAGGAAGATGCCCTGGCTACCGTTGCCGCAGATCGCCTTCGCCGTCGCCATCTACCCGTTTCAACCTTCGTCCCCCAACGATCTGCCGCTGGAGCTCGGCGATGAGCTGTACATCATCGAACAGGGCGGCGTCGGTGGCTCCTGGTTCCGCGGCTACCTCGTCGCGCCCCCCTCGCTGCTGGCCGGCTTGACCTCGATCAAGGGCCAGACGCTCGAGGCCCGAGTCTTCTCCGGCATCTTCCCTCGCAACTGCGTCGAGATCCGAGAGTTCCTCGGCGAGGAGAGGCCTCGTCGCAGCGACGACGACGACGACGACGACGACGACGACGGCGCCGAGGCCGGGCTGAAGAGGTCGCGTTCGGCTCGGGCACACGAGCATCTGATCAACGGCGAGAGGTCCCCCGATGCAAACGACGGCGCCCGCTCACCGGTCAAGGACGATCTCGAACCAGGCCGCCTCCCCAATGGCGTCAATGCCGACCTCCCGAAGAGCTCCCACTCGGACCGCCGGACCGTCGAGGACTCCGGTAGCGGCGTCCGCCCCTCGCGGTCTCGGTCCACCAAGAAGACGTTTCGCGCGAGCGAGAGGGGCCTCGGCCGGTCGTCGTCCAATCGCCACCGGAGACGACCGGAGAAGGCGCGGGATCCGGGGGCGCAGATCCTGACGGCCCCGACGCCCAAACGCGACCACGACGCCCCCAAGCCTCCGGCACCCGTGCCGATGCTGAAGGTTGGCGACGAGACGCCGACGTCGTTCCAAGAGCCGCTGGTCGACGAGATCGCTTCATGCCTGCGGGAGTGGCACTCGACGCACCTGCACGAGCTCCTGCTGGCGCAGCGCTACCGCTCCGCGGAGCGTCTGTGGAGGCTCGTCCGGAAGCTGGACCTCTCGCGGCGTCGGCTGCTGCACCACCTGCTGACCGACCACGAGCTCGACTCGCTGCGCGAGAGCATCGTGTGGGACCTCGTCAACGGCAACAAGCTGCTCGGCAGCGACGTCGTCGTCCGCGACCCGGCTCGGCGCGGACGGATCCTGACGAGCGACGACTCGGCCGTGAGCCTGTCGAAGCTGCAGGCGACCATGAGCCTGCTCGCCGAGCCTCCGGTGCAGCCGCCCGAGGTCCCGGCCCTGCACCACCTCCTCTTCCGCGTCAAGGGCGTCGCCGGCTTCCCCAGGTCGCCGACCTTGCTCGTCTTCTACCTGTGTCTGAAGGCCGAAGGCCGAGGCCTCGTGCCCGTTACCGAGGCCTTCGTCGCCGAGGTGCCCGTTCTCGGCGCGCCCGGCAGCGCCCAGCAGCTTCTGTCGTTGAGGGCCCTGTTCACGAACCTGAGCCCCAAGGACGGCATCGACGCGCAGGAGGACTGCGATCTGTGTCTCGTCGTCAAGGTGCAGGCGCCCGAGACCATCGGCAGACGGCTCGTGGCGCCTCACGCCAACGGCGGCGGCGGCGGACCCCCGTCGAGAGACGGCAGCTTGAGCGGCAGGTACAACTTCGGCTTCAAGGGGAGCGTGCGAGGAGAGCGACGGAGCGTGACGCCGGGCCAGAAGGGGGGAGCGACGCAGTCGTCATCCTCCTCGTATTGGAGTCGATACAACCAGCTCAAGCCCGGGTCGCGCTCGGCCGCGGTCGAGCGACCGACCGGGCCGCCCAGCTCCGCTGCGACGGCGGCGGCGGCGGCGACGACGGCCTCGGTCGACGCCTGGACCCCCTCGTCACCCGATAGTCCGACCGAGGTCGCGCAGACGCACTACGTCCGCACGACGGGCATCGGAGTCCTCCGCGTGGGCCAGTGGATGCGGCACGAGCGCGACGTCGAGCAGACCCTTCCGTTCTGGACCTCGGCCGAGGACCACGACTGGCACGACATGGCGTCGGATCTGCTCGAGGAGAGGTCCGGCCACCTTACGCGCGCGGCGAACAACGAGCGCATGCTGCTTCAGTTGGATTCCTTCCTGCGGTGCGACGCGGCCGCCCTGATCAAGAGCACGCCGACGCTGCTCTACAACGTCCCGTGCACCGAGCGCATCGGCTTCTCGAGCGCGCCGACCGAAGGCCGTTCCGACATGTACCTGACCCTGAACCGACCGTCTCTGCCGCCTCGAGCGCTCTTGGCTCACCCGAACGGTGGCCAAGCCCCGGTACCGGCCCTGTCCGACGGCACCAGCATCCTGCTGACGCTCGAGGTCCGTCGCGCGAACGGCGAGAGGGTCGAGAGGTGCGTCTTCCCAGCCTCCAACGCCGCCGGCATGACGACTTGGCAGTCGGTGGCCATCGGGAAGGGGGAGCGCTGGAACCATGTGATCCGGATCGCGCTCGACCCGACCATCGTGGCCCAGTGCCACGTCGTCATGGGTCTGGCGTGCGCTGCCGAGGAGCCGTTCGCGCTGTGTTGGATGCCGCTCTGGGACGGGCAAGCTCTCGTCAGGGACGGCTCCCACGAGCTCTCGCTCTACCCCTACGACGAGAAGACCGCCGCCGTCGGCCTGTCCAGCGCCGACGAAGGCGGCTATCTGTCGCTGCCGTGGAGAGCAGCCCCCCACAAGGCCGATGGAGGCGCGTCGACGAGAGCGACGCTCCAGCTGCAGAGCTTTCTGTGCAGCACCGTGCTGTCGCAGGACCAGGTCATCCTCGGCCTCCTGTCTTGGCGCGAACGGTCCTCGGAGGAGATGCTGCAGCTGCTCCGATTGATCGCCTTCGTGCCCGAGATCGAGATCGTCAAGCTGCACCGGGAGATCTTCAACGCCCTCTTCGGTCTCATGGGCGAGCAGACCGGCAACGACGAGTACGAAGACCTCGTCTTCAACGCCCTCGTCACCATCCTCGGTCTCGTCAACGACCGGAGGTTCAACATCGGACCGCTCGTCGAGCGGTACGTCAAGCACGACTTCAACTACCCGTTCGTGGCGCCCTGCCTGATCAGGTCCTACACCCGCCTCCTGGCCGACCCGGCCGACCCCGAGAGCTCGAGAAGGCTGCGGACGACGCTCAAGGTCGGCCATCACATGCTCGAGTTCATCGTCTACTCCCGGCGGCAGCAGACGCTCAAGGAGGCCGGCGTCGGAATCACGCCGAACCAGGCCCAGTTCGTCCGAGAGCTGCAGCCCATCTTCAACGCTCTCGGCGGCCTGATGCGGAATCCGGCCCCGGCCCTCGTCGGCACTCAGACCCTGACGGTGCAGTACTTCCACCATTGGATCCCCGTCCTGGAGGACTTCTTCGTCGAGCACGACGTTGCCCGAGTGGCCTTCGACTTCGTCGACTCGTGCGCCGACCTCAAGGGCAAGCTGGTCCTCTTCAAGCTGCTGCTCATCCTCAACTACTCGCGGCTCAACTTCTTCTACGGTCCTGCCAATCGGGACCGGCTTGTCTCGGAGACGGTGCGATGGCTGTCGCAACACTGGGGCTCGCCGCCGGCCCAGTACAACCAACAGTGGCGCGATCAGATCCGTCTCTGCTGCTCGATCCTGGCCGTGCAACTGAACGACCTCAGGCCGAGCGAGGCTTCGGAGTACATCCCGAAGCTGGTCTCGTCGTACCGCGCCGTCCTGTCGAATCGCGCCGGGCCGCGGAGTACCTACTCGCTGTTGTTTCCTGGTTCCTACCCTTTCCCGACCCGGCCAATCCAAGAGGATGCTTCGTTCGACGAGGCCCTCGTCGAGACCTCGGCGATTCTCGCCGCCATTTGGAACCTCTCGTCCGCGGCCGAGCTCGAGATTCGGTCCCCGGATGTCGCCGACTTCCTGTCCGGTCTCCTGCATGTGCACATGTCGATCCTGCGCTGCGAGGCCTTCCCGGCCACGTGGCTCAGCCTGCACATATACCACCATCTCTCCTCGCTCAAGGCACTCGAGTACGTCGCCGCCAACCTCGTCCGGTCCTATCTTCCTCCACCGGACGATGCCGAAAACTTTCATACGGACCTCTGGCGAGCGTTCTTCAACACCCTGCTTCGACTGGTCGCGAGCGATGCCCTCGCGCTCGAGACATTTCCCGAGCAGAAGCGACGCGCGGTGTGGAAGATCGCTGGCGATGTCAGAGAGCAAGGAGCCGACCTGCTCCGTCGAAACTGGGAAGCGATCGGCTGGGACACCGGCGTCGCCGATCGGCGGCTGTACGGCCTCGACAGGATGGGCGGCTACCAGGTGCAATACGTGCCTGGGCTTGTGTGTCCCATCGTCGAGCTGTGCCTGAGCGTGCACGAGGGTCTCAGGAGCGTGGCCACCAAGGTGCTCCAGACCATGATCATCAGCGAGTGGACCCTCAGCCAAGACCTGTCCGTTCTGCAAGCCGAGATGGTCGACTCGCTGGATCAGGCGTTCAAGTCGGGGCGCAATGTGGAGAGCGCCGGGCAGAAGCCGTTCACGAGGGAGCTCATGCAGGTCTTCCAAGCCATCCTGTTGCCCGATCGGGATCCGTTCAACCTTGCGCTGCAGCGGCTGCTCGAGACCACCGACGAGTTCATCGATCTCCTCGTCGCCGTACGCATGTCCGAAGCGATAGGGGAGGCCTCTCATATCACCCACACCCTGAGACTCCTGGAGTTCTTGAAGGACATGCAGAAGGAGGATATCTACATCCGATACGTCCACCAGCTCTCTCGAGTGCAGGCGCAGGCGCGAGCCTTTACGGAGGCCGGGCTCGCGTTGAAGCACCATGCCGACCTGTACAGCTGGGACCCCATGAAGCCTGCCAGCGCCCTTTTGGACCCCGGGTTCCCCGAAGAGAGCGCCTTCCGTCGCAAAGAGCGCCTGTATCTCGAGATGGTCAAGCATTTCGAGCAGGGCAAGTCGTGGCACCTCGCGCTGAACGCGTACGAAGAGCTAGCGGCACAATACCGCGACAACACGTTTGACCTGGCCAAGCTCGCCGACGCCGAGCGATCCGCGGCCGAGATCCACGAAGCCGTGGCCAAGGGTGATCGATACGCCGTTCGGTTCTTTCGCGTGTGCTTCAAGGGTCTGGGTTTCCCGACGGCGCTGCGGGACAAGCAGTTCGTGTACGAGGCTGCTCCGGCCGAGCGGCTGTCGAGCTTCTGCGATCGCCTGCGGCAGCTGTACCCGACGGCGCAGCTCGCATCGAGCGCCGACCCGAACGACGTCGAAGGCCAGTTCCTGCAGGTGTTCCCCGTCAGCATGCACCGTGACCTGCAGCATCCCATCTTTCAACGCATCCGGGTGCCCAGCCCCGTCAGGGAGCACGTTCTCGCCGCCTTCCCCCGCAGGTTCTCATCGACGTCGCGAAAGCCATTGGCCGCTCCTGGAGCTTCCAAGCAGCAGCAGCAGCAGCAGCAGCAGCAGCAGCAGCAGCAGCAGCAGCAGCAGGCACTCGAAAGGACCGTCTTCACCACGGCGGAGCCGTTTCCGACCCTGTTGAGGAGAAGTGAGATTGTGGCCGTCGAGGAAATCACGCTGACGCCATTGCAAGCGGCGGTCGAGCGCACGGTGCGCAAAACGCAGGATCTGACGACGTTGGCGCATCGGGTCAAGGAGACCTCGGAGATTTCTCCTTCGATCCTACTCGAGGCCGTCGCGGCGTCGACGGACCCTACCAACGACAGCAGCATCGCTAGATACCGCTCGTTTCTCCCTCTCCCCTCCGACGTGCCAGACCAGAATGGCGAAGGCGCGCAGGTCGAGCCGCCCCAGCTGGACTCGCTCAGCCACGCTCTCAAGGTGGCCTTGATCGATCACGCCCTGGCCGTCAGACATTGTATGGGCTGGTTCAGGGATCGCAACAACCCGCACGACCGCGACCGGTTGAGGGAGCTGGCATTCAGTAAGCCCGCGCCAAGACTTCTCATCCCGACAAGGCAGCTAACCTTGGCGATCAGACTTTGAATCGAGCTTCGGCCCGCTACTTGCGTCGTCGATCGCAGTCGTCGGGGAAGACCCTCTCGCGACCGCAGACTCTCAACACACGGCCGCGCCCGCCCTCACGGTCGACGTGCCTCGTCTCGCGATGCCAGAAATCTCACCATCTTCGAGCCCTTGTACCGCGAGACAGACCAAATCTCCCAACGAGGCCAACCAAAGCCGCAACGATCGTCACCGGCTGAGTTTGAACTTCCTCCGACGACCAGCAACAACGACCGAATCTCTGACGCTCGAGGAGAAGGCCAAGGCGGCGACGACAAGCGGCCTACAAAGTCCCGGCGGCGCTGCCGCTGACGTAAACGGCGACACCAACAACAACAACAGTAACAACAACAGTAACAACAACAGCAACAACAACAACGCGACCACTGCCACGAGCAACGCCGCCAGCCCACTCCATCGCCTCGGCCGAAGCCGCAGCAAGAGCACGGCTACGGCAGGAGGACGCAGCACGGCAACAAGCAAGACCATCGCCAGCGCTGTTCCCAACGCCACCGCCTCTGGCAACGCAGCCCCAAGCTCGGTCCCGGGCTCAAGCCCCAAGTCCTCCCGACCGCCAACACAAGACCGATCGGATCAAACCCGGGTCGAGGAAGAACCTTCGTCGCCCCGCTCCCAATCCTACTCCCTCTCCCTCTCCCAATCCCTCTCGCAGTCCCAACTCCACTCTCAAAGCAAGTCCCATTCGCGCTCGCGACCAAGGACAAGTACGAGGGACAGGAGCATCAGCAGCAGCAGCCACCGACCACCGACGAGCCACAGCAGTTTGCACGGGAAACGTGATGGCGGCGGCGGCGGCGGCAGCAGCGGCAACGGCGTCGCCGCCGACGCGTCCGCTCTGTTCGGCAACTCGGTGAACAACATGAAAAAGCGCCTCAGTCTGTTGCGAACGGGTCGTAAAAACAGTAAAGCGAGCGTGCGCGTCGGCGGGAACCTGGAGGAGGAATAGGGAGTGGTGGAATAAGAAGGAGAAGGAGGAGATGGGCTAGAGGGGTTGTGGGGGAGAGGGGTGAGAGGTATGTGTGTGGTAAACAGAAAGGAGGAGGAGGAGGAGGATGAGAGCGAAGAGGAAGAAGAACAGAGACTTACTACCCCCCTCCCCCCCCTCTCCGGGGTCTTGATATATCCGCAATGCATGAAGTCGATACTTGGGGACATTGGACATATCATGCATGATGCATAAGGAGCCCTACGTAGCATTTTCCCTATTTGCTCTACCAACATTTATCTTCTTCAAATTTTATCCATGGCAGGTGCTACATCTCTGTTTTTAATCTTACCATCAGATCTTTGTTCCTTCAAGTCTTTACTTCTTGAATTGAATGTTACAATTAATTGAACAAGCTGTTGACCAGATTGGCATTTGGTACTTTGTTCTTGATGATGCTTGCTGGGTACCTCTTGTTGGATACTGCCTGTTGTCCTCAAAGCTTCTTGTTTGATTCATATCACTATTGATATAACCCCTGTATGGAGTATCTCTGTACAGAGTTACTGTGGTGATGTCCCACCGGTCCATCATACAAACTACAAGTGACTTGAACAAGATCTTGTATGGCGGCATGGGAAGGTACGCCGCAGTAGAGAAGAGAGGAGGGGAGAGGAGAGGGGAGGGGAGAGAGGAGGGAAATATATCTGATGCATACAGGGCAGCTGTCAACCAATTACTGTCAGGTACCGTAGCTGATGAGCTCGCTATGGAGATTGGAGATTTGTGGAGTGATGGGAGGTGGGTTGACTGAGGTTGGGTTGTAGGTGGACTGTAGGCTGGCGTGGCTGGTTCCAAGGTAGGGAAGTACCGTACCGAGTACGAGATCACGGAGAGATACCGTACTGGATGGGTTTGTTGCTCTGCTGTTAGGTTATTGTCGTTGTTGTTGCTGTTGAAGAGGAAGAAGAAGTAGATCATGATGAATAAGAAGATGATGACGACATTGACAATAATACTGTGACCAGCGTGGTTGGGTTGGCTGCTACTGTGTTTAAAGCACTGTCCCACTGAAAAATCACCACTCTGCAATCCACGCCGCCACCTCCAAAGCGGTGCCACCGCGTGCACCGGTGCCCCATGAGACAGTGATTTTTGTACCGCGCAGATATATCGCCGACAGTATCTTTCCATTCAATTGAGCTTGCCTCTCTGCTCAGAAGTGCTGAGCTCAAGCGGTCTTGGCGGCCTCAAGTTCAAGCCCACGAGGTCACGGAAAGAAGTGCAGTGACGAGATTGGGCAGGGGACCGGGGTCCCAAGAAGTGAGAGTCGAACAACAGCCGAATCAAGTCAACAACCCCCCCCATTGGACGGCAACGTTCCGTACCTCGTACTTTAATTGGTGAACCCGAGAGCTCTGGGACAACGACGGCCATGTCGTCCGACGAGAACGACGCCAGAACCAAGGCGCGCATCGTCAACCACATGAACAAAGACCACGGCGCGAGCCTCTGTCGCTACCTCGAACACTACAGCCGTCTGCCGCAGGACTCGACGCAGGGCGCAACGATCGAAGACGTCACCTTCTCCTACATGATCCTACGGACGGCCGCCTCGACGCGGCACCTCGTCCCCCTGGATCCGCCCCTGCGGGACTGGTCCGAGGCGCGGCAGCGCTTGGTCAAGATGGATCAGGACGCGCTGGAGGGGCTAGGCCGGAGCGACATCGTGCTCGACAGGTACATCGCGCCGCGGGGCTTCCACGCCGTCGTCTTCGTGGCGTGCGCGCTCACGTACGCGGCCTTTGTGCGGCCCGGGAACTTCGAGCCCGGATCGTGGTTGCACGATGCGCTGCTCTACCGCTATCCTGGCTTCGCGCGGTTCTGCCGGACGATACGGCCGTTCTTGCTCCCCGCCATGGCGGTCCTGCATCTGTCCGAGGCCGTCTGGTTCGCGAGGACGAGGCTGCACAAGTACAACGTCGAGCGCTTCACGCGGCTCTGGTGGGTCTGGATGATCTCGATCTTCATCGAGGGAGTCGGCGCCACGATCAGGGTCGACAGAATGGCCGAGGATAAGAGGCGCGCAAAGGAGAAGCAGAAGCATTGATCACATGTCGATTTGGTATTCTGATGGACTGAGATTTATCGATGGCTTGTTTGCAATGTTTGCGCATGGAAGTAGCTGTTTTAAGCACGTGCAATCACACAGATTGAAAACCGAATGCCACGCAAGACAGAGACGATCATTATGATTGCTCTGGCCACTAGCAAGGACTAGATAGGTCCTGGTCCTCAAGGGTCTCTCGCACTTGATGTGCTTCGATCCGTACATACGTACTTTAGCTAAGCTACGGTAGGGCTGGTACCGGTGCGGTACGGTACGGTAAGCAGCCCACGGACTTGTGACAGAAATTAGTCAGCAACCCGACGTCTAGGGTTAGGGCTTCAGCAACGGCCCACTTCAATATTGTGAATTCCGTAAGCGACTTCCACCGACATCGTGACCGCCGACCACCAGCCAAGCTAACGCACTCTCACAAGACTTGCCCTACTGATCTACGCTGAAGATCAGCCATGGGGTATGTCTCTTCTTGCTGCTACAGAGTCACCGCGATGCTGATAGTGCTGTGTAGTATCTCGCGAGACTCACGGCACAAGAGAAGCGCCACCGGCGCCAAGAGAGCCTTCGCCAAGTAAGGGCTGCTGCACCACAGAGGATCCTCTCGACACCCCTGACATCTGTCTAGGAAGAAGAGAGCGTATGAGCTCGGTCGCCAATCGGCCAACACCCGGATCGGCGGCAAGCGAATCCATATCGTCCGGGTGCGCGGCGGAAACCGCAAGCATCGTGCGCTCCGTCTCGATTCTGGCAACTTCTCGTGGGGGTCCGAGGGCATCGCCCGAAAAACGCGTGTCATCGGCGTCGTCTACCACCCGTCGAACAACGAGCTGGTCCGGACGAACACCCTGACCAAATCGGCCGTCGTCCAGATCGACGCCGCCCCTTTCCGTCAATGGTACGAGGCGCACTACGGACAGACCGTCGGCAAGAAGCGTCAACCGAAGGGCGGAGATCATCAGCAACAAGCAGCGGCGGAAGGAGATGCCGAGAAGAAGAAGAGTAGCAGCGTGCAGAAGAAGCAGACGGCTCGGTTCAGCGATCATGGCAAGGTCGAGAACCAGCTGGAACCGCAGTTCGGCGCCGGTCGACTGTACGCCATCATCTCGTCGAGACCGGGTCAGTCTGGCCGGGCCGACGGATACATCTTAGAGGGGGACGAACTCTCGTTCTATCAGAGGGCCATCCGGAAGTAGAGATGGGACGGGCTGGCTAGTCAGGTGTTTGCAATTCATACCGGACCAGGAGTGTTTGCGCCCCGCCCACAGGTCTCTCTTCCACCGAACCCGGATCACGCTCGTGAAACCACTCTTCCCGATTCCAAAAATACTCGACACGCCGAGAACGACATGTGTAAAGTATTCCAAGGGACCATCCAGTCCACCGTACCTCCATACTTG
Organism: Lichina pygmaea; assembly: GCA_963422465.1. Lineage (NCBI taxonomy): Eukaryota > Fungi > Ascomycota > Lichinomycetes > Lichinales > Lichinaceae > Lichina > Lichina pygmaea. Next base: position 3,850,780 of record OY730170.1, read on the forward strand.
TTCGATCCGTTGCTCAAACCAGAAGAAACCAATCCCTCCCTCCTTCCTACTTACCTCACTTCTAGTGGCCTTTCAATCCCCAAGGCTCGAGTACTCAGAAGTCCGTAGTACTCAGAAGGCCGAGCACCCAAAAAGCCCGAGGGCCCACAACCCCGAGTACCGTAAGTCGATCTCCACAGCAAGTCTGGCTCAAACCCTACAGTAATAATCGTCGGATGAGATTATACCTTTCGTTCACGCAGCGGATATGGCCCCGATGAACACATCAAGTTAGTGATGGAAAGTTATGCATGGGACGATGCTTGGGATGGGGTGGTGGACTGCTGTGTGCGACTGGAAGAGGGTGCTGGATGAGAGGTCCGGACGAGAGTGATGGACGGGAGTATTGGACGGGGGACATGTCAGCGTGTGACGGTGCTGGATAGGGTACCGGAATATGTTACTGGACCATGCTTCCGAACCATGCCGCTACGACTGCGCAAGTCCACCTATTTTACTTACGCTTTCTTGGAGAGAGATAGTTAGAGGAGTGCGTTGAACAATGCACTGATTGCCTGTCGTAAGACGCTGGGATGGTCTTCTTGGAGGGGCTGCTACGCGGCTCGAATCTTGGGTAAATTGAAAGATGGAGGCGATCACGTCATTTGTTGTCACTGTGAGAAACTACAGATGAGGAGGAGGATGATGATGATGATTTCGAGAGCCGTAGGCTTGTGGTTGTTATGTGATATTCGGCGTGAGAAAAGCTAGCTGGTTGACGGCGCTGACAGGAAATTAAGGAAAACGGGAACAGAGAAATGGGCTGATTGACAGCGCTGGTGAAGACGAGAGCGGAAGAAGACAAGATGGTGTTTTCGACGGGTTCTCTCTGGTGGAATCAGAGTATATGTACCAAGAGGCACTATGTTGGAGAAGCTGAAAGAAACCCAAAGAGGTAAAATGCCGAGGAAGTGGCTGTGCTGAAAGAAAAGGTTGGAGAGGGAAATAGGGAAAACAGGTAGATCATGAGACATGACACCTGTGGTGTGTCGAGAGAGGGGTAGCTGGTTGACGGCGCTAGAAGGAAGAGAGAAGAAGAAGACAACATGTCACATGAATGGGTAAGTATGAAGACCAAGGGTAGCTGGTTGACAGCGCTGGGAGAAAGACAGGGAGACAAGACAGGACGGTGCGCGAGCTATGTTCCTGTCTGCAGACGCTTGTGTCTGGTGCACTCAAAGAATGTGCACCAGGAGGCAGTCAGCTGGCGGTACCGCTGGAAACACGGCGGTAGGATCTCGAAGAACTGACCGCGTTGAAAGAAAGGGGAGAGGAACAACGGGGAAGATGGTAGGCCACGAAACATGAAACCTGTGGTGTGTTGGGACAGCCCTAGAAGGAAGAGAGAAGAAGACGAAATGTCGCAAGCGACGAGTTGTCTGACATGAATGGGCAGTATGCAAACCAAGGGTAGTCCAGCGACCCTGGAGCTGTTGGCGGGGGTCGAACTGCACAACGCTAGAAGGAAAAGAAAGGAAGAAGACAAAATGTCGCGATCGAGGAGTTCTGTCACACAGATGGGAAGCGTAAAGACAAAACATAGCTGGTTGACAGCGCTGACAGGACACAAAGGAAACGCGCCACAGACGGCACGGGTGTGATGATTGCTCTGAAGGAGCAAATGATGTGAAGAGAGAAGAGATGTTGGGTAAACCAGGGCAAATAACAAAAAATAGACCACAGACAGCACCGGTACGAGAGGAACTCTGGAACGTTCCCTCGAAAAAGCAGGGTAGATATAAGGGGAAGAATGAAGGAGAACATGAAGTCACACGCGATAAGGGATTCCAGTGTGCTCATTAGGGAAAACATAGGGAAAACATGCGACGGAGAGAGGTCGATGAGTCGAAAGCACCGGTGTGTCCCAGTAGACCTCCTGGTTGGGAAGACACAAGAGATAAGAAGAGGAAGAAGAGGAAGAAGAAGAAGAAAAAGAAGAAGGAGAGAGTAGGGATAGAAGAACGTGGGCTAGCTGTGCGCTCCAAATGCGCACAGACGGGTAGCTGGTTGACAGCGCTGGCAGGAAGCAAAGGTATTGGCTGAAACCAAAAAAGAGGCAAAGTCGGGCAGCAAGTCAGAGGTTGCGCTGAAAGATCTCCGACCGCAATGGTCCTTCGCTCTCCCCCGTCGAAGCCTTCTCGCCCCGTCTTCTCCCACCTCCGTGTGGCTGCTGCTCATCCTTCTCGTATATTGTCGCAAGTCGACACCGCCAAAGACTTGGGGGGTGTGAGGACATTTCCGACGTCGACTTCGGCGCCTCGATCTCCTGTATCTTGTGCCTCTGAGCTGGTCACGCTCGGTGGGCATACTTCTGACAGAATAGAAAGAGGCCACGAGCCAGAGCTGTGTAGGCTCGGCAAGGGAAACAACCTCCATGGTTGTCGTCGTGGTTGGGCTCTCCAGCCACCAAGTCCTGGAAGAGTTGATCAGGTTCTGACGGTGGCTGGAAATCCACAGTCTTTTCGTCCTGGGTGTCGAAGGTAGGCTGTCCAAAGCACGCAAAATGAAGTACAACGCCGGAGTCTGGCCTTGCATTTCTGAAGTAGAAGTGCTTTGTGCCGTCTCTCGTCTTCCACCAACTGGCCGATGATTGAGACGAGGCCATTGACGGTGACGACGATGATTTCTGTAGTAATGCTCCAAGCATAATCTTCTGCTTGAAGCCTTTGGATACAGACTTGATCTTTGAACCAGACCAGTCTTTCTACTCAAGGTAGAGCCTGGCTGCTGGGTGTGCTGGCGCTTCATCGATTGTCAAACCTCGCAGCTTTCCCAGCGGCAATCTTCCAGATATGTAAGCCCGACCGAGGCTACCAGCTCTGAGGTCGTAAGAGCCGGGACCCGGAGAAACCGGCGCGGCCGGAAGCACATCTGGGCTGAGGCCGCCGCGCACGTGCCTTCTTCGTCTTTGCACGCTTTCGTCTGCCGTAGCTAGCCGGCAGATGACCGGCAGCTAGATCTTTATAGGCTTAGCGCCGGACCGTCCCGTGAAGGCCACGTGCCCCATTAGCCGAATATAAATTCAAATATTTGGGCGAGGAGCTCCTTCTCCGCTTCCAAACCCTTCTTCTTCACTTTTCTTTCCTTGATCCACCCCGACAGACCGACATGGCGACGGCTGCCATTACATTTCATTGTATCTTGGACCAAGTCCAAGATACCGACCGCGAGACGTGATCTCGCGGTCGTCGCAGGCCCGCGGGCGACTCATAACTGTCGTTTGTGCTGATTGAGTCGCTGTTGGATAGCGAGTCGCCGAACACTTCAGGAAGGCGATCGAGTTTTTTTTTTCTGCGCCGGCAAATTCGGAGCCGACTTATCTCAGATGTCGGTGCGGCTTGTTGGAGGAAAAGAAGAAATTGTTCAGGGTACTCAAACCGGGCGAGATCCCTGTTTGACCACAATTTATTCTGGTGCTGGTCTTAAGACCAGTCTCATCGAGTCGCAGGGCGATCGTCGACCGAGCTCAGACTGATCTCCAACCTGATCAGCAAAAACGTCGATGGTGGATTGGCGATTTCTTTCAGATGATAGATCCTTCTTCATCTTGTGGAGAGAAGATATCGTATTTATCTTCGATATCATCCAGTACCGCTTTGATCAGTGGTTTGCCATCGAATAGGGTGATAAGACCCAATGGCCAGCGGTACAGCAACTTGATATTAGCTGCTGGTCTTGGGACTGGCAGTAGACGCCATGAAACACTGCATTACATGTTCTGCCTGGTCCGACTGGGTTACTCTGATACCTCAGAGAGTAAGTCAAAGTCCCTATCCCTCTTTCACACTCCGGTTGGTTGATTTGCTTTATCCATATTCCCAGGTGTCTGACGATCCACAAGCCGAGAACTATCAGCTGATAGCAAAGCTTGCTTCGGGTGGAATAAAGGCTTCCCCTGATGGCGAACGCAAAAGTCCGATGACGAGGATATCTTGTCATGTTTGTTTCAGACTCTGGCGATATATTTTCCCACACCCGAGCCCTTGTTGTGGAGGACTCGATGAATGGTGAGCTTGTCGGCACTTGGTGAAGGTGACTGGCAGGCTTGTCGACACTTGGTGAAGGTGACTGACAGAGTCGTCGATACTTGGTGAGGGTGTTTGTTTGAGCTGGACCAGCGCTTTTTCGCGCTCGCTGTTCCAATCGATGCTGACAAGGTACAACACCAGATTGACAGCGATGTACACTGTGAGGAAGACAGCCTGGAACCTGGTCGTCAGTGTTCCAGGCTGTCGACAGCTTGAGCTCCCAATATGATAGTCTTGGGTAGGTTCTAAAACTCTGGATATAACTTATCAGCTTACAGAACACGGATTCGCTAACATTCATCTTCTTACCTGAAGATGGCTCTCCCAAACCCAGCCCAACAAGGTATCGGAGTAACAGATCGAGGAGAAGGTTTCCAAAGTTCAAAGGATTAATCCCAGTTCGCAAACAAGGATCTCTACAAGTCCTTGGTGATGTCGAAGTTGCCGACATCTGGCATAAGCTCTTCCGCCGATAGGCTCACAGCAGTTTCCAGAACTGTCTTCCAAGACAGCAAGCTTTCCTAGCTTTTGGGAAAGCTGGGCAAATTGATCGGTGGTCAGGTTCCATGTTTGATGGAACAGAACTGCCATCATCCGAGTACAAGTCGGTAGATCGACAAGTCAACACCATGACACTCACGGGTATTGAACGTATGCTGGTCGCGGCCCGCCCGATGGACTTGTTCAGTCCTCGGTTTATCATGAGGTTTTTGAAGCCTGGCATGATCTCGGCAGTCGAGTTGAGCTGGATGATCAGGCACTCATCGCAGCCCGCCCAATGGGCTTGCTCGATCTCCGGCTTATTATGAGATCTCTGAAATCTGGCATGATTCCACCAGCCAGGTCCAGCTCGAAGGTGGGATAACGGAATTGTCTACCACTGGCTCTCCGACCAAAAGTCAGATCAACTTGTGAGTTCCCGAGTTCCAAGAAAAACCTTACCGACAGTCTCGTTCTGACAGGATTTGTATTTGGTAGGAAGCAAATCATAGACGTACGAAGTTTTCACCGTGAACATTGAGATGTGATCAACAGAAAAATATCCACCGATAACAGCACTGTCCAAACCAACTGCATAGGCTGTGCATGGATGGTAGTACCGCAGAAGATGGAGTGGATGTCGCGGTGGACGGCTGGGCGGACGGCAAGATTGTCCTACTCGCGGCTATGGCGAGTCGTCCGTCCCTGCAGTGGGACATCAACCAGACGATGACCCTACACGACCTTGAGTCAACAAATATCCCACTCACACCGTTGTTTCTTCCAGATATCTAGACAACATCGGATCTTGTTTTATTTGGAGATTCACCTACGGCGTCTTTTATGAAGATGGACCGCTCAGCTTGTTGTCCTCCAAGGAAATCGCAGGCTTGGTGGATGTGGGGTGAAAAGTAAGTCTGCCCACACGTGGGGTGTTGTTGGGATGATGTGATAGACAGATTGGGGAGTTCCATCAAGGGACATGTTCCACGAGGGAGATTTAAATATTTGGTGCAGCGATTTGAATTTTCACGTGTTCAAAATACAAGCAAGCATGATATAACTAGTTTACTATTCACCACCATAGCTTTTTTTTCATGCTTTCCGGCTTCTTCTGTCACCATGCGTCACTTCCCAAGCAAACGGAAAAGAATGTTCTACCCTGTCCAGGATCGAGTTCGGTGAAAAACAAAGACCGAGACAGTGACGGTGACGTCGAACAGGCGCTCTGCTCGTCGACGGCAACTCGTTTAAGGACAAGCCAAACTATGTGGAGATTACTTCTTGCCTCCAGAAGCCCCTGCATAGCGGCCCGCAGTGTTTCTAGACGTGGAGCCGGCGCCGATCATCAACACAACGTCTGAGGCGCCTTTCAAATATCAGGATTGTAGCGTCGGAGGATGAGAAAACCCCAAGCCTGATAAATGGTGGATTACTGCCTTGGCGTGTACAAGGGAATGATAGCAAACCTGCGTATGAAGTGGGCAGAGCTGGTGAGTGCGTCACATTGAGCACGGGCTTATATCGACGTCTTCTCCTAGCCCTTGAGGAATGGCCATGCAATCTCACGTCGTCCCGCAGGTCCATAGCTCGAACCTGCAGGGACTGAATGTATGCCAGAGCGAGCTAGTCGACTTACAAAGATCTTTGAAGTACATCGCAATGGAGTCCGGGAGTGCCAAGTGGGCCTTCTTCTCGATGGCCTCCTCCAGATCTATTCCGGAAATGCTCCGAGCACGGCAGCCGCGCTGCTATCAAACGTCTGCAGAGATGCGCTATGGCCCCTCTCGGTACGAACGGTACCCTTTTGGCAGACCAGAACACCAAGACTCTTCACGCTCTCAAGTCGATTGGTATCGCAGGCTGACGCTCTGTAAAGGCATCTAGCAGGAAGAAGCGGGCTTGCTCGGAACCGGTGAATGCCGGCAGATGTGAACCAAAACGCCGGCAGAAGCGGCGAAATTTTCCATCAGTCTGCCTCTCATGCTTCCTCGAAGCCGAGAGAGTGGAGCCTTTCGGATCCAGATCTTTATAGCTAGGGGTTTGGTCTGATTCTACCTGCGCATCACCTACTGTACGTTACCGGTACGTACGTACCGTACCGAAACATCATACGAACTATGGTCGCACGAGCTCGTCAATTGGCAGTCTGGAGTTCAAGCGAGTGCCAGACCCTTACGTACGTACTGCGCTCTAGACTCTCGGGATGATGCTTGATGGTTGAGGTTGAGGGTTGTCTGTAGCTATAAACCCAGAGGTACAGAATAGTACGACTGGACATCCTCTTCATACTACGCCTTGTACGTACAGTATGTAGAACAATCGATTCGTTTACAAGAGGGGTTTAAGAAGCTAGAGGTAGCCCTGACTGTACAAAGTACCGGTATAGCAAAAGAACCCTTCCACGACGCTCTTGCTAATTACATCTAAGCTAGCTTCGAGATCTGCCGGCCGTCCGAGATGGATTACAGTCCAATTACAAGACGGCCACTCCGGCTGTTCGAGCTGGCCGACCAAACCTGGTGCGTTGGATGCCGCCCAGGTCGCCGTGGTTATCTTGCCTCGACGGGACAGCCTCTCACGGCAAGGCTATCTCAATGCTGATCTATCGAACAACAAAGGTTTCCGCAATACTTGCGCGCCAAGGTGCAAGAGATCCTGACGCTCTTCTGGACGCATCGCCTCCCTTACATCCAGCCGCAGAGCCCCGCCGAGATCGCCGCCAGGGTCGTTCTCTCAGCCGTGGAGGAACTGGGGCGAGAGAACGCTTCCGATGTCGTGGTAGTCGATTTCTGCTCAGGAGGGGGTGGCCCGGTGCCGGCTATCGAGCGGCTGGTCAACGAATGGGGAGGCAGAGAGTACGGCGACGGAAGGCAGCTGTATTTCGTCATGTCGGACCTCCATCCGCATGTCAGTGCCTGGAAAGAGGCAGCTGCGAAGAGTTCCTCTCTCGGATATATATCCACGAGCGTCGATGCAGCCGCTCCATCCACAGGGGATTTGGAGAAGGTGATCAGACACCGTCCTTCGACGGCGTTGTCGGCTTCTGCACATCCACCCCGGGTGTTTCGCTTGTTCTGTTTGGCATTCCATCATTTTGATGATGCTCTCGCGCGCAAGGTCCTGCAGGACGCAATGGCAAATGCCGATGGGTTCGCGTGAGTCTCCCCTCGTTCTGACTGACGCTGAGGTGGGCGCCCTTGCTGACATTGCTCGGTCACCAGCATTCTGGAACTACAGTCGAGGAGTATATCAACCATGATCATGATGGCTCTCTTCTTCCCTACGGTATTGCTGGTCATGCCGTTCTGGGCCGCGTCATTGAAGCTCTGGTTGTTGCTCTTCACTTACTTCCTACCTATCCTGCCATTTACGTTGGTCTTTGACGGCGTGGTCAGCGCACTTCGCACTCGGACGCCGGATGAGATAGTGCAGTTGATATACGGCAAAGCCGCTTCCTTCGCTGGAGCTAGTGCTGGTACACCCAGGAGGTACAAGCGTGGACGGTGGACCTTTGACGCGGGCTTGGAAATGCACACCTGGCCTGTCGGTTACTTGAATTGGTTTGTTGGGAAGAAGGTCGAAGGGTCGGCTTGACCCCACAGATCAACACATCAGACTTGTCTGGTCAGGAACACTATCGTCCGATGACACTTGTTTTGTTCAGTGACGACCGGAGGGATACTTGCGTTCTCACACACTAGCACCGCTATGGGAGACTGTCAGCAGTTTCCTGCTTCACAATACTGGTAAGCCTCATCTCTCATGTCTCTGAAATCTGCACTTGCTGACACAAAAAGGGTACATCTGATCGTACATGGCCTCATAGTCTGGCTCCTTTATTTCAAACAACTCAGCAAACCCCATTTGTATACTCTGGCATGATAACATCATCAACTTTACTAGTCTATTATCAGTGCCTAGAGGTGAGTGGTCCTATTTCTCCCTGTACCTTGAACATGTCCTTCAACAGTCTATACCATGTACTGTACTTGACCTCGCACTTCTGTCGACATCTAGAAGACATCATCTACCCCTCCAGCATCAAACCTCTTTAGATACTTCTGTTAGTCTGTTGCGGTACAGTAAATGTGGTAGGTGGCAGTACTGTCTTCTCCGTCCTCTATTCAATTTGCTCCACCCACTCCCCAATCTATTATCTTTCTGATTATCGCAGCCTCTTGTAGCACAGACAAATCAGATATCCCACAACAGACATAACACAGCACCTGAGGACCAGCATCCTCAAAGGATGCAGATCAAGATGGAGTAGCATCACAAAGTTGACAAGATTCGATTGTTCCCCCTTCTCATAAGATCACGTCGTGGGCATAGTGAGCCCGCTAAGTGGTAGCAACACTAGCGGGCCCGCCAAGGGAGGTCAAGGAACCCTCTTCGTACAGGATACTTCTCGCGTCTACCAACAGTGCGGAGTTTACAATTGGGTTACGTGAAGTCATATACGTACGTATTACATGTCTGATTACTGCGAACAACAAACTTCTGATAAGCTACACAAATCTCTTTCGTGAGCTACGAATATGCTTCTGTTGGGTGGAACCGAAAGGACCGGGCTCGACACCAGCTTCTGTGTGGATCCAAGCTAAGTTGGCCTATGAAACCGTACAGCGGCTCTCATCAAAACTACTCGTAAGCCTGATCTGTGAGTGTTTCGTCTGCGCTGCGAGGCTTACGTACTCTACTTCCGTAGAGTACCGTACGAGGTACAGTCGGTGGCTCCTACGCTGTTATCCGTGCTGCAAGCGTGGCACTCTGGAACAGATCTCCGGACGTGCTGGAGGAGGGTGCAGCATGAAGCAGCATGGGTACAAAGGTACGCACGACCCAGCCATCCGGCGATGCCACCTTCCTGGGGCAATGCTCGAGGCAGATCTTCACAAATCTCCCGGCGTACTAGGCCCACACGCTAGGGTACCGGTACGGAGTCGAGGGGCTGCATGAGTACGGCGGACGATAGCTGAGACTCCGACAAAACTCCGACCGAAAAATTTTCCCGTAGAGTAGAGGATCTGTCTATCGTGTCACACTATCTATCCACCAACAATGCCTCGACCGAGAGTGGATCTCGACCTATACAGGGCTCAGATCACTGAGCTCTATCAGCAGGGCCAATCTTCAAGTAATCTTGCGACGTACCTTACCCAGAACCACAATGTAACAGTCACCTCTCGCACGATTGAACGACGACTTCAAGAATGGAGTCAGTCAAAGCAAACCCGGACTGAGGATACTCCTCTACTTCGTGCACGTATTGCTATTCTTATCTTTGAATCCTACCTTAACGATAAGGAAGTGTTGGAGGTTCTCCAAGATGAAGGGTACTCAGTAAGTGAGTATGGACTTGTACGACTCCGCAAGGACAAAGGTATCATCTATCGCAGAGAAAAAGATGATGAGAGGGAAGATGTACGACTTCGGAAGATTGTACAAGAAGAGTTAGATAAGGGGGTTATCCAAGGATTTGGTTGAGGATACCTACATGTGTGGTTTCACTCTCAGGGCTGTATAGCAGCAAGGTTTGTACATGTGAACCGGCAACCAGCCGGGGAATGAGTGTCTTGATTGATCTTGCTAACTTCTCTCAAATCTAGGAGCGACGACCAGAAGGAGAAAACTCTGCACACCGTCACATGCAGACAAACAATTTAGCTATCACTCAGGGGGAGGCTGATCTCTGAACCCCTGCAAATCCTTGGGCTATCGACTCCCTGTCGAGTCCCTGGTTGACACCAATATACAGTGAGAATTCTCTTCTCTCACGTGAACTTGGCTCTAGCAGCGAGCGAGGACTGGTCTTCTCACTCCTCCGGCTGACAGTACAATACTATAGTCTACTTCTATACTTGGTCTATACCAGTACTCAATAAACATCTACTAATAGACTATACTATCTATGGAATAGAGACTGTCTTTTCAGTGTGGTGAAAGAGCTACACCCGGCTGGAGTTGCAGCTTGTATAAAGGATCTCCAACATCACTGTGGGGAGTACATTGTGCCTGGACCAGATTTTCTCTGGTCTGTTGATAGCTATTGCAAGCTTGTCAACTACGGGTTTGAGATCTACGCAGCCATTGACACATATTCTCACTATATTGTCTGGCTGTATGTTGGTATCAGTGCTTGTACAAGTGTCAGTGTTCTTCGACAATATCTGGATACTGTCTACTATATCCAGAAGTTTCCTCAGTACCTGCAGTCTGATTGTGGTCAAGAAACCCCTCTCTGTGCAAATGCACATTACGCTCTTCAGTCTTCCAGTTCGTACAACACTGAGCCAGTTCAGTTCCAAGATTGCTACTTCTACAGTACAGTGAAAGAAGTTGAAGCAGGAACTCTAGGTAAGTATGATCATTGTTTTATTGACTATACTTAAGAGGAACCTTGGTTATACAACCACTTCGAGTAGCAGTCTCCTTCATCTGCTTCTCTTTTTTCCTGCTCCTCTCTTATCTTCTTCTGATTCTCAAGATTCTCTGATAGCGAGCATCGAGCTGCGTGATCTTTTCGCTTACAACTTCCAAAGGTATTCGAGAACCAGCCTTGAGCTGTACGACACTCGGCAAATATCCCCTGTCCTTTGGCACACTGTCGGCATGGAAGGGTGTTGAGACTACTCCGTGACTGGATGAGCAGGCCTTCAACAATCCGGAGATCTTGGTGGGATTGAGGTAGTGTGGCCTGGGGGCGGAGAAGAGGATTATGACCAGGCAGAGCCATGAGATTTGGGTGTTCGCCATGAGTTAGGAATCGACGGAGCTACCATACAAGCAACTGTTGAACTGTTTTCTTTATTATACAAATGCTTGTACTTACCAGCTTGCCTGCACACTGTACTCGTCCATCGATAATTGCAAGACTGTCGGTCGTCTCTCGTTGCTGCTGAAGCTGGTCCATCGTGGTGATGTGCTGGAAAATTTTTTCGGTCGGAGTTTTGTCGGAGTCTCAGCTATCGTCCGCCGTAATGAGTACAGCAGCATTGACAAAACTCCTATAGTGACATAATGTAATCGATAACAGCCTCTTCTTCATCCCGTACTCCGTATGCCCGGGATTCCAAAGCAAGGTTCGACCTCGTTCACGCGACGCGGAGTACGCGAAACCCCTCGCTAGAAGCACTTGCTGTATGCTTGGAACCTGCGGCTGAAGTCGTATAGCGGCAATAGCAGCATGATCAAAGTCACATCATGTCCGTGCGAGCTGCTGTGCTGTTTTCAGATTCCGGATTCATTCCGATCTCCATGGCCAATTTCCATGTCCGTACTGCTCCCGGTACGATGACGCCAAAGCTGCCTTAGGTATCTCCGTCTTTACCTGGTACGGTAGAGCTAAAACTCTCCGAGGACAGAGTCAGGTCTTTGACCACCAAAGCCCAAGAATAGCTGTGGCCTTTGCCATCATCTTTAACATCGTCCTTTCTCCAGGTTTGAGTTTCTCGTATCACTCATGAAGACCGGGCTTGAAGCTTCTACATTGTTGTCGAGACTTCACTATGACGAAGCTTTCAACGGCTCTCACGAAGGATAACGTCAAATCGACTGCTATAAACAGAGTAAGTTACGAGGGTCAGAACTCAGAATCTCCATGCATCCAGTAGTGGCCAATATCGATCAGTGCTCAGTACAGATGAGAGTTCCGCGAGAGAGCGTTCATGAATAAGGCCCTTGATTGACACCAGGCCACCGTGTCACTGGAGACGTCTAAGTTCCGGTCTCGTACGTGTTTACCCGCCACGCGGGCATACAAGCTCCAAGTGGGACTCGTTAGCTGTCCCAGGTGAATACAAGAGGCTCTAGACAAATAAAGCCCTCTGGTATCCCTGTGATGAGGCCCATTGATCAAGTAGTTCTGTGGGGCCAGCTCAATGTCTCCATGAGCGATGGTTGGGTTGAAACACGTCGGTGTCGTCATTGCTTTGTGGGCATGTAATGTGCTAGGGACACCTCCAGAATACCAAAGGAGAGAAAAGAGCTTCGTGAACCTCGGAGAAAAGGCAGCCGAGATCGAATATCCATTTGACCCTTTTGACTACGGAACAGATGTGGGAGACTGTGTCTGTCAGAAAAGTTTTCAAGTGAGCATCGCCACGTTGCGGCCTTCGCCAGACTACTTATCGTCAAGAGACTAACATCTATTTCAGCTCAAACCAGTTGGGGCGAGGGAGGATCAAGAACTTCTCGACGACTGGCTAGAAGAATGCGTGGCCTCGGTGAAACCAAGAGCGCTTTCCTCCGGCGGCGAGTCTCACAACCCTGATTTTCGTTCAATGATCCAAACCGACTTGGTCCAGAGGGGATTAGCATTCGCCGAGTGTACATGTGGACGTAAAATAGAGGTAACGTGCAGGGCCAGTCAGCCGGCCACAACGATGCCACTTTCCGACTGTCCCATCTCCCAAGCCTCGCCAAAGGTCGATGAAGCTGATCATGCTTTTGCGCCTCTAGAGAATGCAAAGGGGCCAAGAAATCACTCGGGATTATGAAGTGGTCGTCCATCGACACTGCCGCGAAAAAATCGCGGAGTGGCGTCTCCTCGCAAATATGATCCTACCGTGGTCAGAGGAAGGAAGCCAGCCCGCCCGCGAACGGATCCGAAGAGAAATCCCCGTGCGAGTCCCCAAGAGTCCTTGGAAAAGAACAAACCAAAAGAACCGAGGACGAAAACCCCCAGACACTTTCAGCTCGTCACGTCAGGAAGCCGGGACGCCACTTGGCTCAAGGCAGGGAATTGCCTTTTGGCAACGCTTTTTGGAACACGTGCCAGGCTACTTCGATTCGCCACCCGACGAGCATCAGCGGGTACGAAGTCGACCGAAGATGTTTGGCGGGGGGCGTCCTGCCACTGGACGGGGCTTTTAGAGAGAGAGAGAGAGAGAGAGAGAGAGAGAGAGAGAGAGAGAGAGAGAGAGGAGAGGGGATTGCCATGGCAACGGCCATTCTTTTCACTTCGGGATACGACTACCCCTAATTTCCTAAATAATTATCGTGATAGCGAGTTTGAGCATCGAGGCTAACATCCAAAAGGACGTCTGTTCCATCTACTTCGCGGGCAAGCCCCTGAGCTCTCCTTGCCCTTTTCACACCTGTGAGCTTGTCCACTTTGCTCCTCATTGTCCTCGTATATTGTAACCTGGTGTCTGGCTTGAATCCTTGTTCTCTTTCCCTCCCCTCCTCCGTGTTCTGCTCTGCTCTGCGCTGCGTTGCTGTGATATTTCTGCTCGTAATCGCTGTAACTTGATACACACATCGTCGAAGACGACTGCAAACTCTATCGAACACATCGAACCCATAAACCGAACGACAAACAACGAACAAGAACACCCAACAGCCATTCAGTTCCGATTCCACTTCTTTCGCCCACGACATTCTCCATCCTTGTACGTAAAACCCAAATGAGGCACGGGGGAGGAGGTTTCCTGCTCTAGTCAGGGAGGTGTTGTTTACTTTGTAACATTGTTGGTCTCGTACGTCTGCAGTAGACTGCTCTGCCGGACTGGCTCTGCTGGGAAAGAAGAATATGGGAAGGAGAAAGGGAATATGTATGAAAGCAGAAAACAGAGGAAGAAGAGAAAGAAGGGAAGGAAGAGAGTAAAGAAAAGGGAAAAAAAAAGAGAGCGTGAGAGGGATGACGACAGGCAAAGGAAAAAAGACGCAGAAAGAATGCAGTGCACTACGTAGCTCCGGCTGGGCACTCTCAGAAAGGAGTCTATGTGAATGCCCACTTGCGACTCTCCCATGCCCCTCTCCGTCTCTTCTGTATCCCACGCCATGGTTCCCCGGAGCCTTTGCGAGAAGAGTGCTCTCCACTTGCTCATGATCATCGTTCTGATTCCGAGGGTCGAGATCCCAAGAGTCCCTTGCCCTGGGATGCGCTTCAGGGAGCGGCATCTTCGCGCTCGTCGTCTCCGGCGGAAGGGTCGGGGCGGTCCTGCCCTTCATGGCCCTTTGGCCTATGAAAGCGGCCGCTGCTGCCCGGACGGACGATCTCTGCTTCCATCCCGGCGATCGTCGCTCGCTCCGCAGCTCTCCAGCCGGCGACGCTTCGCTGCACGGATTCAAACATATCCCTGGTGTCCGCGACGACTCCCCCGTCATCATCGTTGTTGCTCCCACCGCCCTCTTCCGCTTCCGGTTCGTCTCCGCCATCCTCATCATCAGTTGTTGGATAAGGCGGCAGGTCAGGCTCTCCGTCGTCGTCCCCTTCGTCACAGTCGTCGTCATTGTCTTTCCGAGTCTTAGAAGCCTCGTTCTGGCGGCGACGACGACGTCGACTGAATAATGGACCGAAGCCTCTGTCAGGGTCCGGGTTGAACATCACCGCGTTCGCGAACATTCTCATCAGCTCCTTCTCAAGCTGGGCCGAGTTGACTATGCCCTTGGGCGGTACCACCGATTCATGAGCTGGAACCCAAAAGGTAGTGTTGCTCTTGGACGCAGATGGAGTACTCATTGCTCCACCGGTTGGCGCGACGCTCGACTGGCCAGGGCTGCCGGACATCGAAGCTTCAGCAGCCGCGTTAGGCGTGCTGGCAGCGACACTGTTGCCAACGTAGGAGTTAACAGCCTTCGCTCCCTGGGTGAGTGCGGCCTTGATGGACTTCAAGTCCTGGGGTCTGTAAACAACGTCTCGATAACCCGGCACATCCTTTTCCTTGACGGGGCCAGCGAATAGAGAAGCGAACTTGTGGGCGCTGACATCGTTGAGAAGGGGTGCGCTGGTTCGCGGGAAATTGCGAGTGGCTAGAACCAAAGGAACACCGTCAAACGCAGAGATTGATCGACCCCTGATCGAATCAAAATCTTCCGTCGACAAGGACTGATCTCGCGAAGAGCGTTTTCTCTTGCGGCGCCCTCGAAGCTGATATTCTCGGGCCGCCAAACTTCGGTCGTCCCCTGTGGTGTCAGAATATTGCGGCCGTCGCGCCATCGGCAAGACGCCGCCTACAGTGGGAGTAGACGGTTCCTCCTCTTTCACATCCTTGAGGTTCAGTGCATCTGTGGCTGATGGAGAAACCTCGCGGGATATAAGGGACTGGCTCCTCGTCTGAAGACCCGCCGAATCACGCATCGCGGGGTATGCCCCATGTCTTGAATGTAGGCTACTCTTGCGACTTGTATCACGAGCTGCCTCAGCTTGCGAATCAGACATGACTCTTCCCGGCGTACCTGACAGCTCACTGGGTCCCGACGACCTTGCGTGCTTGTAGGATGCTTCTGGCGGAAAAGATTCGTCGGCTTCGCTCAGAGGACTATAGGGCGGCTCGACTGGAGTATCTGGAGGCCTTTGAATGACGCCATCGTCAGGGGGTTTCCATCGGGTCGAAGATCCTGGGGTGGTGATGCGAAGGGGCAACTGGTCGGCATGAAGCCTCGTCTGCTCCACAGTCTTCGGCTCGAAAGAGTCAAACGAACGCTGGCTTCTCTGTAACACGTGCTCAGTCTGTGTTGCCGCGCCTTTGCTACTCGTTGGCGTCCTCGGAATCTCCACATTTGCATCCTGCGCCTGAAGCTGTGTGCTGCTGGTAGCAGGGGGCGATCGAGAAAGCGTTGCCATATTAGGCAGAGAAGACACGGTACTCTCATCAAGCAGCGCTTGATCCCGATCCCCGCTTTCGATCTCTAGAATCTCTTGCTGCAACTCCCGGATGCGTTTTTCGTCGCCGCGGATCAGATGGATCACGTGATCTTTATATTCCACGTAGAGCCGGTCCGCGATACGAGCAAGCATGGATGAATCCCGTGAGCTGACTGATGTATGCTTCGAAGCTGGACTGGGCGACTGGCGCTTTCTCGATGAAGGGTGAACCCGATAGTCGCCAGTGCTAAATCCAACGACTTCGCCGCCGCTCTCGGGAGGGAAACGCCTGCTCCTCTCATCTTCGAGTAGAGCAGTACAGGCATCCCTCAAAGCGCCTGGCTCTAACCTGTCGGCATCATAGGCTTCCTGTTGGCGTAGAAGCGCATTTTGCTTCAGCCCATCTGAGATGCGGCTGAAGGCAGATGGATCGGCTCCATGCACAGCTAATGACCGGGAAAGTAGTAGTGTCTCCAGCGGTGTGAACTGGCTTGATACGTCCATCTTCGCTGTCCGGAAGAACGGCATCCAGGCAGACAGTCAAAGCCTATAGGGTAACCGAAATCTGGTGTCAAGCTGCAGCAATGTTGTCTGCGGCAATCAGCGCAGGTGAGGTTAGATCAAAACATCTGATATTGAGAAGCGCCTGAAACTCATGACCAGACAAAAGGCTCTCGCAACCAAGTAAACATGTGATAGTGAGTGGCAGTAACACTGGATGATGCTGTACCTCGACCATTATTGAACGTGATCATAAGGAGCAGCTTCCCCTACCAACGTACGTTGGGTACTTACGTGCCGTACAAGTACGCTCCGTACCTCGTACTGCAATTACTGGACGTACGAACCTAGCCACAGCTAGCCACGCGCACACGCCACAAACTGGAGCCGCCACGGCATACACAGCCACCTTGTGAACCTGACGTGCCACGCGTGCTAGGATCGCCAGTCGTCTTTGATCTGACTCAGCACTACGTGAGTACGTATGTACAGCTTACAGGATGACTTTTGCACTGCGACAGCACACAGTTCCTCAGTACCAGTACTGCACGGATGCTATGTGAGCATCTTCGTCGATCCTGTGGCCAAAGATACAGCTAGAGTACGTATGTACTTCTGTACAAGTTGACGACACGGATCACAAATGTGAAAGCAGAGCGACCCGGCTATTGAGCTAAAATTTAAAACCAAAAACGTTCGAACGAAGCAGGACTCGAACCTGCAACCTTACCCTTAGGAGGGGTATGCTCTACCATTGAGCCATCCGTCCATGAGATTATTGCATCATCGTCAAAGCCGGCTGAGACATGACCGTGGAAATATCCTAAGTATATATAATCTCTCAATAGGTTCAGAGCCTCTTGTACCACGTCACTCCTACTCAACTTATTGACACGTGACTAGGATTAATCATCTTCCCAAGTCCTCCTAGGTTATATCAATGAAGGGCTAGTAAGATGACGTTCTCTATCGATCAAGAGCTTTCAAAGAGCTTTACAGCGTAAAAGTGACTGGCTAACACAGGATGAGAAGTGGTCGCTGTACCAGTACGCTTGTATTGTACGAGGGTATTCGTACCATGAGGTACTTACGGTAGTTGGGCATTGAGGGCAGCAAATTTGGTAAAAGCTAATATACAAGAGCCATGCCCACGATCGGATCCCTTCTTGTCAGAATCATTGAGGAAGGCAGTCTGTATCCTTCCAGTCCTAAGAGCTGGAGGTGTTTGAGAATCGTATTGGAGAGGCCGATGACAAAGTGGAGGGAGAAAAGGTGCATCTATGAAGACAGGGAAGTATCGACGCTCCCAGCAGTTCCCATCAAATAGCGTTCATAGTCGGGCAATCCATCAAATATCGTCAAATCGTACCGAGCCAATATGCTTGTTGAGGCGCGGGTCCATCTGGAGCATCCATCTGATGCCCTAAAAAAACCATCCAAAGGTCACCCTGACCTTGAAAGCAGAGAATCCCAACGCGAGCTCGACGTAGATCCCGCCTCTGGTACGTCCGACTGCTTAAGGGCAACAGCAGCAAGCCATGCGAGCTTTAGCAGGTGACCTGCTTCAAGGATGCCTTGGTCGTCTCTGGCGCCAACAATCGGAGCTCCACCACATTATGGACGGACGCTCGGCCATTCTGGGTTGTATTGCGTCTTGACACCGTGGGAGTTCATCGACACTCCAACCGAATGGGACTCGAGATAATCGGACGCCCTTCTTTCAACCCCATTCAGAGCAGATGACAATGCTACCGGCGTGCACTATTCACTGCTGTTGGGCTCGATGAGTAGTTTTCAGCGGCGGGCCGGCCACTAGATTCAATCCTCCGCGTCATATCCACCTCATGCCAGAACCAGTCCCGTATCTGAGCAGGAGACATGATTAACGCTAGTAGCGAGATCTGTGAAATGGTATGTAGGGCTCACGTATTGAATGGGTCTGATCTCTTGGCCCCAGTCCATGAAGAGAATCATGTAAGCGGCTGCAGCTGTATATGATGAAGCAGAGTTAGCAATAAGCACTTTCTTTGAGGCCAGATGGAACTCGAACCGGTAATGCTGCCCCACTGTGCCAAAGTCAAGACCTTCATCATCCGGGGTCGCTGCCACTTCAATGTCGATCGACGCTTGAACCGCCTTTCCAGCCGAAGTTGGTGTTTGGGGGACATCGTAGAAAAGTCAGGCGGCCAGGTTTTCTTCGCTTTGAACGGATTTGCGCCCTGGCGCAACTGCGATTGGGCTGCATCTGTCATGCAACGGAAGGTGGAACGGAGCATGTTGTGAGGTGTTGTCGCTATCTAGAGAGGTAGGCGCATGGGATTTATAGGGTTCCGTCCGGTACGGGCTGATGTCTGTACAAGCAACCTACTTTCAGCTGATAATTCGCAAGCGAAAGAAAGCCCATAAATTTTCGCGCGACGCTGCGTAGGAGGTTACTATGCTCGATTGTGCGTCGCTATGAAAATGGACTTGGGGTGATGAGCTTGCGATGCGGATTCAGACCGTCTTATCGGCTAGTCGACTTCTGCATGCTGTCTTGAGGTCTCGTCAGCAACAAGCACCACCAAGGAACACGACCGACAAAACCCCTCCTGCAAACCCAGCACACCCGCAGAGCCGAACTTTCTCGATCAGGATGGCAACAAAAAGCGTGCCAGCGGGGGCGCCACAGACGGACGCCCAGCAGCGGGCGACCCTCACGCTCGAGAATGTGAGATTTTATTCCCAATGAGTTTCTCAATGCGAAGGGCAATAGCTAATCTACGGTGCTCATGAGACAGACTGGGAAGAGAGATACCCTGATAGCCATCGAAAAACAATACCAGAGGCGCTGGGTCGAAGATGGCATATTCCAATCCGATGCTCCGTCGATCTCCGAGGTCCCGCTCAACAGCACGTCGCCCAGCGGCTTGCGCAAGAGGCAGCCCAAGTTCTTTGGGACTATGGCGTACCCATACATGAATGGTACTCTACATATGGGCCATAGCTTCACGGTCAGCAAGATCGAGTTTGCAGCTGGCTTTGCGAGGATGCAAGGCCGCCGAGCGCTGTTCCCCCTAGGCTTTCACTGCACCGGCATGCCGATCAAAGCTTGCGCCGACAAGTTGATCAGAGAAGTCGAGATGTTCGGGACAAAGTTCGACAGATGCCCGGAATTACATGAGTCCGACGATGGCGATGGCCCAGATATTGGCACCACTCCGCCGGCGCCGACACAGAACATGGCCCGTGACGATGTCACCAAGTTCGTTGCCAAGAAAACCAAGGTGGCTGCCAAAGCGGTCAAGGCCAAGTACCAGTTTCAGATTATGCTCTCGATTGGCATACCGCTCGAGGAGATCCACCGATTTGCAGATCCGCAGTACTGGCTGACTTTCTTCCCGCCCCTCTGCGAGCAACATCTCACCAACATCGGAGCACGAATAGACTGGAGAAGGTCTTTTGTGACCACCGACGCAAATCCGTACTACGATGCCTTTGTACGGTGGCAGATGAATCGGTTGAAGGAACTCGACAAGATCAGGTATGGCAAGCGGGAAACCGTCTACTCGCCCAAGGACGGTCAGCCCTGCATGGACCACGACCGGAGCACAGGAGAAGGTGTAGGCTGTCAGAAATATTCTGGTCTGTTGTTGGACGTCAAAGAGTGGGCTCCGGACGTCGAGAGTCTCATAGCTACAAAGCTCCCGAGCAACGCAAAGGTATCTCTGGTTGCAGCGACACTGCGTCCCGAGACCATGTACGGGCAGACGTGCTGCTTCGTCGGACCAAGCATCACCTATGGGGTCTTCAAAGTCAGCGAGAATCGGTGTTTCGTTATGACCCAGCGCTCTGCAAGGAATCTTGCCTTTCAAGGGGTACCCGGCATTTTCGAGGACTTTGGCAGCCATCCTTTGGTCGCTGAAATCCCAGGTTCTGCTTTAATTGGGACGCTCGTCAACGCCCCTCTGTCGGTGCATAGCAAGGGGGTACGGATCCTACCCATGGAGACCGTTTTGGCGACTAAAGGAACAGGCATCGTAACATCAGTTCCATCGGACAGCCCACACGACTACGCCACTGTCATGGACCTGATCAAAAAGGCCGATTACTATCGGATCAAGAAAGAATGGGCAGAGCTGGAGATTGTCCCCATCATCCACACTCCTTCTTACGGAGAACTGACTGCTCCTACCTTGGTCAAGAAGATGAAAATCAACTCGCCCAAGGATACGAAGCAGCTGGAAGAGGCCAAGGAACTGGCTTACAAAGAAGGCTACTACCAAGGGGTCTTGTTGGTAGGGGAGTTCAAGGGACGAAAAGTCAGCGAGGCCAAAGACAACATCCACAAAATCTTGGAAGAACGTGGAGAGGCCTTTGAGTACTGGGAGCCAGAAGGTCCCGTGATCAGTCGTTCCGGCGACGAATGTGTAGTCGCCAAGATGGACCAATGGTATCTCAACTACGGGGCGGATACCGAATGGAAGAACCAGGCTCTCGACTGGGTCAGAGGAGGGCTCAACACCTACACCGACGAGGCTCGGAATAGCTTCGAAGCGGTCCTGAATTGGCTTAACAGATGGGCTTGTGCCAGGACCTACGGGTTGGGATCCAAGCTCCCATTCGATCCGAAGTTCCTGGTGGAGAGTCTTAGCGATAGTACCATCTACATGGCCTACTACACCATCGCCCATTACCTTCACAAGGACATATACGGAAAGGAGGCAGGCCTTGCCCACGCAAAACCGGAGCAGATGACGGACGAGGTGTGGGACGTTGTGTTTGCGCGGAGAGACCTCACCGACGAGGTCATTCAGAGCAGCGGGATCGGCAGGAGCGCTCTCGAGGCGATGCGCAGGGAGTTTGAGTACTGGTACCCTCTGGATCTTCGTGTCTCGGGGAAGGACCTGATCAACAACCACCTGACGTTCTTCCTCTACATCCATATCGCGCTGTTTCCGCCGGAGTACTGGCCCCGAAGTATTCGCTCCAATGGACATCTTCTCCTGAACGGCGAGAAAATGAGCAAGAACACCGGCAACTTCTTGACGCTGGACGATGTGACCAAGAAGTACGGCGCCGACGCCAGTCGGATCGCGCTGGCCGATGCTGGCGACGGCATCGAAGATGCCAATTTTGAGGAGACTGTCGCGAACAGCAACATTCTGAGATTATTCACCCTCAGAGAGTGGTGCGAGGATATGGTCAAGAATCAGAAGAGTCTTCGATCTGGTGCACAGGAGGGAATCTGGGACAGACTATTCGACAACGAGATGAACAGCCTCGTCCACGAGGCTCGTCGCAACTACGAGGAGTAAGTAGTTTGATTTTGTGCAGTTTTATTTCAAGCGATGAGCTACTGATGATGTGTAGGACCTCATACAAGCTTGCACTTAAGTCGGCTCTCTACGACTTCACTGGGGCGAGAGACTTCTACCGAGAATCCACAAACGCCACGGGGTCGGGCATGCACCGTGACTTGGCTCTCAAGTACATCGAGCTACAAGCTCTCTTGCTGACGCCCATCGCTCCCCACTGGGCAGAGTACATCTGGCTGGAGGTGCTTGGCAAAGTAAGGTGGCTGCCGCATACTACATCTCTTCGCCGCTAACTGGCCGAAGTCATCCACGATCCAGAACGAGCTTTATCCGGAAGTGCCTGACACGGATCCAGCCGCATCAGCCGCACGAGAGTACATCAAGAATATCGCATCGAACATCACCTCGGCCGAGGCAACACAGCAGAAAAAGAAAGACAAGGGCAAAAACATCTCCTTCGACCCCAAGAAGCCCAAGAAGCTTACGATCTTCGTCGCGTCCAATTACCCGGCCTGGCAGGAAAAGTACGTCGAGCTAGTCCGGGAGGCGTTCGACGCGACGAGCATCAAAGTCGACGAAAAACAGCTCAACCCACAGATTTCCAAGCTAGGGGAGATGAAGAAGGCGATGCCGTTCGTGCAAGGGCTCAAGAGGCGCTTGTTGGGCGGAGAGAGCCCGCAAGCGGTGTTCGAGCGCAAGCTTGCGTTCGATGAGCTTGGCATCTTGACAGAGGCCGCCCCGGCGCTGAAGAAGACTGCGGGATGCAAGGGCCTGGACATCATCGCCGTGGACGATGATGGAAAGACGGGGAGGCTCTTCGTGGCAGCGGACGAAGCGAAGGGCGGAGACAAGGTCGAGAACCTGCCTTACACCGCCGATGGGGCTGTTCCTGGTAGTCCGACCTTTCATTTCCAGAATGTGGAGGCTTAGGCTTGACTTCTAGATAGATCGGCCGTACGCTTTGGCCGCAGTTGAAAAAGTTCCCTTCGATATCTGTAGGATCCACTTGTAAGGAGTACCGTCGTAGCAACGGATCGTGGTGCTTAGTCATCATCGTACTGGTATGTACCCGTGCGGAGCTACCCGGTACAGCACGGTACCTGCGAAGTGACTCATCTCTACGGGTCGTGACTACTCGTATAACGTCCAACGACCAAAAAGTAACCCTACCATTGTCTTCAAGCAGATTCCCCAGTCAATCGACAGCCATGTCGGTGTACGACGAGATCGAGATCGAGGACATGACCTACGACTCGACGTTGGAGATCTACCACTATCCCTGTCCATGTGGCGATCGATTCGAGATTTCCATTGCGGACCTGAAGGACGGGGAAGAGATTGCTGTCTGTCCTAGTTGCAGCTTGATGATCCGAGTGATCTTTGACGTGGTAAGCGGCGAGGAGTTTTTGCTGTTCCTTCTGTTCTTTCTGACCGGTCGTATCGAGGGCGTCTGCGATGGGTTGACGGGCTCGGAAGGACTGGGCTGGTCCTAGGGGGTTAGATCGAAACAGGATGGCACGGATGGCTAACCAGAGCCCTAGGATTCTTTGCCGACCGTTGTAACCAACAACGGCCAGAGTGTTGCTGTTGCCAACTGAGCAGTCGCCTGAGCAATCGCCAGAGTGGCATAGACGTTGAAGATTACTGACTCTGTCGTGAGCCGTGACGGTCGACAGTACGGCGTGGGCACGTGGGACTGAACGTCAAGCTGCCGTACTACAGCAGGCAGAACAAGACGAAACAAAAAACCCACCAAGAGAGCAACGGCGTCGTCCTTCACTGCTTCTTGCTCTGGAACGAAGTCAAACGGAAAGACGTGGCTGAGAAGACGATGATGGAGGACGCTTTCTATCTCAGCGATAGATAGGTGTCTCACTTCGCGACACATGTCGCGTACCCACCCCCCGCCATAGCGACGCAATCATCTTCCAGCCACGACATCGACCGAGGACTGGAATGCCTCCAGGTGTTGAACCTCGAACAACCCGTTCTGACGCGCAAAGTCGCACACCAAGACATCCACAACGCCGGCTCTCGCAACAGTCTTCTTTGAATAGACATTGGGACGAGGAACGATGGGCTTGTACTCGGTCGAGTCGCGGGTGGTAGATGGGCTACTAAGTAATTACCCAGCAAATAGTGTGGTCTAACGGGGCCAGACCGAGCTGTCTGATACTCTTCATGGACGAAATTCCTCATCGCCGTTTGCTCTAGACACTGACATAGTCTTGAGTACTCCCCCGGCATCGACACAAGTTCTCTGAGCACATGCACCATACACAACTCAGTAGATGACGTGATCTATCTAAGTTAGAGACAAGAATTTATGAGGCCAAATAAGAAAGATCTCTTTTTGACAGGTTCGGCTTGCCTTTAACAGCCCTCATCTCTCCAAAGAGACATATCTCGAATGACATACATGCAATCGTCACATTCTTCTTTGTGGCGAGGTCGGCAAGAGACGAGGCTCACCACGCTGTAATGTCGTCGACCGGAAGCCGCGGAGGAGGCAGAGCATCGTCTTCGCCGAACAGCGTAGTGTGCGGCTTGGCGCTCCGGACGTCTTCTGTGTGCGAATCAGCTTGCCCGACGCGCTGGACATCAGTGGCGACGAGCCCGTCGTCTTGAGTAGAATGCGACGGCGGTGGGCTCTGCATGATGTCCGGCAGGACCTCATGCAGAAACTCGAGGATGTACTGGTTGACCTGCTTGAACTGCAGGAGGAAGGCGTCGTGGCCGTCGGGACTGTCGATGTTGCGCAGCCGTGCGTTCGGGATGCCGGCCGCAAGGTCCTTCTGCTCGGCGAAGGTGAAGAGACCGTCGCTCTCGATCCCGATGACCAGCGCAGGCTGCCTGATCATGCCGAGCGCCTTGGCGACCGGGTTTTCAGTTCCGGCGTCGATGCGTCCCCGCGTGACGTCGTGCGTGTCAAGCTTGCGCGTGATTGCGATGTAGCAGTTGCTGTCGAACCGCCTCACGAACTTATCGCCCTGGTAGCGGAGATACGATTGGGCCGAAAAATACGTCGTTGCTCGCTTCCGTTTGCCAGAGGGTGTTAGAGGCTGTGTCGCAGAGGGAAGCGTGGCAGATCTGGTGAACTGAGGATCAAGCGCACAACTACCATTGTCTTGCGACGGCGACGTGGTTGCAGAAGCTGCCTCCTGCAGGGCCGGTGAACCTGTCCCGCTCCGGTTGCTGTTCGCTTGACTTGAGGACCGCGTCGGTTTATGGCCCTCATTGTGAACTGCCCGATGCTCGTTTGTTGAAGATGCTCCTAGCTCACGGCTGCTACTGCTGCTGCTGCTGCTGCTGCTGCTGCTGCTGACTGTCTGCTGTTGAGACGGGTCCGGCGTCTTTCTTCCAAATCTAGATTCGAACGAGTTTCGGCTGCGATATATCAAGAGAGCTGACATCCGAGCTGCCCTAAGCCCCGTGGCAGGTGGCTAATTTTGTATGTACCCTTAGTCCAGGCCACGTCCCGCCCTAGCAAGACTCCTTTAGAACTCACATCGTCAAACGAGTAATATCCATCCTCTGTTGAAATGGCCTCTCTGAGTCAACGCAAATAAAATCAGCTGGAATGGGGTCTACCGACCGTATTTGGGATCTGAGTAGATGCTCTGCCTCTGCGCCTCGCTCCAGCCAATACACCAGGCGCTATGTTGACTTGAGGTGGCGATTGGAATGATCGACCGCACAAAGTCTCCCATGTACGCCCATTCCAACGTCAGCATCCCCCCCATCGAGCCTCCAATAACGGCGGCAACCTGTCGAATGTCAAGATCATCCAGCAGAAGCTTGTGTAACCTAACCCAGCAGTCAGAAATACATTGCCGATAGAAGATTGGAAGTAGAATGTGCCTCAATCTGCCAGGCGGGAAAGTGTACTTACGCAACATCGTCGCGAATGGTGGTCAACGGAAACTCCGGACCGTAGAGGCCCAGAGCAGGATCCCCGTCCTTGTTGGTGACTGGGCTCGCAGTGCCGTACGGACTACCAAGACAGTTGATGCAGATGATGAAGAACTTGGTCGTGTCGAAAGCCTTGCCTGGGCCCCCGAGCAATGGGCCCCACCAGTCACTCACGTCCGCACTACCGGAGAGCGCATGGCAGATGACCATGGCATTGTCTCGCGACTCTGAGAGCCTGCCGCGGGTGGTGTATGCGATTGGTACATTGTGCAGGGTCGCACCAGACTCCAATGTCACGGAGGGGACAATCGCGATCTGCTGATTCGGGATCAAGGACGAGAAAGGATTCTCTGGTTGAGTCGTAGTCCGGTCTGTGGGTTCGCACCCATGGGCACAGATCAGCAATCAGTTCTTTGTAGTCCTCAGAGTTGCTGCAGATTACCAAACTTCCTCCTCGCTAGTGTTTCTGATGACATGGGAGACATTGTGCAGATATATGATTGAGTCTTCTGTTTCAAGTCCTGCGTACATACGTACATACGTAGAAGTTCCTCACAAGAGGTCAGCCTCCGGCCTAGGCAGAGCAATTAGTCAGCAGCCAGGGGCAAGTACGGTACGGTAGGAGACAATGAAGGACCTACTTGTCCTGTCCTCTTCTTCGGTTTCCCTTCGCGAGTCCTCGTCCTCGACTGGGTTGCATGTCCCGGCCGAGACCTGAGCGTGCTTGCAGGTCTTCCAATCGAGTTTCTTGCAAGAGGTGGAAACTATTTTCGGTCGCAGGACACAGTCACGTGCAGCTACCCCGCCATGCCCGCCATGCCCGCTGGCCTACGGTAACCGCGCCGCTCCGTCCGCGCCACCCAGCTATGCCAGGCACGTGCCAGGTTACTCCTTGTGTTACCATCTAGCGGCTCCAAGCTGCTGATGGATAATTCACCAGCGCACTACGTATGTACATGTGTACAGCGTAACGTGATCTACTATCTAGAGAGACGTATCTGACAGATGAGAGCTGAGTCTCATAAGTAAGAAAGTGAGATATGATTAACGCAGTCCTGGTTTTCAACAACTCGGGTCAACCCCGCTTGACCAAATTTTATACGCAGCTGGTATGGTTACTTTTTGCTCATTCTCATTGAATCTGACCAGTCGGAATGATGAAGCGTCAAGTTGAATTGGGGCATGCTTTGTAGGCCTGTTTCTCGAGTTTTAGTGCAGAAGCTTTGTTCATCAATGAAGCAAGTTCAGGCTGACACCTGCCTCCGTCGTTCAAGGACACCAGCGTCCAGCAACGGCTGATATCTGAGATCTTCACGCTCGTCTCACATCGGCCAAACTCAGCATGTAACTTCCTACCGTACGTCTGGAGGTCGGATTCTTTGGGAATGTTATGGGCAGTCGTCACTGATTCTTCTTGTAGGCTCCCGCCGCTCCTTGCCAATTCCACCTCATCGGCGTCCTCAACAGCGGCGCAGCACGATGACACACCCTCGCTGATCACCTACCGGCACTACGCAACGCTGTACTTCATCATGATCAGCACGTCGACCGAGTCGCCCTTGGCCCTGCTGGACCTGATCCAGGTCTTTGTCGAGGCTCTCGACCGGCTGTTCGAGAACGTCTGCGAGCTCGATCTGATCTTCAACTTCGAGACGCTCCATGCGACGCTCGCCGAGATGGTGGTTGGTGGCGTCGTCATCGAGACGAGCCTCGACAAGATCGTCGACGGCGTCCGAACCCAGGGCAAGGTCGCCAAACGGCCGGTCAACGAGACGAGAGGTGGGCTCGGTGCCACTGCAAGCGGTCTCGCGGCGTTCAGAGGGCCGGCGGATGTGGCTTGGAGTGGTCGATGATGAGACTGGTGTATCCGGAGTCAAGCAGATTGTTTGTGGGCGCGCCATGTGGGAATGGAGACGCAGGGCGAGTAGTTATATGAAGCTTGCCTGCTGATCAGCAGTTTAGCATGGCCTATGTACGAAATAAAACATGCCTGCCATGCGTGTTCTCCACTCAACCATAGTCCCACCCGTCCTTCGTCTCACACATCTACGAGTAGATTCCATTCTCTCAAACCTCCCTGACTCATCTTCTCGACACCACCAGCCAGCCATCACGATCAACACACAATCAATAGACACACACACTACCTAATCCATCACCAGACCATTTCCACACCGCCAGAAGGTAAGACAAGTCGCCCAAACACCCATACGGTATCGTACAGAAGACAGGTCTCTCCGTGTCCGACTGATCCCAGACGTCATCTCCAATTGATCTGCCAGCTACCCATCGACCCCCAAGATCCGAGCAACTGATGACAAAACCGTAAATACTAATGTCGTCCTGAGTGCGGCAGTCGAGTGACGGACAAACTCTAACTGATCACTTCTGGTCGTTTTCTAGAAAGAGGTGGCTCTACGGACTGCGTCGATTTTGCTTTGATTCATATTGCCGAGGGGGAGGGGGGCGGTTGTGAAAGGGACTGAGAGTTGGAAGGGAAAGGAGTGAAGTTTTACCGTAATGTATGTATGTATTCCTACTTTCAAACTCCACTATTCCCAATCTAATACCTAGATTCTCTTCTCTTACCAGAAACTTCAAGATTCTTTTTGTTACATTCCCTAGTCACACCCTGCCTTCAGTTTTTATCCCTTCAAAGGTTTTCTGAAGGAGTTTACTATTAGCTAGAAGATCTGCATGGCTGTAAAGCTACTACCAGTGTAAAAATCAAATAAAATAAAAATAAAATGTATTCCTACTCCATTCTAAAGCTAGCTAGGCTAGATGTCGAATGGTCAAGCAACTGGTCAGCGTGCGGCGTCGGCGTCGTACGGAAGAGGCTCCCAGCGCAGAGGGTCTTTCTTGATTCTCTGTGTCGCTAGCTAGGCATCTAATATACCGTAATTAGTAACAGTGACAGAACAAACTATCCATAACCAACACGTTATTTTGCCACCCTGACCATGAGGTTGCGTTGTCCACAGCTCAGCAGTGGTATTGGCCTACGACATCGCTCCTTTTCAGTCAAAGTTGATAATGTTGATGGCTGGGGGGTCTATGACCTCTCTGCCATTGCTCGAATAGCTGTGCTCATAGCCATCAGCTGGGTGGGTGTTCTTTGCGGTGAGGCGGGCTTTCTCCGGCGCTGGCGGGCACTTTTCGCACTTCTCTCGGAGGTGCCGGTGCAGCCTGTTGTTTGACGGGAATGACTTGAGGCAGTGATTGCATGTTGCGACGGGGTGATCAGTCGCTGAGGCCCAGATTGACCTTTCAGGCTTGTTGCCATGCTTGTTTGCCATGCTTGTTGAAGCCCCCTCCATAGTTGACCTTGGTGTAATCATTGTCCTTGACATCATCGCTTGCCTCACTCCTGTCATCCAAGCTCTTGTCAGCATCATGCAAGACATAGCCACTATCGCCTGAGTACTCATCGTCCAAGGTATAATCAATGTCTTGACTGTTTTCGGTGTCTTTGGCTTCAGAGTACGGTAGTCCTCTTGACAGTTTATGGGTAGGCTGTACTGGCCATTGTACCAGTCTGTCCGAACATGGTGCTGGTCAACACTAGATTATGCTGGGAAGTCTGTAAAAATAGTAAGGAAAACCTCCAGGCTACATGGTGGCATGTGGCTCTAAGGCTAAAAACCTTCTCTGCGGTCCCTAAGCGGGTGCCATCCTATCGAGAAACTGTAAACAAGGGAGGAGACTGCTGTGCAGTAAAGCAGGGGGGAGCTGATCCCGGGCCCAGGAAAAAGTGGTGGGCTCCGCTCCTAGCTTGACTGCCTCTATTTGAGCTACGAGATGCTGGCGTAGGGCTTGCGCCTCACCAGTGGTTATCGGTCGGGGTGGTAGCATTTTTTTATGAAGTTATAATAGTGATGATGAAAGTGATAATGATAGCCATGATAATGACGACTACGGTGATGACAGTAGCGCCCAACTGACCACACCCAATCAAGAAAATCCGGGGAGAACAAGAGCGTAGAGAGAGACAACACCATACAGAGACAGATACGTACGTATAGCCAAGGACAAATGAACAGGTCTACGAGCGATACGTAGACAAGAGAGACGTGGGACATGACTCTTCAAAGTATCGACACAAGTATCACATAAGTATCGACAGAACAAATCTCTAATCGCTCGAACATCGGTCCGGTGACGTACTCACAGGACTTGAGTTGGCATCACTGTCGATTTGCTTTGGTTTCACTGTGCTGACAATTCTGGGGTTGTGAGTGGTACTCGGTCGCCATTTTTAACTTGTTTTTTTTTGACTCGATATTGGTTGTGTGCAGGAAATCGCTGACTGATTGATCATCTCACTGTCATGTTCACGATTCCACGGCTTATCAGTCAGTCGTGGCATGAAACAATTAGAGTGAAAGGAACAAAGAAAGAAAAGAGAAAGTGAGAAGACTTTGTCATCACTCGGACAGAAGACAGAAGCACGGGCGCAAAAGTGTTTTCTTCCCCATTTCGGCCGTTGTTTTTGTTTACTCGTCCTGCGAAATACTCCGTCTTACATGTACCCGTCCATGCGTTACCCGTAAAATCAGACATCGTCCCCCTTACCCGCTGTTTTCTTCCTACCCCACCCCCTCCGTTTTTCCCACTCATCCAGCCTGAGCCGGTGTATGGCGATTGAAGGCGGATGGAGCGAGAGTCCGTGGCGAAGGATTGCGTCTCTCAATGGAGGTCGGGCTCGTCAATGGCCTCCCAGAGACTCGCGTTGACAAGCACCTCCGGCGCCATCTCCTTGCCCACGGTGGCATCCCACTCGATGACCTCGGCCGTTCGCTGATGGTTGACCCTGTCAAAGTCCTGAAGCGGCTGGACCGGGAGCTTGTACCAAGCCACGGTTGGGTTGTCCCTGACGCGCATCAGCGGCAGGAAGCGTCCGAACCCCGACTTGGCCCGGCCATCGCCCTCCCATTGGAACTCCTTGGCGCTCGGCCACGGCGTCTCGCAACGGCCCGTGTCGTACGGATATGGGCACCAGATGGTTGGCTGGGCTAGCACCGCGCCGCGACCATCGCGGGGAGTCATTCTCGCCAGAACAGGCTCCTTGAGACCGGTCGCGAGGACCTCAGCCGCTTTTTTGGCTTCGGCGGCTCGCTTCTCGACAATCAACGTCTCCAGCTGGTGATCGAGCCACTCGCTGAAGGTGGCGGGGACCACGGTCGACTTGGGCGCGAAAACGGAAAGGGCGTCTTTGATCATCTTGAACCTGGCCATCTCTTTCTCAGTGACCGCGTCCAGGGTCGGGACTGTAGAGTCCCCCGCCAAGTGCGATTCCGGGAGCCCCGGGCCCTATCGCGTGTTAGGCGTTTCGATGCATGTGAGAACGGCGGCAGGGCCACCGCAGGTTTTGGTGGTGGAATCGTGGTCGGCGGATCGGGTACTGACCTTGTCCAAGAGATCATCGCCGGCGGATGTCTTCAAGCTGGCATCGTCGTTTGTGACCAAAGAATTCACTGAGACGGAGGGATCAGAATCCGTGGTGCACGAGTCAGAAAAGTCGGTGAGCTCGACCCTGTCAGCAGCCGGTTCATCGGCGGAGGTAGCGCCGGCGTAGGTGCCAAGAGTCTTGTTGCCAAACTCCGAATTCACTGCGTCAAAGCATTGGCCCAAAAGGTCATGGACCTGGTCCTTGCTGGTGCCCTGTGCGCGGTAGATTTGCCCCTGAAGGCGGTGTTCGTGAATCGTGGTGATTTCGCCGGCATCGCGCGTGACAGTCTCGTCTGAAGCGTCCCTTTTGGCAGCTGTGACGTTGTCGCTCCGAGCGCCGCCCCTGATGGTGGAGCAGCTGGACGGCGGTGGCGGAGCCATTGTCGTGACCATTTGGTTTTCCCACGAATAGACCGACATGTCGACGACAAACACGGATATGTTGGCGATCTGTGGTTTAGTCGACGACGTGGTCCGGACGTAGAGATAGACAAGCCTAGCTATCGACGATAGCGGCTATGTCGAGACACGGCGCTCAGGCGAGGCCTTGCTAGACGGACCTAGTCGAAGAAGCCTGGGCCGCCATTGTCAGCTTGAGAACAAGTCCGTGATCGTGGCCGATGCGGTGACTGACAGGCTGACTGGGTTTGTTGTGTATAGAGGAGCTCGATATACGTCGATCAGGACAACGAAAGTCCAGACGATCATGGGACGCGGTGTAGAACCTTTTAAGCGTACGGAAACTGGGATGAAGATTGAATGTGGATGTGAGTAGGTATGAGGTCTGCTGAGGAGAGCCCGGGAGGCAATCTCCACCGTTTTTAAATGTCTGAAAATGTGGGGACAAAACAGCATGTGCCAGTGGCTCTATTGATAGGTGTCAATGGTGTCGTTCGACACGCTTCCCCGCCGAGAACGCAACGGTGAATGCGAAGGTGGCTTCTCCCATCCCCATGTGGGCAGCGCTGTCCGCAGACCAACTATCCGAGATAAAATGCTTCAGCTGGATTGGAAAGATCAAATGTGCGTGTCCGGGCCGGAAAAACATGTACGCGCCGATTTCGACTGTGGTAGTGGATGAATTAACCCTCGATGGCTTTCTTCAGGTCGTGCCACCGTTGCTTCAACGCCTCGTGCTCGGAGTGTAACTGCGCGGTGAAGTAAGTCACCCGATCCAACAACGAATCCAAACCGACTGACCTGAGCGTGCCGCATCTTGGCGTCGACGAGGTCCTTCTCCATCTCCGTCATCTGCTCCTCGAGAGCTCGGTTCTCGTTCTGGACCTCGATGTTTCGCTGCATGATCCTCTCCATCTCCTCTTTCAACTTCGCCTCGACTTCGTGCGGCTGCCTCACCAACTCGCTTTGTAGCTCTTCGAGCTGGCCCTTCAGCGTCTCGACCTCCTCCTTGAGTTCCTCGTTCTCGACCTTGGTCCGCACCAGCTCCGACGCCACCTGGACGTGTTCCGAGTCGAACTTCTCGATTCGTTCCTCCAGAGAGCGTACCTGGCCAGAAAGGGTGGCGTTTGTCGACCTCAGCGTCTCCAACTCCGTCTCGCGCGATCGGTCGAGCCGCACCTTCTCCTCCCATTCGTCCGTGTACCTTCGCAGCGCCTCGACCGTCAGACTGACGCCGCAGGCATCTTGCACCAAGGCGTCGGCGCGGTAGACGACCTTGTCGCTTCCGCCAGAGCTACCAAAGAAGCCGGATTCGAGGATGGAGTTGGCCGAGGGAGCTTGATCGATGTAGGCATCGAACAGGCGCTCCTGCAGGTAGTGCGTGAGTGAAGACATCTCGTTCATCTCCAGAAGCTTGGCTGCGTTCTTCTGCATGAGGACAAGGCCGAACCGGAGGATGGCGCCCTCGAGACCTTCGCTCAGGACCAGATCGTAGACGCGAAGGACGAGCTGGAGCGGGAAGCGGTACGCGAACAGGGTCAGGAACCATTGAGTCGCATAGAGGGTGGGTTCCACCCCTCTTCGGTGAAGATGGCAGAACAAGGCCGGCTCGAGGTCTTCCAGGAGACGCTCGAACTGGTAGAGGTGCAGGTGGAGACCTGGCATGTCCGGCACGAACATATCTCGAAGCTTATAATGGTGCATCAGACGGACCAAGAGGCTAAAAGCCTCCTCCTCGGGCATCTTTGGACGGTTTAGCGTCCAGAGCAGGGCGCGGTTCGGGCTCGGCGGCATAGACTTACATTGAAGAGCATCGGCATGGCCAAGAAGTTCATCCCTTGAGCATAACCGACCACTGGGTCGAACAGCGCGTACGCCTTGCACACCCGGAAGAGGTTTTCTTGGAGACCGGCGCTGACAGTGTACTTGGAGAAGCTAGTCCGACCTCCCATATCTCGTTTGATGATCTTCTCGAGTTTCTGAAGCGCCGTGGGGTCGATAGCAGTTGTCTTTTGGTGGTGTCGTAACAGGAGCTTTGGCAGCAGCTCCGAGGAAGACGGCTCGCCGTCCACACCGGCGGGTGTCGGCGTTCTCGAGCCACTGGCGTCCGGCGCAGGTGTGCCGTCGGCCTTGGACTCGTCAGCCTTCGCATGCTCTACGCCGGAGTCGCCTGGTGGCGATTCGAGCGGCGTCGAACTCGTCGGTTCGGCCTCGGCCGGCGGCCTCCGAGGGCCGGAGGCGTCTGGGCCTCCGGCCAACTCGTGGAAGACGCGCTCGAGCTCGGCATCCTTGCTGTTCGCAAGCACCTGCCACACCACCCCTCTGATGGCGCTGGGAATGCCACCGGCGATGGCCTGGGACAGCTCCTCCGAGCTCTTCTGCACCACGCTCGCGGGGCCTTCATACACCAGGGCCTGCCAAAGGTCCCAGTCGATAGACGAGCTGGTCTCGGCGGTCGAAGGTCCGGCGGCCATGCCTGCCACCGTCCCGGGAGCGAGTTTCGGATCTACCGGAGACGGTAGGATCGGGGCCGAAGGGGAAGGAAAGTGCCCGCGGCGCTCGGGCTCGCGCTGTTCCCCGACGTCTCTGTCATCGGTGCTCCTCGGGTCGGCCGAATCGCCGGAAGGCTGCCCGGACTCGGAGAAGTCGGCACCAGGCTCCCCCAAGGATTCTATCCCGGCCTGGCCTCTCAACCGCTGGAGCTTGAAGCGAACCCTTAGGTTGTTCCCCGGCGACAGGGCTGGCGTGTGGTCGAAATAGCCATCTACTTTCTGGCCACCACCCGTGCGATCAAGCACAAGATCCGACTGACCTCTCCGAGGATGTCGGGACGACGCCCTCTGCGGCGGGTCCTTGCTACTCGCTTGCTCGGCCCCTGTGGCGGAGGTGGTGACAGCAGGGGTATCCTTTGCGGACATCCGAGACAGCCAAGAGAACGGACTGGTCAGCTTCCGCACTGGAGTCGTCGCCACACTCGAGCGATTGTCACCCGATGGCTGTGGCGAAAGAGAGTCCCACAACGTGGAGGAGGACTTGATGGACAACTTCGAGGGGGGTCTCGCTTGGTGCACTGTTTGGTCGGTCGTGCTCTTGGAGACGACAGTCGAGGATCGTGATCTAGCCGGATCAACGCTGCCCGATGTCTCGTCGAGGCTGACATCGTCCATGGCTGGTGCGGAGGGGTCAGAATCAGGCGCGGACTGTTGGGAAGCAGAGGATTCCCTTGCGTGTCGACTGGCCGTGCCTGGCCCCAGCTCAACGGTAGCCAATTCATCGCGGTTCTCAGGCATCGGCATCGGTTCGGCTGGCTGATTGGAATCGAATTCAGAGGCTTGGTTCGCGGCTGGCGCGCCGGTGGAGGCGTCTTGGAATGTGTCCTAAGAGGGCAACTGAGTCAGCCACACGAACGAAGACCCTAAGTGACGAGATGAGGCTCTGTGTTCAGGCGCCGTTATAAGGTCAGATATCACTCGCGGCACTCGCTCATGGCAGAGTAAGCACGTGCACCACACAGAAACGACGGGTCTTGACATGGCGTTCAGGAAAAGTCAGGTGCGTCTTGCTGCGACAACTTACTCCATCTTCGTCCGCACCTGCCATGGCGCTGATCTCTGGAGCTTCACTCCCGCCATGGCGAGGACGCTCCCGCGCACCTCCTTGTTCAGACATCTTCGTCTTCCCTTCACATCAACAGAAGCTGGCGTGCCCGTTGAGCTTGAACACGACTATGTTAAAGGCATCTGGTGAGATCTATCAACCTCCCATCTTGCGGGCTACTTCTATCCGACATACAGCAATGTAGATTCAAGAGGCTCCAGTGTGGCTGGGACAGCACTGGCGATTGACGGCCAAGATGTGGAGAGGCTCAAAGGAGTGACAGAGAGGAAAGGAACAGAGGGAGGAATGAGAAGATGAGAGCTGTTCTCGCTCATCATTAAGTTTTACAGGGACTCGGCTCCAATTGCCATCAGATTACGTGAGCCACTCGGCTAAAGAGGCAACTTCTGTCGATACGGTACGGTAGTCGAGTGCTGCCAGCATGGACACAGAATCCAAGCGGAGTGTGCACCAGAGTGTGTGCAGGGTGAACTCTTGCAAGAGTTCCAAACACTCGATGGAGACCAAAGATTTGGTTTCTTCCTTCCTTCCATTACCAACTTGAAGATTCTACTCTATCTCTGCTCCGTACAGTGTTTAGGTCAAGGCTGAGTCGCAAGAGTCTCTGTGGCCCACAGTACCGATCAATCTAGTAAAATGTCGAGTCCAATGCCATCAATGGTTGGCCAAAGCAGCAGGATTGTCTCAAGGAAATTCAAGTGTGCAGTTGGCCGTGAAGACCTTTACGCCGCTGTCTTGATGGGTCAATAAGAACCACTCGTCCATTCAAGAGATGTACAGGAATGCATCACCACCTGCGCCTACTCTATCCAGATTGAATCCCAGTTGTAGCTCAAGTCAGTCTCTTCTGCCTCTCGGGCCCACTTATCGCTACTCGGGGGTCATGGAGGAGGTATGTACATACGTATAGTACCTCGTACTTAGGCATGTACGTAACGTACGGATGTACAGAGGTATGTACCTCCACACCATACTCAAGAGTTTGATGAATAATCATCTGATGACTCATCATCGTTGAGCCAATTAGCTTGGGCAACACAGTACTTGTTACTAGGAGCTAGACAAGATGTCATGTGACATGTGCGGCATTTCGAGGTGGTACATACGTACATACATACTCCATACGTATGTACATACGTACGTACCGAGAGTTGGAAACAGGACACAAGCGCTTGATGCGCGTAATCAGCCACTGGCATCGCTTACTTTCTGAAAACCTACGGGATTTGCCGAGGGTGATACGCGCCGCTGGAAGTGCTTAGGTAAAGGGTTGCCGCCTCGATAGGCTCTCGCTCACACAGTACGTAGCAGCACGGCAGGTTGACTTCTGAACGTGGCTTACTGTCCGTTTTACCAGATGACCTAGAGCTGAACCCTGCACAAACTCAACCCTTTCATCATCCTCTCAACAAACGCATCTCCCAATACTTGACTCTCTAGACGAGTTGACCATACAGCTGCTCTTCAACCGTACTACCAGGGAGAGAGGGACTGGACGCTGCACCGTCCGCGTCTTCTTCATCCCTCGTGGTAGGCTACTTCACAGTACCAGTGGAGGCTGTGCTCTTGTATTCCCGGCGTGATCCATCGGTGAGCTAACTGGTACTTCTCTAGGTTGCAGCCTGGTCTTATCCATCCACGTCTCTGTCTTCTGCTCGACTGCGCTTCCTCGAAGTGACGAATCTGCCTACGAACGGTCAAGGGTAACGGGGCAACTGAGATCCGGCAAGGAACTTTTTCTCGCGCCCTTCACCATCCAACTAGAGCTTCTTCATCGAGACTACGGCGGACGAGGTGCGGCTTGGCGGACGTTCAAGTGGCTGAGGCGCCAGCGCTTCGGCGTGGCCTCCCGCCATGGTGAAGATCAAGAAGGCCGGAGGCCCGAAGCATGACGCGACGCTGGTAAGTTGATCTGGCTGCGAGCCTCATGGCAGGGGAGCGCCGGCGCCGCTCTGACATGTGTATCTTAGTCTCCGGGCTTTTCGACCTTCATCAAGACTGCAAACACCGTCGGCCTCGCCGCCTTACCACGCCATCTGGCCGAGTTCCCATCGTCATGGCCGTTTCCGCGTGGCGATCTCTACCACTGGATCCCGCTGCTGAACCGTTTCGATTCGGTCCTCGACCTCTTCAACGAGCAATATGGACTGGTTGCTGGCCCTCAAGCGCAGCCCTTCGGCCGCAAGGTGCTCCGTACCTCATCCGAGGGCCCGCATTCCCAGCCGATCACCGATGACGAGCTTGACCGGCTGGGCTTCTCGGAAGATGGCGATAGGCAGTTGGTCGAGGATATCCTGGTCTTCTCCCGACTGCTGCTGCAAAACTGCGGCAACCGTAGCTTGTACTCGAGCAGCGGACACCTGAACAGCCTCCTCAGCACGACCTCGTTGTCCTTGCTACATCACACCCTGCGTCTTGCCGTGTGCCTGGCCCAACGATACCACACCTCTCGTCAGCGGCCCGTGGGTACTGTGCCGCAGATCAACACGGCGTTGCTGGCAAGCCACTACAACATCAATTTGGACAACATGCAGAAACTCGCCCTTCCTTTCATGAGGCTGGCGTCACTCCCCGAGGAAGGATCGGGACCGGGGTCGGGGACCGCAGCCGCGACGACACCCACCGCGAAAGGCAAGGAAAGGGCTTCGTCAACCGAGCTCGCGGCGGGCGTGACGACGTTCAACGCCAACGATCTGGTGACCATCGCAGGACGGCGACCGCGGGGGGCGACGAAACCTGCTTCCGCCGGCGCCGATGGTGGCGACAGATCGACGACGCATGCCCCGCTCCCCGGTTGGGAGACGTCTGGCGACGTTCTCGCTACCTTCTACCCCGGCCAGGATCTCGCCGCTCAGAACGAGCAGAAACGCGGGGTGCCTCAAGGGTCTACTGCCAACGGCGACGCGCAGAAGACGTCGCAGCAGGCCCTTCCTGGTCGGAGGTCGTCGGGCCTGTCGTCGGCTCAGACGCCCCGGCGGAAGGGTCAATCGTCTCACGAGTCGGACCGACCGACCTCCGGGAACTCGCTGACGAAGGAGAAGGACGAGCTCCTGCGCGAGCATCGCTTTGGCCCCATGAAGGTGCTGAGCGTTGCCTCCGAAAAGGTCGTCTCGACCCCGATCTGGAAGATCATGGCATCGGTGCCGCCCGAGGTGCCACAGGAGACTCGATACGAGCTCCTCGCCCGTCTGCGCGTTGCCTCGGCGCTGTCCATGTCGTTGCAGACGCGACAGCAGATCCTCGGCATCCGAATCCTGGCCGTCGTCAACCTCGCCTACATCTACCCGGAGCACGTCTTCCATCAGAAGCTGCTCCAACAGGACACCGACGAACCGCGACGCTTTCAGCTGACGCACCAGCTTGCCGAACTCGTCCACCCGTACGAGACGGATCACGACGACGCCCTCCCGCGTTGGCTCCAGACCCTCGCCCTTGGCGCCTTGGAGGCCTTGGCCAAGTTCCGCACGAGGTCGGCCGACGTCGCCACGGCCTTGAACCTGAACGTCAACCACGGCGTGCTCTTCTATCTCGCCCGCAAGGCCATCGCCGAGATGACCGACGACGACGGCCAGCACGACGAGCCGCAGGACGAGGAATGGCGCGACGCTTTCTTCTCGCTGGTCGCCTACCTGCCCAACATCGGCCGATCCTCGGGCGCGCTCGTCTCGGCTGGCCTATTGCCCGTGCTGATGGAGGCGCTCAACCTGCGATCCGAGAAGGCCGAGCGTGTCCACCCCAAGGTCATTGATTTCCTCAGCGTCTTCGTCTACGACATCCGAGACCCGTTCCAGACGCTCGCCAGCGTCGGCGGTCTCGGCATCCTCTCCGACCTCGTCGCCTACGAGGTCGGGTCCGGCCTGGAGCGGGCGCACCAAGGGAAAGGCGTTCCCAAGGCGCTGCGTAATCACCTGGTGGACTACGAGCTGCCGTTCTTCCAGCACCAGACGCTCAGACGGCTCTTCAAGTTCATCAACCACATGATGTCTCAGAACGGCCTGACGCTCGACCGTCTTCTGCGCAATCTCATCGACTCGCCGCCGCTGCTCGGTGCCCTCTGTGTCGTCATGACCAACGCGAGCATCTTCGGTTCGAGCGTGTGGAGCGGTACGGTGGACGTCATGAGCAGCTTCATCCACAACGAGCCAACCAGCTACGCCGTCATCGCCGAGTCAGGACTGAGCCAGACCTTCCTCGAGGCCGTCAGTGGGACGCCCGTCGGCAAGCCCACGGATGCCTCCGAAGACCATGAGCGGAACGTCGAGAGCGGCGACGGTGATGCCGACAACGGCAACAACAATAACAACAACAACGAAGACGGCAGCGGCGATGGCGACAATGGCGAAAATGGCGAAAACGACGATGACAATGACGACATGGACTCGGAGGACAATCTGCTCGGAGCGTCGTCGTCCTCTCGGTCCCTCCACAGCGGCATCGGTCCCTCGGCGATGGACCACGATGCTAGAACAGGCATTCAAGAACCGCCTCCGAGCTCGGCCGGGCCCGTCGCGGTGGGCATTCTCCCCTCGGCGGACGCGATTGCCGTCGTGCCATCTGCATTTGGCGCCATCTGCCTCAACTCGGCCGGGATGAGGCTGTTTCGACGATCGGGGGCGTTGCCGAGCTTCTTCGAAGTCTTCCAGAGCGCCGACCACGTTCAACGCATGCAGGTCGACCCAGACCTGCCCAACATGCTGGGCGGCTCCTTCGATGAGCTGGTGCGCCACCATCCGCAGCTGAGGCGAGACGTCATGGACGCGGTCATCAGCACGGTTAAAGCGGTCTGTCAGGTATGCGGGCGCCTAGGCCGCGCGGACGAGGCGCAACCACGAAGCGCGTCACGCGGCCACGACGGTCGGTCCTCGGCCGAAGCCACACCGCTAGCCTTACCTGCCGCACGGGAACCGTCCGAGTCTGGCGATGTCGAGATGGGCGACGCCGACGCAGGCTCACCGCGCCTTGATTCCGCCGAGCCATCCGCATTGGCGGGGGGTAGCAAAGACCGTGACGAAGCCCAGCGCCCTTCGGTCTCTGCCTTCATCGAGGTGCTCTCAAAGTTCCTGGCAGGCTTCTTCGCAAACTCGTCCGTGTGTACGAGCTTCATCGAGCAAGGCGGGGCAGAGTGGCTTTTGGATCTTGCCCTCCTGCCCAACCTGCCCTACGACTTCAACGGCCAGTCCGCCGGCCAATCTCTGTCGCGTGCCGTTCACAAGCTGGTGGAACACAAGGCGCATCTCGTCCTGCCTTCGCTCGTCAGGTTGGCGCAGTCTGCAGCGGACGAGCTCGTTGCGTTCACGGAGCGAACCGACAGATGCGCCGTACTCGATTCGCTCAAGGAGCCGAATGGAAGAAGCAGTGCCGTGGCGGATCTCGCAGCCTCTCCGCGGGAGCCAGAGGTCGAGTCCAGCGCGGACGAGCTGGCACGACACCTCGTCGCCCTGCACACCGTCTGCTACATCCTTGTGGAGGCATACCGCCACCACCACTCCAGTCATCGCTCTAGCCACAATCTCTTCACCCAGGTGAACCTGGCGGACGTTTACCAGCGGCTTCTCGCAAGCATGGGTCGACTCTACCGATGGTGTGTCGTGCAGCAGATCCTTCTCCAGAAGAACGTACCGAGCGTGTGGAACGATCCGTCCTTCATCAAGGAACAAGGCTTCATCAACGGGGAGGTCGACGACACGTTCACCATCTTCCGTTCGGACCAGCACTCCCAGACGGCTGTCACCAG
Source organism: Lichina pygmaea (assembly GCA_963422465.1). Lineage (NCBI taxonomy): Eukaryota > Fungi > Ascomycota > Lichinomycetes > Lichinales > Lichinaceae > Lichina > Lichina pygmaea. Next base: position 3,891,832 of record OY730170.1, read on the forward strand.
CGCCTTGGCCGGGCCGGCTTCCGTTCCGGCCGCCGAACAGCCTCCTCGAGGTTCGGACGGTCTGGCGGCGGCGGCGCCGGCGGCGGCGGCGCCGTCGAGCATGGGCATCTCGGCAGATACTGAGCATGGAACGAAGCTCACCCGGTTCAACCCGTTCCGGAAACTACGTTACCTGCTGAGCTACACTACGCTGAACTTCGTCGTCTTCTTCCACGAGCTGGGCAAGAAGCTAGTGACCAAACGCCTGTCGGATAGTCATCAGAAGAAAAGCTTGACGACGGTGGCCGAGACGATCGCGGATGTCATGATCGACCAGTTACGCGTCGACCAATGGAGCGAACTGCAAGACGACGACGACAGGCACGCGTGCTGGATCTTCGCGGTCACCTCTCTCTCGCGGCTCCTCTTCGACGGTCTGTACCTCCTTTGTTTTCTTCTCGGACTCGATGCTAACGGTCGCAGTGGCCTCGCCGGATCGACCACCGCCGTGCTTGACCGTGGTGCTCCTGGCGTTCAAGAATCGTGGTGGGTTTGACGCAATGGTGCGCGTACTCGATGTCTTTGTGCGTGCGACACAGGAAGGACGGCTGCCGGCGGGAAAGGACCACAGGGCGGACGACGAGGCTCTCAAAGCCACAAAAGCGCTTACTGGGATAGAGGTGATCCTCAACTTCTTCCTCCACACGGTGACACCAAAGACCATTCTGGAGGCCGGTCAGACCGGTGCCATGGCCTCTCGTGACCGGGCTCGAGATCAGCCGGATTACTTCTCGCCGGCTCAGTTCTTGGTGGAGCTGAAGCTGGCCGTTCTACCTCCTGTACAGACGCTTTTGGAGCCGAAGCTGATTGAGAATGCGTCTTTGCCGGCCGTCAAGAAGTTGGTGGAGGTTCTTGGCTTCATCTTCGAGTGTGACAACGAGCAAGGTGCCTTCAGGCGGTCCGAAAGCAACTCGCGTCGAGTGCGGTCTCCGCTGAAGGCCTGGAAAGAGTCCGCCGAGCGCGTCGGGAAGATCGTCGGTGCCGGCTACCCAAGGGACCTTGCAAGAGAGGCGCTCTACCGATGCTGGGACAACTCCGGGCTCGCCGAGGACTACTGCGCACTCCGAAAACGATGCGGCAGGGTCGGTCGACATCCAATTCCCGAAGTGATCGAGAGCAGGCCGACGTCGCGGTCGCAAGCCCCAACACCGGTACCGGCCACAGCTTCGGCACAGCCAGAGTCTGCCGCACCTGCCCCCAACGGCACCAACGGCGAAGGCGTCGTCGTTCCCGTTGGCCGGAGCGATGAACCAGGACGGGACTACGGAGACCTTATGGATGTGGATTCCGAGGCCGTCACACAGTCTGAAAACCCCGATCCTATGCCTCTTCAAACACCGCGAAACGAGACCGACGAGCAAGCAGCCGACGGCGGCGGCGGCGGTCTGCTGACCATGATTAGCATCGACGACCACTTGGCGAATCCCACGGACGTGAGCACACCGGTAACGGTCCGTCAACCACCGCGCGTGGGCGACGGTAGCGCGAGGGACGAGCCAACGACCGCTCCCGAAAAGAAGGACGATGGTCGAACGGGTCCGGCGGTCGTGACGCTCGATGACCTCGACGACAGACGAGAGACGATTCGTCGGAAGATCATCGAACTGGCCCTTGATATCCTCAACGCTCATGGCGACGTCACCTTCGAGCTGGCCGACCTCATCGTTGGCTCCGTCCCGAGATCAGGCACGGCCGCCGACTCCATCAGGACGGAAATCGGTGAGACGCTTGTGCAGTCGCTCATGTCGCTACAGATGGACGACGACTTCAGACCCGTCGGCAAGAAAGTTGCTGCGTACGCACACCTTCTGGCGCTGATTCTGCACAACAAACATTTCTTTGACGCGACGCTGAAAGAGCTCAAGTCTCATCTGCCGTCTCTGCTTGGTTTCATCAAGGTCTTCCCAGGCCAGTCGGTCGAGGAGACCAGCCCCTGGATCAGTCAGGTCCTGCTCATCTTCGAGAGGCTGTTGTCCGAAGACGCGCTGCCGCCAGTGTGCCTGCACATGCCGTCGACATCGTCCACGGTGGTCGACCCTAGCACGACGTTCGAAGTGACGGATCCGCCCGTGTCCAAAAACCACAAGACGGCGATCTTCGACGCCGTCCTCGAGGTTCTCCCCCGCGTCGGGAAAGACCCGACCTTGGCTCTGTCCGTTGTGCGTGTTCTCGTGATCCTTTCGCGCAGCCGGCAACTGGCCGCTCGACTGGGCGAGAGACGAAATTTGCAGCGTCTATTCGTCATGGTCAAACAGCTGGCAGGAATGACGAGCGGCAAGCTGCAAAGTTCGTTCATGCTGCTGCTGCGGCACATCGTCGAGGACGACGAAACAATCAAGCAGATCATGCGGAACGGCATCCACGCATTCTTCGACGCCCGCACAGGCTCCCGCCAGACGGACAGCACCGGCTACCTCCGAGGCCTCGCTCATTACGCCCTGCGAAACGCCGAACTCTTCGTCGAAGTTTCGAAGGAGATGGTCAAGATATCAAAGTACGATCCCAGCCAGCGAAACCAGCTCATCACCCCGAAGGTGCCGTCCGCCCCAGATCTGGAGGAAGGGGACAGGACGGACGGCGCGGACGAGCAAGATGCAGAACCGGGTGCCGGTCCCGCTGTGGATGACGAAGACGGCAGCGAAGGTGTCCCCGCTGCTCGCGAGCACGTCAAGCCGTCGGAGACGCCCATGACATCCAAAGCACCGGCTCCAGAAAACAAGATTCCTGTCGTCGATCATCCGGACGGGGTCATCCATTACCTACTTTGCGAGCTCTTGTCGTACAGAGAGGTTGATGACAAGGAGCCGCCCGTCACGCCTGGCGAGAGTCGTGGCAGCGAGACTGAGCGAAGTGCAGGGGAGGTCGAGATGACGGACGCGGAGCCGGGGTCGAATGCCACAACACATGGGTCGACCGGCGCCGACGCGACCGACAAGGGCCAGGCTTCCGCCCCGGCAACGTTCAAGCCAGATCAACATCCCATCTTCATCTACCGGTGCTTCATCCTGCAGTGTCTGACGGAGTTGCTTTCGAGTTACAATCGAACGAAACTGGAGTTCATCAACTTCACCCGCAAATCGCCGCCACACGCGCAATTGTCGAAACCGCGGTCCGGGGTCCTGAGCTACTTCTTCCACGAGCTCATTCCCGTCGGGACCCTCGGCCAGCCGGAGAACATTGCATTCCGCAAGCGGTACACCACCTCAAATTGGGCCATCATGACCATCGTCGGTCTCTGCGGCAAGACGGGCGAGAAGCACGTTGGGAAGGAGAGGTACGACAAGGACGACCTCGATGAACCCGAGCTCACATTCGTCCGGAAGTTCGTGCTTGAGCAGGCATTGAGAGCCTACCGGGATGCAATGGCGTCGGGCGAAGCCCTCGATGTGAAATACGCCAGGATCCTGAGCATGGCCGACCTCTTCAATCGCATGCTCATCGTAGCACCCAGCACCAGTAGCTCCGACCCTCATCCGAGCACTAGGTACGCATCGCACAGGTCGTTGGCGAAATTGATGCTTGAGAAGAGCTTTGTCTCCGCCTTCACTTCCTCCGTCGCCGAGATAGACCTCAACTATCCGTCCGCCAAAAGGGCGATCAAGTACATCCTTCGTCCCCTCAAAGTTCTCACAGAAACTGCGGTTGGGCTCAGCAACTCGTCAAGCCTGTCGTCTCTGACCGAACCGACCGACGAAGACGAGATTCCGTCCGCGTCGTCCATCTCCGAGGCCGAGGCCGGACGCGAGGAAACCCCCGACCTGTTTCGCAATTCGACGCTCGGACTGTTCGAACCCGGTCGGGAGGCGGACTCGGACTCGGATACGTCCGAAGGGGACGAGGATGAGCTCTACGACGACGAGTACGGAGATGAGATGGAGTACGAGGAAGAGGAAGTCGCGGGAGAGGACAACGACCTGAGCGAGGATGACGAAGTTTCTGACATGGAAGGTTTACCTGGTGACGTCGGTCTCAACGTCGAAGTCGTACTCGATGAGGACGGTGACGACGCTGGCTCCGGTCTCGAAGGGTCCGATATCGAAGACGACGACGACGACGTCCAGGAAGATGTTGACGACATGGATCAGATGGACGACGTGGACGATGACGAGGCCGACGAGGACGCCGAGGACGATGTCGACAACGACGAATGGGAAAGCGAGGACGATGACGATCCGGACTATGCTGGCGATTTAAACGCAGCCGAGGCCAATGAACCGCCCCATACGCATGCGCATGCGCACGAGAGTCACGAGAGCCACCTCGAACATATCGTGCGCGCTTTGGGTGGCGCCGATGACGAGACGGGCATGCTTGATCAGCTTGGTGGCGGCGACCTGGGTATGGAACTCGACCCTGACGACTACATGAACGACGACATGCAGGAAGAGGATGGTAAGCACGCTGCGTTCGTCTGGATGGGTTACCTATGATGCTGATCACCCTATAAGATCTATCTGAAGATGACGAGGACGAGGACGAGCTAGACGAGGACGAGGAGGTCATTTATGCCCCTGGCTTTGATGGTGAGCGTTGATTTCCCTTCTGCACGTCCGTGATGCATCCATCCGCTGACGAAGATAGATGCGGACGCCGAGGCGCCCAATCTGCCATGGGGCTGGGGCGCCGAAGCCGACGAGCCGGTAACCATACGAGGCCATTCCCATACCCATCACCACCACCACCACCATCATCATCTTCATCAAGGTCACCGTCTGGGTGGCCCTTGGTCGACATTCTCTAATTTACTTCGAGAACCTGGTACGATAACTCAGTTGGCTCTGCCATATATTTGACGTGGTCTTTATCGGTGCTTGTTCTAATTTTGTTCGGGATCCAGCCCCGCCCTACCGATCGCATCGGTCCACCGCCTTCTCTCGAGGAAATGATGATGGCACTCACCCGTTGCTCCACCGTGGCCCTCTCGCCGTCGGAAGCCCCGTCGGACGAGACGATCGTGACGATCCAATGACTGATTGGATTCACACTCTCGAGCTAGGCGGTCGCGGCCGAGGCGCTACCAGTGCCGATATCCCAACCTCCCTCATAAACAACCTCATCAGCGTCATCGGCAACAGTCAAGCTGCCCTGACTGGCTTACAACGGCATGGTGCAGCTCTTCATTTCCACCTTACCGGGCCTCCAAGGCTACAAGCTCGTGATCTAGCTACGTCGTTATCAGCACGGCGTGCCTCACAGTCAGTGGGGCCTCCGGCTTTCACGGACCCTGCCCAAGCCATTTCGTTCGTTCCCGTTGCTACTTCTGGGCGCTGGCAGGGAGAAGCTCGCCTTCTGTTCGGCCAAGACTTGAATGACACGGCGCTACGCGTGATGGGTGCCCTTCTCTCGTTTTGGGTTCCTCCGGCTCTTGAGGAAGAAAAGATCCGGAAGGAGAAGTTGGCTGCAGAGGAATCCCGCAAGGTCCAAAAAGAAGCGGAAGAGCGAGCGAAGAGAGAACGAGAGGAAATGGAGAAGCAGAAGCAGAAAGAGGAAGAGGAACGACAGCAGCAGCAGCAGCAAAGACAACAACAACAGCCCACACAGGACGGAGAGGACGAGAACGGAAATGCAGAAGACGGATCAGCGGCCGCAGATCGGCCCGATCAAGAAACAGAGCCGACTGAGGCTCAGGAGGTAGGCCGTCAAGCGGAGTCGACAGAAACTCCAGCCGAAGGTCCCATGGAGGGCGTCGAGGTGAACCGACCCAACGGCCAAGCCGAAGTTACCCAGGCCGGGCCGTCCTCGACCACAACCCGTGTACGTACAACGATCAGGGGGAGGGAGCTCGACATCACCGGGATGGATATAGACCCCGAGTATCTTGACGCCCTTCCCGAGGAGCTTCGAGAGGAAGTTTTGATGCATCAGATTGCCGAAAGGCGCTCACAGGCAGCTTCTTCCGGCGAACAGCCCACCAACATCAGCCGCGAATTCCTCGAAGCCCTACCCGCCGAGATCCGTCAGGAACTGCTTGAACAGGAAACGCAGGATAGACGCCGCCGAGAACGGGAGGAAGCGCGTCGGAGAGCTGCGGCAACCAGCGGGGCCCCTACAACGGCAGCGGAAGATATGGACCCTGCGAGCGTTCTGGCCACGCTTGAGCCCGGTCTTCGCCAGGCCATCTTGATGGAGCAGGATGAGGACGTTCTGGCTCAGCTACCGCAAGAAATCGCTGCGGAGGCCAGAGCGCTTGGCAGCGAACACAGACAGCGCCATCGATACATGGATCAGGCTCGTGTCAGCCGTGCCCAGGACAGCAACGCCGACCTGAGGCGAGGTGACGCGACAGCGAAAAAGCCCCAGCGGAGAACGGTGGTGCAGATGCTCGACAAGGCTGGTATCGCGACATTGCTGCGTCTGATGTTCGTGCCGCAGCAGGGGACCGCGAGGCATGCGTTGAACGGCATCCTTCGGGACATCTGCGAGAACAAGCAGAACAGGATCGAAACGGTCAGCATGCTCCTGTCCATCCTGCAGGACGGCAGCGCCGACACCACTGCTATTGACCGCAGTTTCGCACAACTATCACTGCGAGCCCGTCAAGTGGGGTCCGGCAAGTCGTCGCAGACGCCAAAGCGAGTCCCGGAGCAATCGCCGCAAATTGTCTGCGAGGTCTCTCCGCTCGCGGTCGTCCAACAGTGTCTGAACACGCTCGTGCTTCTGGTACAGTACAATCCCCATCTGCCGACCTTCTTCCTCACCGAGCATGATGCCGCCACGACCCTGAAGCGGGTCAGCAGCAAGAAGGGCAAGATGAGGGACAATAAGGCTTCCAGATACGCGCTGAACTGTCTGTTGGGGCTTTTGGACCGGAAGCTTGTGATGGAGAGCCCGACCGTCATGGAGCAATTATCTGCTCTCCTCAACAGCGCCACACAACCATTGAGCGCGCTCCTCAGAAGAGACAAGGAGCAAGCAGCCGCCGACCGATCAGGTCCCGATCCTCTACGGTCCGAGGCAGAGGACCTGCCAGCACCTCAGGCAGCAGCGTCTCTAGGGGAAGCCCAACCCATCGAAAACCCCGGCATCCCGGGCGATCGGCAGCAGGGAGCCCAAGCCGCTGACGATGAGACGGCTGCTAGGCCACGCTTACAGGCCACAGCTGAGGCATCAGATCAGAAAGCCGAAGACCCGGCTGCCGAAGCCAGCAAACCGAAGAAAGAGCGAGTCCTCAGTCCTCCTGTCGTGCCCGAAGAGAACCTACGCTTGGTCGTCAACATCCTCACGGCTCGAGAATGCAGTGCCAAAACCTTCAGGGACACTCTTGCCACCATCAACAACCTGTCGGCCATTCCCGAGTCGAAGGACGTTTTCGGAAACGAGCTCCTTCGGCAAGCACGGTATCTCGGCCAATCAATCCTCGAGGACCTCAACGAACTCATCGATCAGATCAACAAGGCCGAGAGCGATACGGACGTCCAGGGCGTCGCCCTCATCAAGTTCTCCCCATCGACTTCGTCTCAGGCCAAGCTCTTGCGCGTCTTGACGGCTCTGGACTATCTTTTCGATGCCCAAAGGGAGTCCAAGAGAGGCGACCAAGCCGACGAGAGCTCGCAAGCGGCGTCCTCTGCCGCGTCGAAGGCGGAAGATGTCCTTGCTGTGCTTGCGCACGATCCTACCTTCGCAGCCTTGTGGGCAAAACTGAGCGAGTGCCTCAGTGCCATTCGCTACAAGGAGCCGAACATGGTTAACCTTGCCACAATCTTGCTGCCTCTGATCGAGTCCCTCATGGTCGTATGCAAGGACACGACACGGCGAACGCCTCCCAACCAGCCGGCCGTCGCGATGGAAGCATCGGCATCGTCGCTTCCAAAGGATCAGAAACCGGACGCCCTGGAGGAGCTCTTCTTCAAGTTCACGGAAGACCACCGGAAAGTGCTCAACGAGCTCGTGCGGCAAAGTCCCAAGCTGATGAGTGGCACCTTCTCGCTGCTGGTGAAGAACCCCAAGGTCTTGGAGTTCGACAACAAGCGCAACTACTTCACCCGGCGTCTCCACACTCGGGGGACCGAAGCCAGACACACGCAGCCGCCTCTCCAGCTCTCGGTTCGTCGCGACCATGTCTTCTTGGACTCGTTCAAGTCGCTGTACTTCAAGAGCGCCGAGGAGATGAAGTACGGGAAGATGAGCATTCGCTTCCACGGGGAAGAGGGCGTCGATGCCGGAGGAGTGACCCGAGAGTGGTTCCAGGTTCTGTCGAGGCAGATGTTCAACCCGGACTACGCCCTGTTTACCCCGGTCGCTTCGGACCGCACCACCTTCCACCCGAACCGGCTCAGCGCCGTCAACCCCGAACATCTCATGTTCTTCAAGTTCATCGGCCGCATCATCGGCAAGGCTCTGTACGAGGGTCGCGTTCTCGATTGCCATTTCAGCAGGGCCGTCTACAAGCGCATTCTGGGCAAGCCCGTCTCGGTCAAGGACATGGAAACGCTCGATCTCGACTACTACAAGTCGTTGATCTGGATGCTCGAGAACGACATCACGGACATCATCACCGAGACGTTCTCGGTCGAGACCGAAGCGTTCGGCGAGACCCAGATCATCGATCTCAAGGAGAACGGCCGCAACATTCCTGTGACGGATCATAACAAGCAGGAATATGTCAGGCTCGTGGTCGAGTGCCGACTGACAGGATCTGTGCACGAGCAGCTCGAGCAATTCTTGACAGGTACGTCGTTCGCAGAGGATCCTCAAACGGTCTGGCATGGGCGGAGCTAATCGATCTGGGCAGGTTTCCACGACGTTGTCCCGGCCGAGCTCATCGCCATCTTCAACGAACAAGAGCTGGAGCTTCTTATATCAGGCCTTCCGGACATCGATGTGGACGACTGGAAGAACAACAGCGAGTACCAAAACTACACCGCCTCCTCGCCGCAGATCCAGTGGCTGTGGCGCGCCGTGCGGTCGTTCGACAAGGAGGAGCGAGCCAAGCTTCTCCAGTTCGTCACGGGAACGAGCAAGGTCCCCCTCAACGGTTTCAAGGAGCTGGAGGGAATGAATGGCTTCAGCCGGTTCAACGTTCACCGAGATTACGGGAGCAAGGAGCGACTTCCCAGCTCCCACACCTGCTTCAATCGTAAGTGCCCTTTATGTCTCTCCTCAGCCCTGCACCTTTGCTGATCAGCAATTCTTCTCAGAGCTTGATCTCCCGGAGTACGAGAGCTACGATTCACTGCGGTCACACCTCTACACGGCCATGACTGCTGGGAGCGACTACTTCGGTTTCGCATAACGGTATGATCGGATGAGGCATGTGTGGAATCTGACTACGAGCTCGAGCGCCATTCACCCGCTACTTCCTCCAGGTTCATTTGGCGTGGCCGTCGGCGCTGCGCCTTGTCTTTTCTTCGTTTCCGCTGCCGATGTCCTTGCGGGGTGCATCCTCAGGCGCTTTTCGTCACTTCGAACAGATCAACGAATAGAACGGGAGCGGCATATGTCCGCGGCTACCAGGAGGTGCACCGGGCTAAGACTGGTACAAAGGCTAAGGTGTCTCGCTGGTTTGGCACGGTCTCTCTAGCTCTTCTGCTTTCCTCGCGACGTGCTTGGTTTTTCAGAGAAAAGTCGGAGGAAGAAAAGGTCGCCTCTCCCTTCTCGCCTCTCTTCCTTGTCTCTGCAGATATCTTTGTTGTGTCACACGAGAGGCGGGTGTGGAGGGAGTGGGGAGCAAGGGGCTACTATGGTGTTCCACTGTTTTTCTGCCCGGCTTCGAAGTGCAGATCGATCCCAGATGCAGAAGACGGTTCGATAGCTCTACGTAGCTCCTTGTCTCTCCACAAACAAGATTGAACCATCATGAGGGACTTGGGTCGCTTTTCCTTTGGACTGTACGTAGAAGAGCATGTGCGGTTGCTTTGTGCGCTCAGAAGGGCGGTTTTAGTAACATACAGAAGCTTGTGGAACACTCACAACTCCTACTGCATCATACTGTACGGAGTATACCCAGTAGTAGAGGAGGGGGATTCCTTCTCTTGCCGCCAGATGGACCGCAGGCTGTGAGTTTGGGGCGATGAGGCTCTGAGGAATAGGGGTGCCTAGGCTACGGTGCAAGCTACGATGATGGTGGGGCGTGGCGGGGTCAGTTTCATATTACCGTACCTTTAGGCGACTGCACGTCTGACGAAGCCCATATTATACCTAGCTGAAAGCCGACAGCCGGTCGACTATGTGGAGAGGTGCTGATAGCTGACAACCGGTCAACTGTGTAGATTCGTCTCTCTTGCCTAAGTAAAATCTAGGAGCGACGACAAAGAAGAAAAGGAAAACTCTGCAGGCTGTCACGTGCCTGCAGACACAGGGGGAGGGCTGTTCTCTGCACCCCTGCAAATCCTCGAGCAACTCTCCGTAGAGTCCCCGGTCGACACTAGCACTATAGTCCAGGCGCACGGAAGTCCTTCACAATCTGCTGAGTTCTTGTGCTGGACACTCGGTCCTTGAGAAGACAATTGCTGCAAAGACACTCGGCAAAACAGCACACGCAATGGCCACCAACTCCATCAAATTGTTAACCGGCAATAGCCATCCTCAGCTGGCGAAGCAGGTGGCAGACAGGTATGTTGCTCTGCGACTGTGCTTCACACTCGTGCATGCGGCTGATGTTTCTATCCCTCGTAGACTTGGCATCGAACTCACCAGGATATTGGTCATACAGTACTCCAATCAAGAGACGTCGGTAACTATCGGGGAATCAGTACGAGACGAAGATGGTCCGAACAACGTGCACCTTGTTCTTGCTTGTTGCAAGCGGATGCTGACTCCTGGCCATTTCCAGTCTTCATACTGCAGACCACGGACCCCGGCGCCATCAATGATGGACTTATGGAGCTTCTCATCATGATCAACGCTTGCAAGACAGCCTCGGCCCGGCGCATCACCGCCGTCTTACCAAACTTCCCGTACGCGCGGCAAGACAAGAAGGACAAATCGCGGGCGCCGATATCGGCGAAGCTCATCGCCAACATGATACAGACGGCCGGTTGCAACCACGTCATCACGATGGACCTCCACGCAAGCCAGATTCAGGGTTTCTTCAACGTGCCGGTGGACAACCTCTACGCCGAGCCAAGTGCGTTGCGATATATCCGAGAGAACTTTGACTACAAGAACGCCGTGATCGTGAGCCCAGACGCAGGAGGTGCGAAGAGGCATGAGGCACCTGTCAAAGTGGACATGCGGATGGGTCGGAAGCTGACTTGATCGTTCGGAAAATTCCAGAGCAACTTCGATAGCGGACCGGCTCGACCTGGGCTTCGCCCTCATCCACAAGGAGCGGCCGCGGCCCAACGAAGTGTCTCGCATGGTCCTCGTGGGAGACGTCGAGGACAAGATTGCCATATTGGTCGATGACATGGCCGACACGTGCGGCACGCTCGCGTATGCCGCCGACACGGTGATCCGTCATGGCGCCAAGGAGGTCGTCGCCATTGTCACTCACGGCATCTTGAGCGGGGAGGCCATCGAGACGGTCAACGGGAGCAAGCTCAGTCGCTTGGTGGTCACCAACACGGTGCCGCATGAGGACAAGAAACTTGCCTGTCCGAGGATACACACGATTGATATCAGTCCTACGGTAAGCTTGGATCTCGTGCGCACACAAGCGCGACGCACGGTCATCACATTCATGAAGCTTCCTGCTCGTCCCATGGCTGTTCCCAACCCATGCAAGCCGCTCACGCCCTCTGTCATACTACATTTCCTTTAGCTAATCCCACATACAGCTCGCCGAAGCCTGTCGAAGGACGCACAACGGCGAAAGCGTCTCCTTTCTCTTCAGCCACGCACCAACAGACTGAAAGAATTGATCTACACCGAACAGACATGGGTGGAGTGGGTCGAGCATGTTCTTAGTTTCTCCTGGACCGTGTTTCCTACACTGGAACGCGGCACCTGTCTTATCACATCATCGGTTTTCTCAGGAAACATGCAGTCATAATTCAAACCGAGTAACAAGAGCGGAGGGCGAACGAGCTTCTGCGTGTGTCATACGCGGGCACTAGATATCAGAGATGCGGCCCACAGCTTTGTGTAGCTTCGCCCAAGGGGAAGGCTCGAAACCCCAAGCTCGGTCAAGCGAGGAGTCATCAAGCGATGAAGAGGCGAACAATGTCGAGATGAGAGAATTCAACTGCTAAGCACTGGCGAGCGTGCTCTTTCGTTCCTCCATGTCGAGCTCGACATTGTATCCCTATACTACGTAGTACAAGTTTTGACTGCTCGTAGACCAGTTCAACTTAGCCCACCGACTTCCTTCAGAAAACACCACATCTCTGTAATTTTAATTCTCTACACTCAGACACTGCATGTTCCTTGAGGTTCTTCCGTAGTTCTACTCTCAAGTCTCGGTTTTTATCCTTTCAAAGTTTTTCTGAGAAACCAAGCCTGTACTTAGAAGTCCTGCATAGCTCACCAGCCAAGTCAGAGTTAAGAATAAAATGAAAATAAAAATGTAGTACATGTTGGACATGGTCATGTTGGTGATGGTCATGTTGGTCATGCCTAGAACAAGGAACACAGAAGGATGATCTCTTCTTGGTCTTGCATTCAGGCGAGAAGACGTGCGGAACAGTGATGTGGCTTGTTGTGGATAGTAGCGATGATGATGATGATGATGATGATGATGATGGTGTTTACTAGACCGTATGATACGGTAGAGGATAGAACTAGAATTAAACATAGTAGACGACCAGGAATATTTGCATACGAGGCACCACCACCACCACACATACCATACGTATACCAAAACCATGTACGTAACTACAAAGTGTAAGCAACCCTGCTCTGTACACGCCCTTCCACGTCAACCTCTCGCGTCATTCATTCTTGCGTTCCAGGACGATCACTCCAAAAAAGAATCGACTGCCATCCGTCCCAAGAAGCATGTCGCATCGGAAGATCGACTCCTGTCCACCCCATCCAAAAGACCGACTCTCATTCCCCGCCATGCACACCGCCGCGCCGCGCCCCAGCTCTTGTCCACGCGATCCAAAGTTCGACTCATCAACCCACGCTAAAGCACTTCAAAAATTTAACGCGACCGATCACTCTTCGTCCCCAAAGAAACCTGGCTCGAGCTGAAAGATCAAGTACCGTAGAGTCTTCGAAGGGCAGAGCCCCTCAAAAGGTAGAGCCCTTGAAAGGATAACTCGCCGGCCGAGCGTTGGAGCTACAAGGCGACAGCCTACTCTGAGAGGGGGGCGGGGGGGGGGGGGGGGGGAGAGAAGAAGCTGGGCTACCGTACCGTATATGGCCCCCTATCTAGCTGACTGACGACTGACGACTGGCTACTGACTACTGACTACCGTACCGTAAGCCTGGCCGGGGCCAGGGCCCAGCCTGCGGCCCGCAACAACCGAGGGAACGAGAACGGGAAGATGGACCTGTATCTGTGATTGTGCTGAGAGATGGCTTTTTGTATTGGTAGCAGATGCACCCGTTGTCCTGCGGTACGGTACGGTACCGTATGGTGGTGAAGGTGGAGAGCAGTGGCATTCTCACTGCCCTGGTTCGTTGTCTGTTCAGGGAAGAGGGACTTGGGTGTGGAGGGATGTGTGCGTGGTGGATGGGACTCACCTGTGTCGATGTTAATACACTTCTGCGCAGGATGCTCAGAAAACCTCCAGCTGTATAGTATCTCGAAGGTCTGTGCCGCTCATGCTGCTCATGCTGCCTCATATGCCCAATTATACATCGACATCCCAGAACACGGACTGTATTCTGATGGTTGAATTGATGGGATGCCCAAGGACATCTCCAGACAAAGATACACGGCTACGATATGGCCGTACATGAACTGAAATACATGAGGCAGAGAGGTCGTTACCGGTACCGTATAGAATGAAGATTGGGACAGCATGAACGAGGGACGGTACGTACGATCATGAGATTGTGAGACCAACAAGATCAAGAGAATACACAAGTCATGAGACTGACATCATAGAAAGCAAGACCATGAGACCGAGACCATACAAGACCAACAAAGATCGTGAGCCTGAGATCATGAGACTAAAGGGGCTTCGGAGATGACGAGACCGTGACACTGTAAGATTACGACGACTGCAAGATCATGAAGACTGTGAGGTCGTCAAACTGTCTGTGAGACTGTGTGGCCGACTGTGAGACCGCCGGTGGCGGAGGAGAAGGAAGAGCAGGAGGAGGACGAAGACGAGGACGAGAATGGAGCAAGATGCTCTTTCCAGAAAGACACTCCTGTAATCACAGCGGCTTGCAGGTCAGACCGAATACTTCTGCAGAGCGACTTGTGGACACGTCCAGGTCGGGCGACCGAGAGCAGGGATAGGATGAGAGTTGAGTGGAGGTGGGAACAGGGCTGGTATAAAGCCTCTATTCGATGCCGCGTTCCGAGGTTTAGCATGATCTGACCATAGACTTGATCGATTACTTGTCACCCTTTCCCCGAGGAGAGATGAAGGACAAGATACAGTAAGACCACGGCCCCATCGTTTACACCACACAGCTCAGCTACAAACCCTCCGCGTGTCCGCCGCAGAAAGAGAATGACAAAGAAAGGCTTTTCCAACTTCCTGCGTCTATTCCTTCCGCATCGAACTTGCTCGGCGTTTGCGTAGCTCGGTCTTCTTGGTCTTTTCTTGCGAGACGCGCTTCGCGATGAGCTGGGCGTACTCGTTCTGGCAGATGAGGAAAGAAGTTAGATTCGGCCGTGGAGGAGATTGCGCATATGAGAGGCACTGGGAGAGAAACACGTACGGCGGCATCTCTTTGCGACTCGGCACGACGCCGCTTGAGCGCTATCCGGTGACGCTTCCGTTGTAGGCGCTGGGGCGTGACCAGACGCTGGATCTTGGGGGCCTTTGTGTATGGTTTCGCGCCCTCCTTCTTGGGCTGCACTTCACGACGGACGACGAAGTTGCGGACCTAAGAGCGGGCGATATCAGTACGGGCCGATCTGGGCAGACAGTCGCCACCGCAAGCAGCATCTTCACCGAACGTGAACGTACATCGTCCTCCTTGCTCAAGCCGAAGAATTTCCTGATCTTGGTCGCCCGCTTGGGGCCGAGGCGTTTCGGCAGGACGACGTCGGTGAGGCCCGGGATTTCCTGCTCGCCCTGCTTGATGATGCTGAGGGCAAGCACGGCGAGGTCCATGCCGACGATACAACCCCGAACGCTCTTCCGCTTGCGCTCTCCATCCCGACGCGGGCGGTAGCACGAGTGGCCGGCGCTGAGCAGCAGACGGACACGGGTGGGGTGGAGCACACCCTGCTTCATCGGGAAGCCCTGCTTGTCGTTGCCCCCGGTGATCTTGAAGATGTACCCCTTGAACTCGTCGCCGACGCTGTCGCCCGGCACTTCGGCTCCCATGCGCTTCTCCAAGAAGATCCGCACCTTGCGGTCATCTTCGATGTCGAATAGCTTCTGCGTGCCATTGGCCGGGTACGAGATGTTGAGCTTCATGACGACTCGACCGACGGTGGTTGGAGACTTGGACGGTTTCGGTCAACCGGCCTAACTTCTGATTGAGGTGTCGGATGTTTGATATGTCGCGGTGACTTTTGAGAGTTTTTGACTAGTGCGCAATGAGGGCAAAGCCCTAATCTGATTATGTAAGCGGACTGTTGACACGGGACCAACTTGAAGACCCGCCATCGTAGGCAGTGCGGGCCTGCTACAGTCGTCGACCGTCTGTCGCCGACTATGAGAATAGGTTCAAGATGCCTTCGACAGCTCTGCATGCGCCAGCTCTTACAACCCCGTCGGAGACGACACGGTCGTCCAATCCGCTTCCGCAGCTTCTGAGGACGCCGTCCGGACTTGCCATTGTCGAGATCCAAGGCACTCTGAATATGCCGGGCCTGCATGCTTCGGAGACAGGATCGTCAGAAGATGACGGCGGCGGCGGCGGCGGCGGCGGCTCTGTAGCTGTCGGCCGCCTCGTCTTCCCGGACCATCACCCCGAGAGTCTACCTGACGATGACCAGCGATGGACGAAACGCGTCTATTTCTACGTCGGGAAGCATCAGAGGCTGACGGGGGAGGTGAAGAAGCTACCCAAGCCCATGGCTGTCATCCGCAGGAGAGCTGCGAAGGGAGCGCCAGAGGATGCGGGCGTCGTGGAAGGCGAGACCCAGCAGGAAGACCTAGAGATTGTTGATCTCGTCAGGTGGAAGATTCTCTTCTCTCAGAGACCCGAACCGGTTGGCATGTGAAGGATTGGCCCATATTCAATACATATGGACTGTTCAGGATACCATATACTCAGGTTGCTCTTGCGCCACCATGGTCGAGTGCGCTTGCTCTCGACAAACAGGGGCATGAGGAAACAAAGAGGAAGTCGAGATGCAGACAATACTCGACACATGCGAGCAGTCGGCTTATATCTGCCACGATTGAGTCAGCTTGAGGCCGCTGTACTCAAACACCAGTAGACGATAAGGATGCAAGTGTCCATGGCTGCTCAGACAGCAGTTGGTATCTCTTGTCAACAGGAATGTTCAGATCAGGTCTGTGAATGAGAGGTCTATCATCAACGCAGCGGTAGGATATTTGTCGCAAAAAAACACACTGACCATGACAACTCGAGCCGGACGCTGGCCGAGTCTGCTTCCGACTCGACTCCCCAAGTTGTAGACATATCTTGGACGCTTAATCCGTTCTCATCTTTTGGAAGAAAGAGTCAATCTTCTTCTGTTCGTGTTCGAATTTTGAGCTTCCCAACCCGCCTCTCGTTCGTTTGAGATTGGCAAGATGAGCGCGCTCATTTATCGCTTTGATCTGTAGACACCAGCGATCGAGACGAGGCACTACCACGGTGCTTCCACCAGAGGCGCCCGGCGATGCATCTTCGACCAGAAGCGGTTTCCTGAGATCAAGTTCCAGGTAGCCAGTGTTGGACCAACCGCCCAAGTGCTCGAGAGGCACCGTCTCCCAACTGGGCCCTACACCAGCAGCCAACGACACGCTGCTGGGTGGGAAGCGGTGCATGAGGGCCCGCCACAGCACGCCGAGAAAGATCCCATGTGAGACGACAGCCACGACATCTGCCACGTCCCCACACCGGGCTTCTAATAGCGGCAAGAGATGGCTGTCCAGAAACTTGTCTGCCCTGACGGCCATTGCCTCTTTGGTTTCAGCATCTCGAGGAGGCGAAAGACCCTGGGCCTGCGTGCGCTGAGCACCACCAGCGGTCACCGTACGTCGACTCGACCGAGCGGATATCGCGACTCCCTCCAGCGATCCAAAATCTTTCTCTCGTAGCAGCGGAAGTAGGGTGGTCTCGACGGCGGGCGAACCACTCGCAGCGCCAGCAGGTCGCGCGGATCTAATGGCTTCCGCGGTCTTGAACGCCCTTTGCAGATCGGACGAGAAAATCCTCGTGAAGCCGATCCCTCGGGCGACAAAGTGTGCCCCTAGTCGTTCGGTTTGCAAGACCCCATGACACGTGAGCGCCGAGTCGGTCAGGCCAGCACTGGTCCGCGAAGTCCTGGTCAGCAATAGCAGGCTCGTGCCATATACTATCGACAAGGGACGAACGGACTACACCAGCGCAACGTTGTCGACGGTCTCGGCGTGGCGGATCAGAAAAATTTTCATCGAATTGGTGTGCTTCTCCAATTGGTAGCAGCACGGATTGTGGGGAGGGGGGGGGTTTCCTATGGGGACAGATTACGTAACGTGCGGCCTGTCTGACGGCCTTGGGAGGCTTGACCTGAAGAACTCCCGCGTCGTTGATGATGCTACTACGTACCATACGTACTGTAGCCGTACGTACGTTCCGTACGAGTACTCGTACACTTGGCCAAGATTTTCTTATCAGAGCGGACCTGGCTCAAGACCATTTCTATGGAACCTGCTGCGCAGATGGATACTCGAACCGACCCCGTGTGCTTTATTTCAATATGAGAGCTGATATCTAAGACTTGATCTATTCTGTAGATCAGCTTGTCTTCCTACCTGGGCTTCTGTCTTCATTTGAGACTGTTCATTGACTCCAATTCTGGTTGTGCTGGATAGTTGCTGTCGTTCGGCCTGAAGATACTATGATCAAGATGACGATCATGCAGTCATCCTTGTCAAGGCGGTCTGCGCCACGCTATTTGCAATCCGCAAGGCTGGTACCGTTGCTCTACAGAAGTCAGCTAGCTCCCCAAATAGCTTCCACCAATGAACATCAAACCCTCAGATGCATGTACTCGTCCCTCGTGCTTCGATCCTCCTATTCTAGATCTCCAATCGGTATGCCCTTTGATCGGGTCGAATGGCGAGGTCCTGCAGCCTTGACAGCACCCCGATCCATCGTTTCACCCAAACCAGCGGTGGAGGATCGATCGCCCAGTCTTGATAGCGACACGACCTCTTCGACGACTCGCCCTACGTGCCTGAAGGCCTGGACCCCGATCGATACGTGGGTGTCGTGTGGATGACGTGAGCATGCAGTTAGGGCCTGTGCCGCGAGCGTGGCGACGAGGAAAGAAGATCTCCGGTCGAGATACCAGTCTTTATCTAAAGGGGGTAGGGCAGCTGGATGTTGAACATCAGATATGACTGACCTAGTCATACTTGCGTCGATGTCTGTTTCTACCGCCCCGCCTACCCTTGACGACACGCATTCTTCTCGGGATCTCGAATTGCAGGATTTCCGGCGCTGACTCCGGCTCTTGCGGTTCCGAATTGTGGATTTCGTTCGGTTGCCGGTTTTCATGCTCTTCCCGAGAGTCTCCCATCAGTGACTCGCTATGTCCATCGGCGTTCTTGGGTGCGTTTCCCGGCGCTCCACCCTCGTCCTCCCATCCTCCTTCCTCGACTGCCACAAGGGTGGGCGATGTTCTGTCCCGATCTCCGGAAGGGTCGTTGCTCCGCTGCGGTGCCTCTTCGGCGTCGAATGGCACGTCGCGCTCGGAACTCCTCCGCCCTCGGGGATCGTCCTCGAGCCTGGCACCGCTGACCAGGTGCGGTCCACGTCCGCCACTCATGACGTGCTCCCGTGCCACCCGAACGGCTGGCCGCTGCTCACTACCCATCTTGGTCCTCCTGCGGTGCTCTTCCGGACGTCGTCCACGGCCGGTCTCCTCTCGCCGCCGTCGGCGGCGCTGCCTTTCTTCACCGTCCCCTGCCGGTGCATGATGTCTACGGTGTCTATGCCGGTGATGACGACGACCGGCTCTGCCTCCACCCTTGTCGATGTTCCGGCGTCTCGATTCATTCCGGGCCCGGTCCTCATCTCGGGAAGGCTCGCCTCCTTCAGCCGCCTGGCCCTGTCCGCTCTCCTCGGACGCTTCTTCTTTCCTCTCCTTGCGTCTACGCTTCCTCTCTCGTCTGCTTTGTATGCGGTGTCTCTCCTCTTCCTCCTCCCTTCTCCGGGAATGTATCAGCTCTCGAAGCGCTTGGCGGCGAGTCCCTTCCCCAGGAGCGGGACCGAACATGTCTTCGAATCCCCACGCCCGATACTCGGTGTCGACTCGGGCCTTGAATTTTTCGGGCCAGGCCATAGCTCGTACTTGTCGAACAGGAGGCGATGGCACGAACATCCAGGAACGCAAGGACGGAGAGCAATGTACTCTGCAACGCATCACGAGCGGTTCTCAGACAGTAAACAGGGAGCAAACGATGCCTGCTTGGCATTCACGCAAGACCGGCGTCACGGCCTGTAAGATTCACAGCAGACCTCAGGTAACACGACCAGGCACGCAATCACGAGGAACTCGCCACTCAAGATCATTCTCCGTCTTGCCAACCCATCCAACTAGGGAGCGAGATCTACAGATGTCAGTTCGGCAGTCTACTTGCATCACCGTGCCGGGTGCAGCACAGGCAGCCATCTAAGCACAGCATGCAATGTGGAATAGATATTAAAATGCTACGTAGTATAGACTCGAGGATGCTGTTCCGTCAACCACACTCATGATATATCACCCGAACAACACAGATCAGTCTTTCTTGTGTCAACATGTGCTCGCAGCCCCTCAGGCACAGTTAGTCTTCAGCCGTGTGCCACTTGTTCTCCCTGGTACCCTCATATCTTCCACCTATCAAGCAGGTGTTCGTACATACATACGTACGAAGCATATATACATACATGTGCATGTAGCATCCATCCGGACACGAGCTGTGATGTGGTACCAGGCGCTTCGTACGTGCACATCTACCGTACCATTGATCTACAAGCAAGCTCCTACATCACGCACGCAAAAGAGATGTTTGTGTGTACGCAGAACGAACAATAAAAGCTTAGGTGTGTATGAGCGTCGTGGACCAAGTTTCAGGGTGATCTCAAGCCAGTGCGGTGTCGAGGGTCCTAGATCAGGGTCGGGTGCTTGATGCGGGTGAGACCACTCGTAAGCCAAGGGGTTCCTAGTCATGTCTTAGCGTCTCGACATCACGTGATCGTGCCTGTACAGTAGATCTTGTGTGAACAGAGCTGACAGTTTCTGCCGGTACCGGTAGCTCCCACCGACATTTTGCTGGGCGATACATACGTACTTGACCATGAGAAGTATAGGCAAGGCGACCCTTCGATAGCAAACGAGTGACTGGTGACGAGCATACGGCGTGCCAGCCACAGCTACACGCCACAGTCACTCGCCACAGTGACGGGGGCGAGTGGCGCAGGCATCGAAGCCCACACCAAAAAGACGGACTGGAAAACGGTTAATATCGTGGCCAGCAGTTGGTAGTGGTGGCGCTTGGGCTCAGCCACACCTTCCGGGTGGCCGGCACGGGCGGCAGTGGCAGCGATCGGGTGGACGGCAACAGCGACGAGCCGCACATATGACGCAGGTGTACCGTAGTTCCCGGATTCGGGATTGGGGGATTGGGCAGGCGCGGCGGGTCAGCACCGGCGCAGCCAATGGACGGGGAACAAGTTCCTGCCGGATTCAGATCTCAGACCGATCGGGTAAAGGCGAAACGAAGCGAAGCTCACCCGGCCAACCGGCCAGGAAATACGAGGCTGGCTTTGGGGGGTAACGTCCGAGTACGGTTGCTTACGTACGGAGTACTGTAGCGAGAGTGCTCGTACGGGGACTCTCCAATCTCGCCAGTCGACAACCGATGCTTCCAAGATCTGATGAGAACTGTTTCGTGGGCGCCGTTTCCGTACGGAGCCGTAACGCCTGCAGACTTTCTGCGTCGGACGAGCAATTAAGAACCTACCGGAACAGGGTGCAAGATGCTTAGTCATTCCGTTTTCGTACGCTTGTCCTCGCTTCGGACGGCGGCG
The DNA here is from genome assembly GCA_963422465.1 of Lichina pygmaea. Lineage (NCBI taxonomy): Eukaryota > Fungi > Ascomycota > Lichinomycetes > Lichinales > Lichinaceae > Lichina > Lichina pygmaea. The sequence goes on from OY730170.1 coordinate 3,913,063, forward strand.
GCAGTCACGAAGGTCGTCGACTTTTTCTCGTGCGGTACGAATGTACGAATGTACGAGCGAAATACTGGGCCCCCGTTGCCCCGCCATCTCCCGCTTGACTTTGATCGAAACGTCCCCACGAGGAAGGATGGCGGCGGATCGGTCTTGGCACTTTCGTACGGTGTACTCCGAAGTCGCCGACGGCTGCGGCACGGCGAAGTACCCGGTACAGAATGCGCGCTGTTTTGGCCTCCGACGCCGGCCGTAGAGCAGGTCTCCGGCCGCGCTTCGACGGTCCCAATTGCGGGCTACGGCGAAGCGCAGCGTCGCTCCGTACGGGCCATCTCACAGCTTTTTGGCTGGGCGCTTGGCCTTGGCCGGCACGGCCTGGGCAAACTCGCTGGGAAATTCCCTGCTTTCGCCCAGCCGTCAACATAACAGCTCGCCTTCGTAGCCCGACACATATAAAATCCTGACGTCTGCCCAAGCTCTCGCTCGTCCTCCTCGTCTACTCTCTCACCTCCAACTTCTTCCCTCGATCGTTCCAATCCGTCAACGAACATTCGAGCTCCCCGTCCACCGACGACCGTCGTTAACTGGTGCGAAGAAACACTCGCTTCGTGACGAATCCGATCGACGCTCTCGTCCTCCAACCACCGAAGATTTACAGATCGTCGTCGATCGCTTCGAAAGAACACCGCCGCGACGATGCTGTCCTCTACGTCCTACCTCGTGGCTCTCCTGCCCGCGCTTGCCCTGGGTCAGTCGACTTACACCGTCACCGTCGCCGGCGTCGAGACCGAGGTCGTTCTGCCGCCGTTCCCGACCGGCGATGCCGCCGCCGAGGGTGACACGGGCGTGACCATCCCGATCACTATCGGCAACCAGATCACCGACGTCGTCCTCCCGCCCTTTGATGAAGCCGCCGCGACCGCGGTGGTCACCGCCGACGACGAGGCGGAGCCGACGATGGCTGTCGAGTCGGTCGTGGAGGATGCCTCGGAGGCCGTGGAGTCGGCGATGGAGGAAGCTTCAGAGGCCCTCGGCTCTGTTTCGAGCGACGCGGCCGAGGCCGCGACTTCCGTCGCCGAAGAGGTCGAGTCGGTCACGTCCAGCGTCGCTGCAGAGATCACCGATGCCGTCGAAGACGTGTCGTCCGAGGTCAGCGACTCCTTGGACGATACCGAGTCGGTCGTCTCTGAAGACGAGGAAGACGTCTCCAGTGAGTTTGACATGTCGTCGCCGAGACCGCGACCTCTTGAGACTGACCGCGATCTAGCCGTGACCGCCGAGACGACCACCCTCTTCGGCCTCTTCTCCAGCGCCGAGGCAGCCGCTTCGGGGGCCGCCACCGCGGCCGAGAACACCGTCATCACCGTTCCGGCCCCGACCGGCGGCTTCGCCACTTTCACCGTCCCGGTCGACAGCGTCGCCGACGAGACCGAGGTCGACGGCGGCGCCGACGAGACCGACGGCGGCGCCGACGAGACCGACGGCGTCACCGAGTTCGAGGGATCGGCCACCCAGATCGCCCGCAGCTCGAGCTTGGCTGTCGTCCTTGCCGGTCTCGTCGCTTTCTTCTTCTCGGCATGAGCCGAGATCGGTCCGGGGACGAGTTGACGAGGTCATTTGGACATTGCTCCGGTCTACATGATTCGATAGGCATTTGAATCAATGGATGGTCTCGAAGAGGGTACTGCATGCATGGAGACGTTTTTCGATGGCGTGCGAGACGATACGATGATTCTCTTGGGCAAGTGTTCCCTCCGTCCGTGATGGACGAGGATCTTGCACGACAAAATCTTGCGATGGATTGCATAGCCAACCCTGCCAGGCGCATCGGTCGTTTGTCTTTCCTTGGGGACGCGGAGGTGTTGATACGTCTTCCGTCTCTTGCGCCTAAATCGCCTGTCACGCCGAGTCACGGTGGAGGATGCACATACATGTCTGATGTTGTAGTTCAGCCCAGCGTCGTTGCGCCGCATAATATCTACCTTTCCCCTTTTGCAAAATCTGGCCCGGCCACGACGCTTGTCGCTGCGTTCGGTCACCTAACCGCCGTCCTGACGCCCGAACCTCACTTCCGCCTGCCACCGACGACCGACCGACCGACCGACGTTACCTTCTCCAAGAGAACCGTGGTCCACCAGCACCTGCTCTCTTGCCCACGTCTCATCACCCAACAACAATCCATCTTCTCCGGTCGTCCATCCCTCCACACGAGTAAAAGTAATTCATCTGCGATGTGTTTGCGTTCTACCTATCCGCAACCAGCACACATCCCATCCCATCGCCAGCCAACTATCCGGGGGGGGGGGGGGAGCTCATCGATCATCACGTCGTGTGGGTGTGGCCGGGTCCCCCCCCCTCAGAACTGGTTGTACCCGCGTCATGGGGGGGGGTATTACCCCCCTCTGACCACACATTGCCCGACTCCAGCTGCAGGCCCGCGCCCACCTTGAAGGCTCTGGTACGCAGCAGGAGACTGCCACTGCATGTGACCGAATCCGCAGACACCTCGCCCCGCGGCGAGGCCGCCGCCGGGCCGCCGGCACCACACCAGGTACGGTATGGCACGACACAAGTGGGCAAAGGACATACTCTGGCGACAGCAACAGCAGATGGAGGACACCACCACAGGGCTAGGCCTTCCCCCTTGGTCGGACAACCCCCGCCAAGGCCTCACACATGCCCCGACAGGCCACCGCCTCACACCACCACAAACACTTTTGGCTTACCTACAAACTTGCCGAGTAGTGGTGCTGGGACCGCTGGCGCCAGCTGGAAGGGGGATCACCACCACTCCGCCGGTGTACCGACCCCGACCCCGGGGGAGGGACATGGAAGCCTGACAAGATGCCCAAACCGGCAGCCCTCCGGCTAGATGCCAGCTTACCGAAGGCACACACCAGCGTCCTGACACGAACACGCACAGGCAAGATCTGCCTTGCTGCCTTTCTCCACCACTGCCGGGTTCCTGGCTTCGAGTCCCCGGCGTGCCCATGTGGGTGGCAGTGGGAGACAGCTAAAGATGTGATCCTCCAGTGCCAGCGGTTTGCTGGCGAGCGACGGGTGCTCCGACAGCTGACCTTGACAACTAACTTCCAGCAGCTGTCCTGGCCCCGTGGTTCCTACGTCTGGGCCTTCTCTCCCAGTTTTCCTGGGCCCGGGATCAGCTCCCCCCCCCCCCCCCCCCCCCCCCTGCCTGACTGCCAAGCAGCCACTTTCTTTGTTCTATAGTCTCTTGGTAGGATGGTGCCCGCCCAGGGGCCGCAGGGGAGGTTTTCATCCTATGGACAGGTGGCTAGTCACCTGGGCCAAAACGTTCCCTTATCACTTTCATAGTTTTCCCAGCACAATCTAGCTTAGTGGCTAGTTTTAGAATGGTGTAGGATCTCAATACAATACAACACAACTCCACCACAACATGGCCAGATCTTACAAGGAAGCTGAGGCTGGCTTAGTCAGTACCGGTAGTGTTAGTCAGCTGGATAAGGGGCCATATAGCCCTTTGGGTCCGAGAGGGCGTCAATGATCATCATCTTCTCGCCGCTCGGAGCAGGCCATTGCCTCGTAGCTCCAGCGCTCACGAGAGGATTGAGAAAGGACTACTACTACTGACGTAGGCAAGTCAGGCTACAACAGCTACCGTACCGGTACTCAGCAAGAACCAGTGAAATCAGGGAGAGTCTACCGGTACAGTCTACAGATGGCACTGCAAGAGTACCGGTAGGTAGGGGAATCAGACGGGACACATAAAAGTCGCTACGTACTTGTCCGTCTAGTTGCGGGAGCGAGTTGTAAAGTCTTTGTAAAGTTGATGTTGCTGGAAACCTCTCTCGTTGAGCGAGCGCTATCGGTGACTTCTCCGGTACCGTACCGTACCGTAACACCACCACAAAGATCCAGAGAAGTCTATTATATCTTCGGAGATGATGGTGCAGAAGTATAGGAATCAAATGAGCCACTTACCGTACATCTTTATTTACTTGTTGTCTTGTGGAGATGTAGATATTGTAATTGATCCCGACAAGAAGGCGATCATGGAACCGTCTGAGTCATTGACACCCCCCCCATGGCACGGGTACTGTACTGTCTAGATGTAGCTAGCTCACGCTGAGGATTGGGCGTCTAGACCATCGAGGTGTAGCTACAGTTTTTGGGCGGTCTAGAATCTAGAATCGAGCGGTTTCTGCTTGTTGTTGTTGTTGTTGTTGTGCCATATTATCGTGGGGGGGGGGGGGGTTTCGAACGGATGAGATTGAGAGAGAGAAGAGAGAGGAGATGGCAGCGTACTCGTGACGTGACCAGGGGGGTCGTTGTTGGTTTGGTTGTTTTAAGTTGTGGCTTGGTGGGAGTGAGATGTTGGGAATTGTGATCTTGGAGTGATCCAGGATGGCCCTCCGGGTGAAATCATACGATATGGACATGGTCAAGAGAAGGAGAAAAGAAGAAGAAGAAGATCTGGGGAATGTATGAACATTGGGATAGCTTGTGAGGCGGTTCCACCGGTTCGGTATTCCCCCCCCCTCAGAGCAGACCTGGGACCATGACATATCTCTTCTTTGCGTACTTGGACCCAAACTCGCGGCGGTATCGGACCTCCTTCTTGCGGGCCCAGACGTACATCTGCGCGCCGGCGACGACGAGGAAGACGGCGGTGCTGAGGCTGCGGCTGAGGATCCACACGGCCAGCCAGGCGAGCACCTCGAAGAGGTAGTTCGGGCTGGTGACGAGGTCGAAGCCGAGCCCGCGCGGGATGCCTCGCTCCGTCGTGCCGGGCCGACGCAGACGGCGCAGGCTCAGGTGCGCCGAGAGGTTGGCGAGCTCGGCCACGACGTAGAGCGCCACGGCCGGGTAGACGACGACGTAGTCGGCCGCGAGGGAGGCGCTCCGCGCGATCGACGCCGTCGGCGAGTAGGTCCAGTAGGCCAGGTTCAGCCCCGCCAGGACCCAGTAGTGGAAGCTGTTCTTGAAGATGTTGCCGACCGGCATCGTCGCGCTCGAGAAGCGGTGCACGAAGACCGTCTCGAGCTCGCGCTTGACAAAGTGCAGCGTCACGAGCAGCATGCATAGCGTCTGACGCGACGACGGTCCGTCGTCGCCGCCGCCGCCGTAGATCGGCCGTCGCAGGAGATATATCAGCGGATGGATGAGCAGAGGACCGAGGTACTCGATGACGAAGACCGTTCGCCAGGCGATCTGCGGGCCTGCATTCGCGCCCCGTCAGCCGCAACAGAATCCTTCTTTTTTTCTTTCGGATTTTCCTTCTCGATGAAACTCGAGAGGGCGCGCGCGCGCGCGCGCGCGGAGATGAGCCAGGGCTTCTTCGTCCTCACCGAGATCTTTGAGGTAGATGGAACTACGGTCCCGCAGTCCGGTGCTGTCGAGCGTCACGTCCTTGGAGTTTGGCACGAGGCTGCCGTCGCTCCCCTTGGTGACCCTCAGTCTGTGGGTCGACAGTGCCGTCTGCGCCGCCAGTCGCTTGTACAGCTCCTCGGCCGAGTCGCCGAGGGCGACCGAGGTCTCATCGGGGAGGGTGCTGATCGGCTTGCCTGCCGGGTGAAGGTGGTCGAGGGGGGGCACTGTCAGCGCCACGGACAAAGCCCTCTTTTCCTGCTTCGACCTGTGCAACGCGCGCTCTCGACCGAAGCTGCTCGATGTACGTACCGCGGGGCCGTACGGCCAGGGTGATCTCGTGTGTGCTCGACATTGGCCGTTTCTGACTTCGGCAGCGAGCAACGGTGGGATGCCGGATGGGGCGACCAAGACACTTCCGCCGTCGGCCGTATCGTCGGCGACGCTTGCCCGGGATCGATCACGTCTTGTGGTAGGTACAGTATGTATGAACAGTACTACTGTATATACGTACTGTACGTAGAGTACGTACTCCGTACAGAGTACTTCCGTACTAACGTAGGGCTCTGCTGTCTGCACGCTTCCAACCCTTCATTTGCCCTCGTACGAGTACGTACAGCACTGACCGTGGCGGATAGGGCAGGAATAGGTCGAGTATCTCGCCGCCCGTTACAGACTGGCTCCCGCAACGGAAATCCAATGCGGTGCTACGCCACCCCTTCTTTCGGACCGGATCGTGCTCGTACCCTACCCACCTACTCACGATCCGGGAACAGATGGGATCCTCCATTGGCCCGTGGTCTGCTCGCTTGCCGAGGCAATCCGGAGAGTGAAAGGTCGAGCCTCGGCCGGATGCTCCGCCCTAGCCAGGAGATGGCGTATGCTGTACGACCACAACAAGGATGCGGAGAACGACATCAAGATGGCTTCATCGATTGGGTACTTACATCCGTGCTTGGTGCGACGGCAGCATCAGCATCAGCATCAGCACCAGCATCAGCATCAGCATCGGCGTTAGCAGCAGCAGCAGACCGACACGCGAGAGGATGGTAGTCGGCTAATGCAAGTCTCATCAGCAAGTTTCAGACCACGACGTCCATGTCGCCATCCTGTGGGTCAATCCTGGTACGAGGGGCACTGCTGTCAGTTCCGACGGTGGATCATTCGTCGTCGACGCTTGTGCGAGGCTTTTCGTCCGACTGCTCCGTGCCTGCAGATGCCAGGATGCTCTGGCGTGGACTACACCGTGGAGAAACTGGCTTGGGACTGCGGCTACGATCTCGATCCCGAAGAGCAGAACGTGTGCGGTATCTGCAACGTGGGCACAACAGGCCTGGAGTCACTCGTGGCATACCGAGACATCGTGCTGCACTTGGACTCTGGACGACACGTTAGTCGCCTCCCGTCGGAAGGCAAGCTCGGGTCGTCCGCTGTTGCCGTGCGCAAGCTTTGCATTGACGCAGCCTCGGCAGTCAACGTCTTCACCATTGACGGTGTTTGGGCCTGCTGTTCGAGTCGATGCGACGTCATGTTTTCTCCAAGGAACTTTTGTGGAATGACCTCGCCCCATGCATCCCGAGTCAAGTTGGGCTTGACCGTGCGGGGAGAGGAACGGCCGCAACGGAAAGGGACAGATCGTCTCGACGTCTTGAGAGCCATGACACCGAGAAGACTCTGCAAGTGGAGCCGTTGCTTCGTCGCCGATGCGGTGTCCGTCGACGATACGTACGTACCTACATACATACCCAGAGAAGAAAGGGACCTGACACGCGACAAGAAGCCCATACGACAGCACTACTCTGCTCGTTGGACCCGAGATTAACAGCCCGGATGGTCGTCGTGGAGCGGCTCGTACTCGCCGTCAAGCGTCGAAAGGTTTCGGTCGACAGTCAGCAGTCGGTCTCGTCAGCGCCCTGGCCCGAAGACGGGATTTGGCTTGCGGCTGCGGAGACTTCTGTGCACGCCATCGATTACGCATGGATCGGCTTCCAGCAGCGGGCTACGTATCCCCGGTACGGTACGGGACGGGACGGGGGGGGGGTGATGCACGATGCGGGGAATAAGCGCTGATAAGGTGGCGTCACAGAGTAGGGCGCATATACGGAAGTACGGAAGTACGGAAGTACTCGGCGCGGACATGCGCGACGGTCGAACAGCGGATCCAAGGTCCGTACGATACGTACATAGTACGTACAACATCATCTACCATTTGTACGGAGTACACTCCTCTCCGAGTGGGTGATGAAAGATATGGCCGAGCGAGCCAAAGAAGATCTCGGCTTTTGCGCCCCTGACCTGATCATTGGATCGCCTGACCATCGACCGGGATCCTTCAGACTATGCGGAGTAGGTCTTACAGCGACTTGGCCTCGTCGCGAAGAGATAGCGCCGGCGACGCTACACAGAACCTCGTATACGGAGCACAGTCTTTACGTTACATACGTACGTACGTACGGAACGTACAAGACCCACCACACCGACGGCCGGACGGAGATCTCCCTCCTCGCCCGCCACCGCATGCAGCGGCTTTCCCTGTCGATTGGTCTCTGCTCGCTTACGGGATGCATGGCTCGGCCCTCCTCCGCTTCGCTGCAGCATCCTGGCATGCCTGGCTTCTCGAACGCCAAGCGGTGGGAGGGAGGGGAGGGGAGGGGAGGGGAGGCATGGGAGGGCACCGAGCAGAGAGTCGAGCACGACTTGAGGCGGGATTGCCCGACAAGGATGGCCGGCGGCGTGGCACCGTCGTGCCCGAGTCGCGACGTCGGCCGGAAGACATTGGATGCTTCGCCCACCTTTGCCAATAGCGTCGCTTCGTCCTCATACATTAGGGACCTGACAGTTCTGCTCGGCTGCCATATCTTACACGACAAAAGGGAACGGCACCCGCTCACTCGACGGCCAATGCCCTCTCTTTTCTCCGAATCGCTTGCCCTTACCTGATCGGTGCTCGCGATCCTCGCCGGCTGACTCTTCTCCTCTGGGTGGTGGTGGCGGCGGCGGCCACATTCGACCGATACCTTCCCCAGCCTGTAAAAAGGCCTTTGTTGGCCCTCCTCGTCCGGGGAAGCCTTCTCGACCTTCTACACATCCGCGCCGCGTCTGCAAGTGCCGGACAAGACCGCTCCGGGAGCTGGTTTCCCGTCTCGCGAGCTAGCGTCTTGCTTGCGCCATGGCGAACCCACGGGAGGAAGATCTCCAGGGCATCTACATCGCCCTGTTGTTGTTCGCCACGCTCATCATCGCCCTTCGATTCTACGCCCGGAGCATGAGGAACCTGCAATGGTCCAAACCGGACATCGCCATCATCGTCGCCTGGGTGGGTGCTTTCGATCCCCCGTTCTCGCGCAAAGCTGGCGAAGCTGGCGAAGCTGGCGAAGCTGGCGAAGCTGGCCGGTCCCGCGCTCGAGGCTGATCTGTCGTCGTAGCTGCTGGGCTTGGGCGTGTGCGTGTCTTCGGTCCTAGGTAAGGCTCGAGCATGGCCGGCTTGGCCTCAGCCCTGTCGGTGTGGCTTGAGACGGCGACGCTCATCGCTCGATAGGGGCTGGATCGTCCTGGGGTAAACGCATGCGAGAGCTGACCCCGGCGATGTTGACGCACGGTCTGCTGGTAGGTGCAAAGGCTCGGTTCCGGGCTCGGGGCCGGATGGCATGCTTACGATCGGCCTCTCGCAGACGATGTGGATCTTCGAGATCCTGTACAACCCCGCCATGGCGGCCGTGCGGGTCTCGATATTGCTCTTCTACGTGCAGATCAACCCGGAACGGCGCTTCCGGATGGTGGTGTACACCACCATGGCCCTCTGCGTGTCCTTCTCGGTCACGGCCATGTTCGTCCTCCTCTTCCAATGCAACCCTCCGGCCTACTTCTGGAGCCGACAAGGCGAGGGCAAGTGCCTGAACGCCTACCTCGTCTTCCTCGTCAACGCCATCGTCAACCTCGCCACCGACCTCTGGGTCCTGTTCTTGCCGATCCCGATGGTCTGGCGGCTCCGGATCGCGGCCAAGCAGAAGTTCGCTCTGTCCGCCGTCTTCGCCGTCGGCCTCGTGTGAGTGCCCAGGATGCGCCGACGGAGCGCAGCGTCCGGCTAACCGAGTGTCCTCGAAGGACGTGTGCCGCCGCCTGTGTTCGTTTCTACTACATTCGCTTCATCGACACCGAGGATCCCATGTGTACGCTGCTCTCCCTCTCGCCCTCCCGTTCGAAGGCCGCGGGCTGACCAATCACTTGCCGACGCAGACGACGCCGTCCCTGCTGGGATCTGGTCCTTCGTCGAAATCGTCACGGGCATCACCTGCGCTAGCTTACCGGCGCTTCGATCGCTGTTCACCTTCTCGGGACAAGAGTGGACGGGGAGGTCCAAGAGCAAGCCGAGCTACCACTCGTGGTCCCACCAGTCGGGCCATCGTCGTCTGCCCGGCAACGGTGGTCTCGACGGTACGTCTGACCGGGATCTGGTGACGCATGTCGATCTCGCGGACCGTGATCGGAGCGTCGACGCGAGGTCTGCCGTGAGCAAGCCCGTCGCCCTCAGGACCGTCGGGCGGGGAGACGGCAGCGACGTTGCGATGCAGCGGGTGCCGACGCCGAAGTCGACGCCGAAGCCCGAGAGTGCCGCAGAAGAGGACGGTCCGACGATCCGGTCGAAAGACATTGAGGACGGCTTGTCGATACATGGCATCAAAGTCGACACGAGCATCAGCGTGTACAACTCGACGCCATTGTGAGTTTGCACGATCTCTTGACCAGGAACAGCCAAAAAGGAGAAAAGAAACCATTTACTCGGCGTTTTGAAGGCTGTAACGCACGGTGTTTTGATCCTGGCCGTCCATCTACCGTTCCCCGGGGGGGGCAGAAAATACCCCATAAAACGAAAAAGAAAAAAGAAAAAAGAAATCGGCACTCACTGGGGACATTTTGTTGCGGTACAGTCATTACCTTTGGAGGGAAAGTGGTTCGAACCTTTCCAGGAAGATTCTTGACGATGTGTGTTGGGAGGGGAGAGGTTTTCTTCCTTTCCTTCCGTCACTTTTTCATAATTCCGTCCTCTTGTCACGAGCGAAAATACCCCCTTACTAAGAACTGTACGTATACGTACGTCCTGTCCGTACGTCTCTCCATACGAGATGAGTGGATCTCTCCTGTCTTTTCTTTCTTTCTTCTCTTACTTGTTTCTCCTTGCGTATGTCTTTCTTTCTCGTGTATACCTCTTGTGTCTGTGTCTGTGTCTGCGTCTGTGTCCGTAGCTCTGGCTTCTACACGACGGCGGACATAGGATAGCGGACAGTGGACAGCGGATAGTGGATGGCGGGTGGCGGACAGCATGCAGCGGACAGCGGACAGATAATAATGAATGCGGCTCGCGCTCGATGCGCCAGATGGGAATGCGCAGGCTGTGGTGTCGATGGGTTGATGTGTTGAAGCGTTGATGCATTGATCTGTCCTGAGCTACAGTAATACAATACACAACTTGCTCGATCAGGAAGACCTGTGGTTCGTCTCTCTTTGGTCGTGTGAGGGTGGGAAAGACGGGTCATGGGGCTAGCACGGCTGTGCCAGCCCCAAACGATCGGGAACAGGCCGATGGCAAGGTCTCACACAAACTTCCACAACACCTCCCCAGGGCTGGTGTCGACAAGGTGAAGCCAAAGGAGGACGATCACGCGTGAGGAGTGAAGGCAAATGTCACGGCCACACCCAGAGGAGTCGGGGGCCGGGACTTACTGTAGTCCGGCCGAGCCGGGGCTAGCCCGGCCCGGGGCAAGTGCCTGTTCGGGTAGGAGCTTTGGGAGCTCCTCGGCTATACCCGTGCCATGGGGGGGGTTATTACCCCCCCCCCCTCCCCCCTGGCACGGGTGTAGCTAGCTCTTCTTCCTAGTTACTGTAGAACGATCAAGTCATTGAAAACCCCACGATTCTGATGAGTTCCCCGCGTAGCGCCCGCCTTACGGTAAGGCTCTTCCCCTAGGGCACGCTAAATCACCAGCAAGAAGGACGATCACGCTAGAAAGGGAACGGCAAGGGCATGAAAGCAGGAGCCTGTCACACCAGATGATTGTGTCTGACCGAGTCCATTCTCGCTCTTGTACGGTACCGGTACCGGTACCAATCAAGGGAAGAAGTCACCCGTTGTTGGGTCTGAGCCCAAGCGACACACGACGGAGGACGGAGGACCGGGGATGGACGACGTAGGCTGTCGCGGGGCGTCTCAGACGTCACTGCTTTGCAGGCAGACCCTCATGGTCGCTCAATTCCTCTTGTTGCAAGCAGGTGTACTCCGTAAAGGGTAATGTAGCTACTGTACTTCCGTACTGTACGGAGTACACCACACACATACGGAAGTACTCCGTACACAACATGCACACACACACACACACACCCAAAACAAACGAGCAACGCAGCACAACCCCTGGACTCCCTCCTTCCACTTCTAGACGACACTCCAAATAGTAATTAGCTATAGCCGCCGACTAATCATCCGTCTCCGCACGTCCCCCCCCCCCCCCCCCCCCCCCAAATCAACCTCCCCGCCATCATTCTCTCTCTTCCCACCCCCCTTCCCACCCCCCCAAAAGTCCTACCCCCCTCACAAAAGACCTCCACCAAAAAGAATAAAAGCTCTGTAGTGCAAATATCCTCTACTCATTGGATATGTATCAACCGAAGAGAATTGTTGCAGCTCTAGACAGGGCCAGGTAGCTAGCTTAGTCAGTCGAGGTAGCTTAGTCAGCTAGGGCCATATATATCCCTTGAGGGCCTCAACAGGGGCAGACCTCTCCCCCTCTCGATATGTGGTTTTTAGGCCCGACGCCATGGTACATACGTACGTATGTACGAGTAGTCGTGCCAAGATCACTACTATAGACCTTAAAACACTTGGGAAAAAAAAACAATGATCTCTCGTGACTTGGGCGTCGTCATCGCCGTGTTTCATCACCGCTTATCAATCAAAGAAATATAAGTACGGAAGTACGGGCGTGTAGACCTCCACTTGAAATGACTTGAGCATCCACCAACGAAAAGAATATCAGGCGTCTTCGACGCTGGTCCGCCCGCGCAAAAAGTCGCCTTGCGCGATGCTCGACATTGGAGCTTGGTCGGACAGTATGATACGGTAGGAGTGATATACCGTACCTCTGTCCGGAAGTGCGGAGTGTGTGGAGGTACAGTACGTACTTTATGTACTGAGGTGAGGATGGTGATGATGATGATAATGACGATGACGGTGAGCAGTGGCAAGCAGTGGCCAAAATTCCTTGTAGCGTTCCTTGGTTGATAGAGCACGTCTGATTTGCTACCTTACGAGCTCTCTCGATGGAGGGGCATCCAAGGCGTACGGTATCTATCCATTGCCATCCCGTCGAGGTCGTTGCAAAGAGAGAAGAGAGGGGGAGAGGGAACAAGCGACGTGGATACGTCGTGATGCCAACGACGACGAACGTGATGAAAAGGAAAGGAGACGAGAGAAAGGAGTCGTGGAGCGTCGTGGAGCGTCGTGGCGCTCATGATGATGGAGAGCACAGAGAGAGAAAGAGAAGGAGGAGAAGGAGACGCTCCATGTCTTGGTCCTAAGGATGGCATCGTGTGGCCAAATGAGCAAGAATCACAGCAAGAATGCCTTTTGCGGCGGGGAGCGGAAGGAAGGTTTATAAAAGCAACCCCTCTCAAGAAGATAAAGAGCGGAATGGGCTTGTCCAGAGCCATCTACGTTCCTTCAGTCCGTCAACTCATCCAACCCCCCGCACTCAACGGGCCGTGTCCCCAAGTCGTCGTCGTCGTCGTCGTCGTCGTCGTCGTCGTCGTCGTCGTCGTCAGCCAAAGACAGCCAATCCCTCAGCGAATCGTCTCTGCAGAAGGCTTGTCGATCCCGGCGAGGGACTCCAGAATGTCGCTGCCGCCGAGCATGCCTCTGCCGCCGATGCCTCTGCGCGCATCGCTCCAAACCTCGTGGAACTTGATGCTCTCGTCGCTGGCGGCCACAACGATGCATCCGTCCGTGGCGTTGCCCGACGACCAGGCGGCGAGCTCGCTGGTTCCCGGTGCAGCCGCTGTCGGGTGAGGCCCGCTCGGATAGGGGATGGCGTAGAGCGCCCGCAGCTCGGTCGCCCACGGGATCGCGACCAGCTGTTGGCACTCCGGCCAAGAGTAGACGACGATGCGCACCGGGTGCTCGGGCTGCGCGAAGCCAAGGGTAGCGGCAATCTCTCGTCGGTTGGACGACCACAGCAGCGACGTGACCTGCGCCGCGGCGTAGATCGTGTTCAGCCTCGCGCCCGTGACGGTGTGATGGAAGTGGATCATTCGGTCGTTGGACCCGCCTCCGGTCGCGATGAGGCCCTGCTGCCAAGGGCAAAAGGCAATGGCCTTCACCGCCGCGCCGTGGACCCAGCGGTGCCGCATCTGGGAGGAGCCCACGGGAACGATGCTGCGAGCCGTCGGAAAGATCCGCAGACGGTGCATGCCGTTTTGACCCACGACCTCCTCGGTCCCCGTCAGGCCGACTTGATGCTCGTGGCGACCGTTAGTGTACGTCCTGGCGACACCATCGGCCTCGAAGAGACAGCAGGCGTTGTCGTTGCCTCCCGTCGCAAATAGCTTTCCGTCGGGAGACCAAGTGAGGCCGCAGATCTGCTGCGAGTGCACCGAATACCTGCCGAGCAGGTTCACGGCTCCACGGCTCGGGCGGCCGGTGAGTTGGTCGTCATGCGGCCACTCGACCGAATAGTAGAATATATCGCCGGCGTCGTCCCCGACCAGAACGTCCTCCGTGATGGCGACACGCGTCCCCCTTGGGCCATGACTTACCAACCTTTCCTTCAAGTTCGGCTTCCACGAGACACAGGCGACAGGGACAGCATGGAAAATCTCAAAGCGGGGGTCGGGGTCGTACAGACTCCAGAGCGCCACGTTGCCGTCTGCCCGGCCGATCGCCATGATGTCATGGCCACCCGCCGCGGACGAGAAAGACAGCGATGTGAGGTGCGCGAAGCTGCCGTATGACGGCACCAACGGCCGAACGCCATGCTGCTCGGACCAGAGGAACACGGCGTTGCTGAGGCCAACGGCAAGGGAACGGGCGTTGATCGAGTATGCAAGCAGCGAACAGTAAAAGTCATCCCGCAGCTGAGGTGCGTCCAACACTGTGTTCAGAGTCAGGCCAGACGTATATCCATTGTGCAAGACTGACTTATCTGAATGGAGTTGAAGGGACCGCCCCCTTGTTCTTGTAGGTTGACACCGGTTTCTTCTTCTGACCTGGACGTGAGGCAGTCAGTTACGCCATCGCAATCGCGATCCCCAAGGAGCCTCCACAAAGACCAAGTACCTCGAGTGCCACCCTGGACCCACTGGTTGTTGTGCCAGACTGTCCAAGAATCCCGAACATCTTCCTTCTGTCTGCCGATGAAAGGGCTGTTCTCGACTTCGCCGCTGCCGGGACTTCCCGCTGCCGATGGCGGACCGAAATCGAGAATCCTCTGTGCACGGTCAATGTCGCAGGCCAAGGCCAGCCGCTCGACGTGTCTCTCCATCTCCTCTTCGGCGGTGACGCCCTCCAGGAAGCGCGACACATGGAGGGTGGCGTTCGAGCCACTGCTCATCAACCTTCCGCGACCGTCAGGGACTCCAAGCACAGGGCCTTCCGTGGCAGCGGCGCTCCCGCCAACGTTCCAAACGGAGCCGACACTCGGCTGACGACGCCTTCTGCCGCGCGAGGGAAGAGACGCGGGCACGACAGTCGCTCTAACAGCGCTGGCTCTGACGCCGCTCGCTCGCCTCGGGCTGGCGCGAGTCGGAACTTCCATGTTCATGCGTCGGGCAGCGTTTTGTGGGACCGGGGCAAATGGATCCGGACTCGCACTCCGTTGGCGGAGCAGCTTTTCCTCGTCACTAAGCTGATGCAGAGGCTTGCTGGTCTGGTATATCTTCATCGGTGATGATGGAGAGCGTCGAATGGGAATGAAACGGTCCCGGGAATATTTAGAGATCCGCGACTGGGTAGTTGCCAGAGCACTTAAAGACCGAATGCCAACCCGTTTGGGAATGCGGACTTGCGACATGCCCACTCTGGCGTTGGCAGCAGCTCGTTGGCGCGGCACGGTCAGGCCACGCGAAGCTTGACGTCCTTGAGGTGGCAGAGTAGGACTTCCATCGGCCGGTCCCACGGAATCCGAGTC
Organism: Lichina pygmaea; assembly: GCA_963422465.1. Lineage (NCBI taxonomy): Eukaryota > Fungi > Ascomycota > Lichinomycetes > Lichinales > Lichinaceae > Lichina > Lichina pygmaea. The sequence goes on from OY730170.1 coordinate 3,928,572, forward strand.
GGCAGCAGTGGAATACTGCTGGACCGGTCTCGGAACGCCTGAGGCAGCATCCTGTGTCGGCTCCTCACGGACCAAAGAAGACTCGACCGGTTCCGGAGATAGCGTCCTATCGCCACTATCAGACAGCGTAGAGAGATCAAACTCCATGAAGTTTGACGGAACAAGTGGCATCCTCTCCGCGCAGCCTTGTCTCAGGAGAAGCAGATGTTGAATAAAAGGACGAGTGCTATCTTCCTCTCTGATAAGATTCCTTGATAGACCAGAGCTCGAGCGATCACATCGGGCAGCAGGCTGCAACGAAGGAGTGAATTGGATAACGAGGGCCTTGACCGCGGAGGTGAATGGCAGCTTGATAATCCCTGGTTCAACGGAAGCAGCCCAAGCCTGGTAATCCAATGTAAATGGACTGAAGCCTTTAATGAACGGTTAGTCCTCTGGATAGTCACGCTGAGTGGCCGGATCCCGAGTTAAGCCATGGGAGACCAGTTCAAAGAGCCATGGGGAGGCGACAGGCAGACGAAATGGACGGCCCTTGACGGCAACGCGTCCCTTTGGTTCCGACCGGCCTTGTCGCTCCGCCGCAGGCTTCTATAAAATGACTGATGACGGCTAAAGAATGGTCATTACCATGGTAATGAATAGCGGCGAATGCGTGACCATGTGAACATGAGAGGAGACGAATGATCGATAGAAGCCGGGTAAAGCCAAGGGAACTCGAATGAGGCAGCTGCCTGCTCGGGTACATCCAAGGTCCGGCCCTCCCTTCGACAAAGGCAGTAGCCGTTGAGCTTGCAACAGGAAACAGCAATCGACCATGGCTAGCGTAAGTGACATTGACAGTTCCAGCCCGATCATCGTGGCCGCCTCGGCTGACGCCACCCGCCGACGGACTAGCATGGCGTTCCACGAACGAGCGTGGCCGAGAAGTCGGAAGAGGCTCGGCTGAGGGAGCTCGACAAGATCCAAGAGTACAGAGAGTCTGTGGATGAGCTGCAGGCCAAGGTGACGATCTCCGCGGCAGAGTATTGAAAAGAGCCGCAGCCGCGGCGGTGACAAAGGAGAAGCCCAAGAAAACTGATCTGTCTCGTCGTATAGGTCACCGCTGAAGAATACACAGCCGAAACTCTTGCCTTGACGTCCAAGATCCTGAAGCGCAACCCGGAGTACTACACTGTTTGGAATCACCGACGGCAAGTCCTGAGCCAAGGACTGTTTGTTCGTCACAGGTCGGATGTCTCCGTTAACAAAGGTGGCGTTGGTCACAACATCCACACGCCGACGTCATCGGCGTCCTCCGAAGCCTGCTCGCACCTGATCAGATCCGACCTGGCATTTCTCGTGCCGCTACTACGCGAGTTTCCGAAATGCTACTGGATATGGAACTACCGACTGTGGCTTTTGGAGCAGTCCACGGTTCTCCTCCCACGCCCTGTGGCTCGCGGCATCTGGGAGGAGGAGCTGGCGCTGGCGGGCAAGATGCTTGCGCGCGACTGCCGTAACTTCCATGGTTGGGGCTATCGTCGCACGGTGGTCGAGCGCCTCGAGAGCCCGGCCTTGTCACCGGAAGACCCCGAGGGCACGGGCAGGGGCAGGGGCAAGAGCATGGTCGAGGATGAAGTCGCATATACCAGGAGGATGATCGGGACCAACCTGTCCAACTTCTCGGCGTGGCACTATCGGACGACGCTGATCCCGCGTCTGCTCGATGAGCGAGGGGCTGATAGCGTGACGAGGCGGAGATTCATGGATGACGGTATGGCTGTTCTTCTTCCACGAGCACAATGCTCTCCTCTCTGCCATGCAAGCCTATACCCCCGGAGAAACCCAAGCTAAACAGGCTCACGTCTTTCAGAGTTCAAACTCATCACCAACGCCCTTTACACGGACACCGACGACCAATCGCTCTGGTTCTATCATGAGTGGCTCATGTCCAACTACACGTCCCCGCCATCGACGCACAGCGTCATCCAGGATCTGAGCCGGTCCGAGCTACGCTCGCACGTCCAGAAGCAGATCATGACGCTCGTGGACATGCTCGACGGCGCTGAGGACTGTAAGTGGGTATACGAGGCGCTGCTGCGCTACACGCTCGTGCTCGAGGCGGTCAAGCAGCATCAGCAACAGAATGATATCGAGTTCATCAACGAGCAGCATGGCGACGCTGGCGCACCGAAGACGGAGGCGGACCAGCACTACGAGCAGGCGCGCCGCTGGCTAGCCGAGCTGCGGAGGATAGACCCACTACGAAAGGGTCGATGGGACGACCTAGGATTGTCCCTGGGCAGCGATGCCCAGCATCAATCGTCCGAGTCACCTACTCTTTCTAGCTGAAATGCACGTGCGGCATACGCCTCCGCTTCCATGTATCGACGCACTATGACCATACACCTCGTGCTGTACTGTTACGTACAGACTACTACCCTACACGATCCTCTAGGCCGATGAGCGCTACCGGTCCAGAGAAGTCTCATTCCTGTCCGCAGCAAGGCCCGGCCAGCGTTAACCACCCGAGTCCCACTGCCCGCGCCCCACGGCTGAGCCCCTGAGGCCTTTTTATTTCAATCTTCCTTTCGGCTCTTTTGGCTTGGGAGATTCAAAGCGGGCGGACAACGCATACGACACGGATCACACAGACCGCACGGCTACCAACTGAAGCAGTAACCACGGATGTGATGCGTACGCTTCTGTACTGCTGTGCGTTGACATGGTGAACGATGATGGCAGCACTACATTGCTGTGGTTGGCACTCCCACGTGACTCGTACTGTACATCTGGGATAGTGCTCCATACACCTTGACTCCGTGAAAGTGGACCTGTTCTGTACCGCAAATCTGGATTTGCTCTATGCGTACCGTGAACCTGGATCTGTACTCTGCAAATCTCGTCCTTCATCCAACCTACTATCTAAAAGGATGTAGATCGGGGTAGAGGGACGATAGGGAGGAGAAGGAGAAGAAGAAGTAGTATACTTACTGTCCCCAAACCCCGACCTTCCCTGTGCCATGATCTGATCTGATCTGATCTGATCTGACCTGATCTTATCTCATCTGATTACTTTCGAGGTTGAGAAAAAGCAAGACAGCAGGACAGCAGAGGCCCTCCTTCCTTGCCGGAGCCCCCACTTGAACCCCCAACTTGACCCTCCACTCAAAACCGCCCTCCCCTCCCCTCCCTCCCTTCAAGGCCCTCCCTTACGTCACGCGTTATGCGTAGTCGGTCGATAGAGAGCCGTATTCAACCGTCGATACTAAAGGAGGACAGATAAAAGGGAGCAAAGGGAGCGGAGTATGGAGGGAGGAGGAAGAATATCTGCGATCAAAGGCGTGGGTAGGCTTGGAGAAGAGGTCGTTTGCGTTTGAAAACAAGGTGAAGTGGGGGATATATTAATATGATGCTGCTGATGATGATGATGCTAACAAGGAATGATGATGATGAAGATGAGTAATGATCACGAGGGCGACGATGAAGATGATGACGATTCTGAATGAAGACGCCGATGCCACATGCGTTGCCCACGCCCAGTACCCATACCCATATCTAAACCTCATACTACGTGCTATGCTATGCTACGCTATGTTATGCTATGCTGATGCGGATAGATTGAAAAACGGGTGCCAAAGAATACTCTGCTCTGGTTCGCCAAGAGAGAACAGACGCCAGGGTCAACTAGAGGGCAAAAAGGAAAGGGTAAAAGACGATTCGAAAGAACAAAACAGAAATGAAGGCGCAGAATGTGAGATTACTTCGGAGAGTATGACGAGAGACGAAGGAAGGGAGGAAAGAAGAGAGAAAAGGAGAGAGGAAAGAGGCGTGCATATCTGTGGCGCCCCCCTGTCAAGATGCACGTCTAGACAGTATCCAGCAGCGACTTCAGCGGTCGCAGAGGCATCGGCATGTCGTTCAGGTGTCCGTCGCCCTCGAGTTCGACGGCGTGTCCTGGTGGAAGAGTATCGTCGTCGACGACAACGGGCCCGTCGACAGCAGCCGAATCAGGCGGCAGCGGCTCGTACTTCCTGAGCTTGTTGGCTTGGTCCATGACCCAGTCGACCGCCGTCGCTCCGTCCCATCTTCGTCGGGTCTTCTTCGCCTTCCGAGCCGACTGCGTCTGTGCACCTGGTGTCTCCGCCCCGAGAGCGCCAAGGTTCAGTCGACGGCTCTTTGCCGCCACCTCGTCTGTCCAGTCGCGCCATTGCTCCCATTCTTCTTGTTGCCTCGTGATGCGCCACCGCGGCGTTGTATGCGCAGGCCGCCATGTCGACGGCTTGCTGGGCGTTTGCTGCAAATCGAGCATCGGCGTTCGAGTGAACGCACGCAGCATCTCGCCCACGCTATCTTTGCCTTCTGAGCGCACACCCTGCGCTATGGACTGCGCCGGTGTGGCTCGGCGAGGCAGACGAACTTCTGCCGATGACATGGGTTCCTTGAGCTCGAGCGCTCGGAGCCGCTCATTGTCGTCTTCGAGATACCGGACCGCTCCCTGAAGGAACGCAATCTCTGTCTCGAGCTCCTGAATGACGCGTTCGGCCGTGGCAGAGAGATCGATGCCCCCGTTGTTTGCGTGGCTCCTCGTGGGCGCCTCGTTTCCGCCCTCTAATTTCAACATTTCCCTCGATCGCTCCAGCTCGAAGCGGACCTGCTCCAGCTCACGGTTCCTGGCAGCCAAGGCCTCGTCAGAGCCTGTCTCTTTGCGGTGGCCCTCGGCGACGGCCTTCTCGAGCTCCGCAATTCTCTCGGCCTTGCGAGCAGCGTCCGTCGTACGGGCTTCGAGAAGCTCAATCTTGACGTTCGATTCCTCCACCGCCTGATCACGGAGCTTGAGCTGGGTAGAGGTCGCTTGGATGGTCTCCTTGAGGGTCTGCAACTTCTCTTCGACATCTTTGGGGACTCGCTCGGCAGCCCGCAAGTTCCGAGCTCGGACGATCCAGGGAGCGGGAGGACGCTCAAACTCCACTGTCCGGGATAGATCCGTGCCAAGGTTGCTCAAGTCGCCAACGGCTACAGCCAAACTTCGTAACCTGTCGCCGACGGTCTCGAGAGGCTGACTTTCCTTGACACCAAAACATGTGAACGCTGCTTGCTCAACTCTGTCGAGGATGGCAGTGTAATCTTTCACCACCGCATGATCCTCTGATGACACCAGATCGACGATGGAATTTCCAAGACTGGCCGAGTATGCCTTCAGTTCCTCGGCAGAGGTGACACACCTCTCAAACAAGGGCAGACTTTCAGGGCCAACGGAAAGGCATCTCGCCTTCAGCTCGTCGATCGACAGAGCAGCCTTGGTGATGACGACTTTGAGACTACGTGAGTGCATGACGGTATCGTCCATCTTCTTCACCAGCCCTTGCGCGGTCTCCCGTTCTTGTTCTGCCGGTGGCATTTTGGCCTGGAGGGTATCTCTCACGAAAGAGATTGCTGAGGAACAATTGTCGAGGTAACTTTGTACAAGCAACGCGCGCATATACACGTCGTTGGCGAAGTCGTTGAGGCTTTCTGGTAGATGCACCTCTGCTAAATGACCCATCACTGCCATCAAACTGTAAGGCGTGAGCTTCGATGGCCAAGCATAGGTCGAACGGATACTCACCGCTGCAGCTGAGCCGCACATTGCCTGTGGTCCAACTCATCCTGCCTCAGGGTGCCGACCCATCCGTCCAGAGTCCGCTCGACTCGCTCAAGCTCGTCGAGAGCAGTCTCAAAGGCGACAAACTCCGTAGCGGAGCACGAGCCCATGCAATTCACGAGGCGGTCGCACATGGCCGCCATCCAGAGCAGCTTGTCCAGCGCGTCGAGGACGACGAAAACGTCGCTCTTCTGGTCCGTGGTGCTGCGATCCGCCAAGTGCTCTTTCACGCCTCCATGCAGAAGCCTGGCCTTGAAGGCGAGACGCTTGAACCTGAACAGGGTCAAAATGGAGTCCCGCTCGGCCTGGAACGCCTCGGGAAGGAAGAGCTGCAGAACGGTAAGATGTTCGGACGCCTCCTGAGCCTCTAGCCGCTGCAGCTCCATGTCGATCGTCTTCATCTGCGTCCTCGCAGCGGCGGTGTGCAGCTTCATGTTCAAATCCATCATCGTCCGTGAGTGGCTCGTGAGCTCCGCAGCTTCCGTCTCCGTGATCTGCTTGGATGCTCGGAGGTCTTCCACGTCGCCCTGCAGGGTTCTGACGAGTTCACGGAAGCGCGACAGCGTGTACTCATGCTGCTCGATCGTCTCGCCCTGGCGAGCGGCTCGTCGCGCTTGCTCGGCCAGCAGAGAGTCTTTGTAGTCCACCTCCTCCTGCATCTGTTTCTCTGTTTCGGTGTGGTTCAGATCCAGCTCATCGCTGAGCTCCTTGAGACTCTCGAGATCCTCGATGGTGGCCTTGAGCTCGCTCATCTGCTCGCTCATGTTGATGTTCTTCTCAGTCAGCTCCTCGATCATCTCTTCGGCGCCGAGTGCCACCTCGAGCTGCTGCTTTAGGTCATCGACGCGCTCTTCCGAGACGTGGAGCTTTCCCTTCGTCTCGTCAAGCTGAAGTTTCACGACGGCCATTTCCTGCACGTCTGCTTCCAAGCCCTGCACTTGCAGCTTGAGCTCCGCTTCTTGCTCTTCGGTCATGTCTCGCAGGCGGATGAGCGCCTCTCGTAGCCGGTCGTTGCTTTTCTCCATCTGCAGCCAACCTTGGCTGGCCTTTTCCTCTGGGCTGATCTCCTCGCCCAACGCCTGATTCTCTTCCCTGAGCACCTCTACCTCCAGCTCCAGCTCCTGAGTCTTCGACTTCAGCGCCTCAAGCTCCGCCTTCAGCGCCTCGGCCGTCTCCTCGGCCATTTCGCGGTCGAGAGTAGCCATCTCAATCGCGACATCATTCTCCGCCTGTCCGACCATCGCCTCGTCCATCTTCGTCTCGGCTGCCTTGAGCTGCTTGCGTAACTCCATGATATCTTGCTGCTGCGGCTGGTACTTGGCCTGAAGCTTCTGTATGATGTTCTCGAAGCGATCGCGTTCAGACTGTATACGGTCGAGGGACTTTAGTCTGTCCCTATCCTCCATTCGCTTCTTCTCCATCAGGCGTAGCTTCATCTTCAATTCCTCCACCTCCTTGCTCGTCGCGATGCCAGAGGCTGTTGTCCGGTGACTGGGCTGCGGTGAAGTGCTTCCCTGGGCTGGTGTGGCGCCTCTTGAATGCGGGGTGCCGCTCGCGGCTGAGAGCGGAGATAGAAGCGGTGAAAGTATCCCTTGGGAGGCCGTGTCCGACGGCATGCTCGATGGAGGGCTTCGAGCCGGAGTCGCATCACCGCTCGTCTCGCTATCCGCAGCGGTGATACCGGTATCCTGACGACCAGCCCTTGCCAGGTTCGATGGCCTCAGATTCGACTCGGTGCGAGACCTAAACAACACGCGATCTCGAGGGTCGGTGGAGGCATTAGTCGTGTCACTCGCTCTTACCGGGCCTGGTAGACCAGCGATGGATGGACGAGAGGGTCGAGTAAGCTTCGCTTGGATGGCTGACGGTCGGCCCGTATGCCCCTGGCCGATGCTCGGTCGAGCCCGGGCACCTTGAGATAGAGCACCCAAGCGAGACGGCGTGGGAGCGGATGCCGTTGCTAAGCCAATCCCTTTTGTAGGTGACTTGGGCGGAGACTAAAGCATTGCGTGAGCCAGCACTTCATTGATACGTTATACAGCAACTTCACCTGTGATCGCCCGGAACCCGACGTTGAGCCTTGTGTGGACGTGCTCTGGCGCTTGACGGGCATGCTGGCTACACTCTGCCTCTTCAGAGCGCTTACACTGGCCCGAGGCCTAGTTGGCTTTGTTGGAGATAACCCGTTGGGCCTGCTTCCAGTGTCCGATCTTTCAGGCCGAACATGGGCAACGGCAGCTGGCCGCACAAACATGCCATGCATGGATTTGCAGCTGAAATATCGGGCTCCTTGTACGGAGCCATCATTTTTGCCCGTAGGGGATGGAAGTTCGATGCCAACCCAATCTCCTGGAGCAAAGCTGGTTCCACCGACGAACCTGACGACAGCTTTTCGGCCGTCTTGTAACTGGACCGTCTGACCAGCCTCGAGGGTAGCTGTTTGTTCAGTCATGATGCTTGGTTCAATCTGACAACGCCATGGTGCAGAGTAGAGTTGTTCGAAGGTGTTTTGACGCGTTGCAACTGCTTCGCGTGGGCGACAGTGTGTTGATGACTCAGAGCTGAGTCAGTCTCCCCCGTATCATTAGGCGTACCGTAGGGCTGAGTTGGCTTACTAAGCAGACCTGTTTGAATTCCCAGTTTGTTTTCTACTGTACCGTACGTTAAGCAGAGGTGCCAGCTAGCCAAGCAATAGTGCTGGGATGGCTGGAGGGGGCTTGAAGGCGGACCACCATCCCCCGCCGCCCCACAAACCCAGATCCCGGAGATTGTAGGTGGAAGCCGGAGGCCGTCCCCCATAAGAAGACAGCACTCCACATGCATGCCAGCTTACTGAAGGCGCACATCAGTACGTTACGTACGTAACATTCTGATGTAGATCCACACAGGCAAGATAGGCCTTGCCACCTTGTTGCACAAATGCCGGGTGCCAGGCTTTGCTTCGCTGACCTACCCCTGCGGGTAGCAGTAGGAGACTGCCAAGCATGTGATTCTAGATTGCTCATGTTTTGCTAGGAAGCGATAGGCTTTGCGCCGGGCAGTCGCTACTGGTACTACTGACTTCTAGCTACTCACATCAGACCACCAAGCAGCCACCGCTCTGACAACATAGTTTCTCCACCTGGACCTCCTACTCCACTTCCCCTGGGCCCGAGATCAACTCCCTCTTCTTGCTTGACTGCCCAACAGTCTCTTCCTTTGTTCATAGCATCTCGGTAGGAGCCGCAGGGGAAGTTTTTGCTCTACCCGTGCCCATGGGGGGGCAATACCCTCCTCCTCCCACCCCCTCGGTACGTCCGGAACACCCTCTCTAAGGAGAGGGTGTCTATCACCGGTACAATACTATCACCGGTCCAATACATTTTCTGGGTAGAGTCAACTGCAATACACATAACTCCACAACACAGCGACTGAACAGGAATGTAAGTAGCTAGTTTTATTCCTCTATATCTCTTCTATAATCTGTGAAGATTTAGGCTTCTCTAGATTTTTGTGGCATTACTGAGAAGTTACAGTCGTGATCGCTCAAGAATAAATTCCCACCAACATCAATTTTATAACACTTATAACTCCGCAAACAGATAGACAGCCCATAATTTTTATGTGCCTATCTGATTCCCCTGCTCTTTTACTATCATCCCTGAGGCTACAAGTCTTTCTTGATCTTGCTGGCGTTGTTGAGTAGCTGCTGTAGCTACCGTAGCTACCTTAGCTACCATAGAAACTTGAGTTGCTCGCTTCACTTCTCTCAGATATGTGCACTTTTCATCACTCCTTCTTGTTTTATAGTTCTTCCACTACCATGGCATGAGAAAAGGCCTACAATTCCAGAGATTGTAGTGCAGAAGCAGGCGAATCAAATGAGCCACTTACATTTCTATTCAGTGGCTGTGGTGTGGAGTTATATACATTGTGGTTGACTCTACCCAGAAAATGTATTGGACCGGTGATAGTATTGTACTGGTGATAGACACCCTCTCCTTATTCCGGACGTACCCAAGGGGTGGGAGGAGGGGGGGTATTGCCCCCCCATGGGCACGGGTAAGGTCAGGTGACTATCACATGACCTGGAAGTTTCCTTACCAAAACCTCGTAGCGGCACAATCTACGTAAGTAGCTTAGCTAGCTTTAGAATAGAGTACGGTAAGGGAAGCCCCCCCCCCGAAAGCGGCTTATACCATTGGACAATTGATCTAGTCGTACGTTACGTACGGAAGTACGTATCGTAGCGGATGGCAGCAAAACAAAGTGCACTTAAACAAAGTTCTTCTATGGGTATGGAGACGTTTGATCCAGGTGGTGGTACGAAGGGGTACATCTGGCTATTGGGATCTGAGCGGTGTGGCGTTCGAATCCCGGGTCGTCCATCGTCTTTTTGTTCTCCTTCGACCTTCGCACAGGTAGGACACCCACCCACTGATACGTACGTAGCGTATCCAGGCTGTCTTCTATCAAGTGATCTTGTCGCGTGCTGCCTTATAATTCATAATCTAGATGAGTTCCTTGTTTGCGCCGAGTGTCTCGACAGCCTCAAACTCGGATTCGAAGTGGCAGTCGTGTACCTTAGAGCACTGCCCCTTACCGATCATCGTACGGAGTTAAGTACGAGTGGAGCAACCAATGACATGTTGAGTCATCAATATCTACTTGTTTGGATGAAGGATCATCAATTGACTCTGTCACGCCAATACCGACGTACTCCTCTGTGTGCGTTCTGTTTGCTTTACGAACGCGAGTAAGGCCCCCCACTCTCCCTAGGCGTCCGCTCGACAGCTGAGTATACGAGACTGCGTGAGGCATGGGTGGCTAGGTACGCTAGCACGGCTAGAATTCCGAAAGCCAGCTGCACCCTATACGAGCGGATTTAAGCATAAATCTCATCCGGTGTCTTTTTTTCCACGTTATATATCGACCCCAGTATGACGGGCCTGTGTCGGTAGCGCATCGATCGAGCCTGGGCCGTGCTGGTGGGAGTAGGTCTGCAGGATATGCTGGCAATCTTTGCCGTAGTAGCATGCGGTTATCTAAGCTTGCGCTGAATGGAGCATTGGCTACAGCGATATGCGCGCGAACTCTAGGGCAGCTCGGCGGGGCCCAGCTCCTTGCACGTAGCCCTACCGACTCTGGTGAGCACGATAATGATCGCCACCTGTCCGCCCCATCGAGGGAAACCAACATGCAGACTGACACAGCCGAATGCGCTAGGTAAGGTCGAGGTATCTCGGCCAGAAAAGCCGATCCACGATCGTCTGTCCGAGCTTCGAGGGCAAACATACTGGGAGGTGTTCTGGACACAGAACAAGGATAATCGTCCCGATGACGGTGCCAATGTTGATGTGTGCGTGAAGAACTGGTTGACATGGGTACGGAGCAAGTTTGCGAAGCGTCGTCGAAGCAGACAATTTGTCTTGTTGTGCACAGACAAGCTGACCGCACGACTCAATTGTTAGTTAAGCGACCATGGAGAGCGTGAGCCATCAGCACATAAAACGTGGATCCGATCAAGATGCACGACGATATTCGCCAAGAAAGCGCGGCGCCATCGACTGAGGATTGCTCGTCTTGCAGACGCAATAGAGATGACGAACGAGAGAGCGACGGAAGTAGCTCGAGCAAGGAAATCTCGGAACCGTAACCAGACTTGGGCGAGGTTACAGCGGCGACCGAGGACGACACGGCCGGATCAAGGCTCAACTCCAGATTCCTGGAAGCCAACCCAAAAAGATGTCAGAGAAGCGAACAAATGGGCAGAAGCTGGAAAGGATAATCCGCACGCGGTACCTCCCAGCGGACTGGATGTTGAAGAGTGCGTCGACAACTGGTTGGATTGGGTACGTACTAAGATACCCTTCGTACTGGTATGGCTGGTGCTAAGAGAAAGGGGTCGATGTGCAGTGGGCAAGGACGGAAAATATTACACCTGTTCGCATCGCTTGGTGTCGATGGAACTGCGAACGCATCTTCGTGGAGCACGAAAAAGCCGCAAAGCGAGTTGGGAGAGCAAATCCTGGAGATCTCGAGAAGGCCCAGCAGCTGGTCGATGCCAGGGCCAAGGAAAGGCAGATCACCACTCCGAGCTCAGACCCGGCTGGTGACACCCAACAACAAAGCAGATTTATCGCGAATGTTCTTGAAAGTGCTAGGTCAGCGCTGTTTGGTGGGCAAGGTCGTACTGCTCCTGGGGGAGGGGTGAGGAAAGTCCCAACGTTTCAAAGAGGGTTGGGAAGGCTTTGAGGCAATAGTACCGTGTAGATGACAACAACATCAGCCACGCCATCAATCTTCATGAGCGAAGTATACCATATCTGCCAGTAGGGAGGTCCATCTGCCTGGTACGCCTGGTTCAAGCTTCGATACGTAAGATATGTACTTACTGTACGTACTAGAGTAGGTACTCGTACGTAACGTACCCATACGTACGGAAATACATATGTACGCACCGGTACATTCGTACTTCACAGTACGGAGCCCATGTTCGTATCGTACTGTACCTTCGCACGAGTAGTGGCCGTCCCCCGACCGGGACAAGGGTAGTTGCTGTGCTTGCCTACTGCGAGCATCTATGTATTTTACTGGCGCTGCTCCAGACTTGCGGCCCTGCGCAGGATGGGACTTCGTATGGTTTTCTGCTCCGGACCGGTAGTGGTGTAGATTGCTGACTCGGACTTTGGGCAGGTGATGGCTGGCTGTATCAAAGGTTTTAAGAAACAGTGCTCGCTATTGGTGTTAGGCTACATACGAGTACTGTACGTACGGAGTACGTATGTACTCCCGTACCTCTGTACGTATTACGGAATCCTGAAGTACGTATGTACATAACGTACGAGTACTTCCCTATGGAAGTATGCACTCTGTACTCCGTATAGTACGTACGTATGTATCTCATCGTGTGCCGCAAGCATGCACCCTCGACCGGAGTTGCGCAGGTACTTCGCACCCTTCCGCGCCTGTGTACAAGTACAAATGGATTGATCAATGGATATTCAAGGAAGCCCAGATGCTGCGATGGGGATGACTAGGCGCCTCGGAAGAACGTTGTCCCTAATTTGCTACAAAGACGCGTTCTTGGATCTAGCTAGGGGATCGTGGGACCTTCTCTAATTATACAAGACTTGTAGTAATCAATCTTATTGGTCTCATCCATCTTCCTCTGTATCCTTGATCGACCTATGCCTATAGTAGGCTGGGCCTGTCATCTCCCTTCAATCTTCTTTTTGTGTGTGTGTCCAGCTGGCAGAACGCCTGGGACTCCTTCGCCTTCCACTGTGGGGAGGCCGACGGCCGACAGTGAAAGTGAGCGGTTGTCTGTTGAGAAGCTGTTGGTTGTTGAGGAGAGTTGTCAATTGAGAAGAGTTGTGTGGGAGAGTTGTGTATGAAAGATCCTGTAGGAAGCGAATCATCGTGTATGAGAGATCCCGTAGGAGGTGAAGAGTTGTGTACGAAGAGTCCTGTAAAAGGGGTGTCTGTAGCTGGCAAGTTGTCAGCAGAGGTGCGAGAAGTTGACAATTTGTTGAAGATTGAGAAAGTGCCTGTAGCAGTCGCAAAGCTTTGTAAGGAGGAGAGGTCCACTCAACACAAATTGGCCAGAAGGAGATCAGCACTGACGATCAGGTCCTTGTGGGAGGTTACGGATAATAACTCTGCAACTGAGAGCTCGATAGCCTCAATCACTACCGTCTTGTCTCAAGAGCCTTCGGCAAGGCAAAGGTTCACGGTAGAGGAAGCTCCGGAAATCAACACCTTATCAGCTTCATTCTCAGATCTCCGTATCTGCAAACCAGAGGAGCCCAAACACACATCAGAAGGCTCATCCAAGGACCCAGTGTCAGGGGAGTCATCCAAGGAGCTGTCCTCCAGCAGGTCAGGGTCAGAACGGTCAGGCCCTTCACGCGGATCGGCATCCAATGAGCCAACCGTGAATATGGCCAAGGACGAAGATGAGAGGGCTGCTCAGGCCGAGGGTTTGGAGGAGGTGTCACTGGCCTTTGAGCCTCACACCCTGCACTATTTCCCACCGTTCAAAGGGAAGGAGGGCTCTGATGCCAGCAAGTGGCTCAGACAGTTCACTTATCAGCTTGGCAAGAAGCCCAACGGTCAGCCAATTCCTCCAGCTCAATGGCTGTACATCTTCGATGCCCACCTTAGAGGCAACGCCGCGGTCTGGACCAAACAGAACATCACGGTCAAGGAGATGCTGTCAGACGTGTACATCGAGGACGCAACGAAGGAAGATGTCAAGACGGTGAAAAGGTTGTTCCTTGAACGGTTCGACACCACTGAAGATCTCAATTCCACCGAATCCCTTCATGCCCTGCAAACCCTGAAGCAGAAGGAGGGTGAGAAGTTGGAGGTATATCTCCAACGAACTCGGTCGTTGCTGGAGAAGTCAGGGGGTAGAGATTACCCCGAGAATGGCTCAGTTCCTCGTCCTAGAGACACCCTTCTACCACTTGCCGTGGAGAAGTTTACCTCCGGCTTGTTGGACGAATATCTTGCGGAGAAGGATTTTTTAAGAGGCAACCCAGCCAAGGACTCGTTGATGTTCACCTACAACCTGGCGAAGGAGAGAGCGGAGCATCTAGAGAAGAAGGCGGCCCGCAAGTTAGCCAAGCAGTTCGAGGAGAAGGCAAAGTTGTGCGAGGAAGCTGCGGTCCGTTACATCAAGGACGGCCGAGTCCCTCAGTCAGTTCAAGAAGCTCTCGTTGGGATGAAAGGTCTGGACATCACCGAGGAGGACTTCAGACGCCAGAAAGCTACGGCGGCTATAGCGAGAGAGGAGAGGAAAGGGAGGGGACCTCCCCAACCCCGTCAACCTCCTCAGCCACCCACATCTCAGCCACCAGCATCTGGAAACATCCAACAAGCTGCCCATCGCAGCACCAGAAGATACTGAAGCACATGCACTGGGTCTGCAAGCCAGTGGGTATAGAACGACTTCTGAACCGCTGCAGATCTCGGGCATCATTCGATGGGGCACAGTGTTGCTCCTAGTCGAACCCGATCGGGGCCTTTCTTGCTGAGACGAGCTACGGCAGTCCGACGCCCCGGACGATAAAACTGTTTGCCGTGGTCTGTCTTTCACACCCAGGCTAGCAGGTATCTCGGGCCAGAAACTGGAGTCGGCAGTTCAGCAGCTTGGGAAGTTGGACATTCAGGTGTACCCTCAACTCTGTTGCTTCGATCAACCGTCGTCATGGGAAATCGTCGGGAGCTCTCGCCTGTTTGGGCGGCTTGCTCTGACTGCGGTTGCGCTCATGCTTGTGACGTTCCTCGTCAGGCTCTACCGGGCTCGTCGATTCTTTAGGCGTCTCCGAAGCCAGGGCCTTGTAAGGCCTCGCCATCACAGTCCCGAGTCTGCGGAGCTTGATCCTATAACGACGAACCACTCGTGGCCACTCGCTGACGAAATGATGTATCAAGCCAATGCTACCTCGTCATCCCATCTTTGATCATGTACTTCTTACCGCCAGCGTGCTTGGGAAGCTGCCTAGAGATGCCCATGGCCACTATCTCGTAGACCAGATCAGACAGCGCTATCCGGATCTGGGCCCGATCTACTATCTGGACGCATGGCCCTTCCGACCTCCCTTGCTGGTCGTCACCTCCCCGACGCTGGTATCCCAGTTCATCCAGGATGTCTCGCTCCCGAAGCACGAGGGCATGCGTCACTTCCTGCGTCCTCTGACGGGGGAGCGCGATCTGGTCTCAATGGAGGGCCAGCTCTGGAAGACGTGGAGGAGCATCTTCAATCCGGATTCAGCTCGAGCCACCTGATGACGCTCGTGCCCAAGGTCATGGACGAGCTGTTGACCTTTCGTGAGATCGTAGCGGAGCATGCGCAGAAAGGCGACGTTTTCTCGATGGGACGAGGCCACGATCAACTTGGCGATCAACGTCATGGCGAGGGTAGTCCTACGGGTCGAGATGCCATGCTCGCGGACCACGACACCATGGCCAGCACCATATTCTACGTTTACTATCTGCTCTCGAAGCACCCGGCGACCCTGCAGCGGGTCTGTGCTGAGCACGACAGCGTCCTTAGCCGGGACCTTTCCTCGACGGCCTCGCTGACCGTGGAGAAGCCACATCTACTGAGCCAGCTTCCCTACATAATCGCCGTCATGTGAGAGACACTCCGGATCTTCCCCGCGGTCACTGCACCGCGGGCCGGCCAACCGGACTTCTTGATCGTCGTTCCGGACGGCTGACAGTACATGACAGAGCACTGCCTTGTGTGGTGCAACCACCACACGCTGCACCGCAACGCGGCTTTCTGGCCGCGGGCCGACGAATATGTGCCGGAGCGCTGGCTTGTCAGCGCCGACAACCCACTACACCTGATCAAGAATGCCTGGCGTCTGTTTGATTTCAGACCACAGAACTGTCTCGGCCAGGAGCTCACCCTTGTTGAGATCAAGATGATCATGGCTCCGACCTCGGCGCGACCTGGAAGCGTGTGACGCCTATGACGAGTGGGACTGAACACACACCGGCGGTGGCTCATCGTCATCGTCAGGCAAGCCATCGTCCATCAAAACATCAGCGGCGAACACGCCTACCAGATCTCGCTCGGAAGTGCCCACCCGAACAATGTTTTATCTTGTCGTGTCTCATTTTCGTTGAGGATATGAGCTCACAAACGAGCATGATCGTGTGGTGTGATACTATTCAAGATCTTCTCCAAAAGAGAAGGTGGTCATGAGTGGTTTATTTTGCATCAAAGGAGGGAGCAAAATAATTCAGAGCTTGCTGGTGATCCATTAAAATCAGTTGATTGTCAAAGTCATTCGTCTATTCTAGGGCATTGAATCCTGGAGGCACCTTCGGGATGGAGTACACCTCAGTTTGTACGACTCACGTATTGTACTGTACTTCATTTTCACATGTAGGAACATGTCTTTCCCCTCTTTGTAGACATCTGTCATGCCAGGTATATCATGTACTCTGTACCAATCTCGTACAAACAGTGTGCATGACAACGTCGACCAATCAATCACAGACTGAGCCCACGCTACCGGTACGGTAGCCATGGAGCGGTGGTGTAGGTTGTATTAGTCCGTAGTTCCGGTAACCATCTCTAAATCACTTAACTCTGATACAGTCAGAGAAATCTACTTGGCCTGCATCTAGTGCGGGACTACTGTACGAGTACGGGAGTACGTGGTTATTTGCTTGGACAGCGACTGGCTGAACGTCAAACATCGAGGGGGAGAAAGCTGCTTATTAATCAGTCCATTGAACCTCTCTACCGGCCTAGCTACCGTACCGCACCTGACTAAGCGACTGTAACTGACTAAGCAGCCCCTCCCCGCCTCCCCCTCCCCCTCCCCCTCCTTTTGCTGGCCTACGGCTGGTATCCTGGTGTTCAGCTGGTATTCCCGAATGGTGGTACATACGTATCACTTTCCGATTACGGAACGTACTACTGAAAAGTATTGCACTAGAAGGTGGCATTGCTTATGTTTGGTGCGACTCGAGGAGTCATGGACAGGGTATTGGTGAAGAACAAGGATAACAGCCACAGCGAATAGCTCGAGTTAGAACATAATACCCGCGCCATGGGGGGGGGGGGGGGTGGGGCAGATATCGCCTCCTCCCGTCCCTTCGGTATTTCCGGAACACCCCTCCTCCCGGGAAGGTGCCCGACAGTTCAACGGTCCGCTAGCAAATCTTCAACTTCACAAGCTTATAGCTCCACACCGGAACAACTAACCGAAAATCCAACCGGCTCATTTGATCTCCCTGCTTCTGCTCTATTATCTCTGAGATTATACGTAGACTTCTCTAGATTCTTTTCGGTGGTGCTGAGAAGCTGTTCTGCTAGAACGTTGATATCTTTGGCTCGCTCCGAGATGGTGACTTTCCCACGGTCGGAGTTGAAACATATAGCTTTCCTGATGTAAGCATCAGCTTCTTCATTGATTGATTGATTGTATTCCTACACTATTCTAGCACTAGTGTATCTAGGCTATGCTGGGTCCACTATGAAACCAGGCTAGGAAAACCCCTAGGGGTGAAAAATCTCTCCCTGCAGCGCCTTGCTAGCGCTGTCCTAGCGAGTCACTGTGGAACATGGGGGGGTGGCTGACTAGTAGCCAGCTGTCAGCTGCTCCTGAGCACAGGAGAACTGGGGAAGAACACCGTGGCGTAGGATCCACGCTGTAAGGGCGGCGGCGGGCCGCGGGCGCGAGATCATCACCTGGTAGTCGGTAGTGGAGGTCGCAGCGAAAAGGCTGCAGCGTGCGCGTTGCAGCTGTGGACAGTCCATCACAACATGCCTGGCAGTCTTCCACTACGCCCCGCAGCTGCAGGCCGGCGTCGGGAAGTCGGGGACCCGCCGCTTGCAGAGGAAGGCTGCCAGCCCAATCTTACCTGTCCGGACTTGTGTCAGGATGCTGCTCTGGGCCTTTGACAAGCCGGCGCGGAGCCGGAGAGCCGACCGGTATGGCATCTTGTCGGGTATCAGCTTCTTCATACGAGTTGGCGATGTTGGGTAAGTTGTATGAAAACATACTTGAAAATTTGAAGACTTGAAGATACAAGTGGTCGGTCGGTGGTGGAGAAGAAGGACAAGGATGGTGACAAGAGCTCAGACTAGGAGAAATAGGGGAATATCTTTTGACTTTTGTTGACCACATGGGAATATCTCCGAAAACCTTCTGTCACGGGCTTCCGGTGGGCTGTATCAAAACTAGACAACAGAGCTATTGCGCATTGGCTGATGGTGTGTGAGGTTTGGCGACCTAGTCGGTCCCTGCAAAATCTCGTCAGCTACAGTACAGCTTACAGTACGTTGCTGCTGGACTCTCCAACTCACCGACTCGACTTCAGAGTAGATATTACGTTCGACTCGAATCCCTCGCGAGCTGGAGCGGTCTGAATGCGACCATGGCTCGCCATAGTCGTCCGTTACACTGTCGCCCACAAGCGTCGAACCCCCAGTCTGGGTCGGGGACCGTCCGCCTCGAATGAGCGTCCTGATTCCCGTCACGGTTGCTCGCGGGATCGCAGGGAGCTCCTTTTCTCCGTGAACGGTGTCACCGCTTACGTTGCGTCCGGCCTTCCCGTCGAAGACCGCCTGCAGCCGCTTCTTCTGACGGCTCGTAATGGATGGCTTTTTCGGAGACTGCTTGTCGCCACCTACGTGTGCGACGAACAACGAGCGAAAGGCGATCAGGGTCACCATGACGATGGCAACACATCCCTCGGCAACGTGCCAGAATACCTCTCACACGATGTCGACGGTGCCCATAGAGCTACGGATGCCGGCGATGCGGGTCACCGCAATCATGATCATGATGATCGACAGGCAGAGGGACGAGGCCAAGGCGAGCTTCCGGCTGGTCTTGATCTGTATCCGCCACAAGAGGCAAACGGGGATAGCCATTACTGGAGGTGAACGTGTGAGCAACTGCCTTCGGCCAAGGAAATGCTTCAAAAGGCAAGCGATGAGTCGACCCACTCAATATATCCGTGATGATGTCGAGGGCGACCGATACAGACCCGTACGCGATGATCTTCTTGGTCGAGGACGTATAACCACATAATACTGCATAGCATCGTCAGCGGTTGGGGAAGGAAAGCAGTGACGGCAGCGAACAATCGAGCTTACATCCTCTGAGATCGAAGTAAGGGCACGGCAGAAAGATGGCGACGAAGGCAAAGACCCAGGCCGCGAGGGTTGCAATCGTAACAACCCACCAGAATATCACCATCATCCGGACCCGCTGGACGAGGAGGCGGAAGAAGAACAGGAAGCTGAACTTGACCGAGAAGATGCTCGTCCAGATGAGGGCGAAAGCGATACTGCCCCACTTGTGGAACCGTAACGACAGGTTGATAAAGGAGGATAGCAGCACGGTCGAGGTCTTCCCCTTGACGGCGGCGTCGACGATGAACATCGAGTCCAGGAGCGAGTAGAGCAAGCCCATCGCCACGACGAGACACGCGCACGCGAAGAGCAGGAAGACGTCGTCTATGAGAAACTGCTTTTGGACGCGCAGGCGGATCGCGATTCGAGCTATTGTGAAGGCGAGAGCAAGCGCGAAAAGAAGCGCCGAGACGGCCTGCCACTAAGTCAGCAAGCTCCAGTGCCCTCGAACGACAGAGCCAAGATATCGCCGATGGAACACACCGTAAAAGTCGTTCGATGGATCCTGCCAGCACCGTCATCGGCTGCCATCTCGGACATCCGACTGGTCTCTCGACGGAATCGGTCGTTGATTCCGACCCAGCAGCTTCAATCTCACGGAAGCCCCAGGTGGGGGGACGCGAAAGGCGGTCCTCCACATCATATACATAGGCAGTCGGGCAGATCTTCGGGCAAGGATCCGACACAACTGGGGAGTGTATGACAGTCGCATTGTCGGTGGGCACCCACCCTGCACGCTTCGTAGAACCACGAGGCGACAGTCTCGTCAGGCAAGTTGTTGGAGCCTATTCCGGTGGACGATGAGGAGCATCGGGCTGGTCCAACATCGAGCTACTGTAGTTGCAGGTGTCTGCCCTAGACGAATCTGCCGTGTACGAGTAAGCAACGCGAAACCACAAGGCCATGAAGCCTTCGAACGGTCGCCGGCGAGTGGCACATTCCGCATCAGGCTAGCGTATGTGCCTTACCCGTGCCATGGAGGTGTATTACCCCCCCATGGCACGGGTACTATGCATCCACGGCATCGTGACACGACGCACCACAAGTTTCAGTACCGTACTTTAGATCGTCGCAGTAAGTTTGATCTGAAATCAAAACTATACCTCCGCTGAGTAAGCAAATCAGAACAGCTGTTTGCGGCATAGGCTGAGTGACGTAGGGTATCCGTGATCTGTCATGTGCCGAGGCATGTGAAAGGGACACAGATCCACTGATCGCTGCGGTGCCGAGAACCCTACTTAAGAGCCGTGAGACAACTGTCCACCACCGTTGCTCGCAAGCCTCATCGATATCGCCGTCCCAACTGCTCAACATGCCACCAACTTTCACCCTCGCGGACGTGCAGAAGCACAACAAGGCAGATAACCTCTGGATCGTCGTGGATGGAGATGTGTATGACCTGACCAGCTTTCTGGAGGAGCATCCTGGTACTACATATCCATGGCCCGACCACTCGGCAATGCAGTGATATCTTGAGCTGACCGACGCTACAGGTGGACGGAAGAGTAAGGCCGCTGCCCCGCTCGGTCGTCCGGCGTGGCGCGGCGCGGCATAAATGCAGCCGCTCGCACGGAATAGCGTCTGATCCAGGACCTGACAGCTTTCTTTAGTTCTCCAGCGTGTCGCCGGCAAAGATGCGTCCAAGCAATTCTGGAAGTACCACAATGCACACATCCTTGAGAAGTACCGGCCGCGTTTGCAAGTCGGATCGTTGGACAGCAAACAAGCGGGCGTCAAATCGGCTACCACCCCGCCGAAGACGCTGCCAAGTGGCGATAAAGTAGCGCCGGTCCCGACCGAGGCAGATCTAGACAAGACCGGCCAAGGACGCACACCTGCAACGGAGGTGGGACCACTATCCACGGCGCCGGTTCCTGTAGAGGGCGATGTCGCCAAGCCGCCTGGAGAAGATGACTCCAAGCGGTCCAGGGTCGGAGCGAGGGAAAAGGACGAGGCGTGGACCGAGAAGCCGGCCTTGTACGGCAAGGAGTTTCCGAAAGTGAAGTCGAAGCTGTAGATGTCATGTTGCCTTCGTTGTCGGCATAGCGTCTAGCATTTTCTGGTGTGTTCATGAGTGGGAAGGGGATTGTGGGAGTGGAAAGCATCTGCTAATTATACCTTGCCAAGCTGGATGCAGACGTGTAATCAAAGTATTCAAGTTTGTCGTTTATATGGCCGTACATTCGTATCTGTTGGACCTGTGCCATGCAGTACTGTATGTATCTGGCTCTTGAAGGCCAACCGGGACGACTCCATAACGTCAACCTGAGCTAGCAACCTGAGATATATCTGGATGACAAAGCATGTTTTGTGGCACCTTAACTTCTTTACCGTACCTCTTATACTCTTCTCGAAAAGATGAGGGCAGTGCCTATATGAAGGTGCTAATAGCTGTAAGCTACCCTAGAGCTACTCCAGTCGTCGTTCTTCGGTAGTGGGCATCGGTGGCGAAGCAGGAGGGCAGGGTCATTGATGAAGAAGATAGCTTTCATCACGATTCCAGGCTGACGTTGCCACAGGGAGGCTGTCCGTCGATGTTTGACCTCGGCGCTAAGCGTGCGTGAAGCTGATACGTCAGTCAAGACCTGGAGACCAGGGCATGGGGCATGAGCATTCTCGTTGCGTCGTCGCTGAGGTCAAAGCTTCCTCAAATCTCCCAGGCCAATCAACCTCCTTCGTCGATCCCGAAGACGGTCTCGTCCGGGTCAATTCCCTCAGGACGGGTCTCATTGGTGGTCAAACCCGCATGAGATGCGCCTCCGAGGTGCAGCAAGCTATGGCCGAAACTGCACTCGTTACCGCTCCTGGTCTTGTTTTTTATTTCATTTTATTCTTACTGTGATTTAGCTGGTGTGCCATGCAGAACTTCTAGATACATGCCTGTTTTCTCAGAAGACCTCTGAAGGAATAAAACCTGGTCTTGTAGCTCCAGCGCGAGGGCGCAGACATCCTTCGCACATGCCTCTCTAATACGGTACTACCAGAGTCATGCAGTCTGCAGGTCATGGCACACATCTCTGATGCATCGTCCCGATCATTCTCGTCTGCCACTGCCTCTGCTTCTCAGCTGCCTCTTAGTGGATGTTGTTGGCGCTCTGTAATACGCCGTGACGCAAGAACAATAGTCCTGGCGGACTCACCGTCGTACGTACTCGTATACGCACATAGTACGGAGTACTCCGTACGGAGCACGGAGATACTGGTACCAGATTATGACGAAAGTAGAGATAGGGAAGTACGAGTACAAGCGGAGGTCAACTGCGGAGCCGCACTGTCAAAGCCCTGGAGCCCAGTGCTCGTATACGTCAGCGGCGAAAACTCAATAAATATGAGAATACTGACTCGGCAGACTACTAGCAGTAGGGTACGGTACGGTATTCCTTTACCGGTACGTATGTACGTATTACCGTTACAGTCGTCTCCATACCAATCCCGTTAGTACGAGGTACTTAGATACAGTACGCACCACTATGTTCTGTGCCACTCGGCGCGTTAAGTACGGTACATACGTACCAGTGCTGGATGCACCACATACCGGGGCAACATGGTCTGGTCCACGCGTTCGAAGGAGAACGAGGATCCGTTCGACCCATTCCGGGCCGAGCGTTTCGTCATATGCCGTACGGTACTTACGTAACCCGGCGATGGCGCAAATCCTTGCGGCAGAGCCGAACATAAAAGCAGCAGAGCTGCGGAGACTCGAGACGGCCCATGGACGAGCCGCCAAGACCACCACCGCCCACGGCGCCCTTGCCGCCAGTCGACGCTCCTTCCTTCTCTCTCGACGGCCTCCGCGGCGCCTTTATTCCTCACCGTACGGTGGCGGGCACAAAATGTGTTCAGGACGTCACTTTACAAAGCATGAGATTCTGCTCAGCATGGCGATCATTTCTCCAAGGCCCTCCCCTCAGTGGGAAGACGGATCGATCTCTTCTTCGTCTCGTCCACGACGAAGGGGGTCGATCCTCCACTTCTCCCTTCTCATATCAGCTATGTCTCGTGAAGCCCGTCAAAGGATTATTCTTCTTGAATAAACAGACTTAGTATTGTTCTTCTTGATTGTACGCCTATCGTCGAGAAGTTGCCATCTCTGTTGAGTCCACGACAAAGAGGATCAGTTCTTAAGCACTTGGTCCCTCACCGCATGGATCATGTCCTAGCATACCTACCGTAGCTAGAGTCAGGATGTATCTTGTCAAACGAACAATATACCGCCGCTCTCTATCAGTCTGTAGATCCAGAAGATCCCGAGTCCATCCCTCCTAACCTCGACGAAGAAAGTCAACTTCCTTGCCGCCGGTCCGTCTATCTGATTTTTCATCTTCTTTTTTCCCAAGTGCGTACAGCCAGCCAAGAGCTGTTCATCTTTTGACCTCGTGCACACTCTCATTGTCAGACAACTGTCTTCGTCGCCTAACGACGAAGAAACGCGGTTGCTTCCAGGCTTCATGTTCCCTGCTGTTGTACTTCTTCAGTACTCCCGTACAGCCGACTAGTATCTTACGATCTATATGCCCTGAGGGAGCCACCATAACGGAGAACTGGTCGATACTCTACCGCCCTCCCTCACTTTTTCTAGAGCAGTGGTGCAGCCAATTGAATGTGAGGCTTGAGTCTACGCTGGAGATAGATCAATGCAACGCTGTTTCCTGAGGTCTAGTCCTGCTATCTAGTTTTGCTGCCTAGTCTGGCAACAAACGTTACCGCTAGTTGTTGAGAAGTCGGTGATCGGTGATCAACATGCTATGCAAATTTTACGAGAAGTGCGAAAGTCGACTGATCTTACTTGTGCCCAAAAAGGGGCAAAGAGAAAGCATTTACATCTCCCTGTTGTATGGTGATCTACTGATCAGGACGACCATGCACTATTCCTCTTTGGAACTGCGGGTGATTTGTTTCTAGGATCAAATAGCGGCCTTCTCTGTTGCATCGTGATCTACTGATCACAACGACGATGTACCAATCCTCTTTGGGACTGCGCCGGTGATCTGGTTCTAGGATCAACTGGTTTTCTTAAAGCAGCGAGGGATGTACACGTTCCGTGATCTTCCATCGTTTGCCCTCGCGGAATTTTCCGAATCCTGTGTGATCTTCTGGCCCAAACTCCCCTATATAAACCCCCCTCCCCCCCCACTTCTTCCTTTCTTCTTTCTTCTCTTCTTCATCCTCCAACACTCCTCAACAGCGACTCCCAGGAGGATCGCCAGGACTCCCACGACCACCCCCAGAACCCCCAGGACCCTGAGGGCCCTCAGGATCCACACGACGACCCGCTCGATCAACAGCTGTAAGTCTTCCCCCCTGTTCTACCGTTGGGCTGATGGGCAAATAGGACCACACTTGCCGATCGGCATCCTCACAAACAAAACACGGCCGGCGGACGTACAGCACGGAGTCTGATGGCTCAGGTGAGATCCATCTTCCATCACAGACAGCTATCTCAGTCTTCCCTGCTGACCATGTTCTTTTCCATATAGGTGTGGAGATCCTAGATCTCCGCACCAATGGAAAGGCCAGGCGAAAGCCTGGCAGCTGCTGGGAGGGTCCGAAATCCAAGTTTTCAGGGCGTCCTCTCGGGTGGCTTGGTCGGTGGCGTCTCGGGCGGTGTCTCGGGCCCTATACCGGAATCTGAGGTGTCGGGGGGCCTGGGAAGCCGCCCGAGGCGCCGATGCTCTTCCGAGCGTCTGGACGGCGGCGAGGACGACGACGGCGACCTCCGCAGACGGCGACCGTACGGCGACCTCCGACCGACGGCCTCCGACCACTTTCCTCTTTTCTTTTTCTTTTTCTTTTTATTTTTGTTTTTGTTTTGGGTCTGCTTTTTACCGGCGTTTGGCGTTTTGGGTTCTTTTTTTTCCTTTGTCTTTCCTTTGTTCAGGCCTGCGACAGACTCCTCCTCCACGTGGTGCAGGCTGGGAACCTGAAAAAAAGAGTCCGTCGCCGGAACTTTTTTTCAGAGCTGATGGAGTCACTCATGTATTTTATAATCCTTTTCTTTGTCATTTTTTGATATTCTGGATGTGTCTCGATGCTTTTCTATGCTTTCCGATGTGTTAGTGGCCGAGATTAGACTATCCCAATCTATGTGCCCTTTAGGGCCGAACCCCACGGAACCCTAATCAGCACTACTCGTAGCCCTGCAGAGCTGCAAGACTCATATACTTCCGTGCAGTGGCTAGTAGTTGTTGTACCGTACCCCCGAGGTACCTGACCTCCCTACTACATACTGTGTAGGTAGCCAGTTCCCCAAGCCCAACCTCAATTGGATAACACCACCAACATAGGTGCATCCCTAGTCTTCTCTACCTGGTGTCCATAGTACAGTACTTCTCCCAATGCAGACGGTACAGATTTCTGTCCAAGTTGTAACAGAACATGGGTGGAGGTTGACAAGCAGCAAAGAGAGGAAGAAAAAAAAGAACAATAAAAAGAATGACCTTCGGATATAAGGTCTCTCTCCTTGCCAACTAAGACAGCTTTACGGGACGTACAGTGACCGTCCTTGACCGTTCTTCACCGTTTTCAGATCTCGGCAAGAGGGGAGAGATTTGCTTGGATTGTGAGCTGCAGAGATGCCCCGTACTCTTCCGACGGACTGCTGCCTCGTGAAGATTTCGTTCCATATTTTTGAGCGGCCAGGCGACTGGTCAGCGTGCGGCGTCAGCGTCGTACGGAAGAGGCTCACTCCCAGTGCGTAAGACTCTCTTGATTCTCTCAGCGTCGCTATCTAGATGTCTAATATAGGGGCATGGGGCGGCATGGTGTAGCGGGAAGCTGGTGAGAGTTTCCCACTACGTGGCACCCATGACCCGGAACTAGTGGTGTCAGGCCTGGAGAACCTGACTAAACTAGTCGTCAGTTCGAATCTGACCCACCCCACATTCTGCCACAAAACCCCCAAGATTCATAGAACTTGTCTAAGATGTGCTCCTCGCAAGATGTATGAAAACCCCCCAAGAAATAGCTCACCCAATATCCGTCAAGATCCACAAAACCCTCATTACTGTGGTTTTCCTATTTCCCCTACGGGGTTTGGGGTTTTCCCACAGTACGTACACTACAAACCACGGGGTGTACGGTAAATGCGTGAGGTCCCCGAGTCAAGTCTACCAGAGACCAAAATCCTTCAAGAAGTTCTGCATGGCTTAACAGCCGAATCAGTGTAAGAATCAAATCAAATCAAAAAATATAGGGGCAAATTCTCTTCTTCTCACGTGACCTTGGCTCTAGCAGCGAGCGAGGACTGGTCTCTCCCACCCCCGGTCAACACACATGCTACCCACACCGCGGGCAGGGCGACTCGGGCCACACACGCTGTTCAGCGCGGACGAACAAGGCCACCAGCTAGTCTGGGCGCTGGTCCTGCTTTGGCCTGCGACCACCCAGATGGAGTGCGCCGATCGGAAGGGAAGGCCTGCGTCAAGGAGCTTTGGAAGTATCTCAGGGAAGGGAGTCTGAACCGCGAGAAAGCGTTCATGTTGCCGCTGCTTCCTTGATCCGAGGGCGGCGAGCCCCCTCCCGCCGCTTCCCTTCTTCTTCTCTCTCCGATATTCTTCTCCAGGAGGTCGACCTCGAGGTTCCCGATCAGCTGTAGATCTTCTAGACGCCCGGGCGCATTCTCGAGCCGTTTCCTCAACGACGGAGCCTTCCCCGTCATCGTCTGCACCTCTCCGGCCCTATCGGCACAATATTTCTCTGTATCCGCCCAATTCTCCGGCGTGCGTTCTTCATCGGTCGTATCCTGGTTTGGGTCGACGTCAACATAAGCAGTATTCACCTGCCTATCACGACAGAGCGGCGATAGCGCTCCAGCCCTGGCAACGCGCGGAGCAGATCAATGCGAGCGTGATGAAAGATTGAGAGAGCGAATACCTTGTAGTACTGTTCGAGACATCCGTAGTATGTCGAGGCCGCATCTCGAGCGGCCCGTCCCCTTGCCGATTCCGAATCCACGGGATTCTCGAGTCTGGCCGGTACGACCCAGCCTTTAGGGTAATAGCGCGCTTCCCATTCACCTACTCGCCAATTGGCCGCCTGAACGACATGAAGGGAAGCAACGGCAAGGGCAATGAATGCAACGGCAATCATGGTTGGGTCTTGGATGTGGAGAGGCCAAACGACGCGGAAACAGCGCTTTCGGCTCGATTGATCCAGCGATCAACCCAGAGAGGCGCGACGCAGCACGTACATATATACACACAAGGATGTATATACAAGCGGAGAGGCTTCAGAGGCCCGACTGAAACCTCGCTCTCGAACCGGAACCTATTAAACCGTGTACATGATAGAGGATATGAGACCAGGCAGGGGTGCTCCGCATGACGTGGCTCGGGCCTGGCTTGGAGAGAAGTCGAGCGAGCAATTTAGACTCGTCGGTCATAGCGTCGCGGAGACCCGAGTCTGTCAACAGCACGGACGACCGAGCGATAACCATTGGGAGACTATCTCTGGCGGTGCACAGTACGAGGAGTGGATACTCTCCTTTGCACAATGTCCGCAGCGCAAAGCACTTGTAGCTTACTCGCTGGCAGAGGCGTCTCTCGGAGGCAGTGGCGTACCTGTCACAAGCACTCGCACTGTACCGGTACGGAAGTGCAGTACTCGCACGCTCCGTACGAGGTCGAGGGGAAGGATGGTCCACATGTTGCGTAACTTGAGGTTTGAACCGGCGATCCGACCTTGCAGTTCACCATCAGGAGTACCGGTACGGCACTGGTATAAAACTCCGAGAACGATCCGCATAGACCGCAGAAGCCTGGGGGGGTATTGGGGGTCCAACACCAACGGATATATGGAGTGCTACGACGTCTGCCTTCTGAGCGGCAACTTCAAAAGATTCGACATGGTACCGTATCATGCTTGCGTCCGGAGATTTCTGCTGTCTGGCGCGATCGACCGAGCCGAGCAAAGGCATGCTCTATCACACGTCTAGAGACGGAGACGACCGCTTGATTTTAAGGGCTCTCGTGACGTTGGGTAGTCTGTCTTGCGACCCCTAGCTGAAACCTTACCGGTACTGGAGGTGAGGGGAATGGCGCCGGCTATACGGAGTCATGGGAGTACGTTTTTTTTATGCGCCACGTCTGCTCCTACCAGTGGTGATGCTCCAGTACGTACCTCGTGGTGCGGCGCCTGCTGACTCAGCGACGAAGGTGATCGACCTCCCAGGCAGGGCTCGGTTCTTTAGTGCGTCAGACTCTCGGTGCCTCAGTGGAGAGAAGTGAAACAGCTGAGCTACCGAGACTAGCGCCACTACCAATATACGGTACCGTGTGACATAACTGCCAACTATCAAAGTGGCTGCAACTCAGAAGTACGGAACGTAGATACGATCCTGATGGGTCGATAAACACTACCGGTACCGGTAGTCTGTAACATACCGTATGCAAGACCGTTTGGCTGACGATCGCCGGACCATATCTGGGGTCCGACATTCTGGCGGATAAGCTCTTCCCGCAGGCTAGAGCTCTACCGTACGGTACCGGTACTCTTGCAGTGCCTTGAACAGAATGGACAGGATTAGCCAGTTCGAGCCGTAGATCGAAGCTGTTCTTGAAGCTCATCCGACGATCACACTTAGCTTTCGACATGCGTGATGTCGTACAGAGTACACCCACCGACAGTTTGGTCATGATCCCTTCATGATGGGGGTACTGTAATTACAGTGGATACGAAGCACTGTCCTCTTCGGCACCGCAGATTCACCCTGAATGAATAGAATATTTATTCCAATTGCTCACCATTCCACCACATGCGACCACACCTTGTAGAGAACTGGGCATCCCGTCCGATCTGCCACACATAAGCTACAATGGGGCGGATTAGTAGTTGGGTCGGTGACGACCAGCGAATACCCGCTGCTGCATGTTCCTTCCGTATTCTTTACTTTTTTTGGTCCCCAGCCTTGGTCGTTCGAATGCATGAGGCAGAAAGTCGGCTTCGACGAATGTTATTTGCTATGAAAGTGCAGGTGGCTGGGTCGAAGACCGCACAAGTGCGAGGATGGGATTTTAAAGAGGTGTGCATTTTTAGCTACTTGAGAGACGCTCGTGATAGCTTGGGAATTTCACTCCCTCGACGTTACAGTTATGACGCTCTCTGCAGCCTCGAAGATCTGCAAAGCACTATCGATTGCTCTCGTGATATGCTGTCTTCCATATACGATTCGCCGTCGGGGAAGTATATGGTAAGCAGCGTCCAGAGAGCCTTTGCCTCGGAGAAGCCGTAATTCAGCCTTCTTCCACGACGAATCCTTTGGCCCACAAGGCACATGTTCGATTCAGTTTCAGATTGCAGTCTGGAGTTGACGAGTGATCCCATATCAGCAGAGTTCGCGGCAGTTGCGTAGAACTCGATACTTCATTTTGCCAGCCGCGACTGTGGGCGCAGGGGTGTTTTGCAAGCATCATCTGATGTGGTATGTACCGTAGACAGCTGAGTGTAGTAGCAGAATAAGTCTGAAAGGGCCCCGTTCGCGGCATCACCGCCAGCAGGCCTCCAGACACGTGTCGATTGGTTCGTTCGCTGCACATATCGCATCGTCAGCGGCACCAGTCCCGATTTGGCGCGGCCCTAGGGCTCAACCACGACAAAGCAGTCGAGCATCCCACGATAGTAAATGAACACCCGCCGGCGAGTATAAAAACCGCACCCGAAGGCCCCGAGATCATTTCCCCACCAAAGCCTCGAGCCGCCGGCTTCTTGCACACACTCGTCTGCCGACCCAGACCAGCGTGTTCATTTCCGAGGAGTCTTCGTCCTTGAGCTGCCTGTCGGTAAGCCGAGGCGTCATTCGTGGTAGGGCCACAGAGGAGAGGCATAACTGACCCACAAACCTTCATGGGTCCGACATAGACAGTCATATCTAAAACAGCCCGTCCACGCTCTTGAGAGGTTTTCACAGCGACCATGCCGCCTCTCTTTCAACCCCCGCATGGCCGTCGATCACCGCCCCCTCAGGAGTCTCCGCCTCGCCCGCAATCCCGGCTCCGGCGCTCTTTTAGAAGAGTGACGGCGTTAATCCCATCTAAGGCCCCTCAAGAGTCTCCGCCGCGTCGCCAAGCCCCGGCCCGGCGCTCTCTCAGAAGAGTGGCGGCGTCAATCACGTCTTGGCCGCCTCATGGGACTCCGCCTCGTCCCCAGTCCCCGGCCCAGCGCTCTCTCAGAAGAGTTACGGCGTCGATCCCATCTCTGCCCCCTGATGAGTCTCCGCCCCATCGGCAACCAGAGCCGCAGCGCTCTCTCAGAAGAGTAAAGGGGTCAGTCGCATCTGTGCCACGTGGGGCCGTGAGTGTCGCGGGTGCGGCGGAGAATGTGGCCTCGACGGAAGTTCCGAGGGCCAAATCCGAACTGAATGTGGCCTCGAAGGCGTCGTTGAAGGCCACCTCCGAAGTGGATGTGGACTCGAATGCACCGTTGAGGATCTCACCCGAAGAGAACGAGTCTGTGGAGAATCTGCCCGGAGAGAATGAGCGTGAGAGGCAACGGAGAATAACAAGAGCCATCGAGGGATGGCTCGACGTCGAGCCTGGGGCGGCATCGTCCAGCGGGACGCAGAGTACTAGGCCCGCCAGCATCCCAATCGGTGAAGTATCAGAGAACCCCGAGCTAAAACTGGGCTTCTCTCCCCGCTTCGGCACCTACTTCTCCTTCACGAGTGTCTATCAGGAAGGCGGCACCGAGGTCGAGATGACCGTAGGGTTTCGCTCAGCCATACTGAACCGACTGCCCGGGATCAGAACGAGAATCGCAAGCAGTGAGTTGTCCCGTTGCGGCCCGCGCCTCCCGAATGGAAGAAGGAGAAGAAGAAGAGGAAGTCCCGCTTGATGGAAGAAGTGGTTGTGCGGGCGAGAGAAGCGGCTTGTTTATCCGATCGGCGGCCGAGTTTATCCGGGCCTGATCGCGTTTGCCGAAGGCTTAGCGACCGTGGCGACCAACGCTAAGACTATGCGGCTCTTACCTTAGCGCGATTAGCGTCTTCGCTTAGCTGTACATGTGCGCTGATGCGGCTCTGCTTGAACAGGTCCTCACATGGCCGAGAGGTTGTGGCCGGCCGAACCTCCTTGGGCTCCCACACTCATCGAGCCGGTCTTCGTCGAGACCAAGACCATCGTCGATGGTGAATATACGACTCACACCTGGGACATAAGGGATCTATCGATCAGAGGTTCTGGAGGTCGTTGAGGTGCAAGGTATCCGCCAGGTGCCGGTGAGTTCGATGCGCGTCTGCTCCTCGTCGACGAGCTTTGCCTACCACCTTGCATCCGTCGGAGTCGTACTCGAGATATCACCTACTTTCTTCGAGCTACCCGTTCCGGGCATCCCCTGATGATCGGTCTCTAGCAACATCCCCCCTTCATACCAGCTGCGTCAGTCTCGGCCGCATTCCCTGCAGCGACCACAGGTGTCGCAACCGTTGAGGCATTTGGCTCGGTGGCCAAGCTGCAGCCTCGCTGACGCCGCCCGTCACAGATTCTCCCCCTTTTCCGATGTATCCCCCTTACGACCGCGACGGGGCTCCTTCCGGACAGATGCCTCCACCGTCGGGCTCGGGGCAGCGCTACCAGACCCCTTACAACCCTGGCGGCCCCTCTCAGCGAGCTCCGCATCCGCCCTCGACCCAGCACTCACCATATGAACAGAGACCCGAGCTGCCTTCTCTCTCTTCGCTTCGATCAGGCAGCAGCATGCCCATCTGGTCGATGATAGACGCCGACGCTCCTCGACCGGAGCGCCCTCAAGCACCCCCGTCTGTCGCTCCGTCGCCCGCGAGCCAAGCAGCAGCCGTCCCGATGGCCGCGCCCCAGCTGCCTTATACGGGCCCTGGCCACCGCGCTTCGGCGAGCTGGGAGCATACTCCGACTGGATCCAGCGTCCCCTTGGCCGGGGAGGGCTCTTACCAGAGTCATCCTCAGCCTCGAGCCGTTCGTACCGGGTCGGCCGGATCGCCTCCGTCATCCTACATCGGTTCGCCTGAGCGGACTCGCGCCGCAAGTCACCAGTCCTTCCCGCCGATCCGTGAAAGTAGGAGTCGCGACGACTCTCACGGCGCTGAGTACAACCGCCGATTCGACATGCGTTTCCAACCGATGGCGCGTCCGCCCGGCGAACACGTCCCGGCCAGACCCTACAGCCAGATGTCAGACACGGGCAGCCATACGGTCTACGGTGATCGTTACAGCGGGCGCGCGACCCCGGCCAACGCAGAGGGTGCGTACGCTCGGGACAGGGCAGAGGGTCGTAATACACCCCGAGACGGCATCGGCACCGGCACCGTCTCCGACCTTCCCGGACCGGCGCCTCATCACGACGGCGTAGATCGATTCTTGCACTCGGGTCGCCACACGACATCGCCTTCAACGCACGTCGCACCGAGAACGCCACCGTATCAGGTCAACCACTCCGTGTACGCATCTCAGATCCCACATTCGGGTCTACACGAACCCGGAACCTGTACTTCCTCGGCCAGCCACGAACGGTCCGTTGACGTTACGCGTTCCCTCACCCCGGCGGCGGCGGCGGCGGCGGCGGCGGCGGCGCCGGGCTCCCTTTTCGACACGCACACGAGCCGTGGAATCATGCCGATGCAGCTCGGGCCTGCCTATCGTGGTCGCGAGGTCGGCGGTCGTGACGGGCCCAGCGCTTCGAGCGTGATGACGTCCACCACCCCAACACCGCAACCGATCGCCGGAGTCGGCGTCAACGAAGTGGCCGAGCGGCGGTCGGCGGACGTTCCTTACGCTCATCCGTACGCGATCTCGGGTCCGAATGGGTTGGCGACCTACGCAGCCCTTGTCAACCGTGACGCGGACGAGGCAGCCCAAGCCAGCCAGCAAACTTCTCGGAACCTGCTCTCGATCCAGCCGGAGAACGGCCGACTCGGTGGCCGCAACTCTCCCCTTCCACAGGCGGTCCAAGGTGTGCAGGGCCAGCGCAGCGGGCCGGCAGGCGAGCCAGGCATCAAGTCCGAGTTCGGCCGGATGTTCTCGGGTATCGGCAGCGGCGTCGGTAGCGGCGTGACCTCGACCGGTCCAAACGCGGAAACATCACAGGCGCCGCATGCTCCCTCGCCGAGGCTGGAAGCGCAGAGCAACCGAGAAAGAACGACCGAGGCGGGGCCGGGCAACGCCGCTGCGCAGCAGGCCGCCTCGAACCATCGGCCCCGAGGCGCCAAGCGACTCAGGAAAGAAAAAGAAGTCCGAGAGACAATCGAGGTCGGTGGTGGCGAGGAGCCAGGCCAGACCAAGCGGAATCGGCATGCTCATGGACATGGCCATCACCACCACCACCATCACCATCACCATCACCACCATCCGTTGGGCCCGCAGTAAGTTCCTCCCACCTTGTTTGCAAGACGTCTTTGGCGGCAGACACTAACCTCATCCCAAAGCCACCACCACCATCATTCCAAGACGGAAGATGAACAGCCGTCATCCTTGGCAGCTTCGACGAAAGTGCCGATCGGCGATCGCAACTCGTCCGCAATCGGCCAGGGCGGTCATCCACACCACCACCTGCTGCCGCACCACCATCACCACCATCACACTCAGAAGGGCACCAAGAAGGACGAGCCGAGAGCGTCTCCCGTCGCACTGCCACCGCCGACACCGCCGGCCAGGATCGTCAAGGTCCAGAAAGTCATCGACAAAGCGGCAGTCTCGTACGAGCGTCGTCACCTCGGCAGCGCACGGTACTGGACAAAGATGGGAAGGGCGCCGAACCGTTACAAGGACCGCACTCCATGGGCCTCGACGCCGGTGCCCGTCCCGCGCGATCGGACCGAGGGTCGCATCAACTGCACGCTGACGATCACCATCGGCAAGCAATACCTGACCCGCGAATCTCTCGAGGAGGTCGTGCGCCGACGCTCGATCTGGGGCACGGGTATCTACACCGACGACTCGGACGTCATAGCCATGGCGATTCACATGGGCTTCCTTCGAGGCGCATGGGGCTCTGACGTCGACGAGTCTCTTCTCGACCTAGGACCCGATTGCCCGGGCATGTTCACGACCGACCGCATCTACGAACCGCATCCGTCCGAGACACGGCAAGACGGACCGGATCTCGAACAAGTGAGGAACGCACGAGAAAAGGAATCCGCTCTCATTTTGACGGCCCCTCCCGCGGACGGTCCCCTGGGAGCCATGCCCGGCAAGGATCTCAAGGTCAAGGTTCTCATCCTGCCCAGGCTTACCCAGTACTACCAGACCGCGTGCCGTGGCCTGCGATCGCGCTACTGGGGCGGAGACCACGACGGCATGAGCTACACGATCCTGCAGCTCGAATGGGTCGACCACGACCCCATTCACTCGGCCGTCTCGAAGAAAGCGGCGCTCAAAGCCCGGCTCGAGGCGGCGACCCGCATCCTCCCACTCATCGACGCGGGCTCGACCGTCGCGCTTCGACGCAAGATTCTCGATCATACCGACAAAGACGAAGAAGAGCCTGAGCCGGATCGACCGCGGAACCACGAGTCCGTCCAGAAGCCGAAATGAATGGGCGAACCGTTCTTCACAAGCTGCGCACGAGACGCGGACGAAGAAACCCCACATCTCTCCCCATCTCACACGAAGTCTCCCGTCTCCTGTCCGTCAGGTTTTCAGTCGTCTCACGATCATCACGGTGGCGATGGCTGAAAGATGTTTAGCGGGTTCCTGTTGCTGTTTCTCCTTGGCGGTTGGGGGACCTTTCTTCATTGGGGGAGGGTTTGTCCATTGGAGTAAAAAATGGGGGTTGACCAAGACCCGATGCTTCCCTCCTCCCCCGTGGTCCGTCTGTCACCTCACGATCACCTGATGTAGAATAGCCCTGTCCCCTCCCTTCATCCTTGACCTCCACATACACTTTCCTTCTTCTGTTCGGGATCAGGCGGGCCTTTTAGAACGTCTGTGGATAGCTAGCAGATCGAAACTGTCCTCACCCTTTTTATACATTGCTTGTCGGCTAGAGCTGTAAGCATCTAGGGATGGAGAAGCGGCGAGGCGTAAGTGGTGTCGTCGGTAGCTGTGAGCGTAGGGGAGGTGCTATAAACTGGCTAGAGATGGGATTCCATGATTTTTGTGAGAAGCATGCATTCTTGAAATTTATGTTTTACTCTGTAAAAATAAATTGAGGTCTATGGAAGATGTTGTCTGCAAGCATCGTCGAGGTGACAGCAAACCAAGCTGGCTTGATGGATGGATGAACCGACTGGTCTCACGGCTTTTGTGCAAGGTGTTCTAGGCCTTGGAATGGCCCTGGCTGCCTGGCTGGCCCCGCTGGCTTAGTTGCTGGACAGCGCAGAACACAAAAGAACCTACTCGTAAAGCTAGCGATAGCTAGCCTACCTTCAAGTCAAGTACAGTGGCACGACAAAAGTCTGTGTACAGCCCCATACGACATCGACTTTTGTTCCATCCATTAGTAATGCTACTTCAGCATCGCGGAGAATTGTTGATGCGGTCACATTATCGCGACCGACCGGCGTCTTATCGTGACTCAGCATTCAGCCACGGGAAAGCGGTGGCTGACGAAGCAAATCCAGTGGCTGATCAGACTTTCACATGCAAAGAATGCGCCCTGTAGATCATGGGGACAGCAGGGCCATGTGACCGCATCGGCCCGGCCGGTCTGCCGCGACTTACCGTCTCCCGACCTCTTTGTGCGAACGTTCAGTGATATGTTATCGTTTATGTGACAAGGCGACGCGAACACATAGAACAATGGCAACTGACCCCGGAGGTCGCCGTCATAGTCCCCATCGTCTGTCTCTCAGCATTCCTGTCTCTCACGCCATATCTTTCAATTTACACTTGGAGTTTGTCTTCTTGGATACCGTGATGTTGGAACAACGTTGGACAGAATAACCGCGTGATATGCTGAACTTTTTGGTGGCTTGGGGCGCAGAAGAAATCTGGAGTGATATAATGTGGTTTCCTGCTCACTTGCTCCTCTGTTGATCCCTCACCGGTGCACAGCTAGAGCCTATACTACGATGATCGGTGAGTGGATCCGCCGACGGAAGATCCTGCTCTTCACTCCTTACTGAATCTTCCACTCGACAGATCATGTGCTTGGCAGGCCGTCGGTACGGTTTCGCAAGACCCAGGTCCTTGCCGTCGTCTCTTTCTGGTCGCTGTACCTACTGCGCGGTCATCGGCATGGCCCGCCGGTGCTGCGTGCCATCTCCAATAAACTCACTCCGCGATTGACCGTTTGGCAATGTCTCGTGGTCACCATGCTATGGCTGTACGTGGCCCGCAACTTCGGAAAGCTTCTGGGCCTCGAGTGTCCCGAACCGCTGGCCAACCTATACACGCGCTCCTTCTTCCGGGCCACCTGGGTCACGACGGCGTTGGACGCCGGTTTCTGGACGGCCATGCGCATACGAAGGCCGTGGCTACGTAACCTTGCCTCCATGGTCTTCTCGATCTACTACCTCTTCGCCGCCGAGCAGGCGGACGAAAAGGCCCGCAAGGTGCGCGGCACCTTGACCGTCGACCATCTGCGCGTCTCCTGGAACAAGGGGACCACGCCGTACCTGGCACTGCTCGGAAACGTTCTGCGGCCCAAACTGACACGCTATCCACCTCGAGCCATCCGCATCCCGCGGCCACGCCAGTCGTCGTACACGGAGCCCGTGAACGCCTGGCTCTACTTCGACGGCCCCATCTCGGCCTTGACACGGCACCGAAACGTCGTCTTGGACATACCCGGCGGTGGCTTTGTCGCCATGGACCCGCGCGCGCATGACGACAAGCTGTTGGCCTGGGCCGGCAAGACGGGCTTGCCCGTGCTGAGCCTCGACTACAGAAAGGCCCCCGAGTATCCATATCCATATGCTCTCAACGAGTGCTACGACGTCTACCACTCGTTGATCGCCAGTCGTGGTCGCTGCCTCGGGCTCTCGGGGGAGCATGCGCCGAGGATCGTGCTCACTGGGGATAGCGCCGGTGGCAACCTGGCCACGGCGGTCGTCCTGATGATCGTCCAGGCCGGTAGCACCGACTCGAGACGATGGCACGGAGAGGCAGCATTGCCACCTCCGGCCGGTCTCATCCTGATCTACCCGGCTCTGGATATGAACATTGGCAACTGGATGACCGAGGAGCAGATGGAGTTGATCAAGGATCGAAAGATGCGGAAGACCAATCGCCCCATCTTACGCCGCAAGTCGGAGGATTATACCAACTTGACTCCCGATACGCCGCATCCGTCGGACGATGACAACGACGAGACCGGCTCACCGGCCGGATCGCGGATCCTGGGCACCGGACCTCATCCCACCACAGCTCGTCTTGTGACGTCGCCTACGACGATGATAGGGGGGGGTCCGGTTGCGCCGAGTCTGTCGGTGGCCGAGCAGGCCGATGCTGTGGCCAGCGGCAAGCCGCAGCAGCTGAAGACCCGGCTCGCCATGTCCAGCATCATCTCGTACTTCAACGACCGGATCCTGACGCCGGAGATGATGCGAGCGATGATCATCCTGTACATCGGACCGCATAACCGCCCGGACTTCGCAACGGACTTTCTGCTGTCTCCTTTGCTCGCGCCGGAATCTCTGCTCGCCGACTTTCCCCCAACGTACTTCCAGACGGGCGAACGGGACCCTCTCGTCGACGACACCGTCATATTCGCCGGGAGGATCGGCCGTGCGAAGCATACCAAGTGGATCGAGCGGAGAGAGCTGGGTCTGTTGCCGCCCTCGTCTCGATTCGACGAACGGGATCACGTCGAGGTGGCGCTGGTGCCCGGGATCAGCCACGGCTTCTTGCAGTTTGCAGGGGTGTTTCCCGAAGGTTGGAAGTGCATCTTCCGCTGCGCTAGGTGGATGAACGAGATCTTCGAGAGGGCCGAGGAGCATGATGTCCATGCTCGTGGGGCATCTTCCGCTTCGATTCGAGCCGGCGGCAGCTCTACAGATACCAGGAGACGACACCACCGCCGTGTTCCCACGGAAAGCAGCGGCGACGAAGATCGTCCTCTCGAGATGATGATGATGATGTCTTCGTCTGCGTCGTCGAATCCTTCTTCGACGATCAACAGAGCATTGTCACTGTCGTCGATGGCATCCGCAGCAGTCCGGACCAAGGCGGCCGAATCCGCGTCCGGGCCACGATCAGGGCCGTCCTCTAGAAAGAATGACCGAACTCATCATCGGACTCGGTCCCGCCACCGTCGTCACGGCGAACGAGACGAAGCTGAGTATAGCTCCGATGAGGGGGAGGACGAGACCTCGTCCGCGGAAGTCGGAACGGGCAATCTGCGACGAAGCCGCAAGAACAGGAGGAATGCCAGCACCGTCAGTCTCGCCAGCGAGGAAGACCTGCTGGGAAGACGGATGAATGGACTAGCAGGCGGCTTGATGGGCATGACGAGCACGACTCCAGCGTCTTCCGGCGCGAAGCTCACGAGCGAGAACGCACGGCGTCGGGAGACGCAGACCAGCGGTGCTACCGATGGCGAACCCATCGAGGCTTTCGACGATGCCGTAGCCAGCCACGGAGGGCCCACTGACGTCGACGAAACTGGAGATGGCAATCACGGCCGATCAACAGCCTCTTTGCCTGCGACATCTTCTCCCGATTTGCCAGCGTCTGCCAAGCCGAAGGCTCGTTCGAGCACAGTCTCTCGGTGACATGGGAAGATGTCAACAGGTTATCTGTGGGACTAAAATCAGCCACGTTGGAGTTGCCTCGGAGGCGGGAGGCGGGAGGCGGCAGGGGAGATGTTGAATTCCCTTTTCGCACGGCAATCAAACGGAATGGATAACAGACGAGCAGGTGGAACATCGCCGATGCTCATCTCAATCGTCCATCATCCTGACGATTGCACGCCGCAGGTACCTGAGCGCAAAGGATAGATTAGTTGGAATAGGAAAAGCATCCGTCTTCTCTTGGATACAATGAAGCATGATACACGCCACCACTTTACCCAGCATCGCTACGGTATTGTATTCAATCGAAATCCTACTCCATTCTAAAGCTAGCCCAAGCTAGATTATTGCTGGGAATACCATGAAAGTGGTAAGGAAAGCTCTGGCCCAGGTGACTAGTCACCTGATCCCAGGATGAAACCCTCCGCCGCGGCCCCGCGGCCCCTTAGGCAGGCACCATCCTACCGAGGAACTATAGAACAAAAGAAAGTGGCCGCTTGGCAGTCAAGCAGGGGAGAGCTGGATCCCGGGCCCAGGAGAAGTGGGAGAGAAGGCCAGTATCGCTACGGTACGTATGTACTGTATAGATAAACAGTCAGTGGGAAAGTGATGTACTTGCCGCGGTGCGGTTCTCGAAGATCTAAAGCAACTACGGGAGTGCATGCGTACAGGTCTGTCTTTTTGCAGGGAAGGAGTGGCTTGGGCGTGGAGTGTGCCCGATAGTTGATTCTGACTTGAACTGGTTCGTCGGTCGATAGATTGGTTCGCTAGCACAGTCTCTTGTGCCTCTCTCTTATATAACTCTGATTGAGTACCGTAGCTCTTCTTTGTGCTTTCCTTCATGCCTCTCTTTCATACCTTCTTTCATACTTTCCTTCACACCTTCCGTGGATCTTCCCCATCGCACAGCGTTCCAGCAACCTGTTTCGGGAATGCCGTAACGGCCAACAACCTGCCCGGACAAAAAATCACATGGTCTCCCATCACATGATTCTCCATCGCATGGGGGTTTTTCCATCTCCAGGTTTCACGATCACCCGGCTTTCATCCGGTTACGGTACATCCAAACGATGCAGTCCATGGTGATGGCTACTTTCCCACGGAGTATTGATGTTCGTTTTCTTCTCGCCCTCGGCTTGATTCTCCGAGAGGACTCCTCCTCGCAAGTTCGTACGTTACCGTACATACGTACCGTAGTCCTTGATCTCCCTGCGCGCGTGGCCGGTCGGAAGGACCAAGTACTGTACTCAATGGCTCGTGGCCCTCGACTGGGCTGGTTCCTTCCTAAAGCGCTCCACGTGCGCTCTCTCTCTCTCTCGTGGAGGACTTTCACGAGAAAGGAGACGGCTGCCGCTGTTGCGCATGTAGAGATGGCAGTGGTATCTTTGAGGGTAGGAAGCGCTGTCTTGGTGGAGCGACGCATCGTCCAGGTGGCCTTTCGGCTTCTCGACCGTTGCTACGGTAAACAGGTCGTCTAACGTGGCCTCTCTCGGCTACTCTTCTACAGTACCGTACTTACGTACCGGGGAAGTCTTGCCGTTGGCCGGGTGCTGGAGTTACAAGGCATCGGCCTGATGTTGATTGAAGCCCTCTCGGACCTGAGGGGCTAATGGCCCCGTATCTAGCTGACTAACACTACCGTACGGTACTGACTAAGCCACGCTCAGCCCTGGCCCTGCCTGCGGCCGGGGTCAGTACTCCTTTACCCTGCCACCCACAGTACACCGAAAGCGAGGCCACCGGTCCCCCCACGGGACGGTGATCTTTGTAGTGCTCAGATATATGGCCGACAGGTCCGAGTCTGGGCGACACGTCTCTCGGTCCACATTTCACGTGCCCGCTAGGCCCTCCCGTCACCGTCACAACGATGTACGACACATCCGCGGAGACTGACGATGATTCATCAAATGGAATATCTTGATCATCTTCTAGTCTCGTCGTAGACATCTGCCTGTCAGCCGGGCAATTTGTATTCTCGGTATCTCCGAATTGAACCTCCCTGAATTTGACTTCCCCGGACTGGCTTCCTCTGGCTCTGGTGAGCTAGCTTACTTATACTCTGATGAACTGGATTCTCTTGTTTCCAGCCCGTGAGACAACAGTTCTGCTGACTCTGCTTTCGTGGAGGATGACACTCCTGACTCCAGCTTCTTGGAGGATGGCTCTCCAAACCCTCGGCATGTGTGCTTAGAGTCCTCCTCCTGAAATTGAAGATTCGAGAAAGACGCTCACAATTTCTCCGAAGCTTTCGAAGAGATGGACGGGCGCCCCAGGCCCGGCTGGGCCGCCATTGCACTTCCGGACTGTGGCGTCGGTGCCACAACCTCCGTTGTGACACCATTCTCTTGCCCATTCAAGTGCACGGTTGTAAGATTGCGAGTATGCCACTTCTGCCGGTGTCTGCCCCGGTACGAGGTGCCATTATTCGGCACACTCGAGCGCAGTCTTGTATGTTTGCGAGAAGACTTTCTGTGGGCAGTCTTCGTGGTGAAACGTGATTGTCCGCATTCGAACGCTCTCATGAGGCTGTGGGGAAGCCACATCTGCCGCGATCTCTGTCGTGACCAGGAGGTGGCACGTTCAAGTGCGATGATTCAGGGCTGCGATAATACCATCCTATTACAACCCAAACGATGAAAGATGAAATGTTTAGCTTACGCGCTTGGAACGCGCTGCGGACCAACCAGTCCCTCTACTTTATCCCATGTCAACAATCGCCCGTGTTGTAAATCCATCCCCATCATTCGACGCTTCGCATCGCGTCTTCTAATATCGACATGCCCTCGTCGATCTGTGCCGGGTCGATGACGAGCGGAGGCACGAACCTCAGCGTGTTCGTGCCGCATGTCAACAGCAACAAGCCTCTCTCGCGCGCGGCGGTGATGATCGGCGTTGGATCTCGGTTGAGTTGTAGGCCGAGAATGAGGCCATGGCCCCTTATTGTTCCGTCGGGGGAGTCTGAGCGCTGCTGGACCCGGGGTTCGTGGAGGGTTTGCGCCCGCTGGCGAGATGGAGATTGGGATTGTGGTTGAATTGGTGGGGTTGATGGAGATGAGGACGAGGATGTCGAGGGAGAAGGCGAGGATTGCTGTGGAGGAGAAACGATATTCGGAAAGAGCTTCTTCAGTCTCTCGAGGTGCCCTCGAAGAATGTCACTGCGCCCCCTGACGTCGGCTTGCAACGACGGATCCGAAAGTCGCTCGAAGATGTGGTGCGCGAGACGACAGCCGAGCGGGTTGCCACCAAACGTCGTGCCGTGGTCGCCCGTCACGATCTTGTCGGCGACGTAGTCGTTCACCATCGTTGCCCCGATCGGATAGCCGTTGCCCAGCGCCTTGGCGGTGGTTATCACATCCGGATGCGGGCCGGAGGAAGCGGAGTTGGAGACGGCCGACCCGGATGAAGTCCCTGGACTTTGTGGCGCATGCGGCGAGGGAGACGGAGAGGATGCTGGGGACGAGAATAGCTGATGGGCCCACAGGTGGCCCGTTCGAGACAGCCCGCATTGAATCTCGTCGTATATCAGCACGGCCCCCGTTTCGTCGCATCTCTTCCGAACTGCGGTCAGGAACTCGGGCGTGGCGACGTTGACGCCTCCCTCGCCCTGTATCGGCTCGACGATGACGCCGCAGGTCCTTTCGGTGATCAAACGATCCAACGCTTCGACGTCGTTGTACGAGCCGTGTCGGAACCCCCCCACCATCGGCGAGAAGGGCTTCTGATACTTGGCGTTTGGTGTCGCCGATAACGCGCCCCAGGTCCGTCCGTGGAAGGAGTTGGTGAAGGATACAATCTCGTGCTTGGATCCGTCGGCGTTCAGCACCTTGCCGACTTTCCGGGCGAACTTCAGGGCGGCTTCGTTGGCTTCTGTGCCCGAGTTGCAGATAAAGACCTGGCTTGCCGACCGCATTCCGCCGGCCTCGCGCGTTTTGGTGACCATCAGTTTGGAGAGAGTGCCCACCCACGGCTGGTGGTAGAGGTTGGAGGTGTGCAAGAGCGTTCCTGACTGAGCTATGAAATCAGCATCGTCAGTCGGAGCGGGGACGTCGTGAGGCATCACCTGTTGAGCGAAGATCCTGCTGACCGCCGGATCGCAGTGTCCCAATGAAGTGACGGCGATGCCGGCAGTCATATCCAGATATCGTCGATTCTCCAGATCCCAGAGGTAGCACCCTTCACCCCTGACGAACATCGGCATCGGTCGAACATAGGTCGCAACCAAGTACTGCGTTTGATCTTTGATCAAGGCGGCCGTGGCTGAATCAGCAGGGGGATCCGGTGCGGGTAGAGAAGCTTCTCTCTGGGGAGGATATCAGATCGAAATCCTTGCCATGTAGAGCCTTGATGGTGACGGAAAGATACCTGAATCTCCTGTTGTGTCGCCGACGATAGATTGGACCCCGCCGTCAACGGCGCCTCCGCCGTGGATGCCAAGCCTCTGCAGCCTGCGCGCAGAAGGCGCATTGACGAAGAAAAACATTGTGATGGCGGTCGCAAGGCCATGTTTGCCCCGTTTACTACGTGCCCCAAGCTGAGATGAGAATTCCTGAGCATCCGACGTTCTATGCTGGTGGGGGATTTCCCGTTGGCGCGCCTTTCTGACATACAGTAAAACAGTGTGGGCCAGCCCTAGCCGGTTATCGATACAGGAAGTCAATGAGTCAGATCGATCATCACGTGCCTCGGCTTAGTGAGTGCTTACAAACCGGCTGGCTAGCCAAGATCTCAATGACTAATCAATGACATCCATCCTTGGCCTTTGTCCCCTCGTAAACGCCGTCGACGCTGTACTGTACGTCATTGATGCACTCCGAAACCAAACGGTTACCCAGGGACTCTACGAGAGCTTCTCTTCCGTTCAGGACTCGTGTCCCAGC
Source organism: Lichina pygmaea (assembly GCA_963422465.1). Lineage (NCBI taxonomy): Eukaryota > Fungi > Ascomycota > Lichinomycetes > Lichinales > Lichinaceae > Lichina > Lichina pygmaea. The sequence continues at coordinate 3,972,359 of OY730170.1, forward strand.
ATGAAGAGCTCCGCCACATCGCTGCGTCGGACCTCGGCTTTACGCGCCTGTATTACGACGAGTGTCAGTCATCATCATCGATCCTGGTCGACATTCGGACGACTTCGAGAGGATGGGCGTTCTTCATCCGCCTTGAGGCGACAACCCGCCCCGCCTCGGCTTCCCAAGGAGGAGCAAGACGTCTTCGAGCGGCTACAGAGAAGCTCGTTGGCAAGAGCAGCGGGCTCGTCACCGCCAGCCTCCACCCGAGAACCCGACCAGGCCTCGACCAAGGTGGTGTCATCGTCGACGTCAAACCCCATGTCTGAGAATGCGCCAAGGACCGAGGACGACCAGGCTCCACATCCGGATGCGCGGAGAGGTGCGAAACCGGAATTCGAAGGCGATATCAACCCAGGTACGGGAGAAGTCGGTGGGCCCAAAAACGACCCACTGCGCTGGGGATCGACGGGCGAGTGGACCTACAACGGCCGAGCCACAGATTTCTGAATGCCTGTCTCGACCGTTACGGAATGGATTCTGAAGGGCACGTACGCGTGGGCAGGGAAGTGGACCTGGAAGCGCGGTATGTTCTTTTGCTCCACGTGGCACCAGAATCCATCTGGTTGAGGCAGCCGAGACAAGCTATAGCAAAGCTATAGTTTCGCTACAGCTTTGCTACAGCTTTGCTACAGCACGTATTAATGTCTGTACGTAAGACCTTCACTTAACACATCGGAGAAGAACGAGGTTGAACTTATCCAGAGGATCGACCACATGACATGTAATCAATGGCCTCCTCGTATGATCGGCCAACGACCTACCGAATGCAGAACAAGAACCGGCGCTAGCGCATCCGTAGTACGCACAGCTCTATCGTGGCCCGTCACATTGGCTTTTTGAAATCGTACTCGACCGATTCGTATCCCAGCACGAGGGTGAGGGTCTTTGCTGGCCCATCTGGCCCGTATCGCCGTCAAGCAGTGCCGCCACGAGCGGTCACCACCTCGATCGTCTGGGGCCCGTGTCTCCCTTCTTACTCCTTGGCTGTTTGTGATGGGATCATGCTTTGGCCAGCTCCCGGTCATCGAGAGACAGAGCTCGCATGGCCGTCTGTTGAATCTCCGTTTCGAGGGGGACCGTCGTTGCACGATACTGCGACACACTTTCCCGAACCGGAAATAAAGTCGTCATGCCTTCGTTTCTTGCTACTTGCTTTCGCCTGTTTCGCTTCCCTACGATCGAGTCTGGAGGTGTGGAGAGGCCATGGGGAACAGACTGGCACGACTGGTCGACACCTCTGGTTACTGTGTCCATGAGGTGTTTCTTCGCATGAAACCATTCTGATTTCTGTACGCCTTTGCACAGTCCTGTGCACGATCTTCGTATCGTCCCATCGTCCGTGAGGACGGTCGGGCCCCGTACCATCGCGGTGGCCGCAACAAGCCCGGATGTGGTCGATACATATAACCACAAGGTCCTGGCCGGTCAGATTTCGATGTACCGTCGTGTCTGGTGATGTTCACTTGATTGGTGACGCGCGGTACAAGGATAACGATGCATCCGACAAGGCTGCTGATCATCACAACTGCATGGATGAATGCTGCCCAAGGACTTCCTCGACCACAGGCTCCATCCGAAGACGAAGCACCACAAGCACCGCGACCCGTCGACCAGACCTCAGGGGGTGGCGGCGGCGGCGGCGGCGGCGGATTCTGGCCCACGGTTTTTAGTTTAGGGGCAACGGCCGTCGCGGGCGTTACAGGTTGGAGAAACGGCAAAGCGCTCAAGAAGACACAGGAGGACCTAGACATGATGAAGAACGACCAGGCTCGATTGCATGACGACCTCGCCACAGCGCACGGCCAGATTGAAGCCATACAAGCCGAACAACAGCAGACGCCCCCCGAGCCTTCAAATCCCACAACGCCAAACAGCCCAAGCAAGAATCCCCGACGGAAGAAGACCCCGCCGAAACAGAAACAGCAGCCCTCGGGACAGAAGCCACCGAATCAACGAGCACATCCCTCGAACCAGAAGCAGCAGTCTCGAGCCGAGCGCGTGGCCGCTACTTTGAGAGCGTTGGAGGCCGACGAAGAAGCGGAAAGATGCATCGTAAACTTACTCCAGATTCCGGTGGTGGTATGTCTTTATACGTGCCTGTGTGGATCATCTCTCCATCTGCCCATGTTCCTTTCCGCCCGCCCGCCCGCCCCCCAACGTCCTTTCATCGCAGAAAACGCGATACGGATTTCCAGAGGAAACTCGATTGGTAGAGACGAGGCTAAAGATAGTCGTCATTCGTTCTGCGATCAACAGACCGACTCAGACCAGTCGTACCAGATCACTGCCGAGGTGTTCAATGTTGCAGCCAGGGCGTGCGACTTTCAAGGCCCGTTGATGCCCGAGGGTAGCGCCTTCGCTATCGATCAAAACCAGCAGGTCGACGAAACCTCCGAGAGACGGAACGACGAAAGCGGCCCGCAACCTCTGTCCATCTCGGCGGTCCCGGGGTTGATCTTGGAGTCGGCCAAGCGCAGTTTTCTGCCACCGTCAGGCAGCAAGCGCCCAATGGGGGCGCCGGCACGGATACCAGGTCCTCGACGGTTTCTACCCATGCGGATCCGGTAATCGAAATCTAACTGCGAAGCTGCATTTCTTTTTCTAGCCTCTTCCGCAGATCAACTGCTACTGCCACTGTACTCCCGTTCGTCTTAACGCCAAATCAATTCTTCTCTCTCGGCGCGGCTACCATACGCAAAAGGTGTACCAAAAAGGGTATTCACATCTGGGTGGCTTCGTCTCGTCTCGGCGCGTCCTTACGTCCTTCTTATGCCGCCCGTGCTTCTCCGTCATCGTCATATCTCTCTCTCGGGGGTCATTTCTCGTCTCTGTCGTCCTCGACGTCGACCTGGTTGTCGGTGTCATGCGGTCGACGTGGTCCTGCTGCATTTATCGGTGCCATCGCGTCGTCAAGCGTCGTCGCAAGGACTGCCGTCACCCTATGTGATCTATCCTTGCAAGGCCATGCACGACATGTAATTTGTTTCATGCACGCCAACGAAGACCAGTGTCTCGCGACCGAAATACTACTACGTATCGCGCGACTATGGACTTCTTCCCCCCGAGCCCTTCCCCGAACTACCTTGTACACTATTGTGTTCCAGTCAACATGGCCGTGACATCATATCCTCCCCGTACGTAGCATTATATCTATTCTTTACATTGCCCGGCTTCCATATGGCCATCAATCCTTGCCCCCCCTTCCCCCTTTCCCCCTTTCCCCCTTTCCCCTTTCCCCTCCCCTTCTCCCTTGACCAAGAGCTTCGTATCCTCTGCTATATAGATAAAAGGCTATGGAATGGTGCATGGGTAATTGTATGGTGGACCGTGTGTAGGATGGAGGGAGGAGAGGAAGAAACGAGGGGGGTGGGAATGGGAGAGGGAGGGAAGGAAGGAAGGGGGAGTGAAAAAGAAAAGAAAAGAATAAGATAGGAAGGCGCAAGAGAGTACCAAACGGACGAAAGTGGGAGTGCTAGAAAGATCGAGAAAAGCAGAAGAATCAGGAGGGGACCAGGAGCATCAGGAGCATAAGGCGGACGCCAAGCGTGTGACGGATGTGAAGACTGCAGGCAAAGTGATTCTCCCGTGTTCGGTTGTCATCATCTTTCATTGTCTCGCCGAGTCCTTGGCCCCATCACGTCCCTTCTATATCTTTCGTACCCGGGCGCGTCGTTCGTGCTGGGCTCGTTCGGGCTGCAAGGTACGAAAACAGACGTATTACCCTCTCTCTATCTTTTTTCCCACGTCTTGGATCCCAAACTGAAGACTGTCAAGAAACACAAATCAAGATGCGCCAGTCTATCCGCCCCGTTCGAGTTTGATGTAGAGTCTCTCCGTAGCGAAGAGGAACGGGGAGAGTAGAGATATCGAGAGGGAGACGTGCAGTTCAGTGGAGATGATACGAGATGAGATGCGATGACATGACATGATAAAATATAGAGGCGTAGTGTTGAGTGTGACGCGAGGTGCGAGTGTCGAAGGTAAGAGCGCTTCTAAGAACTTCGGCAGATAAGACGCTCAGACTGAATATATAGACGTTAGTACTAGCTCTAGAGACGATAGATTTCATGGCTTTGGGAGAGAACAGGTCTGTCACAAGCGTGACCTGCAAAAAGTACTTCACGATTACGGGCAGAGAAAAAGCGAAGATGAAAACAGGACAACCCACATCTCAAGTCCCATCCTATGCTCGGCCCCAACTTCGGCAGTTCGTCCGCGACACTCTGAACATCCTTGTCGCCACGGCCGCTCAAGCAAATGACAATATTCTGGCCCTTGTCCATGGTCCTGGCGAGTTCGATCGCGCCGTATATAGCATGGGCCGTCTCGAGCGCGGGGATGATCCCTTCGAGCTGCGACAGGAGACGGAACCCCACAAAGGCTTCCTGGTCTGTGGCAGCGATGAACTTGGCCCGTTCGGAGTCCTTCCAGGACGACAGCTCTGGGCCGACACCTGGGTAGTCGAGCCCGGCAGACACCTGTACAGCCAATAGTAGTCAAATGTCAGTGGGGTTTTCTGGACGATGCCTTGAACCAAAGACTCCTGAGGTGACTGACGGAGTGGGTGTCCGAGATCTGGCCGTGCTGGTTTTGAAGCACGTAGGTCCGCACACCGTGGAGGACGCCCTTGGAGCCGCCGCTCAGCGTGGCCGCATGCCGCGATGTATCCAAGCCTGACAAAGCCGTCAGCACAAATTCCGATCATGTCGAATCTCCTGGGCGTACCGTCACCGCCAGCCTCGACACCGAGAAGCTTGACGCCTGTATCGTGGGAGAACGGGTAGAACATCCCGACCGCGTTGCTCCCACCGCCGACACAAGCAACGACGGCATCGGGAAGCTTCCCGACCAAAGTCTGCATCTGCTCCTTGGTCTCATTGCCAATTACTGACTGCATGGTACGGACGATGGTCGGAAACGGATGTGGCCCGATGGCTGATCCGATAATGTAGTGGGTAGTCGACAGGTTGACGACCCACGCCCGTAGTGCCTGAGAAGCGTTAGCAAGAACCAACGACGGTTTCAAGCACGCCGTCCGAGCACACCTCGTTGACCGCATCCCGCAGCGTCCTTGTGCCGGCCTCGACCGCAATCACTTGGGCTCCCAGCAGCTTGATCCGAAAGACGTTGAGAGCTTGGCGACGTACATCCTCCTACTCATGGTTAGATCCACCACTTTCAGGCTCGAGCGGAGATTACCACCCACACCACCCATGTAGATTGTGCACTTCATGCCGAATTTGGCACACACGGTCGCAGTCGCCACTCCATGCTGTCCGGCACCCGTCTCGGCGATGATCTCAGTCTTCCCCAGCCGCCGGGCGAGCAGTATCTGTCCCAAGGCGTTGTTGATCTTATGGCTACCCGTGTGGTTCAGATCCTCTCTTTTGAGCCAGATGTTGGCTCCACCAGCATGCTCGGTCAGTCGGTTGGCAAGGTGAAGCTGACTTGGCCTGCCCATGTATGCATAGTAGCTGCGAAATTCTTCCCAGAAGCTCGGGTCATGCCGCGCCGAGTTGAACGCCGCTTCGAGTTCGGCCAGGCAGTCCATGAGAGATTCGGGCACGTACTGACCGCCAAACTCGCCAAAGCGCGAGATCAAAGACTGCTCAAGTAAGTCTACAGACCATACTTCGTGGGGTCCGTATACGCACCGCGGGATCGCCGTCGCCGTTCGTATTGGCAGCCTCCATCTGGTCGAGCGGGCCCGGCCCGACCCCATTCGACTCATGCCGAATCACCTTATCAACGTGGACTCCCTTTGGTTCTTTTGCTTCCTTGACGGCCTCGACCATCCCAACTTCCCGGGTGGTGACGTTCAGCTCTCCATTACGACCTGTGATCTCGGCGCAGTACTTCCGCACTTCCTCGGCCCCTTGGCCGGCAGTTGCATTTGACAAGGTCGTGATGATCTGGCTTCCTATAACCACGCCCTCGGCTAACCGCGCCACGCTCAAGAAGTGATCTCTCGTACTGACGCCGAATCCCACAGCCGTGGGGACGTTGTTCGAATATGCGTGGACGCGCTCGAGGAGGTCCGGCAAAGCTGTGTTCAAAGTGCCTGTTGCTCCTGTGACGCCCATCCGCGAGACGACGTAGATGAACGAATCGGCAATCTTGCACAGCAGCTTCAGACGAGATTCAGATGTTGAGGGGGCGATCAAAGGAACGTATGACAAGCTTGGCTGTATTAGCGATCAGGGTGTCAAGTCCTCAGGTCACACTTACCCTCCCCGCCTGCAGAAATCCCGGAACCTGACAGCTTCTTCCGGTGGTAGATCCACGATGATGAATCCATTGACGCCTGCTTCACGCGCATCTTGGACCATTCTTTCTTCGCCGTATATCAAAAGCGGGTTGTAGTATCCCATGAAGAGTACCGGCAGTTTTAGCCCGCGCTTCCGAGCACTTCGTACTAGATCCAGGGAAGAAGAGACCGTGACGCCATTCTGAAGAGCAATCTGGGAATCAAGGCAAGTCAGCATAATGTTGAGTAGGAGTATCATTGAGGGAGGGTTGGCCTATACAACGCACCATGTTCGATTTCTGAATGGTAGGCCCGTCCGCGATAGGGTCTGTGAATGGCAGTCCTAGCTCGATGACATCTGGCGATTGACGGCATTAGCAGCCATCAAAGAAACGCAGCTTAGACTGAGCACGGGAACACCAGACCGGCGCCACCAGCTTCCAAGCCCAGCATAATGTCGACAGTCTCCCCGGACGTCGGAAACCCAGCGGTGACATACGTCACTAGAGCAGCCTGCGAGATGAAAGCCAGTGAGCTTCACCTCTACGCAACACCTGTTCAAGAGGGTGTACGAACCCGCTGCTGAGCCTTGCAGCACGCAAATGTGTCCACGATGGCCTCCATAATGGCAATATCGACCGAGAATGTAATCCGTGCCAGACGCTGCTTTGGGATACCGGTAGGTCCTTCGATGTTTAGTGCAATGCAGTTCAATATGGGAGGGAAATCTTGGAATGAAGTCCCACAAGATATCAAACGACAATCACTCCATCACTTCGTACCCCCCGAGTGGTCCCTACGGCCTCTATAAACTAACGGGTGTTGTTACACGCACACCAATTCTTCTTAGACGCACACCCTCAGCCTTGTTAGACACACACCCCTTAGTCTTGTTGTACGCACACCCACCCGGATATGTCGGTCACTATATTTCCGTACTACCTAGCTCTACATTACGTTAGTCAGACCTTGATTTTGATGTCATCCATGGTATTTTTGGAGGTACCCGTGCCATGGGGGGGTATTACCCCCCCCCCCCCCCCCCCACATGCACGGGTACTGTATGTGCAGAAAGGCTGCCGATCCGATCTTCCCTGTACGCATCGGCGTCAGGAAGCTGCTGTGTGCCTTGGGTAAGCCGGCGTGTAGCCGGGGTGGATCTACAAACGTACTCGTCGTACATACAGTACCGTATTCGATCACGTGATGATCAATATCAGGTGATGAGCAGTCGACCGACCAAGGACCCCCTCAAGGATTTTTTTGAATAACTCAACTTCTACCAGTCGGAATCACCTCAGATTTGAATATGAGATAGAGTAGTATATAGAGAAGAGATATTGAGCAACATGAATTTATTATACAAAGTGTGATGGTTTTCTCAAGACACGACCATGTGAAGTAGTCCTCGGGACCTCATCCTTCTCCCCCCCCTCATCTCCATCATCACCGGGGGTAGGCACCTCTTTGGTTCGTGGGGAAGGCTTTTTAGCACCCCTTGCAGCTTGCTGAACCTTCTTCTCCTCCTCTGCCTGCTTCTTAGCTTCTCTGTTGGCAGTTTTTTCTGCTTGCTTTTCTGCCTTCTCTTCTTGCACTTGTTGTCGGGCAGTTTCTCGTGCCACCCGTTGTTCTTCCTTCTCTGACTGCTTTTTCAAACGTTGCTGCACTACCTCTTCTCTTCTTCTTGTTCTCTTCTTTCTTCTGCTCTTCTTCCTCCTCCCTGACAGCTTTTCGAGTCTGAGCAATCTGGATTGCGGTCGGGGTAAAGACTTGCGGCCCAACATCCTCTTCTCCCAGCAAATTAAGTCGCTTTCCTTGTTGCTTCTTCTTCTTCTCTACCACTAGAGCTGTTGTGAGCTGGCCCACAGTCGCTCTATCCAGATCCCGCTCTGTAATGACTTTCGCAAAGCCATCTTCAATCTTCTTAAGCCTTTCGGTAGAAGGCTCCTTTTTCTGCATCCGAATAGCATAACGAAAAGAAATGAAAGTGACAGGAGTTTTAGCTTGTACTGGGGCAGATCTTTGGGGTGTTTGGGGAGGATTCAGAGTATCAAGAACATAAGAAGAGTCGATAGGAAAGATACCAGTCACTTTGAAGGCTGACTGGATATTCTCAGTTGTGAAACTTTTCTGCCAAGCGGAATAGAATAAGGACCAGAAGATCTGCTTGGTGATTGATGTGATACCAAGACTATTGCGCATCACAGTATCAAGTTCTTGGGAATAGCGCTTTGCCGAAGGAGAGAAAAGACTAACATCAAGAGGCTGTAGACGATGTGTAGTGTGAGGGGGGAAAACAAGAACAATAATACTATGAGAATGGGCGTATTCTAGGAAAGGTAGATTAACATGACTAGAATGACCATCAACAATAAGAAGACGACGACGGCTCCACCCTACCTTAGCTTTAGTACACTTATCAAAAACTTTCTCTAACCATTGAAGACCAAGCTCATTGTTAGTCCACCCCTTCTCAGAGACAGCAAAGTACGCCTCTGTGTTGTTCAGACCCTCCACCCATGTATCCAGAAGATCATGCGACTGACCCTGGTAGATCAGTGTTGGTGGGATACGTGATCCAGTTGCTCGGATGCATGCCAGAAGAGTCACAAACTCCCGGCTCCCATCTTGATTAGCGCCGAGGATTTTGCCAGCTTTGTGGGCTTTCTTGTTGATAATTCGTCGGGAGGCATGTCCTTGACCAATCATAAAGCCTTTCTCATCAACATTGTAGATGTTGTCTGCTGTGATCTGGTATTTCTCAACGGTGTCTGACAACTAGACAAAATTTAGCATATTATTCATAAATAAGACTATAGATAATGTTACCAGCTGATAGAAAGCTTTGATATGGACTACAGACTCAGCCTATTTGCGTTGCTTGTCAATTGGCTTAAGGAAGACACTCTTAAGCTCATCGGAATGGCGTTGTACAAAGCGTCAAGTCCAGCACTCTCCTAGCGGCCTTCCAGCAATACGCTCTGCTAGGTCCCGGACAACCTGGGGGGTCATTGGCCATCCCTGAATGCTATGGGCACTAATGCGCTCCACTAGCTTTGCTTCTTGGATCCCGGAAAGTGCTTGTCGGACTGTCGCATTGACCACCTTGTGGGACGTGCTTTTTCCTTTGTGCCGTCGAGAAAGTGTCTGGCGGCTGACATTGTACCTTGAAGCAGTGGCAGAATAGTTGATTTGGTCTTCTAGATTAAGCTCCGCAAGAGCATCACTCATTCGGTCGTCGTACGGCTTCTCCATGGTGATTTGAAAAAAGAGGGTTGAAAACTGCATTTATCGCTCACCACCTGATATCGACCATCACGTGATCGGATACGGTACGTGACGGAGGTGTTGGAGGTTGGAGATGATCGATTCTGGAGGCACAGCAGAAGAGGATGAGTGTCGACTGTTAGATTAATTAGGGAGAACTAGCTAATCATCTATATGTAGACACGAAGCTGATGTTTGCCTCAGAGCTGGCAGAAGGCTCTAGAAGGCACGAGGTGGATCCATGGCGGATCCATGCAGGGTCAGCGGCTTAGATGCATGGGGCAAGAGCAAACATGACGGTGCTTCCGGGCTCCACACCTAGAACGTCCAACATCCAACAGGAGACTCCCCCCCCCCTCGAGCTTGTAGAACCCCAGGTGAGCTACGTTACGTACATTGCGTCGTCCGACGCCACTTGGCGCTGGTCCTGATGGCTCAATCGTTTCGACCTTCTGCCCGGACGGAGCGTGCATCGCCAGTGATACGGGCAACATGGCCGTGGTTCTTCAGCGTAAAAGGGTCAGGATGCCTCGATATCGTCAGAGCGATCGCGAGGTTGGATGACTTCAAATGGAGCCAATATCCGTAGCGGCCAGCATACTCACCATCGTCGCGGTTGCAGGAAGAGTGGGTCAAGGGCTCGAAAAGCTCTCCTGCTTGGTGCGCTTTGTTGAAGTCCAGAACGAACTGGCCAGTTTGACGAATGAAATAAATATCATCAGCGATTATATCAACGTCGAATTGAGAGTGGGTGATCTTTTTTACCAACAGCATAGTTCCAGATCTCCGAATGGAAGATTGTGCTCAACGGCGCTCGAGATGCCGCCAGCATCCTGGATGAAGACGCCCTGGCGTTTCCGGGGAGCGTCGGCCCCGGCGACGATGTCCGACGAATCTCACGTCGTGCACGACATTACCTCCAAGAGCTTGACGAGCTCGTTGAGTACCAACTACGAAGCAGCGAGGCTTTAGACAAGAACAGGAGACCTCATGTCTCTCGAAAGGCGCTGTGCTGCAAGCAGCGGAAGTTGAATTCTCTGCTGCAATATCTTAGGGACTGTCGAAGCTGTCTAGTCGTCGCCCTTCACACCGCCGCCATCTCTCAAGCGTACGTCCAACTCAATTTCACTTTAGGGACGGTTGGCTAACAATCTCCTGTAGGCATTTCTATGAGAAACGTCGTTTAGGGGTCATGCTTCATATCCAAGACATTTGTGTGATGAACGGAGACAGAAGCACTCAGCTGTCGTCAGACCTGACCAGAAGGACTGACTGTCTTGAGTACAAAGTCGACCAGCTTTTGAGATCTGCCCGTCTGCAAGCCCATTCTGTCGTCCCACCTCAGAACCTATCGGGTCCATCTCCAGCCACGAATGCGAACAGCTCTCCCGAGGCATCACACTCTCAAGAAGATGTTAGGCCGCAAATGTCACACAACCCGTTCGCTACCGGCCCGCAAGCTGCGTTCTGTGTGAAAGCATCGATTGGGAGAAGGAAATGTCCAAGATTCTGCCGTTGCCGATGCCACCTCCGAACCCAGCTCAGCACCCCTCGATGGATGCAGAGTGTCTTTGGCACCTTCTTTGGATCTTTTACTGGCTGTCCCATACCAGGTGTTCGTGCATGTGATTACTCTCGATGTCATCAAGCTGGGGCCTCTTCTACCCAGGTGCTCTATATATTTCCGGGCTGGTTTGTCCAACGGGCTGTTATGCTCAGCACCACCTGGAGGAATCTTAGCGGACCTGGAGCGTCCTGGACACTCCGAATGTCTCGACTGGTCAGTGATTCTGCGGATATCTGGTACTACGTACGGCTAGGATCGTTGTCCCAAGTCCGCAACTGTCTTGAGGATGGTACAGCCTCACTACATGACGTTGACACCCAAGGCTCTACGCTTCTTCATGTACGTATGAATCATCTTAACATACCACCACTGACTACGCATATCAATCTTCTATTTTGGCCGCTCTATACTGGAATCCAGATCTTACCTCACTGGGTACTGTTCATCTCCTTATCGCTGACACTCTAGCTGCTTCTTTTAGTACTCCGTCCTATTGTGTCGACCGGAAGTCTCCCATCTTCTACTTGAGAATGGTGCGGACGTGCATGTATCTAATTATTATGGAATGTAAGTGCGCTATCCTACGCTTGAGCTTTTACTTGATATGTATCAGTCTACTGTCTGGACCTTCCTGATCCTCGATTTTAGATCTCCTGCGATACAAGCCCTCGAACGTCTGCTGCAAATGGACAGTAGCTCCAGGGGAACCTCCCCCTGGCAGTCTCTCGTCCCGGACGTGGAAGATGTCCTTGAATCACTCAATCTCAACGTGCTACATCGAATCATCCTCGGGTTGACCTCGATAGCGTTAGAGGTACAACTCAACTGTGATGGCTCATTGATTGATACAGCGGATTCTCGCGGATGGACACCACTGCACCTCGCTGTTGTCGAAAACAACGTAGAGGCCGTGAGAATCCTTCTCGAACAAGGTGCAACCGCAGGAAAAAGAAGTCGAGGAGGTGACACTCCACTCCACTTTGCCGCAAAGTATGGACACGTCGGATGTGCAGAGATCTTGCTTGAAGGAGGGGCACTTGTCAACGTGGCAGGTCGCCATGAATGGTCTCCGCTTCATTGCTTGGCTCTCGCCCGAAAGACTTGGAACTCGCATGCATTAGCAGAGCTCCTAATCAGCCGTGGCGCTGATGTCCATGCGGTGGATCATCTTCATCGTACACCGTTGCACACTGCCAGCATCTTCAACCGTCTCCAGCTAGCCAGCAGTCTATTGGTCCATGGCGCTGATATGGACACACGTGATCGAGATGGAGTGAGCCCGATCATGGCGGGAGTAAAAGAAAGCTCCACGACTGTCTTTGAGTTACTCCTGGAAAGAAGTGCCGGACTTGCTGCAGAGGATAAAAGCAAGCGGAACATAATGCACTACATGGCTCTCTATGGCAACTGGCATATCTTGAGTGTTCTCTCTCAAGCCAATCTCGAAAGCTTCGATGCACATGCACCTGACAAAGATGGCAATACTCCTCTGGACTGCTTCAATCACTATCGCGCAAAGTTCGTGGTGCGCTCAGCGGAAGGAGTCACGGAGGAAGACGAACAAAGAGCCTTCGAAGCTCTACTCGCGCGAGCCGGCTCTTCGCGAGTTGAAGAAGTCGACGAAGAGGAGGAGGCTTCCGCAAGGAGCCCTAAAAAAGACAACTCCACCGCCGATGACGGCCACGCCGAGGAAGATTCGCCATCAGACTCTGACCCAGACATACCAACCCAGCATGCGGACCTTGACGAAGATATTTTCTTCGACGCCGAGGAGACGCTCCCTTCCCCTTGAGCGAGTCAGGGGAGCGACGATCGTCGAGAACGTTCTCATGCCGGGGAATGAACCCAACCTCTCCTTTGCCTCTTTGGCAATCCTAGCATACAAGAATTCTTGTCTGGCGTTTAATGTGTGAAAGAGCTGAATCTTTCACCTACAGGCCTCGCCGAAGAAATTTACAACATACGACTATCTGATCGTTCAAGCGCGAAATTGCCATCAGAACCCCTCTTGTACTTTTGTCATTCTCTTGTCTCCGTTCTCGACCGTGGTGTAATTTTCTTCGTAAGTTGCACAAAACTTCTCTCACAACGATGGCGCAGATTGAGAGCAGACTTTCTTTGCGTCTTCTAGCCTTTCTTACTCTTCTTGTCTCCTTTCTTCACTTTACCCGCTGTTTTCTCGATTTCTCGTCACGAGTTGACGCTCTGAATATTGCATCTGCCAAGACGATGCTGGTTTCAAACTCTTTCTTTGCTCGTGGCGCTTCTTCATGCGTGGTTTGTCCCAGAGCTGGAGTCAGGATAAACGCAGTGTGTCTTACCATATCGGCGCTCTGAATGTCATCGCTGTGAATGTCATCGAACTACGTATGTTGTCATGAGCCGTCGCCTGTCTTTCTCAAGTCTGCCACGTCAATGCAACCACAATACGGTACACTTTTCTTGCCCAATCCAGTCAGGTACTGCTCTTGACCCACGGCCAATGAACGATATCACGGCTGGACTTTTCTGGGCCTCCCCGCAAGGTCGGACTAACCCCTACCATCCAGCACCGACCTGCTAGGTCCCCCCCCCCCCCCCCCCCCCCCTTTCCCAGACACTGTGGCAAGCGTACGAGCTGGTGGAACAGTGCTGCTGAGTCCCGTAGCGTGAGCTGGAAGCAAGACCCCCACCACCCGATTGTCTGGCACACCTCGACCCCAGAGGAGACTGGACCTCGACAATATGCCCGACAAAGACGTACTCCGGCCTCACGCTGGTCTACGGAAGGCACACGGCAGTATTCTCGCACAGATCCGGACAGGCAGGAGCAGACCGGCGACCTTCCTGCACAAAATCTGGGCCATTGACGCCATACCTCCAGGTTGCTGCTCCGAGTGGCAATGGGGGATGGGAGACCGCGAAACACACGATGATCGATGATCCCTGCTTCACTCCTGTACTGTTCGTACCGTAGAGAATGGGCAATCCGTCGGTGCAGTAACTTGCCCGACCTTCCATCTGCCCATACAGCAATACCGAGTCAAAGAGCGCTACGGTACGAGCACTCAATACCATAATGGATGACCTCATCCGGTAATCTACCGTCCCCGCCATCCCCGCCATGCCCGCCATATAATTTCTACCGTCTGTCTGTCTGGCCACAGCACATCACCAGAACTGACCCACGCATACTGTACGTACCTCACAGCCTAAAACTATCTCTCTCCGTCGCCTGTCAAGAGTCTCATGATACCCAGAGAGCGAGAGAGATGGTGTCCTGTATCGTACATATGTTGCTCTACACAAAAACAGTGCTCGTCTCGCATCTTCTTGCTTACCTCCTCCAAAGAAACCTGCACTTGAGATCTCCACTGAAAATCTGGGAAAAGAAAACCTGCGCCGAGAGCTGCCGCTGAAAACCCCGGGAAAAGAAATCCCCTAAGCCTGCACTGAGGCCAGCACAGAAATCTCCTAAGAAAGCTGAGACCTGCATAGGAAATCCGGCAACGGAAACTTGCACGGAAAACATGCACGGAAACATGCACTTGAAAACCTGGAAAGATAACCCGGAAAAGAGATACTGCGCCGAAAAGACGGGAGAAAGAGCTTTCCCAAACAAACCCCCCCCCCTCCCCCCCCCGCCACCGCCCCGCCCCCCCGGCCCCCCGCGCAATGCTTGACACGATATCATAGCCCAGTCACGCTACGTCCGAAGAGAGAGCGCCCAAGAAACAAAAGCCTCGTCGAGACTTTCAACGCCATTTCGTGATCCTCCGGAACATACAGTGACTCCCGCAAGAAGCCGTTCTCTTCCCCTCTCTCTGCTACCAATCTCTCCCACTTCCTCTATGTAGCCCTCCGCCACCCACCCGCCCGCCCTTGGCCACGTAAAAGACGATCGTGAGTTTCGTCATACAGCCCTCCTCCGCTTCCTGCCCTTCATAGTCTCTCTCTGCCGCCGACGACCTTGGTCCCGACGAATCCCCTCCTGTTCCGGCCGGTGCGACCGCGGCCCAGCCAGTTGTGCTTGAGGGCCTTGGCGAGCTCCTCCATCTGGTCCTGCGCTTCGTCGGCGCTGCGGAGCGAGGCGAGCACGCTGACGCACTGCAGCATCCTGCCCACGGTATCTGTGAGGCGTGTGCCGTCTTGCGACGGCGGATGCGGCGCCTGAGGAGGATGTTCCGGGACCGGTTGTCTGTTTGCGATCGTTGCCGTCGCGGGCATGACTGTGGATGACGTGGCCGATCTCGGACGGACGGAGATGGAGGGGTGCGCGTGCGAAGACGAGGACGACGGTGGAGCAGCCGGTGGTGGTTGGGATGGCGCTGGGGGAATCTGCGGCGTTGGCCTTTGCCGGTATGGCGAGATGGGCGATGTCATGGGCTCGGTGGCCGGCGAGGGTGCGCGGGCACCGCCGCCGCCGCCAAGGGCGGAAGATGTGTTGCTGGCCGCGCGGCTGCGTGCACCCATCGACCCGCCCGAGTCGTCAAGGAGCGTGGAGCTCTGCGAGTTGTAGCTGCCGGCGCCAGGGTCGAGGCTTGTGGCGGCGTCGGGCCGACGGGCACCGCCGCGGACGGTGTCGCCGCCGGAGTTGCTGCCGGGGCTGTCGTTGCTCAGGACGTCGAACGAGCCGTTGATGCTCTCGAGGCTGAGCCGCGAGAAGACGGCTCGCAGCCGGCTGTACCGCGACAAGATGACAATGTCTCGGAAAGCGATGAGAGCCATTCGTCGAACGTCCAGCGCGTCGCCCAACGGCCTATCCGAGGAGTCCCCGGGAAGAGCACCCCAGAACTCCTGCGCCTCGCGAGCACCGAGGATCGCCCCGGCTCCTTTGAACTCGAGGTCCAGAGGCAGAAAGACGGCCTGGATACAGGGCAGAATGGTGCCGAACGCGGTCAGCCAGAGCTCGACGAGCCCCGGGATGAGCCGCTCCTCCGACTCCCGGCGGAGCGTGTCATCGAGCAAGGAGAAGCCGTCGCACAACATCTCGCCCAAGTCGTCCATGATGACGTTCGGTGCGCAACGTTGGACGCACCGCTGGATGTGGGCGCTTGAGACGTTAGTTGGGCTTGCTCTCCAAACCGGGATCGTCACGGCGGCCGAAGAGTCGCTATACATACAGAAGGAGCGTGTTGCAGTCTTCCACCGATACCCGCATATCCTCGCCCTCGAAGATGGCCAGCAGCTTCGCTTTGAGAAACGGCCATGCGTCATCCGGCGTCATCCCCGCCAGTCCCGGACCCTGCAAGTTGATGTGCAAGGCACTGTCGTACGAACCGGCAACGTTGCCGCTGGCCAGCGAGATGCTACCGGCTTTCAATCCCGCCGGCATGGCCGAGCCCGGCCCGCCGCCGACGTGGACCGGACCGGACCAGTCGCCCGTCGAGTACAACGACTCATCATCCCGCGCACCGTATCCGACACCTGAAAAGCCGATGGCATGGGCGGCTGCGGCCGCCGCAGCTGCAGATGCCTTTTCCTCCCTCTTCTTTTCTCGCAGGGCCCGCCCTCCGTGGCGAAGGTCGAGGCCCGTCTTCGAGAAGCTCGCGGTGCTAGGGACCGGAGAGGAGGGCGTAAATGTGTATAATGGGGTCGGCGGATTCGGATACGCTGCTTTCGTATTGATGGCTGACGAGGAGCCTTCGTCCTTGTCTCGTAGCTTGAGCTTCTGCCGGGATAGGAAGTTATGCCTATGTCTGTCTGATGCCGGGTTGGTTTCGTTGGTCGTGGGGATCAGTGTTGCCGTCGAGTTGTTCCTCGTGCTGTAGATTGTCGGCGCTGGCCCCAAGGCAGCAGAGTCTGCCAGGCTGGTCGTCGATGCGGTGAAGACCTGCGGCAAGGGGCTGGGGCCGTAGATGCCCATCTTGTTGGGCGAGGGCAGAGGCTTGTCCTTCTTCTCGGCCTCCTTGTCGCGGGATATGCCGATGCTCTTCGGCTTCGAGAAGAGCTTCATCTTGGACTTCTCGGCCTTCGGTTTCCGTTCCTTGCTCTGCGCCGGTGCTGGTCGATCTGGCGACGACAACCCGGCCGACGACAGCGAGCGGGGATACGCCGCGCTGGCTGCCGTGGCCGCCGTCCCGGGGAAAGCGCTGACGGAGCCATTGCGACTCTGCGCAGCTCTGGCGCTGGTTGGAACTGGAGCCCCGTTGACATCGAAAGCGCCTGGTGTCGGCGTCGACGGTTTGCTCTGAAACGTGACGGAAGATGCTCCAGCCGGCGCGTCAACGTTCCCCACCGTTTGCGAGCGCTGTCTCAGAAGTTGCTGCGAGGACTGCTGCTGCATCGCTGCTTGCGCCGCCGCTCGCGATACCGACAGGCCGTGTGCCTGAGGCTGACCGGAGGCACCGGTCGTCGGCAGCGAAGGCTCGAAGAAGCCTTGGCCGTGCTGGGTCGGGTGGAGATGTCGGTTCTGGCCCGGGCCCGCGGACGGTGATGTGTTGCCCGACGACGGAGCATTGAATTGGACCCTGACCGGCGTAGGTCGAGAGAAGTTCTGGGACGAGCTTCCACTTCCATACGCCTCGTCTGACCTGGAAGTTGTCTGGTTCTGGCGGGTCCCCTGCTTGGCGCTCCGGTACAGCTGCTTCTCCGCCGGGATGGTCGTGGCTTGCGACCCGGCCGACGAGTCGCTCGATGAGGAATCAACCCGGCGCAGCGGCTGCGCTTGCAACTTCTCCGCCGGCGGCGCTGGTCGTCCGGGAGAGCGGATGCCCTGAGTGCCGAGCGGCATCAAGCTCATCTGCCGGGACGACACCCGTCATGGAGTCTCGAGACGGACTCTGATAGTGGGGCTTGGCCAGCCGTGCCAGCCGGAGGTGAGTACCGTGCGTATGTACGTATACGTACGTGTGGAGATCAAGCCGGAACGTCAGAGATAAGACGTGGAACAAAACTTATGAGACAAGAGAAAGATTGACCGCCCAAGTATGAACCTCAGGAGTTTTAAAGCGACTCACAAGTCAAGTCACGTTCCTCGATTTCCTCAAGGTTGCCGTACGAGGTAGTTGTCGCGGTTGTCTACTCGGACGCTACGGGTACGTATAACTTATGTACGGAAACGTCGTTCGTAAACACCTCCAGTCCGAACAGGATTCCGTATCGTCATGACAATGTCAGAACCTAGGAAGGAAGACAGATCTTCTCTGAGAGCGACATATCGCGCTGCTACGGCGAGTCAAACACTTGAATATCCCTTGCAGAGCTCTGCGGCATCGGCAAATCAGGGCATCTCGGAGAAGACGGCGTACCTGTCGGAGCTTCGGTCGTCCGTGTCGAACTTACAGACTGACGTCAACGCTTTGCTCACTAGTAAGATGGAGCAGGACAAGGCTGCCGCTGGCGAGAGCGCTGCCACCGGACAAGCCGTCAAGGGGAAGGTGGCTGCGGCCGAAGCCAAGGGTGAGGCTGTGGAAGATGGGCTCGAAGGGGAGGATGGGTCTGAGGATGCCTAGTTCAGACGCTGCACGAGATCTGGGGAACGTTGGCGTGGCATGGCATTAGACTTGGAAGCTGCCGTTCACGGTGTCAATGCTACAAACAACCACACGATCTTCGATTCTCAAAAGTCTGCCCTCAACGATAGACCATAAGAAGAGGGCACCTGTCCAACACCATCGCTATGCGCCTTCCGGATATCCTTCGGGCCATGGAGATCATACATCGCTCGGCCAGACGTCAGCTACCGTCTTCAGACCCAGGCAGATCTACAAGTCAGGCCTGCCTCGCAACCCGACTGGCGCAGCCGTAATGGACGACGGAGTTACTGTTAGGCACAGGTCAGCGCGAGGCAACAGCGATCGAGGACCCAGACCGAGCTTACTCCGGAAACACGCTGATGACGCTACGGCCCAAGCGCTTATGACAGACCCGACATACTCGCTCTTCCGAGACGACGACGCTTCGATTCCGGGTGACATTCGACTTTTGGAATTCGTCCCCGATCAACAAGGCCGCTCGTAGCCGCTCGTGCTCGCTGTAGCGCAAGCCGCGCAAGGCTCGTCCTTCGTTGAAAGCAGTGATGCCGGCTCGGAGCCGGCCGTGGAAATACGACTCCAGGTCCCGAATGGGCAGCGACGTCGGGATCAAGTCGAGTATCGAGGAGGCTGCAAGCCGCGAGCCATGCTTGGACAGGATGTTGAGCGCGGCGCTCCTGTTGGGTTGGCGTGGCGATGGAGGCTTGAGGTACAGGGACAGAAGAGTGTGGTAGATGGAATTCGCAGCGTCATCCTCCGACAGCTTCTCCAAGGAAGCTGGCTTGGTTCCGGTTCTTGCGAGCTCCGTCATGTAGACCTCGTTGCAGTATCTGCAGCGTGTGTCAGTGTCGACTCGTCTTCGCTTCATGCCGATCACCTACTCTTCTGCCTTCATCTGGTCTTCCAGCTTGAAAACGTATATCTCGAGCGCCTGCTTGTGGTTGCCCATCTTGCTCAAGACGACTGCTCGCGCCTCGTAGAAGTGAGGATCTGAGGGTGATGGTAAGCACGAGCAAGACGTGGCGAAGATCAAACTGCTTACCGTCTTTGGGCAAAAGATTGAAGGTCCTGCCCGTCGAGTAGTGGTTGCTGCTCTTCAAGAAGGACAGCATCCTTTCCTTCCAATTGGCCTTGACACTTCGCATCGCCGGGTTGCCGGCCGCTGAGCGGGAAACGTCGTCCGGTTGTGTCAGTTTCTCGAGGTAGTGCTTGACCAGTCGCTGGTGGAATTCCGGCGTGAGATCGTTGAGCTGGTAGATAATGTGCTCGAGGTATCGAATTGCCAGCGCCAGGTCAATGTCGGTCAAGAAGTCGAGGACTCTCTCCCTTGGCAGATTTTCCGCAATCTCGGTATCGGCCAAGAAGACCTCCATCCCCAGATCGGGATCCGCCGCCAATGGCCACGCCGCGAACTCCAGTATCAAGTCCATCAGGTCAGGCGGTAGGACTTGTAGGTACGCGACGATCCTCTTGGGTCCGCGGAGCGCGGGAGGGGCCTCGTCGGCCTCTCGGGCCTGCCCAAATCGCTGCAAGAGCTCCAGCGCCTCACGATGAAGTCGCTTTCCGTGTAGAAAGTCCACCAGATCCTCGTACCGCCCGGTCGCAAGGAGCTTTTCTTGTACCACGTCCGCATCGCAGAAGTTGGGAATGCGAAACAGGGAACCGGCTCTGGCGGGCCGCTCGACCATGTAGGCCCTAAAGAGCGTAGTGTCGACCAGACGGGCTGCAGCACGCAGCAGCTCTGCAAGATCGTCGTCTGGGACCTGCTCGGGACCAGCCACGAACGTACGCAGGATCTTCTTCTTGTCCGTGTCTTGAACAAGATTTGCTGCGCGAATGGAAGGCCTGAGACTGCCGTCAGGCTCTAGCAGCAGCTGAAGCTTCCGTCGGTTCTCTGCTAGAAAAGAATACAGCTCGAGGACTGCATGTCGCAAATCTTTGCCATCTGGGCCTCGCTCAGCAACGGGGACGTGGATCTGATCGTTCATCATCACTCACGAAGAACCTCGGCGGTATGGCCTGCCTCTGACGATATCCTCATGCCGCTGCCGCCGTCGTGGCCTTGCCCGGCTGCATCGTCCCTGCCAGACGCCATTGAAGCGCTTTCTGCATCTTTCTTTTCTGCTCCGCCTGCACTTCCAGTACCGTGGTCGTCCTGCTTCTCTCCAGCTTCGTCTTTCGGAAGATCCTTGGCAGTCGAATGCCCGTGGACGTCAGCCTCTGCAGGCTTCTCGGCATCGTCGTTCGAACGTGCGCTTGTTGAGACCTCTCCTGCAACAGCAGAGGGGTAGAGCGATATCACCCGTTCCGGCGGGGCAGAAACGTCGGTGAACAGATCCAACGAGGCTCTATATCGGCGCTTGTGGAAGAGAACCTCTGCCTTTTGCATCTTCACCTGTCGCAGCCGTTCCTCTTTGCCGTCGAGCAGCACATCCTCGAGCATCTCAATCAAGCTGATGGCCTCATCGAGCGACTCCTGCTCCAGGAGTTGCTCAATCTGGCTCTCGTACGACTCGGCGGTCATGCGCCAGATGCAGCGACCGCTGGCCACGACAAAGCCCCTCCCAGCGTGGGCCAGGCTAATGTTGGGCTGCGGAACGTGGAGCTTGGTCGCGTTTGGCATGCCAATGGACTGAAGCAGCGAAAGGGTCTTGGGATTTCGGACCTCGAGTACGCCTTTTGAGGGCGGCTGCAGAGCCAGTAGATACGGGTATGAGAAGGCTATGACGTCCGGAGCGGTCGTCCACTGTATCTGTCTCTTGTTCAACGCTCTTCCGTCCTTATCCAGAAACAGCGTGTTGACGTCCTTGGCCAGCAGCAGCTCGCCGTCGGTCAACGTCGTGGCGAGCGGCTTGGGCATCCAGTTGCCCATACCCATGAAGCCCATTCCAGCAGCTCCGATGCCGCTGAGTCGCGCTTCGTCCTGGCCTGGAGCGGCACCAACGCCGCCAGGTCCGACAAGATTTGATACAGACTGGGTCGATGGCTCCAGCGACACATACCCCGAGTTGAGACCGCAAATCAACCTGCTACTGTCGGCCCACGCCAGCGTCCTCGCCGCTGCGGCCAAGGTCACCTCGACGCCGCTCGCGACGAGTTCGGTGTCTTGCCATGACCACAGTAGGATCTTCCGCCTCACGGCAACGGCCAAGCGGGACACGATCGACGGAATACCGGTCGAAGGGTCCTTGATCACGTTCGAGGTCACAGCGAAGGTGCTGGCTCCTTTGGTCTTGCTGAGCTGCAGCTGGAAGACGTAGTTCTCATGTTGCAGGTCATGGGTGGTCACATATCCATCGGACAGACACAGCAAGACATGGGCTTCCTTGATGATAGCAAGTTGCTCGATTGCTCGGCGCGAGAACTTCTCGACCTCTCGCATAAGCTCCACCGCTGGCACCTGGCTCGACGACGGGGAAGCCTCTCGGTCTGGGCCTGCTTCACCGGCATCGCTGGCAACGTAGTCGTCCTCCTTGAGACGGTAAACACGGAGAGTGCCCGTACTCAAGCCCACGAGCAAGCGGTTGCCATAGGTGAGGACGGCCTCGACCTTGGACTTGTCCCTCTGCTTGAGCTCGACCAGAGGTCGAGCCACAAATGCCGAGACCATAGCCTGCAGAGATGCGCTTCGGCCCGCGCCCCGTCCTCCAGAACATCGGCGGGATCCTTGAGCCGACAGCTTTGTTGTGAACTCGGCAAGAAGGCGATGATGGCCGTAACCCAGCTGGATCTAGCGGCAGTTTGTTTTCCGCAGCGGCAGGCTACTGCACGAGCGTAGCTCATCTGATCTGGCGTGCATATACTGCACCTTTAATTATTGAATTACGTAGTGAGCGATCGACTTCCCGGCGAATGCCATCCACTCGCATTCTCACTGGCTGCAACTCATCGAACTATGCTTCGATGCCCTTGAATGGGATTGATCACGTTACCGCGGCCACGCGACAGATTGGCTGTAGGGGGAAGGTATCGTCGACATGACACTCGGCCTCCACCGACGCACGCTTCCTTCCCTAGCTTCGCTAGTCAGCCGCCCCCCGCACGTGGGGGAGGGGAGGAGAATGACCTCGACGATCAGGAAAGCAGAGGAATCGAGCTTCAGGCTCTTGGAGGCCTAGACAGAAGAGACAGGGACGAAAGAGACCAGGATCGTGGCCGGCAGGGGGTCGCCAAGCTACGCAGTCTTCTCGGAGCCGACGACATGAAGTTCTCACGCAGCATCCAATTCAATGCCGTCCCGGACTGGAGCGATCATTACCTAGCCTACAGTAACCTGAAGAAGCTGTAAGAGCATCTCGTTACCCCGAAGGCGAGCCGTCCGGATTCGGCGTGGGCTGATGCTGACACGATCCCGGTCAGGATATATACTCTGGAGCAGTCTGCCCACCGTACCGAGCCATCACAGGCGCAAGACGCGGAGGCTTTGCCTTTGATTGAAGACGCCCACGGCGATTCTGATCAAACGTTCAGGCGGGCTCTGGATACCGAACTGCAGAAAGTATGTTCCTTTTACGATGCCAAGGAGAAGGAGATTCTCGACGAAGTCAACGCCGTCTTGGAAGATCTCGAAGCGTACAAGCACCAAAAAGACTCGAGCGCGTCCCTGCTGGATCAGTCCAGCCACTCTTCGGCACCTGGACGAGGCCGAGCTTCTAGCAGCGCAAGCACGCGCGCTGGCTCGAGCAGTGTTTTCAGGTCGCTCGGCTTCGGCAGGCCCAGACGGGCGAGCACGATGAGCAACAGCATCGAGCATGCGAGAGACGAATATGGCCTGGAGGAGGATATCGACGAGACTGCAGAGCTGACAAGGTCACGTTCTTCCTACGAACCGAGAACGACCAGGGATGACGGTGCGCTGGGCGGGTCGATGGAAGATATGAGAGCGTCGAAAGACACGGCCATTCTCAAGCACATGCCGGGTGCGGGGCACGATGACTTCAGCGATCGCGGCTTCTCCGCGTCCTACGCCTTGAGCGTGGCGCTCAAGAAACGAATCATCAGCGTCTACGTCTCTCTCTGCGAGCTGAAGTCGTTCATCCAGCTGAACAAGACGGGCTTCTCCAAGGCACTGAAGAAGTTCGATAAGATCCTCGACCACCACCTGCGCTCCAGCTACCTGGAGGAATCTGTGAACTCGGCCGATCCGTTTCGAAAGGAGACCATGGACAAGATCGACAACAATATCTTCAAGGTCGAGAGAGCGTATGCCGATGTCGCCTCCAAGGGCGACCTGCAGCAGGCTCGCCAAGAACTTCGCCTGCACCTCCGCGAGTACGTCGTGTGGGAACGCAACACGGTGTGGCGGGAGATGATCGGTATCGAGAGGAAGGCTCAGGCGGCACGGCTCGGCTGGCCGCCGACGCTGCTCGGCGGCCCCCAGGACCACGCGCGAATTCAACGGCAGGGAGACGCCGAGGAGACTGCGGCAGGCAAGGTCGTCGACACTCCTGTCGGCAGGATTCGTTGTCCGCCGTGGCTGTTCAGCCCGAGCGCCTTCCTGTTGGTTGCCATCGTCGTCATCTTCGTCGTCCTTCTCTGCGTCCCGATTCTGAAAGGCTCGCAACAGCAGAATTGCTTGGCCATGTTGGTGCTCGTCAGTCTGCTCTGGGCGACGGAGGTTGGTCCAGCGGCCCCGATACGAAGACTTGCTTGTCAGAACTGAGATGCTGCAGGTCATCCCATTGTTCGTGACGTCTCTTACGATACCGTTTCTTGTCGTCCTCCTGAGGATAGTGAGCTCGGACGAGAAGCCATACGCTCGACTGAGCGCGAGAGAGGCGGCCCCGTACATCTTCTCGGCCATGTGGACTCCGGTGATCATGCTGCTCCTGGGCGGTTTCACCATCGCTGCGGCGCTGTCAAAGTACCAGATCGCAAAGGTGATGGCGACCTTCGTTCTCAGCAAAGCTGGCACGCGGCCGAGGACGGTGCTCTTGACGAACATGCTCGTTGCCATGGTGGCCAGCATGTGGATCAGCAACGTGGCCGCTCCCGTGCTGTCCTACTCGACCGTCCAGGTGCGTGTGCATCCGTCCGTGCGCTCTTCTCTCTGCCCGAAGCTGATCCAGGCCAGCCTGTCCTTCGAGACCTTCCTCCCGATTCGGAATTCTCCAAGGCTCTGATCCTCGGGATCGCTCTCGCGGCCTGTGTTGGTGGCATGGCGTCCCCGATCGCTTCTCCTCAGAACATCATCGCCCTGGAGCACATGAGACCGGAGCCCAGCTGGCTCATCTGGTTCTTCATCGCCCTGCCGGTCTGCTTTGCTTCGATCTTCTTGATATGGTTTTTGTTGATCTCAACCTTCCGGCTGAGCAAGGATACGACCATCGTCCCGCTCCGGCCAACCCGAGAGAAGTTTACCGGTGTACACTGGTTCATCTCGTTGGTCAGCGTCGGCACCATCCTGCTGTGGTGCGTGACGCATCAGATCGACGGCATCGTCGGCGACATGGGAGTCGTTGCTCTGATCCCCATGGTGCTGTTCTTCGGCACCGGCGTCTTGACCAAAGAGGACTTTAACAATTTCCTGTGGACCGTCGTCATGCTGGCCGCTGGCGGCCTGGCGCTGGGCAAGGCCGTCAACAGCTCTGGCCTGCTACACACGATGGCGACGGCGATCGTCGAGCGGATCGAGCACCTGAGCGTCTACGGCGTCTTTGTGGTTCTGTCGGTGCTGATCCTCGTCGTGGCCTCGTTCATCAGCCACACCGTGGCGGCGTTGATCGTGCTCCCTCTGGCGCAACAGATTGGTGCCAACATGTCGACGCCCCATCCTAATCTGCTGGTGATGGGTGGCGCGCTGATGTGCTCGGCTGCCATGGCTCTGCCTACGAGCGGGTTTCCAAACATGAGTAAGGATGCACCCTTCTGCGTCTCATCGTCCTCTTCTGGTATTCCCGTTCATCACTAACGATGGTTGACTCCACCAGCGGCCATCATGATGGAAGACACGCGTACGGGACAAAGGTATCTACACGTCAAGCACTTCATCTCGCGGGGTGTTCCCAGTAGCGTCCTTGCGTTCTTGGTCGTCATCTCTGTGGGCTACGGCTTGATGCTCGCTGTTGGATATTGATGCATGCACTGTTTTCGGACCACATGCTTGGCAGATAGCATCTTTACGCCCAGTACAGTCACAAGACCTATTGTTTTACAGCGAAGGCGTCTGTGGGTGTCAGGTCTTGAGTCAATCCCGCAGCATCGCTACTTCAACAACGATGCGCCTACGAGTACTTCCGTACGTAGAGGTACATACGTATTGCCCCACACGAAGAACCGGATCACGTGATTCTGACCCGACGATAGCCGATGGAAACGTCATCAAGTACCGTCCTCCGTACGTAAGTATGAGCATCAAAGTCGCGACAATGTCAGCTCATTCGAATCGCAAGACGTCGTTCGATGGGTCCGCAGACCTTTCTAGTCCGGCGAGCCAGTCGTCTTGCCGGGCAGCGAACGACGCCTATCGCAACACGACCGCAAGCCGGCCCGACATCGCGAGTCCGCATCGTCGAGGTCGGGCCTAGAGACGGCCTTCAGAACGAGAAGAACAACGTGCCCGTAGACACCAAGCTAAAGCTCATCGCAGGATTAGCACGGGCCGGTCTCAGACACATCGAAGCCGGCGCTTTCGTGTCGCCGCAATGGGTCCCGCAGGTTGGTTGCAGTCGTCGATTCCTGGTGTTGTGGTCGTCTCGTGGGAGGCTCCCGTCAGCTTGCGCCTTGAGCTAACGAGGTGGATTGATCGCGCAGATGGCAGACTCGTCCGCCGTGCTCGAATCCCTTAGAAACCCGCTTATAGGGACTCCGCCGGGAGTAGCATACTCGTTCCTGGTGCCCAATCTCCAGGGTCTCGAGTCTGCCCTATCGTTGTCATCATCCACCCCAAGGGCTTCTGGCCCCGATTCTGTTAGCCACAACGAAGAGGATTTATCCGCGGGGCAGCCGCCGAGAGTGCCCCCACAGGGTTTGAACGAGATAGCAGTCTTCACAGCCGCCACGGAGAGCTTTGCGCGCAAGAACATCAACTGCAGCATCGCCGAATCGATACAGCGGTTCAAGCCCGTCATCTCCCACGCCAAGGCGCATCACATCAGAGTCCGGGCATACATCTCCGTCGCGCTCGGCTGTCCTTACGAGGGGCCCAATGTGTCGCCCAAGGCCGTGGCGGACCTCGCTCGGTCCTTGCTTGGGATAGGGGCGGACGAGATATCTCTCGGCGATACGACCGGCATGGGAACACCAAGGAGCACCCGAATTCTTCTGGACATCTTGGAGGAAGAGGGTATCCCAACGGACAAACTGGCGGTCCACTTTCACGATACGTACGGGCAAGCTCTCGTTAACGTCTCCGTGGCTTTACAACGCGGCATCAGAATCTTCGACAGCAGCGTGGCCGGTCTAGGCGGCTGTCCTTACGCCAAGGGCGCTACGGGCAACTTGGCTTCCGAAGATCTGGTGCACTACTTGCACGGCATGGGAGTGAAGACGGGTGTTGACCTCGACCTGCTCGCGGACGTTGGGGATTGGATCTCGGGTGAACTCGGGCGCCAGAATAACAGCAGGACCGGCAGTGCCGTTTTTGCTAAGCGTCGGGACGCGATTTCCAGAGGCTCCCATGATCTCAAAGAGATGCATAGGTCTCGAGAAGCCTCGTAATGAAGTCATTTATTGAAATCGTAACAGATGCCCGAGGATGTGGCGCTTCCTTGAGCGAGCGTGAGCTGGCAGCACGTGATCAGTTGTCACGACTTATGTTTTTCATCATAAGTTCTAAGCTGGCCGGTAGCAATGCTAGTGTATTAGCTTGACCCATAACAATTGACGCAAGTTCTTCGGTCCTACGGTACGGTACCGTACGAGTACATTCGCACCCTCCCTTGACGTCGTGATCTCAGCTTCGAAAGGGCTAAAGAGCAAGTGGCTCGCCAGATCACGTCCACTGTGATCCAAGGAATTCGGTGCCGTCTACTCTACAGAATAACGTCCCTGACCCAGGTTTTTCCGAGGACAAAATGGCACCAGGTATCGAAGCTCCTCAGATACCAAAGATCCAACCGCGGATACGCTACAACACCATCGGCGGGGTCAACGGGCCGTTGGTGATACTTGACAATGTATGGCTACAGCAGGCTCTGAATGCCGATCGTGGACGGATGCTTACCGCCTCTTGTACTCGGAAATAGGTCAAGTTTCCCAAGTACAATGAAATCGTGTCGTTGACCCTGCCAGATGGCTCGGAGCGCTCGGGACAGGTGCTCGAGGCACGAGGTACGCTGCGTGACCTCACCGCCGATGATTCAAGAATAGCCTGCTGACGCCGTTGCCGTATCTTTTAGGGAACAGAGCGGTTGTCCAGGTATCGATGGACCAGCCAGCTCCCACGTGAATGCAACTTGATGCTGAGCGACTCAGGTGTTTGAAGGGACACCCGGAATCGATGTCAAGAAGGTCAGCCAGCTCCTCCGAGAGACCACTGTCATCCAATGCTTAAACAGACATCGTGGGACAGACGAAAGTCGAGTTTACCGGCCACAGCCTTAAACTCGGAGTGTCCGAGGACATGCTGGGTCGAATCTTCGATGGCTCGGGTCGTGCCATCGACAAAGGCCCAAAGGTGCTGGCAGAAGACTATCTCGACATCAACGGCAGTCCAATCAACCCGTACGCTCGAGTGCGTGCATCAATCCCTCGCGGGCGATGAGAGTTCAGGCTCATGCAGGCTCAGGTATACCCCGAGGAGATGATCGCCACCGGTATCTCGGCCATCGACACGATGAACTCGATCGCTCGAGGCCAGAAGATCCCGATCTTCTCCGCCGCAGGTCTTCCGCACAACGAGATCGCAGCGCAGATCTGCCGGCAGGCAAGCCTCGTCAAGAAGCCGACCAAGGGCGTCCATGACGACCACGACGAGAACTTCTCGATCGTCTTTGCCGCCATGGGTGTCAACCTGGAGACCAGCCGCTTCTTCACGCGAGACTTCGAACAGAACGGCAGTCTCGAACGGGTGACGCTGTTCCTGAACCTGGCCAACGACCCAACGTCAGTCGTCGTCCGTACCCAGCTCGATCGGCAGGAGAATATTGCCTGAAATGAGAGAACAGGATCGAGCGGATCATCACGCCCCGACTTGCCTTGACGACGGCCGAGTACTACGCCTACCAGCTCGAGAAACACGTCTTGGTCATCCTGACGGATCTCTCGGCCTACTGCGACGCACTGCGAGAGGTGTCGGCGGCGCGCGAGGAGGTGCCCGGTCGACGCGGTTTCCCCGGCTACATGTACACCGACCTGTCGACGATCTACGAGCGAGCCGGGCGAGTCCAGGGCCGCAACGGGTCCATCACGCAGGTTCCGATCCTCACCATGCCGAACGATGGTCGGTGCATCTGGATTCCTGGTGTCCACACGGACCTCTCCTGAAAGTCGCTGACGGGGCTGGCCCGCTAGACATCACCCATCCCATTCCTGACCTTACAGGCTACATCACCGAGGGTCAGGTCTTCGTGGACCGTCAGTTGTACAACCGAGGCATCTATCCCCCGATCAACGTCTTGCCTTCGCTGTCTCGACTCATGAAATCCGCCATTGGCGAGGTACGTCCTTTCTTTTCGTCCTTTCAGTCTTTTCACCTGCCCTCCGCCAATCACTCCATCGTTCTCGCAACGAAACCTCTCACAGATGACATCTACAGGGCCGAACGCGCAAAGACCACGGCGACGTCTCGAACCAGCTGTACGCAAAGTACGCGATCGGGCGGGACGCGGCGGCGATGAAGGCAGTGGTTGGCGAAGAGGCGCTGTCTGCCGAAGACAAGCTGTCGCTCGAGTTCCTCGAGAAGTTTGAGCGCACCTTCATCAACCAGGGCGCGTACGAGTCGCGCACGATCCACGAGTCGCTCGACCTCGCCTGGAGCCTGCTACGCATCTACCCGAAAGAACTGCTCAACCGCATCCCCGAGAAGATTCTCGACGAGTTCTACGCCCGAGCGCCCAAGGACGTCGGCTCCTCCGACAATGTCGGTGGTGGCGCCAAGGGTAAGGGTAAGGCGAAAGGCGGTGGGAATAAAGATACGAGGGATAGCAATACCGCTGGGGAAGAAGGAGGAGACGGGAACCTCATCGACGCTTCGTAGGAGAGTTGTGTATGTATGTATGTCCTGTGTGAGCAAATAGAGACTGAGAAGCGGAGAGGCCAGGTAGAGAGAGCTAGGGAGGACGAAAGAGAGACAGAACAGGAGCAGGTGAACAGATGGACAGGGAGATTGTGCGAGGGTGATTGGACCGCACAAGATACCATGTCGTCTCACATCATCTCATCTCTTTCCTGGCTCGGTACACAGGCACGCACAGACGTGCTCAAGGACGCGAGTCACTGTGGTAGTAGCAGTGCCATGAAGAGAGGGACACGTCCCCACAGTATCTACAATATCTACAGTACATTGTCTAGTATAGTACTTGTCAGTGGTCGGTGTTCAATGGTCAGTGATCGGTGATCAGTGATCAGTGATCAGTGAGCGGTCAGCTACAGTCCTTGTTGGTGGTCAGCTATGTACAGTACCGTACCGGTACCGTGATAGGAGTGGTATTGTAGCAGGAGCAGGAGCAGGAGCAAGAGTAGGAGCCAGCCAAGTAGCTGTAGCGGCAGTGGTAGTACTGGTACCCATACGCACAGTGTCACGACACAAGTCTGCGTACACCGGTACAACCCATCAGCTGCTACCGGTCTCTCCTCAAATAATGCGACAGAATCAGAGTTACAGCGACAGCAGCAAGTGATGATGTATTGATCTTCCGGACTGAACCCGAGGTAGATTATGTATGAAGGTGTACGGAGTACGCAGACTTGTGTCGTGCCACTGTACGGTACCGGTACTCCGTAATCCAGTAGGAGTAGCAAGTCTCTACGAGTACCGTTACGTTACTGGTGGTCATGTACGAGGGCAGCAGCAGCAGCAGCAGCAGCAGCAGGAGCAGGAGCAGGGGCAAGCTATAGACGGAGTACCAGTAGCAGTGACAGTGTCTACTGCTCAGTAGGCATGTGCTAGTGGTGGTAGCGGTCACAGTTGTTTATAATGCAGCAGTATCTAGCGAGGAAAAGCAGGATCGTGCAAGATTAAGAACATGCTGGTGGCAGTCTTGATGGACTGTATGTGACGGAGGTCCGTCGTCAAGATCGTATCGTAGCAGTGTGGACGGGAGAGGATTACTACGCGTCTTTGACAGAGCGTGGAGACAGCAATCTTGTTTTTACGCTGTTGGACCTGATTAATCTGCAATTTGGGACTTGGTCTGAAGATGTCTGCGGTGACATTTTCGAGCGCTTAGACGACTAAGGTACGTCCGGTGTCTCATCTATTTCTTCTCCGAAGCGAAGATGTGGGAGAGCCTGACGCTGGGGGTTATATGAAAACGTGAACTTGGGGTTTGATGAAAATGATGCTATAGCTATGGCTCGAAGACATTGATAGTAGAGGTAGGATAGGGTCGGGACGGGATGTGCACAACCAAGAGGATCGATTGGCGTCCGATGAAGGATCTCGAGCCTGCGTAGATCGAGCCAGTCAGTCTTGAGGCTCCACGACGCGACGGACATTGCGTGCAGTGATCGATCGACCGGATCAACACCCAGATCAGACATCCAAGGAAGATTTACGCTCATAGATGCCATCTGTAATTGGGTTGTAGGCGATGGCTAGCGTGGAAACTGCGAATGTAGGATAAAAGTTTCATCATAGAGGGTGCGTCGACGCGGAACGAAATGCTGCCATGTGCGGGTAGGCATAGAAGAAAAAGTCGAGACTCACCACTACCAGGCGGACAGAAGCGACGATGGATGAGAGATGGAGGGACCTGTGCCAGCAGAGATGCCAGGGCAGCAACGTCAGCTATACCGCCGTCACAACGACATCTCGGCCGGCGTGGGATGCAAAACGGACGGAGCAAGAGGATGGAAACTGGTCAGACATCGTGTACTGGCAAGTAACAGGTCCTCAGGCCAGGCCGCGAGGCGAGGTCGAGGACCCGAGGCGACAAGTCTCTTCAAGGTCGACTCAGCTGGGAAAAGAAGAACTTTTTTCCGTTGTCATCGTTCCAGTTTCTGACGATTGCCGCGGGTGTGGGTAATTGGAGTGCGGATGGGAGATGCAGCCGGAAGCAGACAGAGGAGACAAGTGACTGCGAGGACGACTTACCTATCATCCTGCCGTTCTGCGCAGCTTTGAAGCCATTCGTCGAGATGGTCATGACATGGCTGTGTTGTGGAGGAGAAGAAAATGTGTTTGTGGGTGGAAGTTGGAGTTTTTCAAGCTCGGAAAGGAGATGGATGAGTAATACGTGAGTCATTGATTAGTCAGGCCAGCCTCCTCAACAGCGAAATTTGCACGCATTTTTCCTTCGAGTCGCAAAATATCGGCTGCCCTTCGTGCCCCTCCAACAATCGGTGCCTGGCCGGCCACGCCAGCCTCGACCTTTGTGCCCATCCGGATCAAAAGCAGTGAGACTCTGTTCCGCGGAGGGCCTGCCGCACGAGTCGAGGCAAGTCAGAAGTCATGGTGGCTGCTGCCTGTGCCGTAGGCTATCATCCCACCCCTCGTAGGTGTGACTCGACGATCCACATCGAACCATACAAAAGTCCGGCGCACTCGTAGATCGGTCGCGCTCTCTTCGCGGCCACAGCGATGGGTCTCGCTACGATGACGATACGGTAAGGGATCGGAGTTCGACTGGGAGAGGAGCGGCCGCTTCTTCCTCGTGCTCTCGCTCGCCAGCTTCTTCCGCATCCTCTGGCTCTTGTCACGGACCTGCGACGACGTCGACGATCGTCGCTGCACAATTTTGCTTGCACGTCTTTGCAAGAGCAAATCGCTACCCGGTACGGTACTTACGTAGCGTACGGAAGTACGTACGTACGATACCTTTGTCTAAGCCGGCGCAAACCCCACCCCCGTCTTGCTCGTAGCACAGCGCCGAGCCCGTGACTCGCCCTGGCGTCACTGTCCGTCCACTACCGTCACCACACATTGCCCCACGCATTTGCTGGTCGGCCCCTTTCTCTCACCACTCGTCCAGTGGTCGCGTACGGCGGTGCTTGTTGGATGATACAGTATCTTACCGGCAGGGCGGGGATACGGGTGTCGCAGGTGCTACGGTCTGTTCTTTTCTTTTTCTCCTCCTTCGTTTGCGCCATTCTTCCAAGGCAACACTTCTTGGGGCGCGTTACCTACGAGCAGTCCGATGGGCCAGCGCCCTCGACCGAGACAACCACACGATAACAGACTCGGCTTGTCTCGTCGCTGACCGGAGACGTCGCCTCAGCAGATCTTGGACACACCGAGAGAGGCTTTGTGCGGCCTCGAAAGCAAGGGTCGACCGAGGGAACGACGGTGCGTGCGCGCGCGTCGTCGATCTCGAGTCGGGCCAGAGAAGAGCCGGACAGCTCCGGATCACTGGGGGCACCCTCGCCGATGAGAGCGTTGGCCGAGTGCCCCCGCCGCTTGGCCATCTCCAGCCTTGAGCCTGCCCTCGGTCGCTCGCCTGTGGTTGAAGGAACGGCAACTCCTCTCCTCGACCGGCCCTGGTCGAGACGCGCCGACGTGGGACTCGACCGGGTCGCTGCAGGCGTATCTTGTCGACCGTCCGATCTGCGCTTGCCCATTCCCAGCCTCTTCGAC
The DNA here is from genome assembly GCA_963422465.1 of Lichina pygmaea. Taxonomy (NCBI): domain Eukaryota; kingdom Fungi; phylum Ascomycota; class Lichinomycetes; order Lichinales; family Lichinaceae; genus Lichina; species Lichina pygmaea. The sequence goes on from OY730170.1 coordinate 4,005,610, forward strand.
TGCCTTACGGGACCCAGCCGGCCGTGAGCATGGCGCAGTCCTTCTCCCCGCACATGGCGGCGATGGCACCCCATGCCGGAATGCCCCAAGGCCATCCCATGACGACCGGCCATCCTCCCAATCCGACCCAGGTCGTGGTCTCGCAGGCCCCGGGCCAAGTCATGCTGCAGCCGCAGCAGATGCACGGTATGGTGTCCGGACCGGGCTCCGTCCAGGCCAGCCAGGGAAGCTCCGCGATGGGAGGCATCCCGGCTGCCGTCTCTACTGGCGCTGGAGCTGGGCCCAGTGCACATGCCTTGTCTCATCTGAACCCAGGACAGGCGCATCTGTTGCAGCAACAGCAGCTCTGTAAGTCAATCTTCTACCGGTCAGAAAACCATTTGGCCTCGACGGCGGAAAGGAGGAGGTTGCGTGAGATTGTGCGGCGTCCAGACTCGGTTGGCTTCGTTGTACCTAGCAATGTCGGAAATACCATGGCCGACCCGTTCGTCGTTTTCCTACTTGAGACCGTCTCTACCTCCATCTTACGCCGCTCACCCTCCACCTTCGGTCAAGACCGACTCCCCCTCGATCCCCAAATTGTACACCGCCCCGTCGCGCGTCCGGGAGTCGGCCTCGCCCACGCCGGCGCGGCCCGCACCTCTTGTGGACATGAATCTCGCCTCGGCCAAAGGATGTCGGCCCAGATCTTCCCGACCCTCTCCCCTGGCCAAACCCAGCTGTCTCGTTGTCTCGCGCGATCCCCCTTCTCTGCGACTTCGGTCTCTTGTTCTGGTTCCGGCCGGTTCCGAGCACCTGCCGTCATGCTCGGGCTTCACCGACGCCTTCCTTGCGTCGCTGCTGCGTCTGCGACGGTGCTGACCCACCAATCTGCCCTTCGTGCACAGTTGCCAGCAACCCTCAGTTGTACAATCATCAGATGATGCGCCATCGCCAAGCCGCCGCCGCCCAGCAGGCACTGCTTCAATCTCAGCAGAACGGCGGTGCGCCCGTCGGGATGCCTCACGGCGCCGCCGCCGGCGGTATGGCCGGCCCGAACGCCGTCATCAACGCCTCCCGGCTCGCGGCGATGCAGAACCACCCCAGCTTGCGTACGGTCAACCTTCCGCACCACATGCAGCAGCAACAACTGGCCGCGCAGGCCGCCGCCGCCGCTCAACAGCAGCATCAGCAGCAACAGCAACAACAACAACACCAACAGCAGCAGCAACAACAGCAGCAGCAGCAGCAGCAGCAGCAGCAGCAGCAGCAGCAGCAGCAACAACACCACCACCAACAACACCAACAGCAGCAACATCAGATACAGCACCAGCAGCATCTTCTGGCTCAGCAGGCGGCCATCCACCAGGCCCATGCCGCCGCTGCCGCCCAAGGTCGCCCTCACGGCCAGCCGAGCTCGTTAGGCGCTCAACAGCAGATGCAGATGATGCAGAGCCCTCAGGCCGTCACGGCGGCCCAGCAGCAGGCCCAGGCCCAGGCTCAGGCACAACAGGCCCAGGCTCAGGCTCAGGCTCAGGCACAGGCTCAAGCACAAGCGCAGGCGCAGGCGCAGGCTGCCGCCCATCAGTCGCACCCGAGCGCCGCCGCGATGATGCAACCACGGGCGGCGAATCCGCTCAAGGGGAGGTTCCTGTTGCAGATGATGCAGTTCGCCGATCATCTGAGCAATTCTGCCGTCAGTCTCTCTCCCTTCCTCTCGGTGCCGTGCGTACGAGACGACCGGAAAGGCCTGGGTTCAAGCTGACCCGAGAGCGTCCACAGGATCTCGGCTGGCAGAACGACCTCGCGTACTGGCAGAAATTCGTCGACCAGTTCTTCTCCCAATCCGGCATCCTGCGGCAGCAACTCCTGTGTCAGGCGGATCAGTCGTCGAAGCAGTACGAGATCTCGACGTCGGCCCTGCCGCGCTACTACTGCACGCATTTCGAGAGCGGCGTGCGGAAGATCCAGATGATCCTCGAGAACGCACGCGAGAAGGAGGTGCCAAACCACTGCCATTACGTCGAGAGCCACAAGGCCAGCTTCATCTACTGGTTCGAAAGTGGCAGCCAGGTACGACTCGCCCGGGAACGCTGATGACGAGGTCTTGCCTCCCCCGGCCCTGACTGTCTCCCTGCAGCTCGTCTCGTCCGGCACCCTTCGCGCACAGTTCGACCACGACTCGAAGATCGACGTGCTCGAGTTTGTCACGACGAGCCACTGCGAGTATCTGTCCCGACACCGGCTCAAGGCCCTCCTCGCGCCGCATAGCCCGCCCGACGACAAGTCGCCCAAGCAGAACAAGGCGGCCAAGACGAGAGCGGCGCGACAGCAGCCGCCGCCGGTCGTGCCGGACTCGCACGTCAACCCGTACGGCGTGACGCCGGCGGTGTTGAGCTTCCTCGAGGTTGGTCATCACCTTGACCCGGAGACGCTGAGATAGAGAGATGTGAGAGAGAAGAGACACTGAGAGTAAGCAACACGAGATACAGCTCGCCGAGACGATGTCGCACATGCAACCCCTCTTTCAGTTCTCGCAGCAACACGCCGAGCTCACACCGGCAGAGGCGCTGTCCGAGCTCGTGGCGACGTTCCAGACGCAATCGCAGTTTGGCGGCGCGCCGATGGTCGTGCCTCAGAACCACGCCTTGCAGATGGCCGGGCAGCACCAGCATCACCAGCACCAGCACCAGCACCAGCACCAGCACCAGCAGCATCAGCAACACCTCCCTCCCGGCGTCGTCGGCACGCCGCACATGGCGTCGCAGAACCTGGCCGGCGTCGCCATGGCCCACCAGCTGTCGGTCGGCGCGTCCCCGTCGCAAGCGCAGCTCGCCTTGCCCGGATCGCCACACACCATGGGCCATCCGAGCCCGGGACAGAACGGCGTCAACGCCATGCAGGCACCAGGTCTCGTGGCGCAGCACAGCCAGCAGGGCACGAACAGCAGCAGCCAGGGGACCAGCGCCAACACGAGCCCCAACGCGTCGTCGAACAAGCGTCGACGTGCGAGCGGCGTCAAGGTCGAGAGCGACGATCCAGGCGGCGGCGGCAACGGCGCCGCGGAGATGAACGGCGTCGGCGGGGGTGTCCCGGGAGCAGGCCACGCCAACGGCGGTGCGGCGGGTGGTACGGCAGGCGGTACCAACGCCGGTGCAGGAGCCGTCGGAGGCAGTGGTGCACCCGCAGGAGTGACGTCAGCGGCCGCCGCAGGCAAGGTCAAGCCCAGTCCACGGTTAGGCGGCGGCGGTGCTGCCGGCGGGAACAAGAAACAAAAAGCAGGCTCGGTGCACGCATGATGTTTGTTGAATGTTTTCCTTTTGTGTTTTCGGTCCAGCTGGTCGTCGTCTGGCGTCTATTTTCTGCATGTTGTCGTGATGTACTGTGCTGTGCTGTGCTGTTACTTGTCCCACGCGCTCTTGATTTAGTGTGTACGTTGCCCTCTCCCTCCCCCTCGTCGCCTCTCCTCCTTTCCCCGCCTCCCCTCTTCTCCTGGTGCTCTACTTATAGTCACAGCCCACCTCTCTCTCCCTCTCTCTTGTCCACGGCAGCTCATCCCACCGCACCCGATCCACCCATCTCGGCCTTCCAGCTCGGCTTTCCAGCTCATGCCACTCCCTCGCCGTCCTTGCACATCATGTCACGCCGTGCCATGTCAAGCCAGGTGGTCCCATTACGTCTCATCCCATGCCCTCTCCAAGTATTCCTTCCTGTGTTCTCGATCTCTATCGGTGTGCTATAGCTGCGTCACGGCTGCACTTGGAACCGGCCAGAAGTCCCCCCCTTCCTACCAATCCCATGCGAAGCTCATTTCACCTTTCAAATCCTGGTGTCACACCAAACCTCCTCCCACCACCTCTCTCGCACTTCCACTACTCCCATACATCTGTCACTGTCTCACTTACCGTCGTTGCTTCGCCGGCTTCGCGTGCTTCACACCATGGTATGGCGCCATGTGGTGGGCTGGGCGAGTGGGTCGAGGGTAGCCTTTGGGGGCGGCGTTATGGGGAGGGGAGGGGAGGGGAGAGAAGAGGAGCAGAAGAGACTTTCATCCCCTTTCTACACCTCTTCCGGAATACGTTTCCCCCATCTGTCGCGCAAAGCGGCTTCACCTACGCAAGCAGCCCTCGTCACCCGCGCACGCTCTCGTCATCATCATATCATTGAGCCCAAAACTTGTTATAATTCCACGTCTTCGATTCTCTTCTCGGTTCTTCACTTCTGTCTTTTCTATACTTTGTCCTTGTTCTTCTCTGTTGTTTTCTCGCCTCCTGTGGTTTGGCTTCCCGGGTATGGCTTCCTGGGTTTGGTTTCTTGGGCTCGGCTCGTTGGATCTGCTGAGCTCGAGCTTACTGGCGTGGGCTTAAATTCTCTGTCTTGACTCGACAGGGCTTGAAGTTTCCCCCCTTTTGTTCTTCTTCTCAGACTTGGCTACCCAGCTCAGTTCTTCTATGGAAGACATCTTCTGTCTCTTTGTTCATCATCACCATCATCATACCTACTTTTTGTGACCTGTGCCTAGAAAACTGCGACTGGAACCCAGAAACTGGAACCCAGAAACTGAAAACCCTGAGGCGAGCAACCTAAAGCTGGAATCCTAGTCGGAGAGTCAATCCTCAAGAGTCGAGCCGTCCGGACTTGAAAGCTAGTGCTCGAGGCTAGAGGCTCGACCCTCAACCCTCGATCCTCAACTCTCGACCCTCGACCTCAACTCTCAACTCTCAACCCTCAACCCTCTGAATCTGAACCTGAACCCCAAGACTTGAAACCCGACAACTCTCCTCGAGATGCAGCGAGTCACCTCTCGCATGACAACACACTTCCGACCCTCTGTGCCTCTCATTGCAAGCCCGTGCCAACGTTCACAGTTCGTACGTATACCATCAGAAGAGGCTCCCAGCGCGTAAGGCTCTCTTGATTCTCTGTGTCGCCAGCTAGCAGTTCTAATATGCATGAAAATTCTCTTCTTCTCTCACGTGACCTCGGCTTTAGCAGACCAGTCCTCTGTCAACAAAATCATTACCATACTTGTACGTACTGTAGCTGATGGCTTGGCACGCCCGCTTGGGCACTGGCGAGGTCCAGCCAAGTGGACTTGTTACCGTACGGGTATGTACTTCTGTACGTATGTACTGTACATAATCACGGATATTAAGACTCGGAACAGGCCCCGAAGGCCACGACTCTTGCAGTGGCATGTGACTACACTGGCAGTCACGTGTGTCATTGTTGTCAAGTCTCAAGTGTTAGGATTGCAACACTACCAAGGTCCAATCTCAGGAAGGACACGGCGGGCTGCAGAATAGAGGCTGAATAGGGGACTGAGCAGGGGTTGAATTTGTGTATATAGCGAGTGCTTTTTCCCTAAAGAAATTGATAACAGCTCTTCCCTGCCTCCCAGCTCTAACAGGTTATGAGCCCGGAATCTGCGCAAGATTGAAGCCATCCACCTACCAGCTGCGATAAGCCAGGTTGTCTGCCAGCTACGAGAAGTCTGAGTTGTTCACCAGCTACAAGAAGTCTGAGTTGTTCACTAGCTACAAGAAGCTAAGTCAGTTTCTGCAGTGAGAAGCAGTCAGTTGGTCAACAAGCAATCCCACCTCCGATCACCACGATGTCAGTGTCCACCAGCAAGGTGTCAGTCAGGATTGACCAGCTCACGGTGTACAACTACGACACATGGAAGACAAAGATGGAGATGCTGTTGATCCGGGAGTGCCTCTGGGCAGTTGTCTCAGAGAAGAAGACAAGGCCTAAGGTGAAAGGAAAAGAAAAGGAGGACTCAGACAAGCCAACAGACACCCAGCTGGCATTTGATAAGGAGGCTGAACAAGCAACAGCCACAATCTTTCTCTACCTCAGTGACAGTGTTGGCAGGAACATACAAGGCATCTGTGACCCAGTCCAACTTTGGAAGAAGCTACATGACCTGTACAGCCAAACCAGTTTCTTGACTTGCCACTGGCTGTGGCAGTGGCTGTTCAAGGCTGAGCTACAGGGCTACAAGTCGGCGATTGAGTACACGGAGGAGATACAGTCAATAGCGGAGCAGTTGAAGGACGCAGGCTTTGAGGTCCATGATGAGATCTTGGCCACGGCACTACTGCAAGGATTGGATGGGAGCTACAAGGCTTTCATCTCCTTCACGACCCAGGTTTACTGTACAGACAAAACAATCAGCTTTGATAAGCTGGTTGCCAACATCATTGATGAAAGTCAGTGGATGGGGTTGGAAGAACAGGAGCTAGAGTGGGCTCTACAAGCTACAGACTCAGCAAAAGGAAAAGGATGATGTGGACACTGTCAGAAGATAGAGCACCAGAGCAAGAACTGCTGGACAAAACACCCAGAACTTCGACTGAACAACAACTTGGCCTTGGACTCAGATTTGAAGGATGAAACAGACCATCGGAGCAAGAAGAAAGGGGGAAAGAAGAGACAGCAGTGGAAGCACACAGCCCATCTAGCAGTCACTTCATCATCGTTGGATTTGGTATTCTGACAACCCTGCCAGTGTTGAGGGGGGGTGTTAGGATTGCAACACTGCCAAGGTCCAATCTTGGGAAGGACATGGCGGGCTGCAGAATAGAGGCTGAATAGGGAACTGAGCAGGGGTTGAATTTATGTATATAGCGAGTGCTTTTTCCCTAAAGAAATTGATAACAGCTCTTCCCTGCCTCCCGGCTCCAACAGCATGTGACTACACTGGCAGTCACGTGTGTCATTGTTGTCAAGTCTCAAGCTCTGTTCACTAGCCTTTGCTGCCCGGCCTATAGCATTTTGTGTACACTTGCTAATTTGCTGAGTAGCTATGTAGGCGGTTGCTCAGTCCTACGGCATTTTGTGTACACTCACTGTTCTGCTGAGTAGCTATGCAGGCAGTTGCTCAGTCCTATAGCAATTGCGTACACTCATGATTCTACTGAGTAGCCAGCTATGTAGGCAGTTGCTCAGTCCTACGGCATTTTGTGTACACTCACTATCCTGCTGAGTATACACAGTGTGGTACACCTCCTCAGCCTCCCGTGCCTCCGTCATTGGTTGATCATATGTTTTGTACAGCAATGACGTGAGCTTCGCAGTAGGTACAGAGACTTTAATCAGGAACACCAGCAAACATGAGGTATTCTCCTGGCAAGATAAGTTAAGATTATCATAAGTCCTAACAGTGCCACAGTGCATACACTACTTTCAAAATTTTATGCAAGTTATCTGTGATAGTTATCTACACAATGAAGTGACACTATCTCAAATTCTGTACTCTATGGAGGTCCCGTTCAAAGTGTAGGAATCTACTTGCTCTATAGAAATAAGTACTTTGTACTTCTGTACAGAGGCACGGCTGGGAACCTCGGGGCAGCGATGGCAGGCAGCCTCCCAAGCTGCTTGTAGTCGCTGCACCGAGAGCTAATTGAGTCACCAGTCGAGCTGCTGATGCCCGTGGAGTGACGGGCCACCGGAGGTGTCGCGCAGGCACCCTGGACGCCCCCGTGAAGCGACATCAGCAGAACAGAGGACTTCGACCAAACCTGGGTATGAAAACCACCCGACGGATACCTACCGTGTGCGCTACGGACCGAAGCCAGTCCTACAGCTGGTGGATGTGTTGACAGGGCACCTCTGGAGCAGTCGCGAAGAGTTCTCACCGGAAGGAATCGACACCGCGGTGTTGTTAATCGAACGGGGACTATCTGTTAAAGAAGGGGAGTGGATTGTACGAGGGGGCACCACCGCTCCAGTACCTAAGGGCTGTGCGATAGCCCAAGTGCTGGCTTGATGGTAAGGTCTTGCCACGGCGTCTTTTCAGACTATCCACAAACCGGGGCTCGGGGACTGGAGATCTTTCTCCAGTTAGCCAACAGGTATAACCGGGGCCCCACAGGCGACAGCAGATCAACGAGAACTCTTCCCTGCTTGGTTAGTGGGCTGGAAAAGCGGTCCTGCAGGTGCTGGCTAGCCTGCAGGGTCCGTAAGGCCTGCGAGGCATGGTCGGCAGATACCGGGAGTATGACTGGAATCAGGGCTGTAATTGTCACTAGCAATGTCACAGTGGCTGGAGACCTCACCAGATATGTGCCCGGAGGAGACATTAGAGGGGGAGAATTTGCGGGACCTGTAGAGACTAAGTAGAAAATGCTGTTCAGTACTTTCTGTTACGACCCATGGGATGGGAGCCACTCATTTATAGGCAATCAGGCCGCGGGCCAGGCAAGAGGACACCATGGAAGTCAAGTGACCAACCAACAAGGAGTCATGTGACTGTCGAGACATACACGGGAGTCTCGACGCAGCATGCATGAAGCATCGAGACAATCTCACCAGTCTCGACGCAGGATGCATGAAACATCAAGACAATCTTACCAGTCTCAACGCAGGATGCATGAAGCATCGAGACAATCTCACCAGTCTCGACGCAGGGTGCATAACATGGTGGGACTGTCGAGACAATCTCACCCGTCTCGACATCAAGACTGTCGAGATAATCTCGATCGTCTTGACAGGCCAGCACTATATAGTCCGGTGATAGTTCCCTTATAGAACAATCGTCTTCAACTCATGTTGTGATCCAGACAACTAGATCTACTTCAATACAATCCTTTTGTACGAAGCCATTGATCAGGTGTCACCACCACCACGTTCCACCAAACCTCTTCACGCTCCTTGACACTCCTCTCCTGCGAGAACCAACCCGCCTTCCGCATCTCGCCCTTAATCCTATACTCAGTTAGGACGGCACGGTACGGACCGCAACACTTTGAAGACCCTCAAGGATGAGTACCTCAGGAGCAACCAACTCCAACTTCCCAGATGGAAAGATTAGCGTCGCCAAGCCAGACCTGTTCTACGGCGAAAGAAACAAGGTTGACGACTGGCTCATGCAACTCCAAGTCTACTTTCAATTCCAACCAGAGATGAAGCTGCCTAAGGAGAAGTGGCCCCTCTTCGCAACCACTTACATGAGAGGCAATGCTTATTGATAGATCAAGCCCTACGTCAACAAACATCTCTCAGGAAACAGAGACCACGATGGCATGTCAGAATGGATGACAAAATGGACGCGATTCAAGGACAAGATCAAAAGGATCCTTGGACTATCTAACAAAGACAAAGTGGCTATACAAATAATCCAGCACATCAAACAACAACGCTCCACCGCAGAGTACACCACGCAGTTCAAGCAATACTCAGTACTGACTGACTGGGACAACAATGCCCTGATGGTCATGTACTGACGTGGACTCAAAGAAAACATGAAGGACAAAATCACCTTCGATAGATGAGCAGTCGACACACTGGACGAGCTCATCGCACAAGCAATCAACATCAATGACAAGCTATTCAAGCGAGTGATGGAGAAGTGCCACGACAGAGGATACAGCCACCCCGCATGGCATGTGAGCAACCACTACAAGCCACCTAACAAGGCACTGCCACATGACCCATATGGCTATACACCCATGGAACTGGATGCAGTCTACCATAAGGGAAGGTTCACGAAGGGAAGGAACAACAAAAAGAGGAAAGCACTGAAGTACTATGCCTGTGGCAAGCTAGGCTACATAGCGAAAGACTGTTGTTCAAAGAACAAGGTGCACTGACAGCAACTTAATACGCTTGACAGAGACTGGAATGTCATCAAGCTGGAGGACCCACCAGGAGAGGCTCAGCTATCCCTCGAACAATAGGACAACTACAATCAGACATTGGAAGCAGCCCACCAACTGGCAACATCAGGAGGTAAGGACCTACCAGAACAGACAGGTCAGGACAAGGGACAGGAGCCCTTAACTACCTCTGATGGGGACTGAGACAAACCTGTGTCTATCAAAGAAGAAATACCACGAGGAAGCTATGCTTACAGCATGGACCCACAAAACCTACGGTATAGTGAACTACAGTGGAGGTTTTGCACAAAACACTACTACACCTACCACGAACAACTACAAAGGTATGGAGGATATTCACTCTACCACGCCACCTGCCACAAGCATTGGGTCAATTGCAGGAAGGATGTGTGTGAGATCTATCTTTGGGACAAACACCAACACACTGTATTCCCTGGGCACACACATGATTAGCACGAACACCTCATGTTCCTACAGCAAGGCAACAACCACAACTGCTACGTCAACAATTGGCAGTACTGCCTTAAGCCTGGATGTGACAAGCATCAGCAAGACAAATTCATGAACAGATTCCTCAGAACTGATGGGAATGGCTGGACCTATTGCCCAGTCAGTAGAAAGATACTTCAATCAGGAAAAGACTGAACTCCCTTGTCAAGGGGTGACATCAGGAGCTCAACAACATGACCTCTAGCAACGCAAAGCACCTGTGATTGCCTGTGTCACTACACGCCAACACACCAGTACAGACATACGTGCTTGTTGACTCTGGAGCCAGCGGAAACTACATTTCAAGACAACTTTACGATACCCTCGGCACTGGAAGGAGACACAAGCGGCAGCCCTATCAGCTCACGATGGTAAATGGACAGACAGAGCTAGTCTGCCATAAGACGCAGCCAATGGAAATAGTTACTGGACACTATACTGAAAGGATCCACCTTGATATTGTCGAGTTGGCCACTCAGGATATCTATTTGGGGATGCCTTGGCTAAAGAAGCACAACCCAGTTGTTAACTGGAGGACAGGAGTACTCATGTTTAGGAACTGCACTAACAACACAGCTCAGACCTGTTACCAGCCGCAGAAGGCGTGGACAGATAAGGGAAAGAGTCCTCAGTGGAACCTCACTGACAGAAAGGACAACTCTCAAGAGAAGAGGTCTGCCTTGACAGGTACACCCCAGAACCAGGTGGCCAAACAGTCAGAGATGAAGAGAGAGGAAGTTGTTAACTCTCTGGAGATCTCTGAAGAGTACTGACCTGAGTATGATAACCTCTTTCAGGAAGAGACAACAACAGCAGTGTTGTCTAAGCACCAACCTTGGGATCATGAGATCAAGTTGCAACCAGGGACAGAGCCAGGATTTGGACCAATTTACCAGTTATCAGAGAAAGAGCTCTAAGTACTTCACGAGTACCTGGAGGAAAACCTGAAAAAGGGTTTCATTTGAGAATCTCAATCACCAGCAGGATACCCGATACTATTTGCACCAAAGAAAGACGGAAGTCTTCAACTTTGTGTGGATTACAGGAAACTCAACAACATTACTATCAAAAACTGATATCTGTTGCCAAATGTGAACAAATTGCAAGACAGGATCAGCCAAGCTACAATCTTCACCATGCTGGACTTGAAAGGAGTATACAATCTGATACGCATGAAAGAAGGAGAAGAATGGAAGACAGCCTTCAGAATTCAATACAGACACTACAAGTATCTGGTTATACTATTCAGACTCACGAACACACCAGCAACATGTCAAGCATTGATCAACAACGTCATCAGAGCACACCTGGACCAAACAGCTATCACCTACTTGGACAACATTCTTGTCTACTTGAACACACAACAGGAACATACCAAACATGTGAAGGATGTTCTATAATACCTACAAAAAGCAGGGCTCAAGCTCAACCTGAAGAAATGCGAGTTCAACAAACTGGAAGTTGAATTCCTCGGATACATCATAGGAATTGAAGAGATCAAGATTGACCCTGAGAAAATCAAAGTGATTCAGCAATAGCCAACACCAACATCAGTCAAGGAAGTACAAGCCTTCCTAGGATTTGCCAACTTCAACTGATAGTTTATTAAGAACTACTCCCAGACAGCAACACCACTGACAGAACTCACAAAGAAGGACGTGGAGTACCGGTGGATGGAGAGATAACAAAAAGTATTCCAACAGCTCAAGGACACTTGCGCCAAGGAACCAGTTCTCCTCAACTTCAAGACAGGCCAGCCAACATGAATTGAAACAGACGCTTCAGACCAAGTGGTGGGAGTATGTCTATGCCAACAGGTAGACAGCAAGTGGCACCCAGTTGCCTACTACTCACACAAAATGTCACAAGTGGAACAAAACTATGATATCCACGACAAAGAGCTACTGGCAGTTGTCAACACACTGGAACACTGGAGAGTGTACGCAGAAAGCAGTTCTGAACTCACTGTTCTCACAGACCACAAGAATCTGACAACGTTCACAACAACCAAGAAGCTGAACAGACAGCAAGTCAGATGGGCTGAACTCCTAGGGCAACACAAGTTTAAGATCTTGTACACCCCCGGACAAGACAATAGGAGAGCAGACACACTAAGCTGACAAAAAGACCACATGGAAGATGATGAACACCAAGGAACAATCTTACAGCAGGACCAGCAAGGAAACCTGGTGCTTCAACCACAGATCAACAAGCTCACGGCAGAAGACACTGAAGAACTAATAAGGAACTACCACGATAATCCAGCACATGGTCACCCAGGAATCACCAAAACCACAGACCTTATCCAACAGGCAGGGAACAATGTCATCAACCTCTGACAACATGTCACAAGCTACATCAGCAAGTGTCTACTATGCCAGAAAAACAAACATGGAAGACATAAGCTATGCAGAGAAAGACACCCGAACACAATACCAAGAGGCCTGTGGGAAGACGTGTCAATGGACTTTATCATAAAGCTACCCAAGTCCAAAGACCCAGTCACAGGAATCATCTACAACTTGATTATGGTGATAGTGGACAGATTCACAAAATATCTGATAGCAGTACTATTCAAGGAGACCCACACAGCAGAACAGTTGGGACACCTCTTACTGGACAGATTGGTCAGAGACCACGGAGTTCTAATCATGATCATTACAGACAGAGACAAACTCTTCACGTCCAACTACTGGAAGACAATCAGTGCAGCCATGGGAATAAAACCCAAAATGTCTACAGTCTATCACCCACGAACTGACAGCCAGACAGAGCAAGCAAACCAAGTCCTGGAGACTTATTTGCGGTATTACATCAACCAGACCCACAGCAATTGGGTACAGTTATTACCAGTGGCACAGCTGGCAATCAACCAGCACAGATCAGACTCAACAAAGGAATCACTATTCTTTGCCAATTTTGGACAACACGCAAACATCAGAATACCAAGCAGAGCTTCACCAAACACAGAGAAAGCACTCCAACATGACAAGCTCCTACGATAAACACACACAATGATGAGGCATTACCTTCAAGAGACCTCAGAAAAGATGCAACGCCAAATAGACAAAAAATTGAAAATGGCACCTCAGCTGAAGAAGGGGGACTCACAAAAAATTGGAAAGTCAAGAAACCAAGAATAAAGAAACTGGACCATGTCAAGGTCAGACTATTTTCAGTCGAAGAAAGAACTGGACCAGTCAACATCAGACTGCGACTACCAAGAGACGCTTGGGTACACCCAAACTTTCACATCTCAATGATCGAATTAGCTGACCAGAGCACACCCTTGCAGGAAACATTTCATTACTAACCAGAGGAAGAACAGGAATTCAAGGTTGAACAGATCCTGAAGAGAAAAAGTCAGCGATACCTTGTCAAGTGGAAAAACTACCCAGACTCGGAAAATACCTGGGAACCACTCAGGAACCTTGCGAACTGCCAGCTCCTCCTGCAGCAGTTCCGGCAGAAGCAGGACTGAACAGCTCAGCCTGCAGCGCGGACACGTCAATGACTGTCACTGACAAGTCTTCACTATCCACCTCCATTTCAGCAACAAGACACTGGAGCTTCTTCTTTGCTCAACCCTCAGCACCTTCAAGAACCTTTCACTTTTGGGACACACAAGCCTGCAGCTTGGCAAGCTACTCAACAAGAGCATCCCGCTTAGTCTCATCAACAGCCAAATCCTCACAAAGGTTATCTCAGGTCATGTTCAGCGACTTCTAAGAAAGTGACACACAGGACTTCCCATGACAAGTGCATTCAGTGCACTTCAACTTATTGTTGTTGTCAGACATTCAGAAGCAGGGCTTGTGGTTCAAAACACAGAAGTCACACAGAGCAAGTGACACAAAGTTATGATCACAGATCTGGGCCACCAGTTGTTTTCAGTAAGCAGAGGCACGTGATTTTGCAGACATACTCAAGAATTCATCAGGATGATAAATGAAGGAGAGAAGGGTAGTGTTATGACCTATGGGATGGAAGCCACTCATTTATAGGCAATCAGGCTGTGGGCCAGGCAAGAGGACACCATGGAAGTCAAGTGACCAACCAACAAGGGGTCACGTGACTGTCGAGACACACACAGGAGTCTTGACGCAGCATGTATGAAGCATCAAGACAATCTCACCAGTCTTGACGTAGGATGCATGAAGCATCAAGACAATCTCACCAGTCTTGACGCAGGATGCATGAAACATCAAGACAATCTCACCAGTCTTGACGCAGGGTGTATAACATGGTGGGACTGTCAAGACAATCTCACCTGTCTTGATGTCAAGACTATCAAGACAATCTTGATCATCTTGACAGGCCAGCACTATATAGTCTGGCGATAGTTCTCTTATGGAACTATTGTCTTCAACTTATGTTGTGATCCAGATAACTAGATCTACTTCAATACAATCCTTTTGTACGAAGCCATTGATCAGGTGTCACCACCACCATGTTCCACCAAACCCCTTCGCACTTCTTGACACTCCTCTCCTGCGAGAACCAACCCGCCTTCCACATCTCACCCTTAATTCTATACTCGGTTAGGACGGCACAGTACAGACCACAACACTTTCCTACCAGTACAAGCACTGTCATGCTCTAGGCAATATGAAGCTCTCATTTTGACTTGATAGAATAAAAAGAACTATAGTGAGAGGTGACAGTGACAGGTATCAGTGACCAACTCAATACACTCTGAGGGGGTATGTAAAACAATGCTAGCAGGGTGTGTGTTTAAAAAGAAACTGGGTGTGTGCTTAAAATATCAGAGTGTGTGTGTATCACAACCCTTAATTATATTGTGACTACAATATCACCAAGAAACCTCAAGTTTGTTGCTTTGCTTATGACTTTGATAGGTATTGTAGAAGTATGTTTTTTATTTTATTTTATTTTATTCTTACTCTGATTTGGCTGGTGAGCCATGCAGAACTTCTAGATATATACTTGTTTTCTCAGAAAACCTTTGAAGGAATAAAAACTGAGACATGGGTGAGACTAGGGAAATATCATACAGAATATGTAGTGTCTAGAGAAAATTAAGAGTCAGAGAGATGTTGTCGCGCGGTGCTGTACAGAGTAGACTAAAGCGGAACTGAGCCAAAAGACTACTATGTCTGGGCTTAGTGCCCGACATCTCCGTACTAGCGATAGATAAGTGCGGCTGCACCCGCCTGCTTAGTCAGGTGACGAGGCTGACTAAGCGCCCGGTCTGGCAACTAGCTCCTGACAGATGTTCTGGTTGCTGACAAGAGTTGGTGTGCTAAGTTGAACTGGTAGTGTAGAAGTATGTAGGAGTGAATATAAACTTGTGTTGTAACACTGCAGTAGAGCAAATCTTGTCCAGCCAGAGTTCTTTCACCTCTACTCAAGTAAGACTAACAACCTCCAGTACTGCTGGACTGGAAGAGACTGGGCCAGAGAAAGATAGGCTGGTGCTTGAAGCTACCAACATAGGATTGCTGGATGAAGTGTTGCTGGTGGGGGATCTGGTATCTGACTCAACAGAAGATGTTTGCACAATACTTGCCAAGGCATTATCAGTAGAAGATCCACTGCCAGATGTGGTGGAAGATACAGACCCAGTTCCTGAGAGAACTGAGGTTGGAGTGCTTGACAAGGTGTTGTCAGTGGTGGATCTGCTGTCAGACAGGGCCAACACAATCAGTGTGACTACTTGATATCAGACATATTTCTAGTAATTTTATAATATCAGCATGATTCTTTTTTATTTTTTTATTTGATTCTTACACTGATAGAGACTTTTCAGCCATGCAGATCTTCTAGCCAAGAGTGATTTTCTTCAGAAAACCTTTAGAGGAATAAAAACTGAAGACTGGGGGTGACTAGAGAATGTAGTAAAAGGAAATCTTGTAGTGACTGGTGTGACAAGGCAATAGCAGAGCCGAACTCAAGCCTAACTGATTCAGTAACCTTGACCTGACTTGGCTTGAGACTTGAGACTTGGATTGATGTACAAGACGAAAGACAAGGAAGGAAAAGAGAAAAGAAGAAGAGAAGAAGCTGGGGAAGCAGGAGAAGTTCTTATAGGCAGGGGATCAGGCAACAGTGGAGCAAGCAGGCAACAGTGCAGATAGGAGTTCCCAGCAAGGTGCGTGACTTGTGCCAGATATGCAACTGGGCCAGAACTGTGAAATTACTCCCCTCCTTCACATGGCGAACTCCTGTGAGCCTCAGGCCACTTGTGGGCGTAGTTCTGTGGCTGTGGTTTCCTTGGGTATTTCTCATGGAAGTTGTAGATAGTGTCTTTGGTGTTGTCAAGATACTCAATAGACTCTTCAGTGGTATCTTCAATTGGCTATCCAGACTATTTGACCAGGTACTTGAACTTCTGTCAAGACATTGCTGGCTTGGAGTCAAGGATTTCTTCAACCTAGAACTCTTCATCTGTGTCTTGACCAATGACAGGGCCAGGGTGTTCATTTGATTGGCCAGGGATAGGATTAGCAGGTGTCAGACGTAGAAGAGAAACATGAAAGATAGGGTGGATCTTGAGAGTGTGTGGAAGCTCCAGATGGCAGGCACAGCTTCTGATTGTCTTCAACACCTTGAATAGTCCAATCCACTTGTTGTCAAGCTTTTTGCATGGGTGGCGTGTCCTGATGTTCTTGGTATTCAGCCAAACAAGATCTCCAGTTTGATAGGACAGTGACAGGACTTGATGTAAATTGGTGGTGTGAGCTTGAGCTTTCTGGGATAGTCGGAGTTCAGCTTGCAACTGTTCCAGAATCTACGTCATTTCTCCAGAGATTTCCATAGCATCTTGGTTGCAGACTTCACTTGTGGGTGTGATGCTGAGCTGTGGATAGAACTTTTTGTTGGCAAAGAACAGTGACATGCTAGAGGAATCAGACTAGGAGTTGTTCTGCGTGAACTCTGCCAGAGGAAGCTATTGGACCCAGTCATCTTGGAGATAGTTGACATAGGATCTCAGGTAGTGTTCAAGCTCCTGATTCTCTTGTTCTGTCTGACTATCTGTCTCTGGGTGGTGTCCTGAGGATAGTTGTAACATGACATCAAGATGGGTACAGAGTGCTTTCCAGAATAAGCTGACAAACTGACCTTCTCTGTCTGAGATAATGCTCCTGGGCAAGCCATGGGTACACACATCACCACCCAGCTAGCAAGCCATATAGCTACACCTTCCACCACTGGACAAGAGATCCAGAAAGTTCTCCAGAGACTGGACAGAATTGAGAAAAATATGCAAACACCAGCATCTAATCTCTCCTATGCTCAAGCAGTCCAGAAAGCTACAGTTCAGGAAATTCCAGTTCCCCAGAGAATCTTCAGTGAGATTACTATCAGACCTGGAGTCCAAATAGCACAGACAGGAAACAGAACACTCTCCCAGCTTGTGCAGGCTATCAAGAACAAAGTCCCTACATCTTGCCAGAAAGATATCAGAGCAGTCAGAAAGCTTCCTTCTGGTGATATTATCATCTCTCTGGAATCTCCCTCAGCCAAGACCCAACTAGAACAGAACAAAGACTGGATCTCTGCAGTGTTCTCTGAAGAAGCTAAGATCTCTTCCAGAATCTTCCCAGTCATAGTTCATGGAGTTCAAACAAAGGACTTTAACCCAGATAACCTGGAAGAGACAACTAAGACTATCTTCAGACAAAACCCTGGTATGGAAAACCAGGTCAAAATCCTGAGAACCTACTGGACCAGAAAGTCCAAACTTCTTAAGAAATCTGTGACATCTCTGCACATAGATCTTGCAACACCTGAGCAAGCTAATCTACTAATCAAGAGAGGAGTTGTACTTGGCCACATGATCCATGAAGTAGAACCAGCACTTCTGGATACATCAGTGGTCCAATACTACAAATGCTCAAAGTTTGGACACCAGGCAAGAACCTGCCAAGCTCAAGCACAGTGCCTGGCATGTGGAGGAAAACATGCCAGAAGAGATTGCCCAATTCCTCAAGAAAAGCTAGTTCCCAAATGTGCTAACTGTGGAGGGAAGCACTCTGCTTGGGAAAAAGTCTGCCTTAAAAAGCAGGAAGCTACACAGAAAGCTAGAGAATCCTGGCTCACCAGACCTAGAAGATACACCACTCCAGAAAACATCTCTTCCACTTTTATCTTCTCTCCAAGCCAGACCACTAATACTGGAAGTGGCCCTAATCTATCTGATAGAGAGGATGGGAAGAAAAGAAAACAGGGAGAGCTGGTGAGAACTAGATCAAGTGCAAGACTTAGCTCTCAAGCAACCTCTCTGCAAAACCTGAAGACTACCACTAATCTTCCAAAACAAAACTCTTTTGAGATACTTGTGGATTCTAACCCAGAGGTTTGATGAGTACACCAACTCTCAACCTTCTTCAGTATAATGTGCAGAAAAGCCAGACATGCCAAGATCTTCTACTAGCTAACCCCAGACTCCAGGAAGTGGATCTGATTGCACTTCAAGAATCATGGAGAAATCCATACCAGGAAACAAGTACCTCAACAGTCTTCTCAGCCTTCTACCCTCTTCAAGACCAAGTGTTAGGGAGAACTCTGGTTCTAATCAACAGAAGAATACAGAGGTCAGCTATAACCCCTGTGTTCTGGAGCAAGGATTTAACATCACTGGAGATAAGAGTGCAAGCAAAAGTGTTCTGGGTACATAACCTGTACTTCACACCCACAAGCCAGGAAAACTACAGAGTATCAGCAGAAGCTCTACTGGATGTACTGGCCCAGGCACTGGAGAAAGAAGGAGAACATATTCTTCTGACTGACTCAAACCTCCACCACCCATCCTGGTCAAAATCCTCCCAACTCTACTCTGAACTAGCTACTAAGTTCAAAGAACTCACAGATGATCAAGGACTAGAGCTGGCAATAGCACCTTTCACACCAACAAGAGCAAGAACACTGGCAGAGCCTCCCTTCTCTGCTATTGACTTATCTTTTATTTCTATATCACTTCTTAATTCCTTTATTTCTTCCCAGATTAACCTAGACTTCTACACAGGTTCAGACCATAGACCAGTTCAGACAATTCTAAGTCTGGAAACACCAAAGAAAGCCAGAACCCACCAAAGAAACTGGAGAACACTAGATCTGGACCAAGTCAAGAAAGAAGCTAAGAATCTTCCCCCTATTCCACCACTACTTAACAGAGAGGAAGTGGACAACTATCTGGAGAATCTGGACAAAGCTCTTCAAGAACTGGCTGACAAGACAACAAGACCTCTGAGAGACTCAAAGTACACTGTTCCCTGGTGGAACCAAGAGATTAAAGAGAAAATTAAAGAGGAAAGAAAACTAAGAAGAAAAGTCTTCCAAAACCAAGAACCAGTCTACAAACTTGAAAAGGTAATAAAGGAAAAGAAACACCTGATCAAGAATGTGAAAAGAAAGACATTCAGAGAACAACTCCAGAACCTGGCTGAAACACAAAAGCACTGGAAAATAGCCAAGTGGGGTAAAGAAAAAGCTGGCAAACCACCAGAACTTCCAATTGTTCCAGAGCTCACAAAGGAAGATGGAGAAACTGCCAGAACTTTCACAGAAAAGGTAGAAGTATTCAAAACCCAGTTCTTCCCTCTACCTCTCCAGCCAGTACCAGAATCCCAGGACCAGCCAGCCAACCACCAACAACACCAGCTATCTCAGGAAATCTCCAAAGAAGATATCCACAATATTCTGAAAAAGAAAAAACCTTTTACAGCTCCTGGGAAAGACACTCTACCCAATGGATTTCTAAAGGTATTAGGAGACTCTTTCAATGAAAAGATAGCCAAAGTTCTGGAGGCCTGCTGGAAGCTAGAATATTTCCCTGACAGATACAAAGCAGCCAGAACAATATGCTTGAGAAAGTCTAGCAAAGGATCCTATTGCTATGCCAAAGCTTGGAGGCCAATAGCACTTCTCAACACAATTGGGAAGCTGATGGAAGCTCTGGCAGCCACAAAGCTAAGTGAACTGGCTGAGAAAGAAAACCTACTACCAGAAATCCAGATGGGCTTTAGAAAAGGAAGATCAACTGAGTCTGCACTATTTCTACTCACTTCCCAAGTTGAAAAAGTCTGGAAGAAAGGAATGGTAGCAAGTCTTCTTTCTCTGGATATCTCAGGAGCTTATGATAGAGTTCTGCCAGAAATTCTCAAGAAAACCCTGGAGAGAAAAGGAATCCCCAGCTGGTTTGTTAACTGGATCTTTTCTTTCACTACCCAAAGAAAAACCTCTCTTGTCTTTGATGATTCAGAGTCTTCTTTTTTTCCAGTACACTGTGGAGTCCCTCAAGGTTCACCTCTCTCTCCTATTTTATTTCTTTTCTATATTTCAGATCTTCATAATACTGTTCATACACCAGAGAAAAGTGTATCAGCTCTGGGCTTTGCAGATGACACAAACCTTCTGGCATTTTCCCCTTCTCTTAAAAGCAATCTCCTGAAGCTAAAGTCTACTCACTCCAAGTGTTTAGACTGGGCAAGAAAACATGGAATAAAGTTTGCACCTGAAAAGTATGAACTTCTCCATTTTTCTAGAAGAAGAACAGATAATCTTCAGCTCAGTCTAAGACTTGGAGAAGTGGTACTACAGCCTAAGGAAGAAGTGCGTATTCTGGGACTACACTATGATTCCAAGCTTCTCTGGAAAAAACACCAGAAAATCATGTTACAGAAAGCTTCCAAGTTTTTCTCAGCACTTTCCAGAACTACTTTTTCTACATGGGGTCTACCTGTTCTCTCTGCTAGACTTGTCTACACTGCAATACTGAGATCACTTCTCAGCTATGCAGTAGGAGTCTGGTTCAATCCCCACAAAAAACCTTCTAATATTTCTTCTCTAAATTTTTTCCAGACTAAGTGTCTAAAAACTATAGGAGGTGTCTTCAAAGCTACTCCTACATTTCTTATTGAAGGAGAACTATTCCTACCACCTCTTGATCTTTATTTCAAATTTAGAACAGCAACTTTCCTACAATCTTTCTATTTTTTCAATACTTCTTCTAATCCTCTCCTCACTTCTCTATAAGCTCTTTTCCCAGATCACTGTTTTTGTTTCTACTCTGAGAACACCTCCAAAGTCTCTGTCTACTATCACACCTAACTGGAAAGCAAGATGGCTAGAAGAACTAACCACTAACCAAGATTACTCTAAGAAACAATTTCAAGAAGTGTTTCAGAAAGAGTGGGAAGCCAGATAGCAGGCAAACAGACAGAAATGTTCTTCAGTCTGGGAGCTATTTTGCAGACTACCCCAAAAGAAAAATCTCAAAGTTTTCAAAGACTTGAGAAAAGCTGAAGCTAGTCTTTACTTGCAGATTCTATCAGCAAGGATAGGAGTAGCCAGCTTTCTTTTCAGAGCAAATGTTCCTGACTTCCAATCCCCTCTATATTCCTGTGGTTTTGGAGAAGAGACTGCTCAATATATTACTTTCTCTTGTAACAAGTTTCTTACTCAAAGACAGCAAGCCACTTTTCTTTCCTACAATTTCTCTACTTTACTTCAAAAGCCTAAAGTGCTTAAAGAATTTCTTCTCTGGTTTATGTCTTTGAAAAGACTAGACCAGTTTAACTTAGCACACCAACTCTTACCAGAAAACCTATCATCTCTGTGATTTTATTTTCTCCAGACACTGCATATTCTTCCAGATAATTCCCTAGTCTTACCCAAGTCTCAGTTTTTATTCCTTCAAAGGTTTTCTGGAAAAAAAAGCATGTATCTAGAAGTTCTGCATGGCTCACCAGCCAAATCAGAGTAAGAATAAAAAAAAAAAATAAGTACACACAACAAACTGGATGAACATCCAGACAAGATGTGAGGTTGTTATCTCAGCACATAGCACAAAGTGGTGTTCTTTGGTGAGACAGTCAGTGATGACCCAGATATGCTTGGCACCAGGGAAGCAGGTATCTCTTGACTTGGGTAAGTCAGTAATAAAATCTATAGCCAGATCCTGCCAACATTGCTGAGGTACAGGAAGAGACAGCAGCTCTCCTTGGTGATCACAGGCAGGCTTTGCTTGAGAGCAGACATGACAATTCCTGATAGACTACTGTATAATGTTCACTATCTTTGGCCAATAGTACTAACAAGACAGGAGATTGTGGGTCTTGGCAATCCTAGTGTGGCCAGCCATTGCTTGGTCATGGGCTTCTTGGAACAGGTGTAGGTGTAGCTTATCATTCTCAGAGATCCAGAGTCAGTTCTTGTAGAAGAGATAGTTATTTTCCAAGCTGCAGTCTGAGAGAGACACTTCTTGACTGTGCCTGACACTATCCCTTAGCATCTGTGACACTGTTGCCACTGGATCACCTTTAGCAAGGTTGTTATAGGTAGCTTGGATGATGTCTGAAAGAGGTGTAGCATCAGGTTCAGTGTCAACTGGTGCAGCTTCGGAACATCTCAGGATCTGGATGGGCTTGACTTGAACCTCTGAATATGCAAGATTCTAGGGCTTGAGGACGACTTACTCCATGAAGTCTTGACAGGGATCACTATCTGACAGGAGGTCTTGGGAACATCAAGTGAGAGTGTCGGCCTTGCACTGACTGCCTGGACAGTAGCTGATCTTGAAATTGAAGTGTGACAAGAACTCGCTCCAACAGGCTTGACAGCAGGAAAGGCACTTTGACAACATGAAGTACTCCAAGTTCTTATGATTAGAGATCACCTTAACAGGTTCTGGAGATCCTTCAAGCTCTGCTCACCATTCTTCAAAAGCACAGACAATTGCCAGCAACTCTTTGTTGTAGAACTTGTAGTTGCATTCTGCTGGCAGGTGGTGGTGTGACAAGAAGGCAACAGGGTGTAGAACTTCTTCATAGTCTGGCTGTGACAGGACAGCACCAGAGACATAGTCAGAAGTGTCAGTCTCAACAACACACTCCTTCTCCAGATCAAAGTGCTGCAGGATGGGTGCAGTGCTGAACACCTTCTTGATACTTTCAAACAAGTGCTGCTCTGGGGTTTCCCACTTGAAGACAACATTCTTCTTGGTCAGAGCTGTGAGTAGGGATGCAAGCTTGGCAAAGTCTTTGATGAACTGGCGGTAGAAGTTTACAAAGATGATAAAGCTCTGCACTTCCTTGAGACTGGCAGGAGAATTCCACTCCTTGATGGTGTCAGTCTTGGCTGGGTCTATGCTTACAGATCTGGGTCAGCCATCTTTAGTGGCAGACTGAATGATAAGGCCAAGGTACTTGACTTGATACACTTCAAAGTCACACTTGGAGATGTCAACTTGCAGGCTTACATCTTGTAGTCAACTGAGAACAAGCTTGACATGCTTCTAGTATTCCTTGAGTATCTGACTGTAGACAAGGATATCATCCACATAGGCAGTGCCAAAGACATCAAGGATGTCAGGTCCCAAAACATCATTGATGTAGTTTTGGAACATGCTTGGAGTATTGGCAAGACCAAAGGGTATGACAAGGTATTCGTAGAGGTCTGAGTGTGTGCAGAACATAGTCTTCTATTCTTCACCTTCCTTCATCCAGATACAGTTGAAGGCACTAACAATGTCAAGCTTGGTGTACCACACAGCTTTGCAAAGCTAGTCCAACATGTCCCAGATCAGTGGCAGGGGGTAACAGTTCTTGATGGTGATAGTGTTGAGTGCTCTGTAGTCTACACAGAAACGTAATCCACTTTCTGGCTTCTTGACAAAAAGGACTGGTGTAGCAGCAGGTGATGAAGATGCTTGAATAAAGCTCTTGTTCAGGTTCTCTGTCAGGTACTTCTTGAGAACTTCAAGTTCTTCTCTGCTTATGCTGTACAGAGGTCCAGAGGGTGCCTGGGTTCCTGGTTCCATCTTGATCTTGTGGTCAACTCCTGGGTGTAGAGGAAGAAGCTTGTCAGCATCATCCTTGCTGAAGACGTCCAGGAACTTGTGGTACTGAGCAGGGAGAAGTGTGGCAGGATCCACACACTTCTTTGGCTTTAACACCTGCTCAATGTCTCTCAGAGAAACACTGAACACCTGGTGATCTGGCTTGGCAGTAAGGAGAGAAAATACAGCAGCATTGATGGAGATTAGTGTGGCAGAAAGGGGCTTGGGATTCTGAGACTTTCCAGCAGACATCTTGGCTTTAAGATCCAAAGAGATTGGATAGCTATTATTTGACTTGAGGCATGTGGATCAGCAGTGATCTGACTTGAACATGATTAAGGTGTTTGTCCAATCAATGTGTAGCCTGTGCTTCTGGAGCTATGGCATCCCCAGAATCACATCATAGTGAAGACCAGGAGACACAAAGAGAGAGACTTCCTCCTGGTGCATGCCATGTGCTATGGTCATGATTGTCTTGGTGAGATGTGTAGTTTGTGATGTCTTGCCATCAAACAATCACAATGTGCGTGGGTTTTTTTTTTATTTTTATTTTATTCTTACTCTGATTTGGCTGGTGAGCCATGCAGAACTTCTAGATACATGCTTTTTTTTCCCAGAAAACCTTTGAAGGAATAAAAACTGAGACTTGGGTAAGACTAGGGAATTATCTGGAAGAATATGCAGTGTCTGGAGAAAATAAAATCACAGAGATGATAGGTTTCACAGAGATGATAGAATGTGCGTGGGTAGGGGAGAGGTTCTTAGTGAAGAGATTACGCAAAGGAAGTACTAATGCAGCCAAATGCTGAACAGCCAGAGTCAATAACAGTATTGCACTTGAATTTCCCATCTAGGATACAAGGAAGAAACAAGCACTTGCTGTCTAATTGCTGGTCTGGAGACAGATAGCCAACATGGAGATCTTTTTCATGTTCTTGGGTACGACGATGACCAAGGACTACTTGTTTTCCGACTCTGGAGTAGTCTCAACAGTGGCAGACTTGGTGGTGGTCATGGTGGTGGCAACAACAGATATACTTTTCACTAGACAGAAGGTTGAGACATGACTTTGGTTCCCACAGTAGAAGCAGAGGCCTTTGCTTTGGTGATGTTCTCACTCTTCTGGTGTCAGCTTAGAGTGGCTGAGATCTATGGTAGGACTTGGTGGCTGTGGCGTGAAGGCTGGCTTGATGAACTCTGGACACAGAACTGAAGCTCCTGACTGTGGAACTGAGGCTTGGGTGGGAGGTGCTTGACGTGGACAGTAAGAGTTGGCAGAAGTGGCACACAACTGGTTGTCCTGCAGCTGGCATTCCTCAACAAGCTTCTGATAGCTGATGTTCTTGAGGTTGATACTGACAAGCTGCTTGGCAAGCTCTTCAGAGACAGCGCATCAAAGATAGCACTTCAAGGCCTTGTTGTTGAAGCCTGTGTGTGGAGTATACTGATTGAACTCTGTGAAGAACTTGGCCAAGGAATGGTTGGCCTGACACAAGATGATAAGCTTTCTCTGAGCTAGGAACTCTGGGTCTGGGTCAGAGAAGGTGTTCTGGAGATCTTGGATAATGTTGTGCCAGTCAATGTACTGGCCAGCTGTGATCTTAGCTGAGATGTAGGACTGTGCAGTGCCAGTCGTGTGTGAAAAGACATACACAATCCACAATGTTTCTGTGGGGTACCAGTCAGTGTTGAGTGTCATCTTGAGTGACAGTAACATGATGAAGCTCTCAAGCTTCTCATGTGTAATTTCCATGTTTCCACCATCACCACTGAAGATCTCTAAGTCAGCAGTGCATTCAGACTTGGACTTAGGAGTGGTGTTGGTAGCTTGAATTTGCATGAACTGTGCAAACATGTTGCAAAGAAACTTGTCATTTCCAGTAACTGGCATGGCTTGGTCTGGTTGTTGAGACATGACAAGGATGTGAACATGGCTTGGTGAAGTATGTTATGGTTGGGTAGGTCTTTTGTAGTGTGACAAGGTAATGGCAGAGCAGAACTCAAGTCTAACTGATTCAGTAACCTTGACCTGACTTGGCTTGAGACTTGAGACTTGGATTGATGTACAAGACAAAAGACAAGGAAGGAAAAAAGAAAAGAAGAAGAGAAGAAGCTGGAGAAGCAGGAGAAGTTCTTATAGGCAGAGGATCAGGCAACAGTGGAGCAAGCAGGTAACAGTGCAGATAGGACTTCCCAGCAAGGTGCATAACTGGTGCCAGATATGCAACTAGGCCAAAACTGTGACAACTGGTAGAGAGAAAACTTCTAGATATTAGAGTGTGAATAGTGGAGTTTGAAAGCCAGATTAAACTGGTTCAGTCTTTTCAAAGACATGAACCAGTATAGAAACTTCTGTAGAAGCTCTGGGTTTGAAATAATAGAAGTGAAATCTTGAGAATTGAAAGAAGCTTGCTGTCTTTGACTTGAATAAAGAGAGTATAAAGAGGTAATATATTTCACTGTCTCTTCTACTTGACCACAGACATATAAAGAAGTAGGAAAATCTGGAACTCCAGCTCTGAATAGAAAACTTGCCAGGCCAATTCTCCCAGTTCTGGTTTGTAGTAGTAGACTTGCCTCAGCTTTCTGTAGCTTTTTGTAGAGCTTCAGGTTTTTGTGGTAAGGCTTTTGATAAAACACCTGCTATCCAGAGTAACTTCTTCTTTTCTTCTTCTCCTATTAGTTTTCCCACTCTTTAATAAAAAGTTTCTGTAGTTCTTTCTTTGAACTAGCCTGTTTAGTAGTTATTTGGTTTAACCAAGTGAACTTCCAATAGGGAGAGATAGTTAAGGATTTCTTTAAAGATTTCTTCACAGAAAAGACATAGTGGGAGATATTAGAAAAGATATTGTCCAGAAGTGTTTTCAGAGAGGAGGTTTGAATAGAAGAGAGAAAAAAAACTGTGCAAAATTTGAAATAGAGATCTAGAGGTAAAAGAAAAAGCTCACTCTCTAATAAGAAAGATGGAGTGGCTTTGAAGGCATCTCCAATAAGTCTCAGGTATTTGTTCTAGAATGTGCTAAAAGAAAAGATATTAGAAGATTTTCTTAGGATTGAACCAGATCCCCACAGTATAACTCAGTAAAGATCTGAGTATTGCAGTGTACACAAGATGTGATGTGAGGACTGGGAAGCCTCAAGTAGAATATGAAGTTCTGGAAAGAGAGGAAAGTGCTTTCTGAGCTTTTTGAAGAATAATGCTCTGGTGCTTATACCAGTGGAGTGTGACAAGGCAATGGCAGAGCAGAACTCAAGTCTAACTGATTCAGTAACCTTGACCTGACTTGACTTGAGAATTGAGACTTGGATTGATGTACAAGACAAAAGACAAGGAAGGAAAACAGAAAAGAAGAAGAGAAGAAGCTGGGGGAGCAGGAGAAGTTCTTATAGGCAGGAGATCAGGCAACAGTGGAGCAAGCAGGCAACAGTGCAGATAGGACTTCCCAGCAAGGTGTGTGACTTGTGCCAGATATACAACTAGGCCAGAACTGTGACATTACCCCCCTCCTTCACATGGCAAACTTCTGTAAGCCTCAGGCCACTTGTGGGTGTAGTTCTGTGGCTGTGGTTTTCTTGGGTATTTCTCATGGAAGTTGTAGATAGTGTCTTTGGTGTTGTCAAGATGTTTAATAGACTCTTCAGTAGTATCTTCAATTAGCCATCCAGACTATTTGACCAGGTACTTGAACTTCTGTCAAGATATTGCTGGCTTGAAGTCAAGGATTTCTTCAACCTGGAACTCTTCATCTGTGTCTTGACCAATGATAGGGCCAGGGTGTTTATTTGATTGGCCAGGGATAGGATTAGCAGGTGTCAGACGTAGAAGGGAAACATGAAAGACAGGGTGGATCTTGAGAGTGTGTGGAAGCTCCAGATGGCAGGCACAGCTTCCAACTATCTTCAACACCTTGAATAGTCCAATCCACTTGTTGTCAAGCTTTTTACATAGGTGGTGTGTTCTGATGTTCTTGGTATTCAGCCAAACAAGATCTCCAGTTTGATAGGACAGTGACAGGACTTGATGCAAATCAGCAGTGTAAGCTTGAGCTTCCTGGGATAGTCGTAGTTCAGCTTGCAACTGTTCCAGAATCTGTGTTATTTCTCCAGAGATTTCCATAGCATCTTGGTTGCAGACTTCATTTGTGGGTGTGATGCTGAGCTGTGGATGGAACTCTTTGTTGGCAAAGAACAGTGACATACCAGAGGAATCAGACTGGGAGTTGTTCTGTGTGAACTCTGCCAGAGGAAGCCATTGGACCCAGTCATCTTGGAGATAGTTGACATAGGATCTCAGGTAGTGTTCAAACTCCTGATTCTCTTGTTCTGTCTGACTATCTATCTCTGGGTGGTGTCCTGAGGATAGTCGTAGCATGATGTCAAGATAGGCACAGAGTGCTTTCCAGAATAAGCTGACAAACTGACTTCCTCTGTCTGAGACAATACTCCTGGGTAAGCCATGGGTACACACAATAAACTGGATGAACATCCAGACAAGATGTGAGGTTGTTATCTCAGCACATAGTACAAAGTGGTGTTCTTTGGTGAGACAGTCAGTGATGACCCAGATATACTTGGCACCAGGGAAGCAGGCATCTCTTGACTTGGGCAAGTCAGTAATAAAATCCATAGCCAGATCCTGCTAATGTTGCTGAGGTATGGGAAGAGACAGCAGCTGTCCTTGGTGATCACAGGCAGGCTTTGCTTGAGAGCAGACATGACAATTCCTGCTGTACTGCTGTATGATGTTCACCATCTTTGGCTAATAGTACCAACAAGATAGGAGATTGTGGGTTTTGGTAATCCCAATGTGGCCAGCTATTACTTGGTCATGGGCTTCTTGGAATAGGTGTAGGTATAGCTCATCATTCTCAGGGATCCAGAGTCAGTTCTTGTAGAAGAGATAGTTATTTTCCAAGCTGCAGTCTGACAGAGACACTTCTTGACTGTGTCTAACACTATCCCTTAGTATCTGTGACACTGTTACCACTGGATCACCTTCAGCAAGGTTGTTATAGGTAGCTTAGATGATATCTGAAAAAGGTGCAGCATCAGGTTCAGTGTCAACTAGTGCAGCTTCTGAACATCTCAGGATCTGGATGGACTTGACTTGAACCTCTGAAGGTGCAAAATTCTTAGGCTTGAGGATAACTTGTTCCATGAAGTCTTGACAGAGATCACTATCTGACAGAAGGTCTTGGGAACATCAAGTGAGGATGTCAGCCTTGCACTGACTACCTAGACAGTAGCTGATCTTGAAATTGAAGTGTGACAAGAACTCACTCCAACAGGCTTGACAGTAGGAAAGACATTTTGATAACATGAAGTACTCCAAGTTCTTATGATCAGAGATCACCTTGACAGGTTCTGGAGATTCTTCAAGCTCTGCTCACCATTCTTCAAAGACACAGACAATTGCCAGCAACTCTTTGTTGTAGATCTTGTAGTTGCATTCTGCCAGCAGGTGGTGGTGTGACAAGAAGGCAACAGGGTGTAGAAGTCCTTCATGGTCTGGCTGTGACAGGACAGTACCAGAGATGTAGTCAGAAGTGTCAGTCTCAACAACACACTCCTTCTCCAGATCAAAGTGCTGCAGGATAGGTGCAGTGCTGAACACTTTCTTAATACTTTCAAACAAGCACTGCTCTGGGGTTTCCTACTTGAAGGCAACATTCTTCTTGGTCAGGGCTGTGAGCAGGGATGCAAGCTTGGCAAAGTCTTTGATGAACTGGCGGTAGAAGTTTGCAAAGGTAACAAAGCTCTACACTTCCTTGAGACTGGCAGGAGGATTCCACTCCTTGATAGTGTCAGTCTTGGCTGGGTCCATGCTCACAGATCCAGGTCAGCCATCTTTAGTGGCAGACTGAATGATGAGGCCAAGGTACTTGACTTGATACACTTCAAAGTCACACTTGGAGATGTTAACTTGCAGGCTTGCATCTTGTAGTTGACTGAGAACAAGCTTGACATGCTTCTGGTGTTCCTTGAGTGTCTGACTGTAGACAAGGATATTATCTACATAGGCAGTACCAAAGACGTCAAGAATGTCAGATCCCAAAACATCATTGATGTAGTTCTGGAATGTGCTTGGAGTATTGGCAAGACCAAAGAGTATAACAAGGTATTTGTAGAGGCCTGAGTGTGTGCAGAATGCAGTCTTCTATTCTTCATCTTCCTTCATCTGGATACAGTTGAAGGCACCAACAATTTCAAGCTTGGTGTACCACACAGCTTTGCAAAGCTGGTCCAATATCTCCTGGATCAGTGGCAGGGGGTAACAGTTCTTGATGGTGATAGTGTTGAGTGCTCTGTAGTCTACACAGAAACACAATCCACCTTCTGGCTTCTTGACAAAGAGGACTGGTGTAGCAGTAGGTGATGAAGATGCTCAAATGAAGTCCTTGTTCAGGTTCTCTGTTAGGTACTTCTTGAGAACTTCAAGTTCTTCTCTGCTTATGCTGTACAGAGGTCCAGAGGGTGCCTGGGTTCCTGGTTCCATCTTGATCTTGTGGTCAACTCCTGGGTGTAGAGGAGGAAGCTTGTCAGTGTTATCCTTGCTGAAGATGTCCAGGAACTTGTGGTACTGAGTAGGGAGAAGTGTGGCAGGATCCACACACTTCTTTGGCTTCAACACCTGCTTAATATCTCTCAGAGAAACACGGAACACCTGGTGATCTGGCTTGGTAGCAAGGAGAGAAAATATGGTAGCATTGATGGGGATTGGTGTGGCAGAAAGAGGCTTGGGATCCTGAGGCTTTCCAGCAGATGTCTTGACTTCAAGATCCAAAGAGATTGGATAGCCATTGTTTAACTTGAGGTATGCAGATCAGTAGTGATCTGACTTGAACATGATTGAGGTGTTTGTCCAATCAATGTGTAGTCTGTGCTTCTGGAGCTATAGCATCCCCAGAATCACATCATAGTGAAGACCAGGAGATTCAAAGAGAGAGACTTCTTCCTGGTGCACACCATGTGCTATAGTCATGATTGTCTTGGCAAGATGTGTGGTTTGTGATGTCTTGCCATCGAACAATCACAATATGCGTGGGTAGAGGAGAGGTTCTTGGTGAAGAGATTACACAAAGGAATCACCAATGCAGCCAAATACTGAACAGCCAGAGTCAATAACAGTATTGCACTTGAATTTCCTATCTAGGATACAAGGAAGAAACAAGCACTTGCTGTCCAATTCCTGGTCTGGAGACAGATAGCCAACATGGAGATCCTTTTCATGTCCTTGGGTGTGATGATAATCAAGGACTACTTGTTTTCTGACTCTGGAGTAGTCTCAACAGTGGCAGACTTGGTGGTAGTTATGGTGGTGGCAACAACAGGTATGCTTTTCACTAGACAGAAGGTTGAGACATGACCTTGGTTCCCACAGTAGAAGCAGAGACCTTTGCTTCAGTGATGTTCTCACTCTTCTGGTGTCAGCTTAGAGCAGCTGAGATCCATGGTAGGACTTGGTGGCTGTGGCGTGAAGACTGGCTTGATGAACCCTGGACACAGAACTGAAGCTTCTGACTGTGGAACTGAGGCTTGGGTAGAAGATGCTTGACATGGACAGTGAGAGTTGGCAGAAGTGGCACACAACTGGTTGTCCTGCAGCTGGCATTCCTCAACAAGCTTCTGATAGCTGATGTCCTTGAGGTTGATGCTGACAAGCTGCTTGGCAAGCTCTTCAAAGACAGTGTATTGAAGATAGCACTTCAAGGCCTTGTTGTTGAAATCTGTGCATGGAGTATACTGATTGAACTCTGTGAAGAACTTGGCAAAGGAATAGTTGGCCTGACACAAGGTGATAAGCTTTCTCTGAGCTAGGAACTCTGGGTCTGGGTTGGAGAAAGTGTTCTGGAGATCTTGGACAATGTTTTGCCAGTCAATGTACTGGCCAGCCGTGATCTTAGCTGAGATGTAGGACTGCGCAGTGCCAGTCATACATGAAAAGACGTACACAATCCACGATGTTTCCATGGGGTACCAGTCAGTGTTGAGTGTTATCTTGAGTGACAGTGACGTGATGAAGCTCTCAAGCTTCTCATGCGTGATTTCCGTGTTTCCACCATCACCACTGAAGATCTCTGGGTCAGCAGTGTGTTCAGACTTGGACTTAGGAGTAGTGTTAGTAGCTTGAATTCACATGAACTCTGCAAACATGTTGTGAAGGAACTTGTCATTTCCAGCAACTGGCATAGCTTGGCCTGGTTGTTGAGATATAACAAGGACATGAACATGGCTTGGTGAAGTGTGTTATGGTTGGGTAGGTCTTTCGTAGTGTGACAAGGCAATGGCAGAGCAGAACTCAAGCCTAACTGATTTGGTAATCTTGACCTGACTTGGCTTGAGACTTGAGACTTGGATTGATGTACAAGATGAAAGACAAGGAAGGAAGAAAAAAAGAAAAGAAGAGAAGAAGCTGGGGGAGCAGGAGAAGTTCTTATAGGCAGGGGATCAGGCAACAGCGGAGCAAACAGGCAACAGTGCAGATAGAACTTCCTGGCAAGGTGTGTGCAGATGGATCTTCCCAGCAAGGTGTGTGACTTGTGCCAGATATGCAACAAGGCAATGGCAGAGCAAACAGGCAACAGTGCAGACAGAACTTCCCGGCAAGGTGCGTGACTTGTGCCAGATATGCAACTAGGCCAGAACTGTGACACCTACAATCAAGCTAAAGCCTGGCGCCCTATAGCTCTGCTAAACACAACAGGCAAGCTGATGGAAGCTATTGCTGCAGCCAGACTAAGCAAGATAGCAGAAGAAGCTGGAATATTGCCAGATATCCAGATAGACTTTAGGAAAGGAAGATCCACAGAAGCAGCACTTTTCCTTCTAAACTCCCAAGTGGAAAAAGTCTGGAAGGAAGGCATAGTTGCATCCCTACTCTCACTGGATATCTTAGGAGCCTATGACAGAGTTCTCCCCAAGATACTACAGCAAATTCTGAAAAGAAAAAGAATACCTGCCTGGCTAGCTTCCTGGATGTACTCCTTCTGTGATAAGCACTCTACCACTCTTGTCTTTGATGATTCTGAGTCTTGTTCTATTCCTATTCATTGTGGAGTTTCTCAAGATTCTCCATTATCCCCTATTCTTTTTCTATTCTACATTTCTGAATTGCATAAAACTGTGCATACTCCCTGTTCTGGTGTATCTGCCCTGGGGTTTGCAGATGATACAAATCTGCTTGCTTTTGGTCACTCCTTGAAAACTAACCTTCTGAAGTTAAAGAACACACACCACAAATGTGTATCCTGGACTGCAAGACATGGAATAGTCTTCTCACCTGAGAAATATAAAATACTTCATTTTTCCAGAAGAAGATCAGACAATCTTCAGCTCAAGCTCAGACTGGGGAATGTGATTCTCAAACTAAAAGAAGAAGTGCGAGTACTTGGAGTGTACCTAGATGCAAAGCTCCACTGGCACAAACACCAGAGAATTATTCTTCAAAAAGCACAGAAAGCACTCTCTTCTCTTTCTAGAACTTCCTATTCTACTTGGGGCTTTCCAGTTCACACATCATGTCTGGTGTACACTGCTATACTGAGATCTCTACTGAGCTATGCAGTGGGGATCTGGTTTAACCCTCTAAGAAAATCCTCTAATATCTCTTCCCTTCACAACTCTTCCCAGTACCACTACGTTCAAGGACCATCACTTCTGATATTCACCGGACTTTGTCACAAGTTCTGGAAACCAAGGGAGTATCTGTTGGGAACCACCAAAACCTTAAGGTGAAAACCCATCACTTTGGGTAACCCAGCCTGTTTGTCAAAAGTTGTGATCTCTGAATCTTCGATCTTCAACTTCAACAACCAACAGACTACCTATAACAAGACAGAGAGTGGCCAGTGGGATTCTGAAAGACTGGGGACAGGTCCCAATTACCTAGGAACACTCAGTCTTGGGGTGTGGTCCCAGGATTGAGCAAGTACTCCCAGTCAGACAGAGATAACAGCTTGAACTTCTCTTAAGAGAAACATCTAGCATCAAGAAGATCAGGGCTCCCAGGATAAGAGAAATAGTTTAGAGCTTGCCTCTAGTGCTGGTAGAGTTGAAAAACTCTAGGAAAGCTCAGGCAGGGGGTGTGGTCTCCAGCTTGAGTTAATACAGCCAGATTTCCCTAGAGTCTAGTTGGAAAAGACTGCCCAGGAAAGTACAGTCTTGGGGAGTGGTCCCAGGATTGTGCAATTACTGCTAGGAACCAGGTGACCCTT
Organism: Lichina pygmaea; assembly: GCA_963422465.1. Classification (NCBI taxonomy): domain Eukaryota; kingdom Fungi; phylum Ascomycota; class Lichinomycetes; order Lichinales; family Lichinaceae; genus Lichina; species Lichina pygmaea. The sequence goes on from OY730170.1 coordinate 4,039,719, forward strand.
TGTGAACAACCCACTGTGCAGGTTACCTACCCTATACCTGTCAAAAAGAAGAAACCAGACTCCTCCCAGAACACTATCAGAAAAACAACACCTTCTCCAACAATGCCAGCTCCCAGTTCTGCTGGTACTCAGCCTAGTTCTTCTACCCCCTATCCAGCTCTCCAGAATGACTGCAACCTACTGGACTCATAGCTCAAGACTCAAGCTACTCCAGAATCTGTACTGAAAAGCTGGGAGAATATTAAGAAAAACTCTTGTACTAATGAAGCCCAGTCCACCAAAACCCAGTCTCTTCCCACTGGTCTGACCAACAAGATTTTCCAGGAGCTGGAGAATATTAACAAGCGGCTAGACAAGCAAGAATCTAAGCCATCATATGCCCAGGCTGTTCAGAAACATATCCCAGCTCAAATCCCTCTAGCTCCAAGAATTCTGAAGGAAGTTCTTGTCTACCCTGGTAACCAGACACCTGATATAGCCAACAGGACCCACATCCAGCTTTTTCAAGCTCTCCAAGACAGACTCCCCAGTCCCTATAATAAACAAGTCAGAGCAGTGAGAAAACTTCCCTCAGGGGACATTCTTATTAACACTGAAACCCAAGAGACTAAGAGTTTTCTGGAGAAAGACTCTGCCTGGATATCAGCTATTTTTACCAAGAAAGCAACTATCCAACCCAAGAGATTCCCAGTGTTGATTCATGGAGTCAGAACTACAGACATCCAGCCAGAAAACCTGGAAAAAACTCGCCAGACTATCCAGAACAGCAACCTATCCCTGAGCAAGCAAATCACTATTCTAAGAGCCTACTGGTCAAAGAAGGCTATAGCTCAAAAGAAACCAGTTACTTCACTCCACCTGGATCTGGCCACCCCGGAACAGGCCAATCTTCTAATTAAGAGTGGAGTAGTGCTGGGCCACAGATTGCATGAGGCAGAGTCTTTTCTGGCTAACACAGTGGTGGCACAATACTTCAAGTGCTTTGGGTATGGACACCAAGCTCGCCTGTGCAGGAATCAAGCTGTATGTGGTGCCTGTGGAGGCCAGCATGAAAGAAGAACCTGCCAAATCCCTGAGCAACTGCTAAAGCCAAAATGCAGCAACTGCAAAGGAGCTCACCCAGCCTGGGCTAGCACATGCCCAGTACGCCAAGAAGCAGTCAAGAAGGCAAGAGAGGCATGGATTTCCCGCCCAGGGAAGTATGAGATCTCCACTGCTACCACTGTCCCAGTCACACAGTCTCCAGTTACTTTCCCCTTCATACAGACTCTTCCAGGGGGAAAAAGACAGAAAACCACAGAGCCAACTAGAAGCTCAGAGAGACTCAGAGGAGGGTCTCCAGAAGTGCAAATTCTGTCTACAAGATCAACAAACACAGGGAGAAAGCAGTCAGTCAACCCCTTCAAGATCTTTGAAGATGAAATGTCTACATGAAGAATACAAAGTTCACACTTCTTCAATACAATGTGCAGAAAAGCCAATCAGTCCAAGAGCTACTTCTAGCAACCCCAACTCTTCAAGAAGTAGATATTATTGCACTTCAAGAACTCTGGAAGAATCCTCACCTTCAAACCAGCACCTCAACTGTTTTTTCTTCTTTTCTTCCTTTATATTCTCCAGAGATTGGCAGAACTCTTTTTCTTATTAACAAAAACCTGAAACTGTCATCTCTCCACCCTACTTTCTGGAGTAAAGACTTTGTTTCTCTTGAAATTCATCTGGAAAACACCTCTACTTCTCTGTGGGTGCATAATCTATACTTCACTCCCTCAAGTCAAGAGAACTACCTACAAGCATCAGAAGCTCTTCTCTGTCTACTCCAAAATACTTTACAAGCAAAAGGGCAGCATATTCTTCTTACAGACTCAAATCTTCACCACCCTGACTGGTCAAAGAAAAGAAGACTATATTCTGACACTGCACACAAGTTCCAAACTCTAATGAAAAACTCAAATCTGGAGTTAGCTATTGCACCTTTTACACCCACAAGAGCTAGATCTCTTTCCCACAAACCCTGTTCACCTATTGATCTTTCCTTTATATCTTCTTCTTTTTCTAACTCTCTAATCTTTTCTAAAATTGCTTTGCAGTTCTTTCATGGGTCTGACCACAGACCTGTGCTAACTAGCCTGGACCTGGACTCACCAAGAAAAACCTGGAAGCCAGAAAGAAACTGGAAAACACTGGACACAAATCTGGCAAAACAAGAGTGTAATAATTTGCAGCTGCTCTTCCACTTTCAAGATAAACATGAAGTGGATGAGTACTTGGAATATCTTAACCACTTTCTCCAAGAAATAGCAGACAGATGCACAGAACTCCAGAAGCAATCTAGCCACTCAGTCCCCTGGTGGAACCAAGAGATCCAAACTAAAGTTAAGCAGGAAAGAAGAATAAGAAGACAAGTGCTCAGAGGACAGGCAAGCCAAGAAGAGCTAGAAGAAGCAACTAAGCTCAAGAAGAAAGCTGTCAGAGAAGGCAAACAGAACACCTTCAGAAAACAAGTTCATGAGCTAGCCAGTTCCTCAAAATTCTGGAAGCTTGCAAAGTGGGGAAAAACAAAAGCTAACAAGACCTCTGATCTTCCTCTGGTCCCTGATCTGGAGACTCAAGAAGGACTAGCCAAAAGCTTTGAGGAGAAGACAAAATCTTTCTCAGCTCAATTCTTTCCAGAAGCACGTGTTCCAGAACCAAGTACAGAAAGTCACCAGAGTACCCCAGATACCCAGCTTTCTCAGAAGGTTACCACTGAAGAAGTGGAGCAAATTCTGAACAAGAAACCTTTTACAGCAGGAGGAAAAAACAAGCTGCCAAATGGATTTCTGAAAGCTCTGGATTCCAAGTTCTGCCAAGCTATAGCTGTTCTCACATCAACATGCTGGAGACTGGAATACTTTCCAGAGAGATTCAAGAATGCCAAAACAGTCTGTCTAAGAAAACCTGGCAAGGGAATCTATAACCAAGCTAAAGCCTGGCACCCTATAGCTCTGCTAAACACAACTGGCAAGCTGATGGAAGCTATTACAGCAGCCAGACTAAGCAAGGTAGCAGAAGAGGCTAAACTCTTGCCAGAAATCCAGATGGGGTTCAGGAAAGGCAGATCAACTGAATCAGCACTTTTCCTTCTAACTTCCCAAGTGGAAAAAGTCTGGAAAGAAGGCATGGTTGCATCTCTACTTTCTCTGGACATCTCGGGAGCATATAACAGAGTTCTCCCAGAGATTCTTCAAAAGATTCTGGAGAGAAAAGGAATCCCTCTCTGGCTAACTTCTTGGATCTTCTCTTTCTGTACCAGACGTACCACCACCCTAGTTTTTGATGACTCTGAGTCCTCTTCTATTCCTATTCACTGTGGAGTCCCCCAAGACTCCCCTTTGTCTTCTATTCTTTTTCTATTCTATATTTCTGAGCTTCATGAGACTGTACATTCTCCTACTACTGGTGTTTCTGCTCTGGGATTTGCAGATGATACAAATCTGCTTGCATTTGGACACTCTCTTAAAAGCAACCTTCTGAAGTTGAAGAATACACACCTTAAATATCTATCTTGGGCTGCAAGACATAGAATAGTCTTCTCCCCTGAGAAATATGAAATACTTCATTTTTCCAGAAGAAGATCAGACAATCTGCAGCTTAAGCTTAGACTTGGGAATGTGATTCTAAAACCAAAAGAAGAAGTGTGAGTATTGGGAGTGTACCTGGATGCCAAACTCCACTGGCACAAACACCAGAGAATTATTCTTCAAAAAGCACAAAAAGCACTATCTTCTCTTTCTAGAATCTTTTACTCCACCTGGGACTTTCCAGTTCTCACAGCACACCTTGTGTACACTGCAGTACTCAGATCTGTACTGAGCTATGCAGTGGGAATTTGGTTCAACCCACTCAGAAAATTCTCTAATATTTCCTCTCTTATCATATTCCAAAACAAATATCTGAGACTTATTGGGGGTGCTTTCAAAGCCACTCCTTCTTTTCTATTAGAGAGTGAGTTTTTTCTTTTACCTCTAGATCTCTATTTTAAATTTCGCACAGCTTGTTTTCTATCTTCTATCCAAACCTCCTCTCTGAAAGACTTTCTTGACAGTACTTTTTCTACTATTTCTTCCTATGCTTCTTCACTGAGGAAACTTTTAAAGAAATCCTCAACTATCTCTCCTAATTGGAAGCTCACTTGGTTAAGTCAAATAACTACTAACCAGGCTAGTTCAAAGAAAGAACTACAAATACTCTTTACTAAAGAGTGGGAAAACCAATAGGAGGAGAAGAAAAGAAAAAGCTATGCTGGATAGCAGGTGTTTTGCCAAAAACCTCACTACAACAATCTAAAGCTCTACAAAGAGCTACAGAAAGCTGAGGCAAGTCTACTACTGCAAACCAGAACTGGGAGAATTAGTCTAGCAAGTTTTCTTTTCAGAGCTGGAGTCCCTGACTTTCCTACCCCCCTATGCATGTGTGGTCAAGCAGAAGAGACAGTAAAGTATATTACCTCTTCATGCTCTCTCTACTCAAGTCAAAGACAACATGCTCTCTTTAACCCCCAAGATTTCACTACTATTATTTCAAACCCAGAGCTTCTACAGAAGTTTCTGTACTGGTTTATGTCTTTGAAAAGACTAAACCAATTTAATCTGGCTTTCAAACTTCACTATTCACACTCCAACATATAGAAGCTTTTTCTACCAGACACTACAAGATTTCCTTTTGCTACACTTTCTAGTCACCTCCCTGTCTTCAGTTTTTATTCCTTTAAAGGTTTTCTGAAGAAGTTCACTATTAGCTGGAAGATCTGCATGGCTGTAAAGCTACAAACAGTGTAAGAATCAAATCAAAAAAATAACCTCTGAGATCTCAAAACCCAGCTCACATTGATGCAGGTATTTCTGCAGTTCTTACACACTTCTCCCAGAGTACTTCATGATACCTCTAAGTTTGAAATCCTCTCTGTACATCTGGGTAGTTCATATCTCTGCCCAGAACAGTTCCACAACTACATCACTGTGAGCTGGCTTATTTACAGTCAGTCCTACATATCTGCTGTCTTCCAGCTCTATAGCTTCAGTCATAACCTGATGACTAAGCACCTGTAGTTCTGCCTGCCTTGCTATAAAGTTTGACTACTTGTCAGGTGCCTTCTTCCTGTACTCAAGCTTCTTAAGTTTCTCCAATAGTGACAAGAAAGTCCTATCACTATACCTGAGAGTGCTATGTTCATCTGTGAGAATCTTCTCCAACACATACTCCTGTCCCACATCTCCACTATTGTGTAGTGGTGATGCTGTCTCTCTGGTGAGAGATTGTTCTCTTTTCTGTTGCAGAGAATCTCTCTTCTGGATGGCCAGAAGATGTTGGTCTTTGGTCAGCCAGATCTATTATTTTGTTATCTTGTTGCAACAATTCACTGGAAGTTCTCTTGCTACAAGCCAGCCATCATGGGTGGACTGCTTCTTTTTTCAGTGAGAGAACAGTAAACAAAACTGTGAGAACATTACTAGCAGTGTGCTCAGAAGACTGCTTGGTAGGAAGAATGAAGTGTGTTGGTAGAATTGTTTGCTGGTCTCCAAAAAGAACAGCAAGAGTAGCTCTATGTACTATAGAGCTGAGTATGTGCAAAAAAGCCAATCAGTCCGAGAGCTACTGCTAGCAACCTCAGCTCTCCAAGAGGTGGACATTATTGCACTTCAAGAGCCCTGGAAAAACCCTCACCTAGAAACAAGCACTTCAACTGTTTTCTCTTCCTTTCTTCCTCTCTACTGTTCAGAGATTGGCAGAACACTTTTTCTTATTAATAAAAATCTGAAACTCTCTTCTCTTCATCCTACCTTCTGGAATAAAGACTTTGTTTCTCTTGAAATCTACTTGGAAAACTCTTCTACTTCTCTTTGGGTACATAATCTCTACTTCACCCCATCAAGTCAAGAAAACTACACAGAGGCATCAGAAGCTCTTCTCTGTTTACTCCAAAATGCTTTACAAGAACAAGGACAACATATTCTTCTCACAGACTCAAATCTTCACCACCCAGACTGGTCAAAGAAAAGAAGACTGTACTCTGAGACTGCAAACAAGTTTCAAGACCTAATGAAAGATTTAAATCTGGATTTAGCTATTGCACCTTTCACCCCTACCAGAGCAAGATCTCTTTCTGAAAAACCATGTTCTTCTATTGATCTGTGTTTTATTTCTTCTTCTTTTTCTAACTCTCTGATTTTCTCTAAAGTGGCTCTTCAGTTCTTTCATGGGTCTGACCACAGACCTGTACTAACCTGCCTGGACCTGGATCCTCCAAGGAAAATCTGGAAACCAGAAAGAAACTGGAGAACACTGGACTCAAACCTTGCAAGAGTAGAGTGTGAGAAGCTACACCTGCCCTTCCACTTCCAAGACAAATATGAAGTGGATGAGTACTTGGAGTATCTTGACAACTTTCTCCAAGAAATAGCAAGCAAATCCACACAGCTCCAGAAGCAATCTGGCCACTCAGTTCCCTGGTGGAATCAAGAGATCCAAAACAAGGTTAAAGAGGAAAGAAGAGTAAGAAGAAAAGTGCAAAAAAGGCAAGCAAGTCAAGAGGAACTTGAGCAAGCAACTAAGCTCAAGAAAAAGGCAGTCAGAGATGGAAAACAGAACACTTTCAGACACCAAATCCATGAGCTGGCCAGCTCTTCAAAGTTCTGGAAGCTTGCAAAGTGGGGAAAGTCCAAAGCCAACAAGACTCCTGATCTTCCTCTGGTTCCTGACCTGGAAACACAAGAAGGAATAGCCAAAACCTTTGAGGAAAAGACTAAAGCCTTCTCACAACAGTTCTTTCCAAAAGCTCTAGTTCCAGAACCAGGCTCAGAAAGCTCCCAGACTATCTCTGAGATACAGCTCTCCCAGGAGGTAACATGTGAAGAAGTGGAGCAAATTCTGGCCAAGAAGAAACCTTTCACAGCAGGAGGGAGAGATAAGCTGCCAAATGGATTTCTGAGAGCTCTGGGGCCTAGGTTCTGCCAAGCTCTAGCTATTCTGACTTCAACATGCTGGAAACTGGAGTACTTCCCTGAAAGATTTAAGAGTGCAAAAACAGTCTGCTTGAGGAAACCTGGCAAGGGAACCTACAATCAAGCTAAAGCCTGGCGCCCTATAGCTCTGCTAAACACAACAGGCAAGCTGATGGAAGCTATTGCTGCAGCCAGACTAAGCAAGATAGCAGAAGAAGCTGGACTATTGCCAGATATCCAGATGGGCTTTAGGAAAGGAAGATCCACAGAAGCAGCACTTTTCCTTCTAACCTCCCAAGTGGAAAAAGTCTGGAAGGAAGGCATGGTTGCATCCCTACTCTCACTGGATATCTCAGGAGTCTATGACAGAGTTCTCCCCAAGATACTACAGCAAATTCTGAAAAGAAAAGAAATACCTGCCTGGCTAGCTTCCTGGATCTACTCCTTCTGTGATAAGCGCTCTACCACTCTTGTCTTTGATGATTCTGAGTTTTATTCTATTCCTATTCATTGTGGAGTTCCTCAAGGTTCTCCATTATCCCCTATTCTTTTTCTATTCTACATTTCTGAATTGCATGAGACTGTGCATACTCCCTCTTCTGGTGTATCTGCCCTGGGGTTTGCAGATGATACAAATCTGCTTGCTTTTGGTCACTCCTTGAAAAGTAACCTTCTGAAGTTAAAGAACACACACCACAAATGTCTATCCTGGGCTGCAAGACATGGAATGGTCTTCTCACCTGAGAAATATGAAATACTTCATTTTTCCAGAAGAAGATCAGACAATCTTCAGCTCAAGCTCAGACTGGGGAATGTGATTCTCAAACCAAAAGAAGAAGTGCGAGTACTTGGAGTGTACCTAGATGCAAAGCTCCACTGGCACAAACACCAGAGGATTATTCTTCAAAAAGCACAGAAAGCACTCTCTTCTCTTTCTAGAACTTCCTATTCTACTTGGGGCTTTCCAGTTCACACATCATGTCTGGTGTACACTGCTATACTGAGATCTCTACTGAGCTATGCAGTGGGGATCTGGTTTAACCCTCTAAGAAAATTCTCCAATATCTCTTCTCTTGTTTCATTTCAAAACAGATGCCTAAGACTTATTGGGGGTGCCTTCAAAGCCACTCCTTCTTTTCTATTAGAGAGTGAGCTTTTTCTTCTACCTCTAGACCTATACTTTAAATTTCGCACTACCTGTTTTCTTTCTTCTATTCAAAACTCCCCTCTCAAATACTTTCTTGACAGTATCTTTTCCACTATTTCCAGCTATGCCTCTCTCTTGAAGAAACCTTTAAAGGAATCCTCAACTATCTCTCCTAAGTGGAAATTCACTTGGTTAAGTCAAATAACTACTAACCAGGCTAGTTCAAAGAAAGAACTACAAAAGCTCTTTACTAAAGAGTGGGAAGACTAATGGGAAGAGAAGAAAAGAAGAAGCTATCCAGGCTGGCAGACTTTCTGTCAAAAGCCACACAAAAACAATCTGAAGCTCTACAAAGAGTTACAGAAAGCTGAGGCAAGTCTGCTACTGCAAATCAGGACTGGAAGAATTGGTCTGGCAAGTTTTCTTTTCAGAGCTGGAGCTCCTGACTTCCCTACCCCACTATGTGTGTGTGGCCAAGCAGAAGAAACTGCAAAACATATCACCTCTTCATGCTCTCTTTATTCAAGACAAAGACAACAAGTCTCTTTTAATCCCCAAGACTTCACCACTATTATTTCAAACCCAGAGCTACTACAGAAGTTCTTGTACTGGTTTATGTCTTTGAAAAGACTAAACCAGTTTAATCTAGCTTTCAAACTCCACTATTCCCAATCCAATACCTAGATTCTCTTCTCTTACCAGAAACTTCAAGATTCCTTTTGTTACATTCCCTAGTCACACCCTGCCTTCAGTTTTTATCCCTTCAAAGGTTTTCTGAAGGAGTTCACTATTAGCTAGAAGATCTGCATGGCTGTAAAGCTACTACCAGTGTAAGAATCAAATAAAAAAATAAAAAAATAGAGCTGAGTACAGAGCATCTAGCTAAGTGACCACAACCAATCTCCAAGCCACTGCACAGCTGTCTCAAGTAGCCAGCTAGTCATGGCTAGTCACAGCTAGTGTCACAGTTCTGGCCCAGTTGCATATCTGGCACAAGTCACACACCTTGCCGGGAAGTTCTATCTGCACTGTTACCTGTTTGCTCCGCTGTTGCCTGATCCCCTGCCTATAAGAACTTCTCCTGCTCCCCCAGCTTCTTCTCTTCTTTTCTTTTTTTCTTCCTTTCTTGTCTTTCATCTTGTACATCAATCCAAGTCTCAAGTCTCAAGCCAAGTCAGGTCAAGGTTACTGAATCAGTTAGGCTCAAGTTCTGCTCTGCTATTGCCTTGTCACACTACGAAAGACCTACCCAACCATAACACACTTCACCAAGCCATGTTCACATCCTTGTCATGTCTCAACAACCAGACCAAGCTATACCAGTTGCTGGAAATAACAAGTTCCTTCACAACATGTTTGCAGAGTTCATGTCAATTCAAGCTACTAACACCACTCCCAAGTCCAAGTCTGAATGTACTGCTGACCCAGAGATCTTCAGTGGTGATGGCAGAAACATAGAAATCACGCATAAGAAGCTTGAGAGCTTTATCACATCACTGTCACTCAAGATAACACTCAACACTGACTGGTACCCCACAGAAACATTGTGGATTGTGTATTTCTTTTCACACACAACTGGCACTGCACAGTCCTATATCTCAGCTAAGATCACAGCTGGCCAGTACATTGACTGGCACAACATTGTCCAAGATCTCCAGAACACCTTCTCTAACCCAGATCCAGAGTTCCTAGCTCAGAGAAAGCTCATCGTCTTGTGTCAGGCCAACTGTTCCTTTGCCAAGTTTTTCACAGAGTTCAATCAGTATGCTCCACACACAGGCTTCAACAACAAGGCCTTGAAGTGCCATCTTCAATGCGCTGTCTCTGAAGAGCTTGCCAAGCAGCTTGTCAGTATCAACCTCAAGGACATCAGCTATCAGAAGCTTGTTAAGGAATACCAGCTGTAGGACAACCAGTTGTGTGCCACTTCTGCCAACTCTCACTATCCACGTCAAGCACCTCCCACCCAAGCCTCAGTTCCACAGTCAGGAGCTTCAGTTCTGTGTCCAGGGTTCATCAAGCCAGTCTTCACACCACAGCCACCAAGTCCTACCATAGATCTCAGTCACTCTAAGCTGACACCAGAAGAGCAAGAACATCACTGAAGCAAAGGCCTCTACTTCTACTGTGGGAACCAAGTTCACGTCTCAATCTTCTGTCCAGTGAAAAGCATGCCTGTTGTTGCCACCACCATGACCACCACCAAGTCTGCCACTGTTGAGACTACTCCAGAGTCAGAAAACAAGTAGTCCTTGGTCATTGTCATGCCCAAGAACATGAAAAGAATCTCCATGTTGGCTATCTGTCTCCAGACCAGCAATTAGACAGTAAGTGCTTGTTTCTTCCCTGTATCCTAGATGGGAAACTCAAGTGCAATACTCTTATTGACTCTGGCTGTTCAGCATTTGGCTGCATTGGTGCTTCCTTTGCGTAATCTCTTCACCAAGAACCTTTCCCCTACCCACACACATTGTGATTGTTCAATAGCAAGATGTCACAAACCACACATCTCACCAAGACAATCATGACCACAGCACATGGTGTGCACCAGGAGGAAGTCTCTCTCTTTGTGTCTCCTGGTCTTCACTATAATATGATTCTGGGGATGCCATGGCTCCAGAAGCACAGGCCACACATTGATTAGACAAACACCTTAATCATGTTCAAGTCAGATCACTGCTGATCTACATGCCTTAAGTCAAACAATAGCTATCCAATCTCTTTGGATCTTGAAGCTAAGATGTCTGCTGGAAAGCCTCAGGATCCCAAGCCTCTTTCTGCCACACCAATCCCCATCAACACTGCCATATTTTCTCTCCTTGCTGCCAAGCCAGATCACCAGGTGTTCAGTGTTTCTCTGAGAGACATTGAGCAGGTGTTGAAGCCAAAGAAGTGTGTGGATCCTGCCACACTTCTCCCTGCTCAGTACCACAAGTTCGTGGACATCTTCAGCAAGGATGACACTGACAAGCTTCCTTCTCTACACTCAGGAGTTCACCACAAGATCAAGATGGAACCAGGAACCCAGGCACCCTCTAGACCTCTGTACAGTATAAGCAGAGAAGAACTTGAAGTTCTCAAGAAGTACCTGACAGAGAACCTGAACAAGAGCTTCATTCAAGTATGTTCATCATCTGGGGCGGCATGGTGTAGCGGGAAGCTGGTGAGAGTTTCCCACTACGTGGCACCCATGACCCAGAACTAGTGGTGTCAGGCCTGGAGAACCTGACTAAACTAGTCGTCAGTTTGAATCTGACCCACCCCACATTCTGCCACAAAAACTCCCAAGATTCATAGAACTTGTCTAAGATGTACTCCTCGCAAGATGTATGAGAACCCCCAAGAAATAGCTTACCCAATATCTGTCAAGATCTACAAAACCCTCATTACTGTAGTTTTCCTATTTCCCTACAGGGTTTGGGGTTTTCCCACAGTACATACACTACAAACCACGGGGTGTACGGTAAATGCGTGAGGTCCCCGAGTCAAGTCTACCAGAGACAAAAATTCTTCAACAAGTTCTGCATGGCTTAACAGCCAAATCAGTGTAAGAATCAAATCAAAATCAAAAATCTTCATCACCTGCTACTACACCAGTCCTCTTTGTCAAGAAGCCAGAAGGTGGATTACATTTCTGTGTAGACTACAGAGCACTCAACACCATCACCATCAAGAACTGTTACCCCCTGCCACTAATCCAGGAGATGTTGGACCAGCTTTGCAAAGCTGTGTGGAACACCAAGCTTGACATTGTTGGTGCCTTCAACTGTATCCAGATGAAGGAAGGTGAAGAATGGAAGACTGTGTTCCACACACACTCAGGCCTCTACGAATACCTTGTCATGCCCTTTAGTCTTGCCAATACTCCAAGCACATTCCAGAACTACATCAATGATGTTTTGGGACCTGACATCCTTGATGTTTTTGGCACTGCCTATGTGGATGACATCCTTGTCTACAGTCAGACACTCAAGGAACACCAGAAGTACGTCAAGCTTGTTCTCAGTCAACTACAAGATGTAAGCCTGCAAGTTAACATCTCTAAGTGTGACTTTGAAGTGTATCAAGTCAAGTACCTTGACCTCATCATTCAGGCTGCCACTGAAGATGGCTGACCCAGATCTGTGAGCATAGACCCAGCCAAGACTGACGTCATCAAGGAGTGGAATCCTCCTGCCAGTCTCAAGGAAGTGCAGAGCTTCATTGCCTTTGCAAACTTCTACCGCTAGTTTATCAAAGACTTTGCCAAGCTTGCATCCCTGCTCACAGCTCTGACCAAGAAGAATGTTGCCTTCAAGTGGGAAAACCCAGAGCAGCACTTGTTTGAAAGTATCAAGAAGGTGTTCAGCACTGCAACTATCCTACAGCACTTTGATCCAGAGAAGGAGTGTGTTGTTAAGACTGACACTTCTGACTACATCTCTGGTGCTGTCCTGTCACAGCCAGATCATGAAGGAGTTCTACACCCTGTTGCCTTCTTGTCACACCACCACCTGCTGGCAGAATGCAACTACAAGATCTACAACAAAGAGTTGCTGGCAATTGTCTGTGCCTTTGAAGAATAGCAAGCAGAGCTTGAAGGATCTCCAGAACCTGTCAAGGTGATCTCTAATCATAAGAACTTGGAGTACTTCATGTTGTCAAAACATCTTTCCTGCTGTCAAGTCTATTGGAGTGAGTTCTTGTCACACTTCAATTTCAAGATCAGCTACTGTCCAGGCAGTCAGTGCAAGGCCGACACCCTCACTTGACATTTCTAAGACCTCCTGTCAGACAGTGATCCCTGTCAAGACTTCATGGAGCAAGTCATCCTCAAGCCCAAGAATCTTGCACATTCAGAGGTTCAAGTCAAGCCTATCCAGATCCTGAGATATTCAGAAGCTGCACTAGTTGACACTGAACCTGATGCTACACCTTTTTCAGACGTCATCCAAGCTGCCTATAACAACCTTGCTGAAGGTGATCCAGTGGCAATAGTGTCACAGATGCTAAGGAATAGTGTCAGGCACAGTCAAGAAGTGTCTCTCTCAGACTACAGCTTGGAAAATAACTGTCTCTTCTACAAGAACTGACTCTGGATCTCTGAGAACAATAAGCTACACCTACACCTGTTCCAAGAAGTCCATGGCCAAGCAATAGCTGGCCACACTGGGATTACCAAGACCCACAATCTCCTGTCTTGTTAGTACTATTAGCCAAAGATGGTGAATATCATACAGCAGTATATCAGGAATTGTCATGTCTGCTCTCAAGCAAAGTCTGCCTGTGATCACCAAGGAGAGCTACTGTCTCTTCCTGTACCTCAGCAATGTTGGCAGGATCTGGCTATAGATTTTATTACTAACTTGCCCAAGTCAAGAGATGCCTGCTCCCCTGGTGCCAAGTACATCTGGGTTATCACTGACTGTCTCACCAAAGAACACCACTTTGTGCCATGTGCTGAGATGACAACCTCACATCTTGTCCAGATGTTCATCCAGTTTGTTGTCTGTACCCATGGCTTGCCCAGGAGTATTGTCTCAGACAGAGAAGGTCAGTTTGTCAGCTTATTCTGGAAAGCACTCTGTGCTCATCTTGACATCATGCTACGACTATCCTCAGGACACCACCCAGAGACAGATGGTCAGACAGAACAAGAGAATCAGGAGCTTGAACACTACCTGAGATCCTATGTCAACTATTTCCAAGATGACTGGGTCCAATAGCTTCCTCTGGCACAGTTCACACAGAACAACTCCCAGTCTGATTCCTCTGGCATGTCACTGTTCTTTGCCAACAAAGAGTTCTATCTACAGCTCAGCATCACACCCACAAGTGAAGCCTGCAACCAAGATGCTATGGAAATCTCTGGAGAAATGACATAGATTCTGGAACAGTTGCAAGCTGAACTCCGACTATCCCAGGAAGCTCAAGCTCACACCACCAATTTGTATCAAGTCCTGTCACTGTCCTATCAAACTGGAGATCTTGTTTGGCTGAATACCAAGAACATCAGGACACGCCACCCATGTAAAAAGTTTGACAACAAGTGGATTGGACTATTCAAGGTATTGAAGACAGTCGGAAGTTGTACCTGCCATCTGGAGCTTCCACACACTCTCAAGATCCACCCTGTCTTTCATGTTTCCCTTCTACGTCTGACACCTGCTAATCCTATCCCTGGCCAATCAAATAAACACCCTGGCCCTGTCATTGGTCAAGACACAGATGAAGAGTTCCAGGTTGAAGAAATCCTTGACTCCAAGCCAGCAATGTCTTGACAGAAGTTCAAGTACCTAGTCAAATAGTCTGGATAGCCAATTGAAGATACCACTGAAGAGTCTATTGAACATCTTGACAACACCAAAGACACTATCTACAACTTCTATGAGAAATACCCAAGGAAACCACAGCCACAGAACTACACCCACAAGTGGCCTGAGGTTCACAGGAGTTTGCTATGTGAAGGAGGGGGGTAATGTCACAGTTCTGGCCCTGTTGTATATCTGGCACAAGTCACACACCTTGCCGGGAAGTTCTATCTGCACTGTTGCCTGTTTGCTCTGCTATTGCCTTGTTGTATATCTGGCACAAGTCACACACCTTGCCGGGAAGTTCCATCTGCACTGTTGCCTGTTTGCTCTGCTGTTGCCTGATCCCCTGCCTATAAGAACTTCTCCTGCTCCCCCAGCTTCTTCTCTTCTTTTCTTTTTTTCTTTCTTCCTTGTCTTTTGTCTTGTACATCAATCCAAGTCTCAAGTCTCAAGCCAAGTCAGGTCAAGGTTACTGAATCAGTTAGGCTTGAGTTCTGCTCTGCCATTGCCTTATCACAGCTAGCTTGTGTCTGCTATGCAGGTCAGAGAATTCCCCTCTGGCTAACTTCTTGGATCTTCTTTTTCTGTACCAGACATACCACCACTCTAGTTTTTGATGACTCTGAGTCCTCTTCTATTCCTATTCACTGTGGAATCTCCCAAGATTTCTTTTTGTCTTCTATTCTTTTTCTATTCTATATTTCTGAACTTCATGAGACTGTACATTCTTCTACTACTGGTGTTTCTGGGGCAGCATAGTGTAGTGGGAAGCTGGTGACAGTTTCCCACTATGTGGCACCCATGACCCAGAACTAGTAGTGTCAGGTCTGGAGAACCTGACTAAACTAGTTGTCAGTTCAAATCTGACCCACCCCACATTCTGCCACAAAAACCCCCAAGATTTATAGAACTTGTCTAAGATGTACTTCTCACAAGATGTATGAAAACTCCCAAGAAATAGCTCACCCAATATCTGTCAAGATCTACAAAACACTTATTACTGTAGTTTTCCTATTTCCCCTACAGGGTTTGGGGTTTTCCCACAGTACATACACTACAAACCACAGGATGTACAGTAAATGTGTGAGGTCCCTGAGTCAAGTCTACCAGAGACAAAAATCCATCAAGAAGTTCTGCATGGCTTAACAGTCAAATCAGTGTAAGAATCAAATCAAATAAAAAAACTGGTGTTTCTGCTCTGGGATTTGCAGATGATACAAATCTGCTTGCATTTGGACACTCTTTTAAAAGCAACCTTCTGAAGTTAAAGAACACATGTCTTAAATGTCTATCTTGAGCTGCAAGACATGGAATAGTCTTCTCTTCTGAGAAATATAAAATTCTTTATTTTTCCAGAAAAAGATCAGACAATCTGCAGCTCAAGCTTAGACTTGGAAATATGATTCTAAAACCAAAAGAAGAAGTGTGAGTATTGGGAGTGTACCTGGATGCCAAACTCCACTAGCACAAACACCAGAGAATTATTCTTCAAAAAGCACAAAAAGCACTATCTTCTTTTTCTAGAACCTCTTACTCCACCTGGGGCTTTCCAGTTCTCACAGCATGTCTTGTGTATACTGCAATACTCAGATCTATACTGAGCTATGCAGTGGGGATTTGGTTCAACCCACTCAGAAAATCCTCTAATATTTCCTCTCTTACTATATTCCAAAACAAATGTCTGAGACTTATTGGAAGTGCTTTCAAAGCCACTCCTTCTTTTCTATTAGAGAGTGAGCTTTTTCTTTTATCTCTAGATCTCTATTTTAAATTTTGCACTACCTGTTTTCTCTCTTCTATCTAAACCTCCTCTCTGAAAAACTTTCTGGACAGTACCTTTTCCACTATCTCTTCCTATACTTCTTCACTGAGGAAACCTTTAAAGAAATTCTTAACTATCTCTCCTAATTGGAAGTTCACTTGGTTAAGTCAAATAACTACTAACCTGGCTAGTTCAAAGAAAGGACTACAAATACTTTTTACTAAAGAGTGGGAAAACCAATAGGAAGAGAAGAAAAGAAGAAGCTATGCTGGATAGCAGGTGTTTTGCCAAAAACCTCACTACAACAACCTGAAGCTCTACAAAAAGCTACAGAAAGCTGAGGTAAGTCTACTACTACAAACCAGAACTGGAAGAATTAGTCTAGCAAATTTTCTTTTCAGAGCTGGAGTCTCTGACTTTCCTACCCCTTTATGCATGTGTAGTCAAGCAGAAAAGACAGTAAAGTATATTACCTCTTCATACTCTCTCTACTCAAGTCAAAGACAACATGCTCTCTTCAACCCCCCAAGATTTCACTACTATTATTTTAAACTCAGAGCTTGTACAGAAGTTTCTGTACTGGTTTATATCTTTGAAAAAACTAAACTAATTTAATCTGGCTTTCAAACTTCACTATTCACCCTCCAACGTCTAGAAGCTTTTCCTACCAGATATTACAAGATTTCCTTTTGCTACACTTCCTGGTCACCTCTGTCTTCAGTTTTTATTTCTTTAAAGGTTGTCTGAAGAAGTTCACTATTAGCTGGAAGATCTGCATGGCTGTAAAGCTACAATCAGTGTAAGAATCAAATAAAAAAAATGCAGGTCCGAGCTGTATTTCTCTGTTGGTCATGTGAGTAGAGCCACATCACGTGATCAACAGATGTGTGGCTGCTGGATGTGGGCTAATGTATTGTGACAGGACCTTACACTGGTCTGGTTAGTCTGGCTTCTCCACTCTCTGGGCCCAACAGAGTGTTACTACCAACTGAACAGGTGCTAGGTGTGAAGAGGTTGGGACATGTGGATTGACTACTAAGACTACAGCTTCTAGAGAGTGATCTATATAGCTGCTGAGGAGTCACGTGAGATGCCACGTGACGACGGGCCAAAAACTTGTATCAAACTTCCCGATGCCGGATCTTGTACGTACCGTCAAGGAGCGAAATACGTAGCAGTGTACGGAATAGAAGATCCAGATCAAGGCTGATCTCTCCAACACTTGGCTTCCGCAACGTCTTTTCAAGCAAGCCACAAAAAGTTCACGTGGAGAGGACCATGGCACACTCTCACGCCGATGCAGGAGACCAACACAGCCACAGCCATGAGGCGTTCGACGGACCTGGATCTTTCCTTGCACGAGAGCCACAGTTGGTGGAAGGGCGTGACTGGCGAGAGCGGGCTTTTACTGTTGGAATTGGAGGGTAGGAGCTTTGGTCTCTTATCGCTGCGTGCCATCTATCGTAGTCCTGTCGAGTCATTGGAAGGCTTTTCAGTCGACATGCAAAGATTCCAGTTGCAAGCAGCTTGCAATCCGGTTGTTTCCAACACCGTTTCTGATATCAACGTTTCCGTGGTCTCGGAGTAGACCAGTGGGATCAGGAAAGACGGCGTTGATGCTCGCCCTGAGTCGAGCCTTGAGAGACAGGTACTCGATCGCGGCCGTCACGAACGACATATTCACACGGTAGGTGTCCAGCAGTCTGTTGACCAGCTCTACCAAAACGCCGGAACAGCTCCACATCACGATCTGACCTATGCCGTGATGATTTTGGAACTCCAGAGAAGACGCCGAGTTCCTTACTCGACACAATGCCCTGCCGGCTCCACGCATTCGGGCCATCGAGACCGGCGGCTGTCCACACGCGGCCGTGCGGGAAGACATATCCGCAAACCTCTCGGCGCTCGAGGACCTCCATCGGCAGTTTGGTACGGATATCCTGCTCATCGAGAGTGGCGGCGACAATCTCGCGGCCAACTACTCTCGCGAGCTGGCGGACTATATTATATACGTGATCGACGTCAGTGGGGGTGACAAGATTCCCCGCAAGGGTGGTCCCGGAATCACGCAGTCTGATCTGCTCGTTGTTAACAAGACAGACCTCGCGGAGATTGTGGGTGCAGACTTGACTGTCATGAAGGATGATGCTTTTAGGATGAGGTCAGCCAGTCCCGTCTCTGATGCAGCTGACTTGTCTCAAGGCATCGAGCCCGTGCTTGGTGCATTGCGCACTCTTGTGCAGCTGTAAATCCATCACCAGCTAGGAACTAATTGGTGCACAACACAGAGAAGGAGGACCTACAATCTTCGCCCAGGTCAAGAATAACGTGAATGTCAACCTCATCCTGGACCATCTTCTCTCGGCCTGGAAATGCACTGGGGCGTACCAGCCGAGCAGACATTCAGGAAAGAGTACCGAAGCATGAGAGACCACATCCAGCTTTGCACGCACGACTCTCACAGGATCACCTGCGGTATGAAGCACAGCTGGCCCTTGCTGTAAGCAGCAATGTAATGCAAGAAAGTACTTCTTTCCATCAGTCACTGCTGTCCTAAATCGACCTTTCTTATTCTCCAGTAAATAGGAAAGTGAAAAGAGGGAAAATATATCTAGTGGGGCCCAGTGACAGCGTGATCATGAGAGTGACCTGCCAGAAGAGACATGCTTCCCGCCTCGAATTTTTCGAAGATTCTTTCTGCGAGACTTCTCTGGTCCCTGATCATGGTGAGAAGACGAGTCTTGTGCTTGGTGGACATGGAAGGCAAGAAGTCTGGCTTGGTAGGCTTGTTTGTTTGGACTCATAGATTTTTTTGACAGGTCCTCAGATCAACCACGTAGACAGATCCAGTGGCGAGAGGGCTGGCCAATTCCATCAATACAGTACCTTGAAAATTCATCAAACATCACGCAGCTTACTGTTAAGAGCCAGTCCACGTTCACACAGAATGTGGGTGGTCCGCGCATCTGAGTAAGGAGGGCAGGAACTCAATAGATGAATAGCAAGGTGGGTAACTCTCTTGCTATTGTTGTCGCTATAGTGTGTTCAGCCTGGAGAGCTATTCTCCCCAGCTATCTGGGTTCTCTTATATACAGGAGCCTAAGGGGGGGGGGTCTGCCCCAAGGGGTATCAGCTTTCTGTGTGGCAGAGTTGGATAAGGAGCACTCTCCTCTGCCGCCTCTACCACTGGGTTGGGTGAACATTGTTCTGTGTACCTCTGTACACTCACTTGGGTCAGCTCAGCTGTTCTGGCCTGGGCCTTAACACCATCCCCTCCCTCCAAAGGTTCTGTCCCCAGATCCTCTCACTTCTTTCACCATACTCCGGAAATCTTGAAACAACTGTTATAGAGCTTTTAGTTCTCACATTGGCAAAATAGACAAGGTGTCCAAAGTTTTATGCAGTGCATGTTGTCATGACTATGCCAAGTGTGTTGTCAGCTCAGAGTCCACATCTTGTAGTCAGTGCATCAAGAAAAGTTGCTACTGTGATCTTCATCTTGTGGAGTCAGAATAGGAAAAGATGGAGCTTGAGTATACTCAGCTCAAGACTTAGTTATGGGATATTGAGGAGTAGGAGTCAAAGCTCCTCTCTCACAAACTTTGTCTTTACAAGCAACTGGGCTTGTTGTCTGAGAAGGAGATTGACACTATTAAGTGTGAGCTTGCCGTAACCAAGGACTAAGAGGCTCTCAAGCAGGAGGCTTTGTGTGTGGTGTCTCCACCATCTCTGGATAATCTTTTCTCTTCAGAGACTTTGGCTTCTCTTGAGTCTTTGTCTCTGTCAGTCCTGGCTTCTGTGAGTTTTCTCAGTGAAAATCCCACAGCTTCTGGCTTATCACAGAGCTGAAATTCTTGGTGGGTTCCCACAAATTCTTATTGTTGTTATACTCTAACTATTTGACCAGGTACTCAATCTTCTGTCTGTTTCTTTGACTGTCTAGGATTCTTTCAACATTGTACTCTTCTTTGTTGTCCTTGAAGTGCTATTCTGTTTCAATCTGTGTTGCTGGGTGCTGGCTCAAGCAGCAAGATGTGGAATACTTGGTGTATCTATACCTTCTTTAGCAGTCTCAGTTGGTAGTTGACTTCTTGAGTACACTTCTCAATTTCAAACAGTCTGATTTGTATATAATCCAGCTTCTTGCTTGGTCACTTCAAGTGCAGGTTTTTTGTTGACAAATAGACCTTATTCCCCTTCTCCAGGGTTGGTCTCTTCAATCTTTTGTTGTTCAGGTGGTGGCTTGTCCCTTGTTGCACAGATTCAATTGCAGTCTTTGTTTCCTTATGTATAGCAGTGAGTTTTTGATGTTTGTTGAGATGCTGCTTCCAGCCACTATCACTTCCCAGCTGTGACGAGGCAATGGCAGAGCAGAACTCGAGCCTAACTGATTCGGTAACCTTGACCTGACTTGGCTTGAGACTTGAGACTTGGATTGATGTACAAGACGAAAGACAAGGAAGGAAGAAAAAGAGAAAAGAAGAAGAGAAGAAGCTGGGGGAGCAGGAGAAGTTCTTATAGGCAGGGGATCAGGCAACGGCGGAGCAAGCAGGCAACAGTGCAGATGGGACTTCCCGGCAAGGTGCGTGACTTGTGCCAGATATGCAACTGGGCCAGAACCGTGACAACAGCAGGGGTTTCTGCTGTAATTTGCAAAAAACAGTGTTGTGCCTGTCATGCTGTACTGTTGATTATTGTACACAAACTGAGCTATTGGCAACAGTTCTACCTAATCATCCTGTTGATAGTTGATGTAGTGGTGTAGGTACTATTCTATTGTTTGGTGTGTCCTCTCAGTTTATCTGTCTGTTTGTGGATTTTTATTTATTTATTTTTATTTGATTCTTACACTGATAGTAGCTTTTCAGCCATGCAGATCTTCTAGCTACGAGTGATTTTCTTCAGAAAACCTTTAGAGGAATAAAAACTGAAGACTGGGGGTGACTAGAGGATGTAGCAAAAGGAAATCTTGTAGTGACTGGTAGAGAGAAGACTTCTAGATATTAGAGTGTGAATAGTGGAGTTTGAAAGCCAGATTAAACTGGTTCAGTCTTTTCAAAGACATGAACCAATATAGAAACTTCTGTAGAAGCTCTGGGTTTGAAATAATAGAAGTGAAATCTTGAGAATTAAAAGGAGCTTGCTGTCTTTGACTTGAATAAAGAGAGCATGAAGAGGTGATATGTTTCACTGTCTCTTCTGCTTGACCACAGACACATAAAGAGGTAGGAAAATCTGGAACTCCAGCTCTGAATAGAAAACTTACCAGGCCAATTCTCCCTGTTCTGGTTTGTAGTAGTAGACTTGCCTCAGCTTTCTGTAGCTTTTTGTAGAGCTTCAGGTTGTTGTGGTGAGGCTTTTGACAAAACACCTGCCACCCAGAGTAGCTTCTTCTTTTCTTCTCCTCCTATTGGTTTTCCCACTCTTTAACAAAGAGTTTCTGTAGTTCTTTCTTTGAACTAGCCTGGTTAGTAGTTAATTGGTTTAACCAAGTGAACTTCCAATAGGGGGAGATAGTTGAGGATTCCTTTAAAGGTTTCTTCACAGAAGAGGCATAGTGGGAGATATTGGAAAAGATATTGTCCAGAAGTGTTTTCAGAGAGAAGGTTTGAATAGAAGAGAGAAAACAGGCTGTGCGAAATTTGAAATAGAGATCTAGAGGTAAAAGAAAAAGCTCACTCTCTAATAAGAAAGATGGAGTGGCTTTGAAGGCACCTCCAATAAGTCTCAGGCATTTGTTCTGGAATGTGCTAAGAGAAGAGATATTAGAAGATTTTCTTAGAGGATTGAACCAGATCCCCACAGCATAACTCAGTAAAGATCCCAGTATTGCAGTGTACACAAGACATGATGTGAGGACTGGGAAACCCCAAGTAGAATATGAAGTTCTAGAAAGAGAGGAAAGTGCTTTCTGAGCTTTTTGAAGAATAATTCTCTGGTGCTTATGCCAGTGGAGTTTTGCATCCAGGTACACTCCTAATACTCGCACTTCTTCTTTTGGTCTTAGAATCACATTCCCCAGTCTGAGCTTAAGCTGAAGATTGTCTGATCTTCTTCTGGAAAAATGAAGTATTTCATATTTCTCAGAAGAGAAGACTATTCCATGTCTTGCAGCCCATGATAGACATTTGAGGTGTGTGTTCTTCAACTTCAGAAGGTTGCTTTTTAGAGAGTGTCCAAATGCAAGCAGATTTGTATCATCTGCAAATCCCAGAGCAGAAACACCAGTGGAAGGAGAGTGTACAGTTTCATGAAGTTCAGAAATATAAAATAGAAACAGAATAGAAGATAAAGAGGAATCTTGGGGAACTCCACAGTGAATAGGAATAGCAGAAGACTCAGAGTCATCAAACACAAGAGTAGTAGAACAACTGGTGCAGAAAGAGAGAATCCAGGAAGATAGCCAGAGAGGAATTTCTTTTCTCTCTAGGATTTGTTGGAGGATCTTAGGTAGAACTCTGTCATAGGCTCCTGAGATATCCAGAGAAAGTAGAGATGCAACCATGCCTTCCTTCCAGACTTTTTCCACTTGGGAAGTTAGTAGGAAGAGTGCTGATTCAGTTGATCTTCCTTTCCTGAAGTCCATCTGGATTTCTGGCAAAAGTCTAGCTTCTTCTGCTACCTTGCTTAGCCTGGTAGTCTGTTTGTGGATAGTAGGTGGTAGACATCCTTGTGTCTATCTCTAGCTGTCTTGTCCACATGTTCCAGAATTTCAAGCTGAAGAGTTTGTCTTAATCTGAGATAATCTTTGTTGGTAGCCCTCACTGGCTAACCAATTCTCTGAGCAGAACATTTGTAAGTTTGCTTACTATTTCTGTCTCTCACCACAGGATCAGGTGAATATATTTGGTGAGTTTGTCCACAACCACCAGAATACTGTTGTATTTCACTTTGGTTACTGAGTTCTCTGACCTTGGCAGCTTCACCACAAAATCTATTATGATAGTATCCCAAGCCACTTCTGGAAAGTCTATTTGTTGACTCTCTCTATAGAGTTTGTGGTGTGACAGTTTGTTTTTTGCACATTCATCACAATTGCAAATAAATTCTGTCACTTTCTGTGAGAACATTACCAGCAGTGTGCTCAGAATAACTGCTTGGTGGGAAGAATCAAGTGTGTTGGTAGAATTGTTCACTGGTCTTGAAGAAGAACAGCAAGAGTGGCTCTATATACTATAGATCTGAGTACAGAGTCTCTAGCTAAGCAACCCCAACCAATCTCTGCGCTACTGCACAGCTGTCTCAAGTAACCAGCTAGTCATGGCTGGTTATGGCTGGCTTGTGTTGGCTATGCAGGTCAGAGCTGTATTCCTCTGTTGGTTATGTGAGTAGAGCCACATCATGTGATTGACAGATGTGGGGCTGCCAGATGCAGGCTATTGTAAGTAGCTGTTGTGACAGGATCTTACAATTACTCTCACTCTAAGATCACAGTCTCTTTTGATAGTGGCTGTTTCCAGTGACAAATAATCTTCAAACATCAGCAGCAGTTGCCAGTGGTTTGTTTGGCTATCTCTGTTGATTTCCACATTTGTTGATAGTGGCAACATGTCAATTTTGGGTATAAAAAGTGGCAATCCTCTATTCTTTTGTTCTGTTCTTTTTCTTCATACCACTTTGCTGACACCAGTCACCAATATTTTCTTTGCTGATCTGCTGTCCACTCTTGACAATTTCACATCAGTGTTCACTTACCTTACCACTCCCAACATCATGTTATTGCTTGTTTCTGTTGACTAAAATCCATCAGTCACTGTCACTGTCACTGTCACTGTGATGTCTGTGTTACTGTCACCACCTGTCTATCTGTTGTCACCCAGTCTTCAGACTGTTCCATGTATTGCTCTGAAGGAAAGTGGATTCTTGTCTGGGCAATACCACCATGTCCAGAAACACAGTCAGAAGTCTGATGTTCAGTGCACTTGATGTCTCAAACACTACTCTGGCATGCACATAAACATTAATCAGATACTGCATGTCTGTGTGCTAATACATGCACACCAAAACTCTTCCCAGAACAACTACATTCAAGGACCACTTCTTTTGACAACCACCGCATTTTGTCATAAGTCCTGGAAACCAGCTGAGTTCCACCCTGAAACCACCAAAACCTTAAGATGAAAACCCATCACTTTGGAAAACTCGACCTGTTTGTCAAAAGTTGTGATCCCAGAATCTATGATCTTTAACTTCAACAACTAACAGACTACCAACAACAAGAGAGAGACCAGTAGCCTTCTGAACAACTGGGGACAGGCCCTAATTATCTAGGAACACTCAGTCTTGGGGTGTGGTCTCAGGATTGAGTAAGTACTCCCAGTTCAAGAGAAAAAGTCTGGGAAAGTGGAATAACTTGAGCTTTGCTCTTGACTAGTAGAATCTAAGAATTCAAGGAAAGTCTAGACAGAGGGTCTGGTCTCTAGTCTAGGTGAATACTACCAGACCCAACCCAGAGCTTAGAAGGAAGAAGCTGCCCAGGAAAGTCTAGTGTAAGAGGGTGAGGTCTGGTGATACCTGGTTGGAGCTGGGTCAGAGGCAACAGCCCTCTCTAGAGTTTTAGTATAGTATTGTCACAGGTAGAGAGAAGAAGGCAGTCCTGTGGACTCTAGAAGGCACTTCTAGGGATGTTGGGACTGAGTTGGGGCAGGGCCAGAAGTGCCTGCAGTGGATGTGTAGGTTTATTGATCACTGAGAATTCTAATCCTCAGTGAGAAGCTGCTAAGTAGAGCTGCTAAGCTAAGCAGATGACTAAGTGCAGTCAGGTGATGTGGGGTTGCTTGGTCACTTGTGACACTGTTATCTCCCCTCTCCAACATCATCCTGATGTTGCAATAGCCTCTGCTATAGTCTTGCTATACAAACTCTTCCCAGAACCACACTGTTCAAGAACTATCACTTTTGGTAAAGACAGGAATTTGTCATATGTTCTGAAAACAGCTGATATCCTGTCCTGACCCACCCAAACCTTAAGGTAAAAACCCATCACCTTTGAGAATCACACCTGATTGTCAAAAGTGGTGATCTTGGGATCTATGATCTGTTTCTTCAACAACCAGCAATCCAGCCACAACCAGAGAGAGAGAGTCTCAGGATAAGAGGAATAGTTAGAGTCTGACTGACTCTGGAGCTAGCAGAGTCCTTGACTCAAGGAAAGTCTAGATAGGGGGTCTGGTCCCTAGTCTAGGCAAATACTTCTAGCTTTACCCAGAGCTTAGTTGGAATAAGCTACCCAGGAAAGTCTAGTCTTGGGGTCTGGTCCCAGGACTAGATTATTACTGCTGGGAAACCAGGTGACTCCTCTCTCTCTGGCACTACTTCACAGACTGGAAACAGTTGACCTGTGCCAAGCAAGCTCCACTATAGCACTAAAAAAGAAAAAACCCACTTCTTTAAAAACTAATCCCAGAGCACCACTAGCCACACCAGCTTCCAGTCTTGCTAACACTCAAGCCAGTCCTCCCACCACTGAAAGCACTATACAGAAAGACTGGGAACTTCTTAACTCCTGGCTGAAACCCCAAACAGTTCCAGAACCAGTCAGAAAAAGCTGGGAGAACCTTAAGCAAAAACTCTCTGCAGAGCTGCAGACTAGCACTGTCCAACCTCTACCCTCTGGCATGAACAACAAGATTATCCAGAAGCTTGAAAACCTCAACAAACATCTAGATAGACAAGAGGCAAAACTATCTTATACACAGGCAGCTGCAAAAACTTCTTCTGCTTGAATTCCACTAGCTTCCAGAATTCTCAAAGAGGTTCTGGTACACTCTGGGCACCAGACTCCAGACATGGCTAACAGAACCCATGTCCAGCTCTTCCAAACTCTCCAAGACAGACTCCCAAGCTCTTATAACAAACAAATTAGGGCAGTGAGAAAACTCCCATCAGAGGATATTGTTATTCAGACAGAGAGCCAGGAAACCAAGCTTTTTCTGGAAAAGGATTCCTCCTGGACTGCAACTATCTTCAACACAAAGATAATAGTCCAGCCCAAGAGATTCCCAGTTCTGGTTCATGGAGTCAGAATAGCAGATGTCCAGCCAGAGAATCTGGAGAACACCTGCAAAAAATCCAGACTAGCAACTCTTCTCTTAGCAAACAGATCACTATTCTGAGAGTATATTAGTCCAAGAAATCCATAGCTCAAAAGAAACAGGTCACCTCTCTCCACCTAGATCTCTCTACTCCCCAACAGGCCAATCTTCTTATTGAGAATAGACTAGTGCTGGGACACAGACTACATGAAGTGGAACTCTTCCTGGCAAACACAATTATTGCACAATACTTCAAGTACTTTGGCTATGGCCACCAAGCTTATACCTGCAGGAACAGAACTGCCTGTGGAGCATGTGGTGAACAACATGAGAGGAGAGCATACTCAATTCCTGAAAACTTGCTGAAACCAAAATACTGCAATTGCCAGGGATCTCACCCAGCCTGGGCTAGCATATGCCCAGTATACCAGGAAGTAGCCAAGAGAGCCAGGGAAGCTTGGATTTCACACCCAGAGAAGTATAAGATCCCAATCTCTACATCTCTGACACCAGTACCCCAATCTCCAGCTACATCTTTCTCTTTCTCCCAGCCACTCACAGAGGGGAAAAAACATAAAACAGCTGAGCCAACCAGAAGCTTAGAGAGAATCAGAGGAAGCTGTCCAGAAGTTCAAATTCTTGGGGCAAGATCAACAAATAATGAAGAAAAAGTATCAGCCAACTCTTTCAAGATCTTTGAAGATGAGATGTCTACATGAAAGACTCAAAGCTCACACTTCTCCAGTATAATATGCAAAAAAGCTAATCAGTCCAAGAGCTACTCCTAGCAACCTCAGCTCTTTCAAGAGTTGGACATTATTGCACTTCAAGAACTCTGGAAAAACTCTCACCTGGAGACAAGCACTTTTACTGTTTTCTCTTCTTTTCTTTCTCTTTACTGTTCAGAGATTGGTAGAACACTTTTTCTTATTAATAAAAACCTGAAACTCTCTTCTCTTCATCCTACTTTCTGGAGTAAAGATTTTATTTCTCTTGAAATCTACTTGGAAAACTCTTCTACTTTTTTTTGGGTACATAATCTTTACTTTACCCTATCAAGTTAAGAACCAGCTATGCCTCTCTCTTGAAGAAACCTTTAAAGGAATCCCCAACTATCTCTCCTAAGTGGAAATTCACTTGGTTAAGTCAAATAACTACTAACCAGGCTAGTTCAAAGAAAGAACTACAAAAGCTCTTTACTAAAGAGTGGGAAGACCAATGGGAAGAGAAGAAAAGAAGAAGCTATCCAGGCTGGCAGACTTTCTGTCAAAAGCCACACAAAAACAATCTGAAGCTCTACAAAGAGTTACAGAAAGCTGAGGCAAGTCTACTACTGCAAATCAGGACTGGAAGAATTGGTCTGGCAAGTTTTCTTTTCAGAGCTGGAGTTCCTGACTTCCCTACCCCACTATGTGTGTGTGGCCAAGCAGAAGAAACTGCAAAACATATCACCTCTTCATGCTCTCTTTATTCAAGACAAAGACAACAAGTCTCTTTTAATCCCCAAGACTTCACCACTATTATTTCAAACCCAGAGCTACTACAGAAGTTCTTGTACTGGTTTATGTCTTTGAAAAGACTAAACCAGTTTAATCTAGCTTTCAAACTCCACTATTCCCAATCCAATACCTAGATTCTCTTCTCTTACCAGAAACTTCAAGATTTCTTTTGTTACATTCCCTAGTCACACCCTGCCTTCAGTTTTTATCTCTTCAAAGGTTTTCTGAAGGAGTTCACTATTAGCTAGAAGATCTGCATGGCTGTAAAGCTACTACCAGTGTAAGAATCAAATAAAATAAAAAAATCAAGTTAAGAAAACTATACTTTTTATTTTATTTATTTTTTATTTGATTCTTACACTGGTAGTAGCTTTACAGCCATGCAGATCTTCTAGCTAATAGTGAACTCCTTCAGAAAACCTTTGAAGGGATAAAAACTGAAGGCAGGGTGTGACTAGGGAATGTAACAAAAGGAATCTTGAAGTTTCTGGTAAGAGAAGAGAATCTAGGTATTGGATTGGGAATAGTGGAGTTTGAAAGCTAGATTAAACTGGTTTAGTCTTTTCAAAGACATAAACCAGTACAAGAACTTCTGTAGTAGCTCTGGGTTTGAAATAATAGTGGTGAAGTCTTGGGGATTAAAAGAGACTTGTTGTCTTTGTCTTGAATAAAGAGAGCATGAAGAGGTGATATGTTTTGCAGTTTCTTCTGCTTGGCCACACACACATAGTGGGGTAGGGAAGTCAGGAACTCCAGCTCTGAAAAGAAAACTTGCCAGACCAATTCTTCCAGTCCTGATTTGCAGTAGTAGACTTGCCTCAGCTTTCTGTAACTCTTTGTAGAGCTTCAGATTGTTTTTGTGTGGCTTTTGACAGAAAGTCTGCCAGCCTGGATAGCTTCTTCTTTTCTTCTCTTCCCATTGGTCTTCCCACTCTTTAGTAAAGAGCTTTTGTAGTTCTTTCTTTGAACTAGCCTGGTTAGTAGTTATTTGACTTAACCAAGTGAATTTCCACTTAGGAGAGATAGTTGAGGATTTCTTTAAAGGTTTCTTCAAGAGAGAGGCATAGCTGGAAATAGTGGAAAAGATACTGTCAAGAAAGTATTTGAGAGGGGAGTTTTGAATAGAAGAAAGAAAACAGGCAGTGCGAAATTTAAAGTATAGGTCTAGAGGTAGAAGAAAAAGCTCACTCTCTAATAGAAAAGAAGGAGTGGCTTTGAAGGCACCCCCAATAAGTCTTAGGCATCTGTTTTGAAATGAAACAAGAGAAGAGATATTGGAGGATTTTCTTAGAGGGTTAAACCAGATCCCCACTGCATAGCTCAGTAGAGATCTCAGTATAGCAGTGTACACCAGACGTGATGTGTGAACTGGAAAGCCCCAAGTAGAATAGGAAGTTCTAGAAAGAGAAGAGAGTGCTTTCTGTGCTTTTTGAAGAATAATCCTCTGGTGTTTGTGCCAGTGGAGCTTTGCATCTAGGTACACTCCAAGTACTCACACTTCTTCTTTTGGTTTGAGAATCACATTCCCCAGTCTGAGCTTGAGCTGAAGATTGTCTGATCTTCTTCTGGAAAAATGAAGTATTTCATATTTCTCAGGAGAGAAGACTATTCCATGTCTTGCAGCCTATGATAGACATTTGAGGTGTGTGTTCTTTAACTTCAGAAGGTTACTTTTCAAGGAGTGACCAAAAGCAAGCAGATTTGTATCATCTGCAAACTCCAGGGCAGATACACCAGAAGAGGGAGTATGCACAGTCTCATGCAATTCAGAAATGTAGAATAGAAAAAGAATAGGGGATAATGGAGAACCTTGAGAAACTCCACAATGAATAGGAATTGAACAAGACTCAGAATCATCAAAGACAAGAGTGGTAGAGCGCTTATCACAGAATGAGTAGATCCAGGAAGCTAGCCAGGCAGGTATTCCTTTTCTTTTCAGAATTTGCTGTAGTATCTTGGGGAGAACTCTGTCATAGGCTCCTGAGATATCCAGTGAGAGTAGGGATGCAACCATGCCTTTCTTCCAGACTTTTTCCACTTGGGAGGTTAGAAGGAAAAGTGCTGCTTCTGTGGATCTTCCTTTCCTAAAGCCCATCTGGATATCTGGCAATAGTCCAGCTTCTTCTGCTATCTTGCTTAGTCTGGCTGCAGCAATAGCTTCCATCAGCTTGCCTGTTGTGTTTAGCAGAGCTATAGGGCGCCAGGCTTTAGCTTGATTGTAGGTTCTCTTGCCAGGTTTCCTCAAGCAGACTGTTTTTACACTCTTAAATCTTTCAGGGAAGTACTCCAGTTTCCAGCATGTTGAAGTCAGAATAGCTAGAGCTTGGCAGAACCTAGGCCCCAGAGCTCTCAGAAATCCATTTGGCAGCTTATCTCTCCCTCCTGCTGTGAAAGATTTCTTCTTGGCCAGAATTTGCTCCACTTCTTCACATGTTACCTCCTGGGAGAGCTGTATCTCAGAGATAGTCTGGGAGCTTTCTGAGCCTGGTTCTGGAACTAGAGCTTTTGGAAAGAACTGCTGTGAGAAGGCTTTAGTCTTTTCCTCAAAGGTTTTGGCTATTCCTTCTTGTGTTTCCAGGTCAGGAACCAGAGGAAGATCAGGAGTCTTGTTGGCTTTGGACTTTCCCCACTTTGCAAGCTTCCAGAACTTTGAAGAGCTGGCCAGCTCATGGATTTGGTGTCTGAAAGTGTTAAGAAAACTATACAGAGGTATCAGAAGCTCTTCTTTGTTTACTTCAAAATACTTTACAAGTACAAGGACAACATATTCTTCTCACAGATTCAAACCTCTACCACCCAGACTGGTCAAAGAAAAGAAGACTGTACTCTGACACTGGAAACAAGTTCCAAGGTCTAATAAAAGATTTAAATCTGGATTTAGCTATTGCACTTTTTACTCCCACCAGAGCAAGATCTATTTCAGAAAAACTATATTCTGCAATTGATCTGTCTTTTATTTCTTCTTCTCTTTCTAACTCCCTGATTTTCTCTCAAGTGGCTCTCCAGTTCTTTCATGGATCTGACCACAGACCTATACTAACTAGCCTGGACCTGGATCCTCCAAGGAAATCCTTGAAGCCAGAAAGGAACTGGAAGACACTAGACTCAAACCTTGTAAGAGTAGAGTGTGAGAAGCTACAGCTACCTTCCCACTTTCAAGACAAAGATGAAATGGATAAGTACTTGGAGTATCTAGACAACTTTCTCCAAGAAGTGGTAAGCAAATTTACACAGCTCCAGAAGTAATCTAGTCACTCAGTTCCCTGGTGGAACCAAGATATCCAAAATAAGGTTAGAGAGGAAAGAAGAGTAAGAAGACAAGTTCTCAGAGGACAGGCATCTCAAGAAGACCTTGACCAAACAACTAAGAACAAGAAAAAAGCAGTCAGAGAGAGAAAGCAGACTACCTTCAGACAACAAGTCCATAAGATAGCCAGTTCTTCAAAATTCTGGAAGCTTGCAAAGTGGGGAAAAACAAAAGCCAACAGGACTCCTGATCTTCCCCTGGTCCCAGATTTGGAAACTCAAGAAGGACTAGCTAAAACCTTTAAGGAGAAGGCAAAAGTATTCTCAGCCCAGTTCTTCCCCAAAGCACTTGTTCCAGAACCAAGTACAGAGAGTTCCCAGAGTACTCCAGAGATCCAGCTCTCTCAGGAAGTTACTGCTGAAGAAGTGGAACAAATCCTGAACAAAAAAAAACCTTTCACAGCAGGGGGAAAAGATAAGCTGCCAAATAGATTTCTGAAAGCTCTGGGTTCCAAGTTCTGCCAAGCTATGGCTGTTCTCACATCAACATACTGGAGACTGGAATACTTTCCAGAGAGGTTCAAGAATGCAAAAACAGTCTGTCTAAGAAAACCTGGTAAAAGATACTATAACCAAGCTAAAGCCTGGTACTCTATAACTTTGCTAAACACAACTGGCAAGCTGATGGAAGCTATTACAGTAACCAGGCTAAGCAAGGTAGCAGAAGAAGCCAGACTTTTGCCAGAAATCCAGATGGGCTTTAGGAAAGAAAAATCAACTGAATCAGCACTCTTCCTACTAACTTCCCAAGTGGAAAAAGTCTGGAAGGAAGGCATAGTTGTATCTCTACTTTCTCTGGATATCTCAGAAGCCTATGACAGAGTTCTACCTAAGATCCTCCAACAAATCCTAGAGAGAAAAGGAATTCCTCTCTGGCTATCTTCCTGGATTCTCTTTTTCTGCACCAGTTGTTCTACTACTCTTGTGTTTGATGACTCTGAGTCTTCTGCTATTCCTATTCACTGTGGAGTTCCCCAAGATTCTCCTTTATCTCCTATTCTATTTCTATTTTACATTTCTGAACTTCATGAAACTGTACACTCTCCTTCTACTGGTGTTTCTGCTCTGGGATTTGCAGATGATACAAATCTGCTTGCATTTGGACACTCTCTAAAAAGCAACCTTCTGAAGTTGAAGAACACACACCTCAAATGTCTATCATAGGCTGCAAGACATAGAATAGTCTTCTCTCCTGAGAAATATAAAATACTTCATTTTTCCAGAAGAAGATCAGACAATCTTCAGCTTAAGCTCAGACTGGGGAATGTGATTCTAAGACTGAAAGAAGAAGTGCAAGTATTAGGAGTGTACCTGGATACAAAACTCCACTGGCATAAGCACCAGAGAATTATTCTTCAAAAAGCTCAGAAAGCACTTTCCTTTTTTTCTAGAACTTCATATTCTACTTGGGGTCTCCCAGTCCTCACATCATGTCTTGTGTACACTGCAATACTCAGATCTTTCCTGAGTTATACTGTAGGGATCTGGTTCAATCCTCTAAGAAAATCTTCTAATATCTCTTCTCTTAGCACATTCCAGAACAAATGCCTGAGACTTATTGGAGGTGCCTTCAAAGCCACTCCATCTTTCTTATTAGAGAGTGAGCTTTTTCTTTTACCTCTAGATCTCTATTTCAAATTTTGCACAGCCTGTTTTCTCTCTTCTATTCAAACCTCCTCTCTGAAAACACTTCTGGATAATATCTTTTCCAATATCTCCCACTATGCCTCTTCTGTGAAGAAACCTTTAAAGAAATCCTCAACTATCTCCCCCTATTAGAAGTTCACTTGGCTAAACTAATTAACTACCCACCAGGCTAGTTCAAAGAAAGAACTACAGAAACTTTTTGTTAAAAAGTGGGAAAACTAATAGGAGGAGAAGAAAAGAAGAAGCTACTCTGGGTGGCAGGTGTTTTGTCAAAAGCCTTACCACAATAACCTGAAGCTCTACAAAGAGCTACAGAAAGCTGAGGCAAGTCTACTACTACAAACTAGAACTGGGACAATTGGCCTGGCAAGTTTTCTATCCAGAGATGGAGTTCCAGGTTTTCCTACCTTTTTATGTGTCTGTGGTCAAGCAGAAGAGACAGTGAAACATATCACTTTTTCATGCTCTTTTTATTCAAGTCAAAGACAGCAAGTGTGACAAGGCAATAGCAGAGCAGAACTCAAGCCTAACTGATTCAGTAACCTTGACCTGACTTGGCTTGAGACTTGAGACTTGGATTGATGTACAAGACAAAAGACAAGGAAGGAAGAAAAAGAGAAAAGAAGAGAAGAAGCTGGGGGAGCAGGAGAAGTTCTTATAGGCAGGGGATCAGGCAACAGTGGAGCAAACAGGCAACAGTGCAGATGGAACTTCCCGGCAAGGTGTGTGACTTGTGCCAGATATGCAACTGTGCCAGAACTGTGACATTACCCCCCTCCTTCACATGGCAAACTCCTGTGAGCCTCAGGCCACTTGTGGGTGTAGTTCTGTGGCTGTAGTTTCCTTGGGTATTTCTCATGGAAGTTGTAGATGGCGTCTTTGGTGTTGTCAAGATGCTCAATAGGCTCTTCAGTGGCATCTTCAATTGGCCATCCAGACTATTTGACCAGGTACTTGAACTTCTGTCAAGACATTGCTGGCTTGGAGTCAAGGATTTCTTCAACCTGGAACTCTTCATCTGTGTCTTGACCAATGACAGGGCCAGGTTGTTCATTTCATTGGCCAGGGATAGGATTAGCAGGTGTCAGATATAGAAGGGAAACATGAAAGATAGGGTGGATCTTGAGAGTGTGTGGAAGCTCCAGATGGCAGGCACAGCTTCTGACTGTCTTCAACACCTTGAATAGTCCAATCCACTTGTCGTCAAGCTTTTTGCATGGGCGGCGTGTCCTGATGTTCTTGGTATTCAGCCAAACAAGATCTCCAGTTTGATAGGACAGTGACAGGACTTGATGCAAATTGGTGGCGTGAGCTTGAGCTTCCTGGGATAGTCGGAGTTCAGCTTACAACTGTTCCAGAATCTGCGTTATTTCTCCAGAGATTTCCATAGCATCTTGGTTGCAGGCTTCACTTGTGGGTGTGATGCTAAGCTGTGGATGGAACTCTTTGTTGGTAAAGAACAATAACATGCCAGAGGAATCAGACTGGGAGTTGTTCTGTGTGAACTCTGCCAGAGGAAGCCATTGGACCCAGTCATCTTGGAGATAGTTGACATAGGATCTCAGATAGCGTTCAAGCTCCTGATTCTCTTGTTCTGTCTGACCATCTGTCTCTGGGTGGTGTCCTGAGAATTTATATTTTATTTTATTTTATTTTATTCTTACACTGATTTAGCTGTAGAGCCATGCAGAACTTCTAGGTACATGTTTGTTTCTCCAGAAAACCTTTGGAGGAATAAAAACTGGAGCTTGGGAAAGACTAGGGAAAATCTTGTGGAATATGCAGTAGCTAAGAAAATTTGTACATGTAGCTATTTGTTAAAACAAACAGTTGACTTGGTAGAGCTTAGAAAGAGAGTTGGTGGGCTAGGTTGAACTGGTCAAGTCTTTTCAAAGACATAAACCAGAAAAGAAGTTTAGGAAGTAGCTTGGAGGAGAATGAGATAGATGGGAAATCTTGTAGAGGGAATTGGACTTGTTGTTTTTGGTTTGAAAATTTGTTACAGGAAAAAGTGATGTGTTGGGCTGTTTCTTCTCCAAAACCACAGGTGTATAGAGAGGAGTTAAAGTCTGGAACATTTGCTCTGAAAAGAAAACTGGCCAGTCCTATTCTTGCTGACAGAATTTGAAGAAATAGACTAGACTCAGCTTTTCTCAAATCTTTAAAGATATTGAGGTTTTTTGTCTGTGGCTTTCTGGTGAACATGTCCCAAATAGCAGAACAATTTCCTCTGCTTACCTGCTATCTGGCTTCTCATTCTTTGTGGAAAACCTCCTGTAGACTTTTCTTTGAGAAGTCTTGGTTAGTAGTTAGTTGTTCCAGCCAGACTGTTCTCCAGTTTAGAGAAATAGTTGTCAGAGACTTTGGTGTAGTTCTGAGAGAAGAAACATAGAGAGAAATTTGACTGTGTAGTTTGTGGAGAAGTGTAGAAGAAGAGTTGGGTAGTGTGTTTGAATAGAAAGATAAAAGAAAACATGCTGTTCTCAGCTTGAAGTATAGGTCTAGAGGGGGTAGAAATAGTTCTGATTCAAGTAGGAAAATAGGAGTGGCTTTAAAGACACCTCCTATAGTTCTTAAACATTTATTTTGGAAAGTAGATTTTTTGATTTGATTTGATTCTTACACTGTTTGTAGCTTTACAGCCATGCAGATCTTCCAGCTAATAGTGAGCTTCTTCAGAAAACCTTTAAAGGAATAAAAACTGAAGACAGAGAGGTGACTAGAAAGTGTAGCAAAAGGAAATCTTGTAGTGTCTGGTAGGAAAAGCTTCTAGATGTTGGAGTGTGAATAGTGAAGTTTGAAAGCCAGATTAAATTGGTTTAGTTTTTTCAAAAACATAAACCAGTACAGAAACTTCTGTAGAAGCTCTGGGTTTAAAATAATAGTAGTGAAATCTTGGGGGTTAAAGAGAGCATGTTGTCTTTAACTTGAGTAGAGAGAGCATGAAGAGGTAATATACTTTACTGTCTCTTCTGCTTGACCACACATGCATAGGGGGGTAGGAAAGTCAGGGACTCCAGCTCTGAAAAGAAAACTTGCTAGACTAATTCTCCCAGTTCTGGTTTGCAGTAGTAGACTTGCCTCAGCTTTCTGTAGCTCTTTGTAGAGCTTTAGATTGTTGTAGTGAGGTTTTTGGCAAAACACCTGCTATCCAGCATAGCTTTTTCTTTTCTTCTCCTCCTATTGGTTTTCCCACTCTTTAGTAAAGAGTATTTGTAGTTCTTTCTTTGAACTAGCCTGGTTAGTAGTTATTTGACTTAACCAAGTGAGCTTCCAATTAGGAGAGATAGTTGAGGATTTCTTTAAAAGTTTCCTCAGTGAAGAAGTATAGGAAGAAATAGTAGAAAAAGTACTGTCAAGAAAGTCTTTCAGAGAGGAGGTTTGGATAGAAGATAGAAAACAAGCTGTGCGAAATTTAAAATAGAGATCTAGAGGTAAAAGAAAAAACTCACTCTCTAATAGAAAAGAAGGAGTGGCTTTGAAAGCACCCCCAATAAGTCTCAGATATTTGTTTTGGAATATGATAAGAGAGGAAATATTAGAGAATTTTCTGAGTGGGTTGAACCAAATTCCCACTGCATAGCTCAGTACAGATCTGAGTACTGCAGTGTACACAAGGTGTGCTGTGAGAACTGGAAAGTCCCAGGTGGAGTAAAAGATTCTAGAAAGAGAAGATAGTGCTTTTTGTGCTTTTTGAAGAATAATTCTCTGGTGTTTGTGCCAGTGGAGTTTGGCATCCAGGTACACTCCCAATACTCACACTTCTTCTTTTGGTTTTAGAATCACATTCCCAAGTCTAAGCTTAAGCTGCAGATTGTCTGATCTTCTTCTGGAAAAATGAAGTATTTCATATTTCTCAGGGGAGAAGACTATTCTATGTCTTGCAGCCCAAGATAGATATTTAAGGTGTGTATTCTTCAACTTCAGAAGGTTGCTTTTAAGAGAGTGTCCAAATGCAAGCAGATTTGTATCATCTGCAAATCCCAGAGCAGAAACACCAGTAGTAGGAGAATGTACAGTCTCATGAAGCTCAGAAATATAGAATAGAAAAAGAATAGAAGACAAAGGGGAGTCTTGGGGGACTCCACAGTGAATAGGAATAGAAGAGGACTCAGAGTCATCAAAAACTAGGGTGGTGGTACGTCTGGTACAGAAAGAGAAGATCCAAGAAGTTAGCCAGAGAGGGATTCCTTTTCTCTCCAGAATCTTTTGAAGAATCTCTGGGAGAACTCTGTTATATGCTCCCGAGATGTCCAGAGAAAGTAGAGATGCAACCATGCCTTCTTTCCAGACTTTTTCCACTTGGGAAGTTAGAAGGAAAAGTGCTGATTCAGTTGATCTGCCTTTCCTGAACCCCATCTGGATTTCTGGCAAGAGTTTAGCCTCTTCTGCTACCTTGCTTAGTCTGGCTGCTGTAATAGCTTCCATCAGCTTGCCAGTTGTGTTTAGCAGAGCTATAGGGTGCCAGGCTTTAGCTTGGTTATAGATTCCCTTGCCAGGTTTTCTTAGACAGACTGTTTTGGCATTCTTGAATCTCTCTGGAAAGTATTCCAGTCTCCAGCATGTTGATGTGAGAACAGCTATAGCTTGGCAGAACTTGGAATCCAGAGCTTTCAGAAATCCATTTGGCAGCTTGTTTTTTCCTCCTGCTGTAAAAGGTTTCTTGTTCAGAATTTGCTCCACTTCTTCAGTGGTAACCTTCTGAGAAAGCTGGGTATCTGGGGTACTCTGGTGACTTTCTGTACTTGGTTCTGGAACACGTGCTTCTGGAAAGAATTGAGCTGAGAAAGATTTTGTCTTCTCCTCAAAGCTTTTGGCTAGTCCTTCTTGAGTCTCCAGATCAGGGACCAGAGGAAGATCAGAGGTCTTGTTAGCTTTTGTTTTTCCCCACTTTGCAAGCTTCCAGAATTTTGAGGAACTGGCTAGCTCATGAACTTGTTTTCTGAAGGTGTTCTGTTTGCCTTCTCTGACAGCTTTCTTCTTGAGCTTAGTTGCTTCTTCTAGCTCTTCTTGGCTTGCCTGTCCTCTGAGCACTTGTCTTCTTATTCTTCTTTCCTGCTTAACTTTAGTTTGGATCTCTTGGTTCCACCAGGGGACTGAGTGGCTAGATTGCTTCTGGAGTTCTGTGCATCTGTCTGCTATTTCTTGGAGAAAGTGGTTAAGATATTCCAAGTACTCATCCACTTCATGTTTATCTTGAAAGTGGAAGAGCAGCTGCAAATTATTACACTCTTGTTTTGCCAGATTTGTGTCCAGTGTTTTCCAGTTTCTTTCTGGCTTCCAGGTTTTTCTTGGTGAGTCCAGGTCCAGGCTAGTTAGCACAGGTCTGTGGTCAGACCCATGAAAGAACTGCAAAGCAATTTTAGAAAAGATTAGAGAGTTAGAAAAAGAAGAAGATATAAAGGAAAGATCAATAGGTGAACAGGGTTTGTGGGAAAGAGATCTAGCTCTTGTGGGTGTAAAAGGTGCAATAGCTAACTCCAGATTTGAGTTTTTCATTAGAGTTTGGAACTTGTGTGCAGTGTCAGAATATAGTCTTCTTTTCTTTGACCAGTCAGGGTGGTGAAGATTTGAGTCTGTAAGAAGAATATGCTGCCCTTTTGCTTGTAAAGTATTTTGGAGTAGACAGAGAAGAGCTTCTGATGCTTGTAGGTAGTTCTCTTGACTTGAGGGAGTGAAGTATAGATTATGCACCCACAGAGAAGTAGAGGTGTTTTCCAGATGAATTTCAAGAGAAACAAAGTCTTTACTCCAGAAAGTAGGGTGGAGAGATGACAGTTTCAGGTTTTTGTTAATAAGAAAAAGAGTTCTGCCAATCTCTGGAGAATATAAAGGAAGAAAAGAAGAAAAAACAGTTGAGGTGCTGGTTTGAAGGTGAGGATTCTTCCAGGGTTCTTGAAGTGCAATAATATCTACTTCTTGAAGAGTTGGGGTTGCTAGAAGTAGCTCTTGGACTGATTGGCTTTTCTGCACATTGTATTGAAGAAGTGTGAACTTTGTATTCTTCATGTAGACATTTCATCTTCAAAGATCTTGAAGGGGTTGACTGACTGCTTTCTCCCTGTGTTTGTTGATCTTGTAGACAGAATTTGCACTTCTGGAGACCCTCCTCTGAGTCTCTCTGAGCTTCTAGTTGGCTCTGTGGTTTTCTGTCTTTTTCCCCCTGGAAGAGTCTGTATGAAGGGGAAAGTAACTGGAGACTGTGTGACTGGGACAGTGGTAGCAGTGGAGATCTCATACTTCCCTGGGCGGGAAATCCATGCCTCTCTTGCCTTCTTGACTGCTTCTTGGCGTACTGGGCATGTGCTAGCCCAGGCTGGGTGAGCTCCTTTGCAGTTGCTGCATTTTGGCTTTAGCAGTTGCTCAGGGATTTGGCAGGTTCTTCTTTCATGCTGGCCTCCACAGGCACCACATACAGCTTGATTCCTGCACAGGCGAGCTTGGTGTCCATACCCAAAGCACTTGAAGTATTGTGCCACCACTGTGTTAGCCAGAAAAGACTCTGCCTCATGCAATCTGTGGCCCAGCACTACTCCACTCTTAATTAGAAGATTGGCCTGTTCCGGGGTGGCCAGATCCAGGTGGAGTGAAGTAACTGGTTTCTTTTGAGCTATAGCCTTCTTTGACCAGTAGGCTCTTAGAATAGTGATTTGCTTGCTCAGGGATAGGTTGCTGTTCTGGATAGTCTGGCGAGTTTTTTCCAGGTTTTCTGGCTGGATGTCTGTAGTTCTGACTCCATGAATCAACACTGGGAATCTCTTGGGTTGGATAGTTGCTTTCTTGGTAAAAATAGCTGATATCCAGGCAGAGTCTTTCTCCAGAAAACTCTTAGTCTCTTGGGTTTCAGTGTTAATAAGAATGTCCCCTGAGGGAAGTTTTCTCACTGCTCTGACTTGTTTATTATAGGGACTGGGGAGTCTGTCTTGGAGAGCTTGAAAAAGCTGGATGTGGGTCCTGTTGGCTATATCAGGTGTCTGGTTACCAGGGTAGACAAGAACTTCCTTCAGAATTCTTGGAGCTAGAGGGATTTGAGCTGGGATATGTTTCTGAACAGCCTGGGCATATGATGGCTTAGATTCTTGCTTGTCTAGCCGCTTGTTAATATTCTCCAGCTCCTGGAAAATCTTGTTGGTCAGACCAGTGGGAAGAGACTGGGTTTTGGTGGACTGGGCTTCATTAGTACAAGAGTTTTTCTTAATATTCTCCCAGCTTTTCAGTACAGATTCTGGAGTAGCTTGAGTCTTGAGCTATGAGTCCAGTAGGTTGCAGTCATTCTGGAGAGCTGGATAGGGGGTAGAAGAACTAGGCTGAGTACCAGCAGAACTGGGAGCTGGCATTGTTGGAGAAGGTGTTGTTTTTCTGATAGTGTTCTGGGAGGAGTCTGGTTTCTTCTTTTTGACAGGTATAGGGTAGGTAACCTGCACAGTGGGTTGTTCACAAAGGGTCACCTGGTTCCTAGCAGTAATTGCACAATCCTGGGACCACTCCCCAAGACTGTACTTTCCTGGGCAGTCTTTTCCAACTAGACTCTAGGGAAATCTGGCTGTATTAACTCAAGCTGGAGACCACACCCCCTGCCTGAGCTTTCCTAGAGTTTTTCAACTCTACCAGCACTAGAGGCAAGCTCTAAACTATTTCTCTTATCCTGGGAGCCCTGATCTTCTTGATGCTAGATGTTTCTCTTAAGAGAAGTTCAAGCTGTTATCTCTGTCTGACTGGGAGTACTTGCTCAATCCTGGGACCACACCCCAAGACTGAGTGTTCCTAGGTAATTGGGGCCTGTCCCCAGTCTTTCAGAATCCCACTGGCCACTCTCTGCCTTGTTATAGGTAGTCTGTTGGTTGTTGAAGTTGAAGATCAAAGATTCAGAGATCACAACTTTTGACAAACAGGCTGGGTTACCCAAAGTGATGGGTTTTCATCTTAAGATTTTGGTGGTTCCCAACAGATACTCCCTTGGTTTCCAGAACTTCTGACAAAGTCCGGTGAATATCAGAAGTGATGGTCCTTGAATGTAGTGGTACTGGGAAGAGTTGTGATCCCTGGTCAGACTTATGAAAGAACTGGAGAGCCACTTTAGAGAAAATCAGGGAGTTAGAAAGAGAAGAAGAAATAAAAGACAGATCAATTGCAGAACATGGTTTTTCTGAAAGAGATCTTGCTCTGGTGGGAGTAAAAGGTGCAATAGCTAAATCCAGATTTAAATCTTTCATTAGACCTTGGAACTTGTTTGCAGTGTCAGAGTACAGTCTTTTTTCCTTTGACCAGTCTGGGTGGTGAAGGTTTGAATCTGTGAGAAGAATATGTTGTCCTTGTACTTGTAAAGTGTTTTGGAGTAAACAGAGAAGAGCTTCTGATGCCTCTGTATAGTTTTCTTGACTTGATGGGGTAAAGTAAAGATTATACACCCAAAGAGAAGTAGAAGAGTTTTCCAAGTAGATTTCAAGAGAAATAAAATCTTTACTCCAGAAAGTAGGATGAAGAGAAGAGAGTTTCAGGTTTTTATTAATAAGAAAAAGTGTTCTACCAATCTCTGAACAGTAAAAAGGAAGAAAAGAAGAGAAAACAGTAGAGGTGCTTATCTCCAGGTGAGAGTTTTTCCAGAGTTCTTGAAGTGCAATAATGTCTATTTCTTGAAGAGCTGAGGTTGCTAGAAGTAGCTCTTGGACTGATTGGCTTTTTTGCACATTATACTGGAGAAGTGTGAGCTTTGAGTCTTTCATGTAGATATCTCATCTTCAAAGATCTTGAAAAAGTTGGCTGATACTTTTCTCTTATTATTTGTTGATCTTGCCCCAAGAATTTGAACTTCTGGACAGCTTCCCCTGATTCTCTCTGAGCTTCTGATTGGCTCAGCTGTTTTATGTTTTTTCCCCCCCAGGAGTGGCTGGGAGAAAGAGAAAGATGTAGCTGGAGATTGGGGTACTGGTGTCAGAGATGTAGAGATTGGGATCTCATACTTCCCTGGGCGTGAAATCCAAGCTTCCCTGGCTTTCTTGGCTGCTTCCTGGTGTACTGGGCATGTGCTAGCCCAGGCTGGGTGAGATCCCTGGCAATTGCAGCATTTTGGTTTCAGCAAGTTTTCAGGAATTGGGCATGCTCTCCTCCCATGTTGTCCACCACATGCTCCACAGGCAGTTCTGTTCCTGCAGGCATGAGCTTGGTGGCCATAGCCAAAGCACTTGAAGCATTGTGCAATAACTGTGTTTGCCAGGAAGGGTTCCACTTCATGTAGTCTGTGTCCCAGCACTAGTCCATTCTCAATAAGAAGATTGGCCTGTTGGGGAGTAGAGAGATCCAGGTGGAGAGAGGTGACCTGTTTCTTTTGAGCTATGGATTTCTTGGACCAATATACTCTCAGAATAGTGATCTGTTTGCCAAGAGAAGGGTTGCTAGTCTGGATTTTTTTGCAGGTGTCCTCCAGATTCTCTGGCTGGATATCTGCTGTTCTGACTCCATGAACCAGGACTGGGAATCTCTTGGGCTGGACTATTACCTTTGTGTTGAAGATAGTTGCAGTCCAGGAGGAATCCTTTTCCAGAAAAAGCTTAGTTTCCTGGCTCTCTGTGTGAATAAGAATATCCCCTGATGGGAGTTTTCTCACTGCCCTGATCTGTTTGTTATAAGAGCTTGGGAGTCTGTCTTGGAGGGCTTGGAAGAGCTGGACATGGGTTCTGTTAGCTATGTCTGGAGTCTGGTGTCCAGGGTGTACCAGAACCTCTTTGAGAATTCTGGAAGGTAGTGGAATTCAAGCAGAGGAAGTTTTTGCAGCTGCCTGTGCATAAGACAGTTTTGCCTCTTGTCTATCTTGATGTTTGTTGAGGTTTTCAAGCTCCTGGATAATCTTGTTGGTAATGCCAGAGGGTAGAGGCTGGACAGTGCTAGTCTGCAGCTCTGCAGAGAGTTTTTGCTTAAGGTTCTCCCAGCTTTTTCTGACTGGTTCTGGAACTGTTTGGGTTTTTAGCCAGGAGTTAAGAAGTTCCCAGTCTTTCTGTATAGTACTTTCAGTGGTGGGAGGACTAGCTTGAGTGTTAGAGAGACCGGAAGCTGGTGTGGCTAGTGGTGCTCTGGGATTGGTTTCTAAAGAAGTGGGTTTTTTTTAGTGCTATGGTGGAGCTTGCTTGGCACAGGTTAACTGTTTCCAGTCTGTGAAGTGGTGCCAGAGAGAGAGGAGTCACCTGGTTTCCCAGCAGTAATAATCTAGTCCTGGGACCAGACCCCAAGACTAGATTTTCCTGGGCAGCTTATTCCAACTAAGCTCTGGGTAAAGCTAGGAGTATTTGCCTAGACTAGGGACCAGACCCCCTATCTAGACTTTCCTTGAGTCAAGGACTCTGCTAGCTCCAGAGTCAGTCAGACTCTAACCATTCCTCTTATCCTGAGACTCTCTCTCTCTGGTTGTGGCTGGATTGCTGGTTGTTGAAGAAACAGATCGTGGATCCCAAGATCACAACTTTTGACAATCAGGTGTGATTCTCAAAGGTGATGGGTTTTCACCCTAAGGTTTGGGTGGGTCGGCACAGGATGTTGGCTGTTTTCCAGAACATATGACAAATTGCTGTCTTTGCCAAAAGTGATGGTCCTTGAACAGCGTGGTTCTGGGAAGAGTTTGGTCACTGCTATGTATAAGCAAATGAAGACTGCAATTGAATCTGCACAACAAGTGACAAGCCACTGCCTAAGCAACAAAAAGTTGAAGGGACTAACCCTGGAGAGAGAGGATAAAGTCTATTTGTCAACAAAAAACCTACATTTGAAGTGACTGAGCAAAAAGCTAGATCACATACAAATCAGACTATTCAAAATTGAGAAGTGCACTGGAGAAGTCAACTACCAACTGAGATTGCCAAAGAAGACATGGATACACCAAGTATTCTATATCTTGCTACTGAAGCCAGCACCCAGTGACACAGAAATCAAAACAGAATAGCACTTTGAGAACAACAAAGAAGAGTACAATGTTGAAAGAATTCTAGACAGCTGAAGGAACAGACAGAAGATCAAGTACCTGGTCAAATAGTTAGGGCACAAAGACAAAGAGAACTTGTGGGAACCCACTGAGAACTTCAGCCCTGTGATGAACCCAAAGCTGTGGGATTTTCATCAAAAAAACCCACAGAAGCCAGGACTAACAGAGTCAAAGACCTGAGAGAAGCCAAAACCTCTGAAGAGAAAAGATCACCCAGACTTGGTGGGGAAACCACACATGAAACCTTCTACTTAAGAGTCTCTTGGTCCTTGATTGCAGTGAGCTCACATGTTGCAGTCTGTACTGTACTGTCCTATCCGAGTATAGGATTAGGGCAAGAGGTGGAAGGCGGGTTGGTTCTCGCAGGAGAGGAGTGTCAAGGAGCGCGAAGGGGTTTGGTGGAACATGGTGGTGGTGACACCTGATCAACAGCTTTGTACAAAGGATTGTATTGAAGTAGATCTAGTTGTCTGGATCACAACATGAGTTGAAGACGATTGTTCCATAAGGGAACTATCACCGGACTATATAGTGCTGGCCTGTCAAGATGATCAAGATTGTCTCGACAGTCTTGACATCAAGA
Organism: Lichina pygmaea; assembly: GCA_963422465.1. NCBI lineage: Eukaryota > Fungi > Ascomycota > Lichinomycetes > Lichinales > Lichinaceae > Lichina > Lichina pygmaea. Next base: position 4,083,942 of record OY730170.1, read on the forward strand.
CGGGTGAGATTGTCTTGACAGTCCCACCATGTTATGCACCCTGCGTCGAGACTGGTGAGATTGTCTTGATGCTTCATGCATCCTGCGTCAAGACTGGTGAGATTGTCTTGATGCTTCATGCATCCTGCGTCAAGACTGGTGAGATTGTCTCAATGCTTCATGCATCCTGCGTCAAGACTGGTGAGATTGTCTCAATGCTTCATGCATCCTGCGTCAAGACTGGTGAGATTGTCTTGATGCTTCATGCATGCTGTGTCAAGACTTCTGTGTGTGTCTCAACAGTCACGTGACCCCTTGTTGGTTGGTCACTTGACTTCCATGGTGTCCTCTTGCCTGGCCCGCAGCCTGATTGCTTATAAATGAGTGGCTCCCATCCCCTGGGTTGTAACACTACCCTTCTCTCCTTCATTCATTGTCCTGATGAATTCTTGAGTATGTCTGCAAAATCATGTGCCTCTGCTTACCAAAACCAACTGGCAGCCCAGATCTGTGATCATAACTTTGTGTCACTTGCTCTGTGTGACTTCTGTGTTTTGAACCACAAGCCCTGCTTCCGAATGTCTGACAACAACGATAAGTTGAAGTGCGCTGAATGCACTTGTCGTGGGAAGTCCTGTGTGTCACTCTCTTGGGAGTTGCTGAACATGACTTGGGATAATCTTCGCGAGGATTTGGCTGTTGATGAGGCCAAGCGGGATACTCTTGTTGAGCAGCTTGCCAAGCTGCAGGCTTGTGTGTCCCGAAAGCGAAAGGTTCTTGAGGGTGCTGAGGGTCAAGCAAAGAAGAAGCTCCAGTGCCTTGTTGCTGAAATGGAGGCAGATAGTGAAGACTTGTCAGCGACAGTTATTAACATGTCCGCACTGCAGGCTGAGCTGTTCAGTCCTGCTTCTGCCAGAACTGCTGCAGGAGGAGCTGGCAGTTCGCGAGGTTCCTGAGTGGCTCCCAGGTATTTTCCGAGTCTGGGTAGTTTTTCCACTTGACAAGGTATCACTGACCTTTTCTCTTCAGAATCTGTTCAGCCTTGAATTCCTGTTCTTCCTCTGGTTGGTAATGAAATGTTTCCTGCAAGGGTGTGCTCTGGTCAGCTAATTCGATCATTGAGATGTGAAAGTTTGGGTGTACCTGAGTGTCTCTCGGTAGTCGCAGTCTGACGTTGACTGGTCCAGTTTTTTCTTCGACTGAAAATAGTCCGACCTTAACATGGTCCAGTTTCTTTGTTCTTGGTTTCTTTGTTCTCCAATTTCTTGTGAGGAGGTAGACTTTATCCCCCTTCTTTAGCTGAGGTGCTATTTTTGATTTCTTGTCCATTTGACGTTGCATTCTTTCTGAGGTCTCTTGAAGGTAGTGCCTCATCATCATGTGTGTTTGTCGTAGGAGCTTGTCATGTTGGAGTGCTTTCTCCGTGTTTGGTGAAGCTCTGCTTGGCATCCCGATGTTCGCATGTCATCCAAAATTGGCAAAAAATAGCGATTCCTTTGTTGAGTCTGATCTGTGCTGGTTGATTGCCAGCTGTGCCACTGGTAATAACTGTACCCAATTGCTGTGGGTCTTGTTGATGTAATGCCGTAAGTAAGTCTCCAGGACTTGGTTCACTTGCTCTGTCTGGCTGTCAGTTTGTGGATGATAGGCCGTAGACATTTTGGGTTTTGTTCCCATGGCTGCACTGATTGTCTTCCAGTAGTTGGATGTGAAGAGTTTATCTCTGTCTGTAATGATCGTGATCAGAACTCCGTGGTCTCTGACCAATCTGTCCAGTAAGAGGTGTCCCAACTGTTCTGCTGTGTGGGTCTCCTTGAACAGTACCACTATTAGATATTTTGTGAATCTGTCCACTATCACCATAATCAAGTCGTAGGTGATTCCTGTGACTGGGTCTTTGGACTTGGGTAGCTTTGTGATGAAGTCCATTGACACGTCTTCCCACAGGCCTCTTGGTATTGTGTTCAGGTGTCCTTCTCTGTATAGCTTATATCTTCCATGTTTGTTTTTCTGGCATAGTAGACACTTGCTGATGTAGTTTGTGACATGTTGTCAGAGGTTAATGACATTGTTCCCTGCCTGTTGGATAAGGTCTGTGGTCTTGGAGATTCCTGGGTGACCATGTGCTGGATTATCATGGTAGTTCCTTATTAGTTCTTCAGTGTCTTCTGCCGTGAGCTTGTTGATCTGTGGTTGAGGCACCAGGTTTCCTTGCTAGTCCTGCTGTAAGATCATTCCTTGGTGTTCATCATCTTCCATGTGGTTTTTTCGTCGGCTTAGTGCGTCTGCTCTCCTATTGTCTTGTCCAGGGGTGTACGAGATCTTGAACTTGTGTTGCCCTAGGAGTTCAGCCTATCTGACTTGCTGTCTGTTCAGCTTCTTGGTTGTCATGAATGTTGTCAGATTCTTGTGGTCTGTGAGAATAGTGAGTTCGGAACTGCTTTCTGTGTACACTCTCCAGTGTTCGAGTGCGTTGACAACTGCCAGTAGCTCTTTATCGTGGATATCATAGTTTTGTTCTGCTTGTGTCATTTTTCGTGAGTAGTAGGCAACTGGGTGCCACTTGCTGTCTGCCTGTTGGCATAGACATGCTCCCACTGCCTGATCTGAAGTGTCTGTCTTGATTCATGTCAGTTGGCCTGTCTTGAAGTTGAGGAGAACTGGTTCCTTGGTGCAAGTGTCCTTGAGCTGTTGGAATGCTTTTTGTTGTCTCTCTGTCCACCGGTACTCCACGTCCTTCTTTGTGAGTTCTGTCAGTGGTGTTGCCATCTATGAGTAGTTCTTGATGAACTGTCGGTTGAAGTTGGCAAATCCTAGGAAGGCTTGTACTTCCTTAACTGATGTTGGTGTTAGCCATTGCTGAATCACTTTGACTTTCTCAGGGTCAATCTTGATCCCTTCGATCCCTATGATGTATCTGAGGAATTCAACTTCCAGTTTGTTGAACTCACATTTCTTTGGGTTGAGCTTGAGCCCTGCCTCTTGTAGGCATTGTAGAACATCCTTCACATGTTTGGTATGTTCTTGTTGTGTGTTTGAGTAGACAAGAATGTTGTCCAGGTAGACGATAGCTGTTTGGTCCAGGTGTGCTCTGATGATATTGTTGATCAATGCTTGACATGTTGCTGGTGCGTTTGTGAGTCCGAATGGCATAACCAGATACTTGTAGTGTCTGTATCAGGTTCTGAAGGCTGTCTTCCATTCTTCTCCTTCTTTCATGCGTATCAGGTTGTATGCTCCTTTCAAGTCCAGCTTGGTAAAGATTGTAGCTTGGCTGATCCTGTCTTGCAATTTGTTCGCATTTGGCAACAGATATCAGTTCTTGATGGTAATGTTGTTGAGTTTCCTGTAATCCACACAAAGTCGAAGACTTCTGTCTTTCTTTGGTGCAAATAGTATTGGGTATCCTGCTGGCGATTGAGATTCTCGAATGAAACTCTTTTTCAGGTTTTCCTCCAGGTACTCGCGAAGTACTTGGAGCTCTTTCTCTGATAACTGGTAAATTGGTCCAAATTCTGGCTCCGTCCCTGGTTGCAACTTGATCTCATGATCCCAAGGTTGGTGCTTAGGCAACACTACTGTTGTTGTCTCTTCCTGAAAGAGGTTATCATACCCAGGTCAGTACTCTTCAGGGATCTCCAGAGAGTTAACAACTTCCTCTCTCTTCATCTCTGACTGTTTGGCCACCTGGTTCTGGGGTGTGCCTGTCAAGGCAGACCTCTTCTCTTGAGAGTTGTCCTTTCTGTCAGTGAGGTTCCACTGAGGACTCCTTCCCTCATCTGTCCACACCTTCTGCGGCTGGTAACAGGTCCGAGCTGTGTTGTTAGTGCAGTTCCTAAATGTGAGTACTCCTGTCTTCCAGTTAACAACTGGGTTGTGCTTCTTTAGCCAAGACATCCCCAAATAGATATCCTGAGTGGCCAACTCAACAATATCAAGGTGGATCCTTCCAGCATGGTGTCCGGTAACTATTTCCATTGGCTGCGTCTCATGGCAGACTAGCTCTGTCTGTCTATTTGCCATCGTGAGCTGATAGGGCTGCTGCTTGTGTCTCCTTCCAGTGCTGAGGGTGTCGTAAAGTTGTCTTGAAATGTAGTTTCCACTGGCTCCAGAGTCAACAAGTGCGTATGTCTGTACTGGCATGTTGGCGTGTAGTGACACAGGCAATCGCAGGTGCTTTGTGTTGCTAGGGGTCATGTTGTTGAGCTCCCGATGTCACCCCTTGACAAGGGAGTTCAGTCTTTTCCTGATTGAAGTGTCTTTCTACTGACTGGGCAATAGGTCCAGCCATTCCCATCAGTCCTGAGGAATCTGTTCATGAATTTGTCTTGCTGATGCTTGTCACATCCAGGCTTGAGGCAGTACTGCCAATTGTTGATGTAGCAGTTGTGGTTGTTGCCTTGCTGTAGAAACATGAGGTGTTTGTGCCAATCATGTGTGTGCCCGGGGAATGCAGTGTGTTGGCGTTTGTCCTAAAGATAGATCTCACACACATCCTTCTCGCAATTGACCCAATGCTTGTGGCAGGTGGCGTGGTAGAGTGAATGTCCTCCGTACCTTTGTAGTTGTTCGTGGTAGGTGTAGTAGTGCTTCGTGCAAAACCTCCACTGTAGTTCACCATGCTGTAGATTTCGTGGGTCCATGCTGTAAGCATAGCTTCCTTGTGGTATTTCTTCTTTGATAGACGTGGGTTTGTCTCGGTCCCCATCAGAGGTGGTTAAGAGCTCCTGTCCCTTGTCCTGACCTGTCAGTTCTGGTAGGTCCTTGCCTCCTGATGTTGCCAGTTGGTGGGCTGCTTCCAATGTCTGATCGTAGTTGTCCTATTGTTCAAGGGATAGCTGAGCCTCTCCTGGTGGGTCCTCTGGCTTGATGACATTCCAGTCTCCATCGAGTGTATTAAGTTGCTGTCGGTGCACCTTGTTCTTTGAACAACAGTCTTTCACCATGTGGCCTAGCTTGCCACAGGCATAGCACTTCAGTGCTTTCCTCTTTTTGTTGTTCCTTCCCTTCGTGAACCTTCCCTTGTGGTGGACTGCATCCAGTTCCATGGGTGCATAGCCATATGGATCATGTGGCGGTGCCTTGTTAGGCGCCTTGTAGTGGTTGCTCACATGCCATGCGGGGTGGCTGTATCCTCCGTCGTGGTGTTTCTCCATCACTCACTCAAATAGTTTGTCATCGATGTTGATTGCTTGTGCGATGAGTTCGTCCAGTGTGTTGACCGCTCGTCCGTCGAAGGTGATTTCATCCTTCATGTTTTCCTTGAGTCCACGTCGGTACATGACCATCAGGGTGTCGTCATCCCAGTCAGTCAGTACTGAGTATTGTTTGAACTGCGTGGTGTACTCTGCGGCTGAGCGTTGTTGTTTGATGTGCTGGATCATTCGTATAGCCACTTTGTCTTTGTTAGATGGTCCAAGGATCCTTTTGATCTTGTCCTTGAATCACGTCCATTTTGTCATCCATTCTGTTGTGCTGTCGTGGTCTCTGTTTCCTGAGAGATGTTTGTTGACGTAGGGCTTGATCCATCGATAAGCATTGCCTCTCATGTAAGTGGTTGCAAAGAGGGGCCACTTTTCCTTAGGCAGCTTCATCTCTGGTTGGAATTGAAAGTAGACTTGGAGTTGCATGAGCCAGTCGTCAACCTTGTTTCTTTCGCCGTAGAACAGGTCTGGCTTGGTGACGCTAATCTTTCCATCTGGGAAGTTGGGGTTGGTTGCTCCTAAGGTACTCATTCTTGAGAGTCTTCAAAGTGTTGCGGTCCGTACCGTACCATCCTATCTGAGTATAGGATTAGGGCGAGAGGTGGAAGGCAGGTTGGTTCTCGCAGGAGAGGAGTGTCAAGAAGTGCGAAGGGGTTTGGTGGAACATGGTGGTGGTGACACCTGATCAACGGCTTCGTACAAAGGATTGTATTGAAGTAGATCTAGTTGTCTGGATCACAACATGAGTTGAAGACGATCATTCCATAAGGGAACTATCACCGGACTATATAGTGCTGGCCTGTCAAGACGATCAAGATTGTCTTGACAGTCTTGATGTTGAGACAGGTGAGATTGTCTCGACAGTCCCACCATGTTATGTACCCTGCGTCGAGACTGGTGAGATTGTCTCGATGCTTCATGCATCCTGCGTCGAGACTGGTGAGATTGTCTTGATACTTCATGCATCCTGCGTCGAGACTGGTGAGATTATCTTGATGTTTCATGCATCCTGCGTCGAGACTGGTGAGATTGTCTCGATGCTTCATGCATGCTGTGTCGAGACTCCCGTGTGTGTCTTGACAGTCACGTGACCCCTTGTTGGTTGGTCACTTGACTTCCATGGTGTCCTCTTGCCTGGCCCGCGGCCTGATTGCTTATAAATAAGTGGCTCCCATCCCCTGGGTCGTAACATCACACTTGATAGTGTCACCCTTCTTCTTGGACAACAAGCCCAGTTGCTTGCAAAGATAAAGCTGGCAAGAAAGAAGTCTTAACATTTGTTTTATTAATATCTCACAACTGAGCCTCAAGCTGAGTGCACTTAAGCTCCATCTTTTCCTATTCTGATTCTGCAAGATGAAGATTGCAGTAGCAACTTTTCTCAATGCACCAACCACAAGATGTGGACTCTGAGCTGACAACACACTTGGTGTGATCACAATAACATACACTGCATGAAACTTTGGACACCTTACCTATCTTGCCAACACAAGAACTGAGAGCTCCACAACAGTTATTGCAAGATGTCTGGGGCATGGTGAGAGAAGTGAGAGGATCTGGGGACAGAACCTTTGGAGAAAGAGGATAGTGTTAAGGCCCAGGCCAGAACAGCTGAGCTGACCTAAGCAAGTGTACAGAGGTACACAGAACAATGTTCACCCAACCTGGTGGCAGAGGTGGCAGAGATGTAACTATCTCCACCAACTCTACCACACAGAAAGCTGATACTTCTTGGGGAGGACCCCCGCCCTCAGGCTTCTGTATATAAGAGAACCCAGATAGCCAGGGAGAATAGCTCTCCAGGCTGAACACACAAAATACCAGTGATAATAGTAAGAGAGTTACCCCACTTGCTATTCATCTATTAAGTCTCTGCCCTCCTCAGTCAGACACATAGACCACCCACATTCTGTGTGAACATGGACTGGCTCTTAACAGTGGTGTCCAGACACACACTAACTAGAGTACAGTGCCATGAATTTTTTAGTGATGTAGAGAACAGACCTTTATCACAACTCTGTCCTGCTAAGACTCTAGCACCTTTACAATTATAGAGTTATAGAACTGTAGAATTGATTCTGATGAACACATTGTGTTCTGGTGGAATGTGTTGTGGTAGTGGACACTCTTACAGAGAAATAAAGAGTGTCCTGACCAAGCTGGCAAGAGAGGGGAGGTACAGCAGTACCTCCTCAGCACAGGTACCTGGCTATGACACATAGTGTGAGAGTACAGGCAGTGGCTACCTGTGCCTTGGAGGTACAAAGTACCTCCAAGGCACAGGTACAGATGGGGGCTGACACCACTACCCGGGAGGGTGTGTCAAACACACTACATGTACTCTATACTTGTGTACATTTACCAAGTTTCGGTATGACCTGTCCAGCTCTTCGTCCCACTCAGAAGCTCATGGTTTGGCAGGCATCAAACTTGACGAGGATGTTCTGTCAAATAGATCCAAGTGCCTCAAGGAATTCAATCTTGTTGAAGTCCATACATCCTGTACAAGCTGCATGTCCCCGCGAAAATGAACCCGAGATGTGTCCCGTACAAGAGGCCACCCCCTTGTCTCCCTTCTGACAGACGGGAACATCGCCGATGGTCGTCCCTCTCGTCCCTCTTGTCGCAGCTCAGCCCGGCCCGGCAACCTCTCTCTATGGCAAGCCCACCCTGTTGTCTTGATAGCCCACTTGGAACCAGCTCTGCAGCAGCAGCAGCAAGATTCCTACCAGAGTTCTTCCTGGTTTTGTTAAGTCTGTGGTAGTTGATGCAGATGTGAGAACAGCTATAGCTTGGCAGAACTTGAGACCCAGAGCTTTCAGAAATCTATTTGGCAGCAAACAGCCGACTTGTCACAAGCAAGACAGCATGTCTCGCGAGTCTTTCGTCCAGGCAGGTGGTGTTTAGACATGTACACAATCAGCTGTAGAACACTATACCCGAAGCGACGACTGAAGGGACATTCGCACATCGTGTCTGACCCCAATAGCACTTCACAGCCAAAAGAGGTAAGGTTATACAACAAGGCAAAGGAGGAATTGATTAGTATCGAGTCCTTCGTGCAGTGGTCCCCACTGGGCACGTTTCTCACGTCAATAACACTCCACCTCCAGCAGAGGACAAGTCTCTGACTGGTCAATTCTCTTCAACCCCCAAGATTTCACTACTGTTATTTCAAACCCAGAGTGCGTATGAGGTCGGGGAAGACCTGCGAGAGAGATCACGACGACAGCGACAGGCGACGTCACGAAGGCTGCTTCGCTGGCGTGTACGGCTTGGTCGACGTGATCTCCAATAATCTTTGTCTGGATGGATCACGCTGGTGTGGGATGTTTAGAAACTGAAAGGAGTGAGGTGAAGGCCTAGGCTGTCATCAGAAGTAATGCTAAGATAGTACTGGAAACATCCACCTACTGATTAAAAGTATTGATATAATCTAAAGGATCAGTCACGCGCAGATGAGATGATTACTTTTGGCTCATCCACCAAGGTATGCTTACTAAAGCATGTTTAGCTCTCATCACTTCTGGAAACGACATATTGGTTTGTAACCCTCGCACCCCTCAGGGCCCTCTTTGAAATCCTCACGCTGAAACCTGTGACTACGTACAGTACAAACCAAGATGGCGTTCATTGCAGTACGCAGGTACTGTACCTCATGCGTAGGTCGATAGAAAACGACACTGACAGCGAGTGGTCGTACCTGGACGTACGTACTGCAAGCCATCATCACGAGCCACGACCATGTGATCACAGCTTGTTCTGATATTGGCTGTGCCTGTCCCTTGCCGGTTTCATCACCACATACCTTTCTCCTTTGAGAGGAAACTCAGGACGAATGCGCAAGTCCTCTCCAACAAGGTTTGTGCCACGGTTCTCTTGGCTGGCTCTGATTCCCACGGCCCCAGAATCCGAATCAGTCCCCCACACTTCGATAGATGGACCTAGCCGCCTTCGTACGAGTATCATGAACGGTTACCCGCACGATGGAGTTGGAATAGGCCCACATAGCGTCACGGGCGCCTATGTCCCCTCAGCGGTCCTATCGATCCATCAATCTAAGCCATTTCTAGCCCTCTTCGGGAGATGTATTCCTGGATGGAGATATGAGGGGCTCCAGCTTCGAAGGGGCGAAGAGCGACGGATTGAGAACAAAACGTCAGCAAGCCAGGTTTTGCGGGTGCCGGGCCAGCTCTTAAGGCACACGATATCAGCCATCATCTGAACGGAGCTCGTAGTAGCCCAAGGCAGTGCAGTCGACACACCAATAGAGACTTCGCGTTGGATGCTCTTCAGCCAAAAAGACGGTGGTCTAGAATGGTTGTGGCTTGCCTCAGGCGTCTCCCATGAGGCGCAACTCGGGAGCCTAGCTGCGGTCGACTCTGCTGCAATAAACACCGGCATGCATGCTCCGAAACCAGAGACAGGATGATGGAATGGATACAGTGCAGACGAGAGCTGAGGGTGATCTGGTAGGAGTGGGAGGGAGGAGGATGTTTGAAGGATGAAGGAGTTCAAGACGCATATACCGATTAGCGAGATTGAAAGGAGTGAAGGATACATGGAGCAGGGGTCGGCACATAGATGGTGGAAAGGTGGGTATCAAGTGCAGAATCGAGTTCCTTATTCCATAAGAAACAACATCGCAGCACCCTGTGAACAACATAGTGTAGGTGTCAGTCACGACTCGTCGATTCCATGCCGAAGCCAGAACATGAAGGAAAGAATTACCACAACCCTCTAGGAGCGGTTCTTCAGCGCAAATCTTCCCAGAGCTGGTCCCAGCTCCTCCTGCTTCCGCTTCAACTTCTCGTTTTCAGTCGTCTGGCGGTCGTTGAACTTGGCTTCAATCTTCAAGCGCCTGTCGTCGATAATATTTCTGCTGGCCTTGGATCGGCGCCAGTTCTTCTTGCTTCCCGAGACGTTTGTCACCCGTTCCTCTTCAGCTTCTCGCCTGCGCTGCTCTGCAGATGCCAGATCTACGTTCCCGATGAAGTCGGGATTCAACGAGATCATCTCAGGTTGCAGTTTGTTCAAGAGCGCCTTGACCTCCCCTTCTTGCCGTTGCTTGGTGTTCTCGTACGGATTGGCTTCGAGCGCGTCAAAGTTGGGTTCTCCCGCTCCTGGTATGAGCAGGCTCGAGAATCCTTTGTCGTGAGAGACACCCAGCACGTCCTCGAAAGGACACCAGCGAGTCCGCTCGATGTGCTTCCCTTCTGCTCCCCATGCCATGTAGGGGCTTTTCACCTTTTCTTGCTCGGCCGAATCCTTGTTGAACAGACCCCTCCAGACCGACACTTGCGTGCCCCAGCCTACCGCGGTCAGTCCTCGATCACTGATGGCCAGAGATGAGCCCGGCTGGCGCAGAAAGTATCTGTTGACCTCTCGGAACATTCGAATGTCCCAGACGGCCATCTTCATGTCTTGCCCAGCAGAGACCATGTACCGACCCTCACGATCGACCGCGATACAACGAACAGGTCCACGGTGCGGCAGTAGCTTGACAAAGGGCGTTGAGACGTTGGGCGACCAGAGGTTGACCGTCCCGTTTTGATGTCCCACGTGCAAGATCGCGTTGGACCGATTCTGCGCGAGCGCCGTGGGGGAGCCGAGCCGGGTTGGGAACTCGGCAACTTGGCGCCCGGTCGACGTATCGGTGTAGGTGAGAAGACCATTCATGCGAATCGTGGCGAGCAAGAAGTGATATGGCAGGAACTCCATGTGCGACACCTCCAACAGCTTCTTGAGGCAATGCAGCTCCACGCCGGCATGATCGTAGATGTAGACAGATTTCTTCTGTGCCAGCGCGAAGTACTGATTGTTGTGGAGCCACCTTCCGTCGCGCACGGTCTCGCCCAGCTGCAGCTCGCATCCCAGTTTGCCTTCCCGCCAGTCCATGGTGGCAACATGTCCTTTACGTCCCCAGAGAAGAAGATCTCTGCCGTTTCGACTGTAATCTGCCGCGTAAGGACCGAGGCCCTCCAACTTCAGCTCGAACCCCTTCTTCGCGGTCTCGATGGCAACATCGGCTTTAAGTTCATCCTGGCGGATCTTGTATGTCCTCTCAAGCTCTGTTTCTGGCTGAAGATAGCCGGACGTATTCTCCAGCAGTATTTCGACATCTTTTGCTTTGAGAGTGGCGTCACGATATCTACTCTCCAAGGCCTTCAGATTGGCACGCAATTTCCTGTCTTTGACTCGGTTGATGGGCACGGTCTTGCCCCTGCCATATGCTTTGTGGGCTTCTTTGAAGCGTCTTCTGGCGTCCGGGTCATCCGGGTCCTCGCCTTTTCGGAGCTTCACCTTATGTTCTGGTCTCCGTCGAGGGCCTTCTGAACTTTCCACCAACTGCTTCTCTCCCTCGTTGGCCATCTTGAAAGTCGAGTGGGCTGTCGTGCTGATGTTAGCCGCGCAGAAGAACAGCAGGCATGGGCATACCAACTACAAGTAGAAAACTCGAATGCCAGATCATCAGTTAAGAACTTCCAAAAGTCCTAATCGCCTTTTCCACTCAATGAGCCAGAACTGAAGCTCTGGAATTTGAATGCAGGGTAAAGTTCATGACCGACAAATACACCCCACAAAACCCACTCGGAGATTCAATCTTCAGAAACATCTCCCTGCCCATACGTACTGTGTCGAGCGTGTCCACTCGACAGCGACTACATCTTCGACCTCCTCGATACAACCTGGCATCACTGCCTTTCAGGTCCAAAGCTGGTGACACAATGGTGTCATCGGCCGGGACCCAGCATCATCATCGTCCTTCGACGAAGCTCACTCATAAGAGTTTCAAGTCTCGACATGCTTCCAAAAGTGCTGTCAAGGCGTTGCTCAAGGGTACGGCTGCTAGATTTCTATTGCAGTCAGTATACCTAGCTAAAGTTCTGCACAGGCAAGATTGAGAAAGGCACACGCCGGACACCGCATCAGCAGGCCATGTCAAAGCTCGAGCGAAAGAACCAGGCCCGTCAGAAACAACAAACGAAGCAAATCGAGCTGGCCAGGGCTCGCAGCATCTTCTCTGGACTGAAAGGGGTGGCAAAGACTGTTGTCATTGTGCCGCTTCATGATGCAGTTGATGCTACAGCTGCTATGGCGTCATTGAGCGCCAGTCTAGACATTGGCGAGCAAATGATGCTAGAGGTAAATCAAATAACAGTGAACATCGAAAAATTTAAGCAGCAGATTCATTTTGTTGTATCGCAGCCTGGAATTCTCGCAGCTTTAGATGCTTGTCGGTTGGCCGACTTTGTTGTGCTTGTGCTCTCGGCAGAAGCGGATTTGGAGGAGCATGGAGGGCACATCATCAAAGCCGTTGAAGGGCAAGGTATAACGGGTGTCATTGCTACAGTTCAGGTGTGCGCATCCTTGTGGTTTGTCTGAAGTTATGCTCATGCTTGGTAAAGGGTGTTGAAAAGGTTCAGCCGGTCAAAAAACGACAACAAATTGTATCGTCTCTCAAGTCCCAGATCAGCCATTATTTCGGGGACATAGACAGGCTGTTCTCTTTGGATGTCAGACAGGAATGCATTCACATCATCAGATCCGTCTGCACGAATACGCCGCGAGGGATTCGGTGGCGGGACGATAGGAGCTGGTTATCTGTTGAAAGCGCACGGTTTCCCAGCCACAAAAGCCCCCTCGTGCCCGAGCCCTCGACCCATGAACAACTTACGAGTGCAGTTGTCACTGCGACCGTCAGAGGCAAAGGCTTGAAGGCAGACCGGCTAGTACAGTTGAGCGAAGGCAGTCTCTGTCAGATCGAGAGGATTGTCGCCGCTCTCGCAACCACCAGTCCGGGACCGCGGAACGGCAACATCGGTGTCAGTGAGGCCGCTGAAGAAGATGTGCTTGACGAGCCAACGCAGGATCGGGATGAGCTTGCCAATTTGCTACCGTTCGAGCCACACATGGTGCACGCATCCGACGAGGCAGATGCTCGGACACATGTCAGTCGTCAGGGCGTGCTCTTAGACGACCATCACTACTTTTCGGAAGAGGATTTACCCTCCAGACAGCCGCCCAAACGCGTCCCCAAGGGCACCTCTGCATATCAAGCAGCGTGGTATCTAGACGACGACACTGATTCGAGTCTTGGCTCGGATGTGCTTGACGAAGACGGCGATCTATCGATGGACCGCATAGACGAGGGGGGCGATTCAGTAGACATCGCGGGTCCATCTAGTCTCCCACCGGAGACGGAGGCGGCGCCGTCCGTCATAGCTCCCTCGGAGATGTTCCTTGATCCGTCTCCTGAAGAAGAGATGGAGCAGGTGGCAGCTTTCCGGACGCGGCAAAGAGACGAAGCGCAAGACGATTTCGAGTTCCCGGACGAGATTGAACTCAGTCCGAAAGTCATCGCCCGGGAGCGTCTTTCTAGATATCGAGGACTAAAGAGTCTCCGCACCAGCCGATGGGAGGCGGAGGAGGACCAGGGGCACGAGCCCCATAATTGGCATCGTCTGCTCCGATGCTCGAACTACCGGGGAGCAGGTCGACGGGCAATCAGAGAAGCTCTCGTCGGTGGGGTTCCGGTATGTCGAGGATGCGTCCCTCGTCGATACTTTAAAAGACCACCACTGACGTTTTTGTGCGCAGGCTGGAACAAAAGTTCAGGTACATCTCAGCAACGTGCCAATATCACTGGCCCAGCACGATCTCAGGCAGCGGCCATTGGGTCTCTTCTCTTTACTTCGGCACGAGCAGAAGCGTACGGTTGTGAACGTCAGTATCACTCTGGATGCCGCCTGCCCGCAGCCCATCAAGTCCAAAGAGGAGCTCATCGTGCAGCTTGGGCCACGGCGTTTCGTCATCAAACCCATCTTCTCGCAAGCAGGCGAGACGCCGAACAACGTGCACAAGTACGACCGATATTTACACCCAGGCCGAACAGCCGTAGCCACGTTCATTGGTCCGGTGACATGGGGTCCGGTCCCAGCTCTATTCTTCAAGCGCCGACAAGCACCACCAACCTCCTCCTCCCATCCCAACACCATCTGCACCACCGCCCAATCCCGGGTAGACCCCCTCGATCTCATCGGCATGGGCACCAACCTCGCCGCCGACGCCGACCGGGTGACGGCAAAGCGGGTCATCATGACGGGCCATCCGTACAAGATCCACCGCAAGGTCGTGACGGTGCGATACATGTTCTTCAACGCCGACGACGTGCACTGGTTCAAGGCGCTGCCGCTCTGGACGAAACGCGGCCGTCGCGGCTTCATCAAGGAGAGCTTGGGCACGCACGGCTACTTCAAGGCTACCTTTGACGGCCCGCTCAACCCGCAGGACACCATCTGCGTCAGTCTCTACAAGAGGGTCTTTCCGAGGGAAGCTACGCTCTGGGATGGGTCAGGATGTTGGAGTGGGGATGGCGATGGCGATGGCGATGGCGATGGGAATGGGGAGGATGGGAACGGGGATGGGAACGCGGACGGCAGTCGGGTGGAGGGCGATATCGTCATGGGAAACTAAGCTACCCGAGGATTTGGATCATGATATGCAGAGAGTCGAGCAACAAATGACGACTGATCTAGATTTCTTCCATTCGTTCATTCATTCATCTGTTCCCCTCTCTCTCTCATTCTCTCTCCATCCCTACTCTACCAAGTCTCTCTGAATATGCGCACGAGCCATAGCGAGACCAGGACCAAGACCAGGGCCACGACCAAGACCAGCAGCATTACCTTAAGCAGGACCAGCACCAGCACCAGCACCAGGATCAGGGCCAGGATCAGGACCCTGAGCAGCAGCGGCAGTAGTAGAGGCAGCGGCATCCTGAGAAGCAGGCTTAGGCATCGTCGCCTGATTCTTCCTGCGAATCTCCTCTTCCGTCTTCCTCGCTTCTTCTTCGTGCATCTCGTCGTCATCAGCATCATTAGCAGCGGCTTTACTACCATCATTCGGATTTTGCTGCTGACGCCGCCGCGCTTCCTCCTCTTCCTCTCGGTCGAGTTCTCCCAACGTTTCTTCCTGCCGACGCACCTCTTCCTCATCGACGTCGGCGGAGGCGCGGTCGAGGAAGACGTTGTCCCTCAGCATGCGGCCGACGGCGTAGCGATACCGCAGGTGTCCGCTGACCGAGGCGCTGACGTCGATGTTCTCGACCCCCGGCACGCCTTCGATCTTCTGCAGCCCGGCCACACCGAGCTGGATGCTGCTCGTTCGGTACAGGAACCCGAGGATGTAGTCGTTCTCGGAGTACCCGTTGATCAGGCGGCCCGCGACGACGGATCGCAGCATGGCCCAGTCTGTCGAGTCGGACGGCGTCGGCGTGCCGAGCAGCACCGCGTTCTCGATCAGCCCGAACGCTCGCCGCTCTGCGAGCGAGAGCAGACACGAGTAGATGACGCGCGCCCCCAGCGAGTAGCCGATCAGCGTGACGGGCCGCTCGCCCTGAGCGCGGTTGATCAGCGCGTCGGCGAGGACCTTGCCGGCCTTGTCGCTGCGGACCTTGGCGATGCTGAACGGATTGTCGACGAGCCGGCCGACCTTGAGGAGTCCGAGAGGCCATAGGGCCGCCGACAGGCTGGCGAAGATCGTGTGCTTGATGATCTCGCTCATTGCGTAGTTCCACGCCGCGGTCTTGACCATGCTCGTCAGCGCGTTGCCGAGACCGAGCAAGGCCTCGAGCTCGTAGCGCAGGGCGAAGACCTCGGCGGATCCGTGGCCCAGCACCCGCCACGGCCGAACCGCGTCGTCTTGCTCCGTCAACCAGCCGCTGATGCCGATCATGACGCGAAGTCGTCGGTCTTCGGGCGAGGCTTCGCGCGGGTCGTCCCATCCTTTTCTGCGCTCGTGCACGGGCAAGAAGGCAAAGTCCTCGACCTCACGCGCGTACCGGTCGACCATCTGGCCCGTCATACGGCCGCCGTAGGCGCCGAACAAGCCACCGACGATCACGCTGCTGCCGGCCAGCGTTCCCAGGTATCCTGCAGCAGCCGTGGCCCCAAGCCCGAGCCCACCCATGACGCCGCCAATGCCAGCAGCAACGAGGGGAGCGGCGAGGCCGCCGGTGACGCCGACGAGGGCCGCCCCGGCAACCGAGGCCAAGCCGACTTTCCATCGCCTCGACCCTTTGTTTTCCTCGGCTCGGCCCTTGGCCGCCTCGTCGCCGGACATCTCCTTTGCGGCCTCCAGCAGCCCATAAGCCACTTTCTTCTCGTCCTCCTCGAGCACACCGAGGTTCAGGTTGAGCGAGTTCGTCAAGTACATCATCAGCACGCGCGAATACGCCGTGTAGTGCTCCAGCGAGAGCACGAGAAGAAGAACCGAGTGTAGTATAAACCTCCTCTTGCCTTCGTCGGTTGCAGCCAACGCTGTATGAATTTGACGATAGTGGGGCCGCGCCGACTCGCCCGCCAGCGAACCGCCATCAGGGTCCTCTGGGCCAGGCTGTCCTCCGTCCGAGTGACTCTCGAGCCCTTGAAGGTGGACTGCTTCTCCCAGGCGAGTGTTGACGGCATGTCGCCAGTCGTCGAAGAATGCTAGTAATGCAGACTCGAGCTCTTTAAGCTCCGAAGCGGGACGTTCTTTTTCAATCCCCTCGGCCGATGCGGTCGATGCTTTCGGCTGATCAGACGTGGATCCGCTCGAGTCGCCCAGAGAACCATGTCCTGCGCTTCCGGAAACATGACCGATCTGAGAAGATCTGAAATTGCTTTCGATTGAAGTCCGCATAGAGCCGATGGCCCTTGCGACGAGGTGCACCAGTTCGGTCCGTTCAGCTTCACTCAACAATGTCGTAAGATCTTCCTCTTTTTTCTGCTCATGATGCTGCCCGTGCGAGCCGAAGACGTTCAGCTTCTCCATGTCTGGTCGATGACACTCGTGAGGATGTAGCAATGGTTGACGAGCCCCGCCCCCGCCCTAGAGAAAGTCTCGTTCGGGTGTCGGGTTTGAACCAGGTCGATGACGTCTGCAGAGCCGCCAACGCCCTTGGGCTTGGGGCTTCGTATCAGCCCGACCGTGACATGGCGTGCATGGAAACCTCCTAAGCGTCAACATGAAGAGCGCGAGTCACACCATCATGGCCTTGAGAGGCTAAATTGATCATTTTCAATTCTTGTTCGAGTCCTCGACCTCGACAACGAAATACCGACCGACAGTCCTTGACGCGTGGCCCAATGCATCCCAGCTCTCGGCCTGGTTTGCCTCTACAATGGCATCTTTCTTTCTCCGAATCCTTCTGTTCCACCCACGAATCTCCTCTTTCTCGAGAGACGGTCGGACGGTCTCGAGAGTGATCTCACTCTCCCTGTAAGCCTCGGGCGTCTCGTCTCGAATGCTTCGTAGTGGCTCAACACCGGCTGTGTCTACGCTCTGGACCTCGCGTACGAAATGCAACTGCGCCGACAGCGTCGACATGATCTTTTCCTCGTCGTCCGCTGTTGCCGGCGGTGGCAAAGCCGAAAGCCGAAAGAGGTGACGAAGTTGAT
This sequence comes from Lichina pygmaea, assembly GCA_963422465.1. Lineage (NCBI taxonomy): Eukaryota > Fungi > Ascomycota > Lichinomycetes > Lichinales > Lichinaceae > Lichina > Lichina pygmaea. The sequence goes on from OY730170.1 coordinate 4,101,565, forward strand.
CAGAGGTTATGTCAGCATTCTCGCCGGTCGCTGAGGTTGACGGTAGCAGCGAGCGCACCGACCAAGACGGCTGTTGCAAGATAGTGGATTGTTGGGGTTCTTCTGGAGCTTGTTTGTGCTGCCATCGTCGCGAGAGCAGCTGTTGTGGCTGGGACCTCGACTGTCTCCATCGTCTCCCAGCGCGAATCCTCGTAAGACAGCGGTCCATTCCAGCGGTCAATACACGTGCAGTTCAGGCCCGATGGCGTCTTGAAGCTCTTCGCGGACGAGTACGAATGTAAGTTTCTTGGATGGAAATTTCTGGAAGCCGCGCAAAAGAGGATGCCGTTAGACTCAACTTCGGACCGGGGCGCGCCAAGCTACAGTATACTCGTAAAGGTCTGGATTTAGGCTATGCAGCTCTAGACACAAGGCTCTGTGGGGGGCATCGAGCCTATATATAGGCTTATTGCCCCCTTGGCGTTTTAGGGGCAACGCTTGCTACAGTACGGTGAGCCCCTACCCGTAGATGCGTCGTGTCCGTCATCTGGTCTCATAACGACGTCCCTTCAGTGTCTCTCTCTAGGCTTCCTTAATCAACGTCTCCTCAGCAAGCATTTTCGGCAGACGCTTGTACTCTGTTACTACCAACAGAATATATAGGCCAACACAGATACTAGTACTCTGCAGCTTTCTGGAAAGATGTCTCAAGACCCTCAAGCACTCCTTCAAAAGGTACTCGACCCCGCTACCCCACGTTCGTCATGACCCTGTCTTCAGCGTCCGGCTTACGGATGGTGTTCATCTAGGCCGACAAAGCCGCTCAAGGTGCGGCGGGCGGGTTCAGTCTCTTTGGAGGCCGGCAGGAAAAGTACGAAGGTGCCGCTGATCTGTATATGCAGGCGGCCAATGCATTCCGTATGCAGAAGCAGGGTGAGTAGGCTCTGCCGCTGTTATTGCAGCCTTGATGATTCGATGCCGATTGACGCTCATGGCTTTGCTGTTTCTAGGCAAGGAGGCAGGTCTGGCGTTCGAGCGCGCCGCAGCCATCCAGAACAAGAACCTGAACGAGCCCGATGACGCGGCCAACACGCTCGTCGAGGCGTTCAAAGCATATCGAAAAACAGACCCACAGGACGCCGCGCGGGTTCTGGAGCAGGCCATCCAGCACTACACCCTGAAAGGAAACTTCCGAAGGGCGGCGACCTACAAGCAGAACCTCGCGGAGCTCTACGAGGTCGAGTTGAGCGACCATAAAAAAGCGATTGACGCATACGAGACAGCAGGCAGCTGGTTTGAGGGCGACAACGCGGAAGCGTGAGTTGCTTCAATCCGAAGGCGTGATGACGTATCTCGAACAGCGCCTGCGCTGTACGTTGCTGACCTACCTTACACAGGCTGGCAAACAAACTCTACTTGAAGGTGGCCGACATCGCAGCGCTAGAGCAAGACTACTACAAAGCCATCGAGAACTATGAGAAGGTGGCCCGATCATCCGTGTCGAACAACCTCATGAAATGGTCGGTGAAGGACTACTTCCTGAAGGCCGGCATATCTCTACTTGCGAACAATGTAGGATCCAGCCCGTCCGATCTCTCGTCCGAGGTGCCGCGACGCTGACGGGCCTTCAAAGGATATGGTCGCCACCCGACACGCTCTCGAGACTTATCGGGAGCTCGATCCGGGCTTCGCCTCGACCAGAGAACATCAGTTGCTGGTCGACCTGGCCGATGCCGTTGAGCAAGGCGACAGCGAGCTGTTCGCCGACAAACTTTTCGAGTTTGATCGCATGAGCAAGCTGGACAAGTGGAAGACGACCATCCTGCTGCGGGTCAAGAACGCCATTGAGGAGAAGGGTGACGACTTTTCATGATCGCTTTTCACCAGTCATCTTCTTCAGTCGGTGGAATAGGGGACTTGCAGGGAATTGGTTTCAGTTTTGCTGGTCTTCCTGATACGCACATCTTTATGCTACGAGGGCCCTTTTCATATCCCATCGCGGCTCAGAACAGTGACACCAAAGCTCGATTGCCCCCTGATGAAGGCTCGGTATTCCCTAAGCATCTCCTGTTGAGAATTGGCGTTCGCACCAAAGCAGTTGGCCCGACAAAGGTGTGATCCATCGATGCAGCCTGGCTGCAATCATCGTCAGCTGGCCTACCTCAAAGCCGTCGTCCTGATGTCTAACGTGATAGCATGGCCCGACGAAACTACTATCAGCAGCTATAAGGATATATAGATAGTTCCGCAAACACGTCTATCGATTCGAACTCTCAGCATTCCCAGAACCGAATCTCCAGTACAGTATCTCTTGGACGAGATGAATGCCCAGATGAGGCCAGATCATGCCAAACCCGGAACGGCTTACGTAACGACGAGTTCTGTCAAGAAGTGATGCCAGATGGGCGCTGGCTCTGGCTGTGGTCGTCGGTAATTGGCACTTTGGCTGGAGATTGCGGCTGCTCTTTCGACTGGTCTTGTCGATCCGAGGCTGTTGTACCAGAGTCGGTCTTGGTGCGTCTGGTGAACTCTGTGAATATACTATGTCTTACACGTCGCTGCTTCGAATCGAACATACTGCGCCTGAAGCAGCTCTTTTCGTCGGTATTGTAACGGTGCGCCAAACGCATACAAGCCTGATGCGAACAGTCAGGCTCAAGCTCCAAGGGAGTTACTTGTCGTACTTGTGTCGGAGAGACACACCGCCTATGATCCCTGCCGTCGTTGCCAACGCGACACTCATAAACCGACCCATCTCTCGATTTTGGCTGTTAGTCGTCCATTGCTGGACGTCTCCGAAGCATCGTACCTCGTACTCGTACGTAGTACTGAGAGCGGTGATGGTTACATAAGGTTACTTTAGTCAGCGCGAGTGACGATCACGTGCCATCGTAAACTTCACGCGATGCGGCTAACCGCGGCATTACGTGATGCAACGATCGTGACAGGCGCGTTCTCATGAGGAGCGCTAGCACTTTGATGTTGCAAGGCATGACACTGACCCTATCCAATGGTGGTTCCATACTGATCCGATGTCGCTGTCAGGCCCGTGCCACATGGCGCATTGGAGGACCAGAGGATTCGTGCAAGACTCGGAAGATAGTGAAGATGAAGACGAAGGCGACGATGACGACAACGGAGCACACAACAACCCCACCATCAAGGCCCGTGAAGATGTCCTTTGCCCTCCAGTCGAGCAGGAGCAGGAGCAGGAGCAAGAGCGGATGTTTTTTCGCATCGACGACTTTACAGATCGATCAAGCCCGGCTCGGATATCCCACAAGTGCACGGCGTTTCCGACGCCAGCCTCCAGACCGAGTGCCGAATTGGCGAAAGAGCCGGACGGCTCCATTGCCAACCCTATCGAGCGGAGCCTCGGACCGGATGTCCTGTCGCCAACTGAGAAGATCTGGTCAAGTCAGGGAGAAGAAAGCGAACTGCAACAGCAAGCGGCTCCAGACTGCTCCGCTGGACGTGGAAACCCAACAACGAACTTGTGCGCAAATGCAGGACTACTGTCCCTCCCAAGATCATCGCCTCCACCAAACGATGAGGATCACGCAGAGATCTCAGCACCTCTACCGCCGCCCTCGAGTCCCATCCTGGAAGTCGGTGAGCAGTACAACATGGCACCGAGCGTCGGAGAGCAGGCTGAGATGGCCTCGAGCATCGGTCCCATTACCAGGAGCCTGCGGAAGAGAAATCCTATCCAGCTCCATCCGTATCTATTAGAAGGAGAACGTTATCGTCAAAGCTTAAAGGCACGGGGTCTCAAGCCACTTAGAATCAACGGCGGCGTCCAACCGCTAGGGGACACCTCCCGGTCGCCTACAGCATACGAAAGCGACGTCGAGCCATGGCAAGACAAACAGCCGCAAACGCGAAATGATGGCTCCAGAACCCTCCCGTCGTCGCCACCAACACTTGCCGGCGGCGGCGAAAATGCTTTCGCCTCATCTCCCGCACTTCTCAGGAGCAGCCAAGAAGAGTTTCCGGATGTAGATGTTCTGCTGCACGCAGACGCCACGAAGTTTGTGAGGGAGGGCTTCAAACGGCGAAAGGTGCCGTCGAGACGCTTGCAATCCCCACAGGCAACGCCCACTGGCGCCTCTCAGCCTCTTCGCCCTCTTTCGGGACAAACAACAACGCTTCGACATGGGTCACCTGCAATTCAAAGCGAGCAAGCCACGGTTGAGTTACCGATATCGCCGCCTCCAACGTCCAGCAGAGAACTCAGCATGGGCGATTGCCCTGTGGACCCTTCACGTCGTTCGTCCCATGTCCGCAGTCCAGATACCCCGGACGGCGCTGCAGGCGGTCACGGTCGCCTGCCGCCACAGATCTTCGAGCTCTCTGACGACTCAGAGTCCGACACCGGACCGTTGTATTGGCAGTTACCATATTCCTCTACCAACCGCCGCAGACATACACGGCCATCTTCCAAGGGCGACCCCAGCCGGTGGTGGGACCACGCCGAAGAGGCTGATGACGTTGAGGAAGATAACTGCATAGACGCAATGCTCCCACCACGCGGTCAGAGAAGAACGATTCTTGGACATCATGAGGATCATCAACGTCAGCAGAAAGTCACCGACTTTATCGGAACTGGCATCGACTCACCTCATGAACGCGGGTCTATTATCATGACTCCACAAACAGGGCGGCCTACCCTCAAAAGATCTGCTATCCGATCGAGGCGAAAAGCAAATGCGGCGCTCAAACCGAAGTCGACCCCGAGAACCCAGCTGGGCGTCATCGACGTAGTGAAGAATAATCTTCCAGGTCAGCGGGCACCGAGCTTCATCAGGCTCGCGCACAGGCGAGCCCGTGCCCGAAGAGATCGTGGCAGACATAGCCCGACTAAGAAACAATTCCAGCTGGCGACTCGTGAGGAGACCGAGGAGGTGCAGACGATATTGGAAGATTGGGCGGGTGGTCGCCTCTCGCCAGCAACGGAAAGCAGCGGAACATCGTCCGGAGCGGTTACGGAGCGTCGGCCACTAGCTAACGTCTCCACCAACGTACAAAGCAGTCCAGAGACCGAAGGAGAGCCACGGCCAAACTCGACGCCGCCTCCGCCAGGTGACCCAACACCGCGGGGCTCTTCCAAAAAATCTGCCTCGGGCCGCATGATACCACGTGTTGGTATCTCAAAGATGGATGCGCCACAAAGAAACCCCCAATCGTCGACAAGGGCACTGAAGATACGTTCTCGGCCAGCCTCCTTCCTCTCTCCGTGGGAGACCATGGTATCTGCGGCACGTCCGGCTCAGCTAGAGTCAACCGTGACCAGATACCGTGACCGTACGCAGCAAATTCGGCCTGGCTTTCAGCTCAAACTTGCGGAGATTGACCGTCAGTACCAAATGCGCATCTTGGAGGATCCGAAGGCCGCAAAGGTGCAGCTCTCAAGATTTCTGTCCAGCGGACAGGCTCGGTCGCCCCTTAGAGCCCGGGATGGACGGCAAAGGGAACATCGTGCCGCGACGGAAGACGATCTTCCCAGACCGACGTCGCCTCCTCGACCAGCCCCGCGTCGGAAACCCCGCAAGCGTACGCCTCAACAGCTGGACATTCGGGCTAGGGAGTTCCGACAGCCTCCCATTGAAGCCTTGGCACCAGTGACGGACGCCACAATCGACTCACCGGACAGGGAGGAGCAGGCAGTGGTACTAAAAGGACTAAGTCCGTTCGGCACCAGTTATCCGATATCATTCGGAATGGTTCCCCTCCAGCTCGGCACGTACTTTCATGAAAGCACCTTCATCGGCAGTGGCGTCTTTGCAAAGGCTGCACGAGCAGACTACTCTCTGAAGCACGCGCGAGCAGAGGGCCAGACCAGTATCACCGTTGGATCGACGCACTACCGATGGGGTGCTTGGAACGAAACAGTCTCGACCGAGTTAGGACGGCTCGTCATTTGGGCAAGCGACGTCATCATTCAAGCCCGGGCTAACGATGAAGGAGCCCTTTCAGCGACGAAAATAGAAGAGCTTCCATCTACGCTGTGGAGTCTGTCTCGATATTTTGCTGATTCGCTGCTGTTCCTGGACGGTGTTGACCGAAAACCTTTCGTGCAACGATGCTGTCATCTTCTGCTCGAGTTGCTCGAGGCACTAGGTTCTATGCGCAGACCGAGCTCGGCCGAGATTCGACAGCCCTCAAAGCCTCGCGCCCAGATATCGACGGTTCTCCTGGTCCTGACTTATCAGGTATATCGTATCGCGCAGGCAGATGTCGAGCCGCTGAACATGACTGCCGTCGAGGGCCTCGTCAGATCAGCAGCCTTGCAATTGCTGTCTTGCATAGGACCTACCCAGCTGGAACGTGTCCGCTTCTTTCATCTCGGAAACCGCCAGCAAACGACGAGAGAGGCCGGCGTCAGAGACGAGTTTTTTCTCGTGGAGGCCATCGTGGTCGCTCGACACGTACTGGCTCGGCTCAACATCCCCCGCTCGTCGTTCTGGGATCTGGTGAACACCGAGTCGGGGTGGACCATAGTTGAGTCCGACACTGATGTGGCGGTTTTTGAGCGTCTATGGAGGGACCTCTTTACTCTGCTTCCTCTACACGAGTTCGACGAGGACGGCGTGCTAAGGGTAGGAAGACGCTTTCAGGTCGCTGAGGAGAACTGGTCGTTGGTTCGGAAGATGGTCAGTCGGGTTTTCAAGATCTATAGATCACATCCGGAGAGCCAGTCGCCAAGGTTCAACTCTTACTGCCGGGCCATCTTCGCCAGGTGCCATCATCTCCTTTTCGACTGGGGTTGGCACAAGTGTGAGAACATCATCGGCACGTTGTTCGACTTTCTCGCGCTCAACAACTTGGGTCATCTGAGGCACGAGGAGAGCCACGGATCGGCGCAATTTCTGGAGAGCCTTGACCGATCCCCAGATCTGCGCATCCACGCCCGGGACCGGTGCTTCCACACTTTCCTCAAGATTGCCGCCTCAGGCATAAAGAGGCTGTGTCAGGCGTATCCGGAGAGCAAGATTCGGAACATTGTTTTTCGCCTGATGCCAAACCATGGGCGTCAATACCCCAAGGGACAATTGGTGAGACCGGAAGAGCTTGATTCACTACGCAACCATCACGACCTCCTCTGCACTCTCTACTGGGCCTCGCCTCCCCCCTGTCGACCTTCGATCAGCATCATCCGTGATCTGGTGGATGCCGAGACGTCCCACGCGGATGCCTGTCGCGTCAACATCAGAGCTTGGCTCAATCTTGTTCGCTTCCAGCTGTCGACGGACGAGCCAGCCACAGCATTGACGGCGCTGAGCTCCTGGCACGGCACCCTCATATCGAAGCTGCTCACACAGCAGGGTGTTATCAGGACAGAAGCGGAAGCAAACCACGCCACTACACATACTGGCGTATCTGGGAGCTTGGCCTCAGAACTGTTCAAGCCCCGCGCGCGTGCCGATCAGCAAGCGCTCGAAGACGTCATCAGCTACGCGCTTTCGTCACTCACCAGCGCCATGGAGTGGTCTAGGTACGCTGAAACATCAATCACGTTGCTCGAGAAGCGTTCGACCGTGGCCATTTTCAGTCTCTTTGAACTCAGGAAGAGGGGCGCAGACAGGCTAGTGGTCCAGAGCCTCCAGGTGGTTAAGGAGTTTGCCCGAAAAAACATGGAGCTGTCAAAGGTTCAGGCGAGTCAGCGGAGCAGCGAAGAAAGCCAGGAGTACGGAGATTGGTCGGCGATCATGGAGGCCGCTGCGATGTCGCCCCTCAAGGACGCCGCCGAGCAGCTGGAGAAGGTCGTTAGCGAGGGTCTCGGCCGTCTGCTGTCAAACGCGTTTGGCGCAGACGAGCCGCCCGAGGACTCGGTGCTGCAGGAGACCGTCGACACATGGGCGCTAGGCTGCCAGCTGCTCGCCGATGCTTCGCTCAAGCAGTGGGACGACTTCATCGGGGAGTACAGTCGGCATTCTTGGACGACGCTCCGCAACACGGAGCAGACGCGGAAGTACACGGCCTACTTCATGGCGAAGGTGGTCGAGGCAGACGAGGCCAACTACCAGACACAGCGGCTTCTATTCCTGACGCACTGGGTGACTTCCCTCGTGGAGCGCGAGTCGATGCTCAAGTTCCAGCACACCTTCACGAACGCCGTGCTCAACGCGGATCCGTCCGAGCCGCTGCTCAAGAATCTGCCCTTCACATTCCAGGTGCGAGATGGTGCTTACTCGATCACCTTGCGAGAATTCTCTGAGCGACGACTGTCTCTCATCTCGAGTGAGTGGCTCGTCGATGAACACGTTCCGGTCTACTGTTTCTGACATGGGGCTACAGGCGTCCTGACCAACATGCGAGAGTCTGTGGAAGAGTTTTCTGGCTCGCCAGATAACGGGGGCGTCGCGCGCCGCGAGGAGTATGCTCGCCTCCTGAAGCGGCTGATGACGGCGATGAAGAGCAACTACCAGGAGCTCCAACAGGGCAACGCAGTCTCTGGAGCCTACGTCGAGTTTGTCCAGGCCGTGGTTGGGTTTCTGCAACAGTATACGGTCGACATATGCCCGGTGGACCGCTTCTTCACCGACTCGGCCGCCTTTCCGCTCCCGGCAAGAGACCCGAGCTACGCCGTTGGGCGGCTCAAGAACTACGGCCTCAAGCTGCCGGCGCTGCCGACGCACAAGCAGCTTGCCAGCTTCGTTCAGACCGTCTCGATGCGGGCCGCCGTGGACGGCCAGCAATCGCATCTCGTCGTCCAGCTCGGCGACGCGATGGTGTCCACGTTCGAGGACGGTAGCGAGGAGAGGCCGACGCTCCGCTCATTTCTGCTCCTCGCAGTCTTTCCCGCGTACATTGAGCAGGCCTTTACGACCGCCGCCGGCTGGCTCTTGGCGCGACCCGTCCTCGAGGCGAGCGCGCGGGTCTTTGACGAGCTTCTCCCGAGCTTGGACGCGACCAACGACGACAGCGTCGCGTCGGTGGTTCGCATCATGGACCACTTTCTGGATGTCTGCCGGCGGGCCGTGCAGCCGCTCTTCGAGGACCTTCGGCTCCTGCAGCAGGCGCACGTCCTGCACGTCCTGGGCCTCGTCGTACTCACCGTCACGGCGACGCTCGTACCACTGGACTACATCCACCGCAGCTCAGGCAAAGCCGTGCACGCCCGTCGCTGCGCCGCGCATCTCGACAGCCGTCTCGCCATCCTCGGGTACGTTGTCGGCGTCGGCGACAGCCTCGTGAGCATCGACGTGCCGACCGAGACGCTACCGGCAGGGCCTCGACTCGACGACGAGCAGCCGTTCGGCAAGCTCCGTCGATTCTGCGGCCAGGAGCTGCACGAGGCCCTGACCAAGAACTGGACCAGGCGCGACGGCACCTACTACTTTGTGCAGGGCAACACACGCAAGCAAGTTAGCGTCGGCGGCCCGGCCACGCTGGACCAAGAGCGCGCCGCCGTCTCGGTCGCGATCGAACGCTTCCACGCGCTGTTCCGCACCTTGCCAGGCCTGGCTTCTCTGCTCGACGAGCACGACGACGGCCACGATGCCGCCTACGCTGGTCGGCGCAGGAGAATGGCTTCGCGGGCGCGGGCGCGGCCGGGGCCGGCGAGAACGGTGGCGGAGTGGGGGGACTCTTTTCTGGCTCGCTGAGCTACGTACAGTATGTACCGGCGGAGGATCGTTCACTTTTCTACGGCAAGATGTGGACCTTGTGGCTCGTGGATCGTGGATCGTGGACGGCCGACTGGGCGCCTTGCAGTGGGTGTTGCTGTTGCTGTTGCTGTTGCTACTGCTGCCGCCATCGCTGTAGCCGTGATTGGCACTCTACACGCTTTCTACATGCATTCTACAAGCAGGCGGAAGAACTTACAACAACACGTGTGGTGGTGTCCTTGCATACCGATCGTGCCGTGATCCTGTCGTCCTCTCTTCGCCTTGTCGCCTCGTCGACTACGTTGACATTATCATCGTCACCGTCATCGGCGCCATCTCATTCGTCTCACTTGATTTCATCGTCGCCCTGCAGAACTCATCACCGCCATCATCATCATCATCATCATCATCATCATCATCATCATCATCACGCACAGGGCCTGTTGGCAACGCCATCCGCATCGTGCCCCCTTTCTTTGATGTACCGTATAGCTAGAGCTACGGTACATACGTGCAGTAGAACCAAGGCTAAAATCCAGCCAGAGTTAAACCTCAGCTAAGCGGGAGCCAGAACGGCTTGGTCGACAACCAAGCGCTGCTCCTCTACCGGTACCTCAAGCACCCACCCCACAACCACAGTCGACTCGTATGGTCATTAGCCACGACAGGTCGGAACGAACTATCCTCGGCACTGTATTGGTGATGACTGTCGTTGGTGGGGGGTGTCTTATACCTTTAAAGGTCGTATCATGTGCCAGTCGGTTTGTCTGTGCAACGGAGGAGAGGTGCAGTCTGGTGTCTGTGGTCTGTTGACTGGGTGGTGTGTATGGTCTATTTTCCGTGCGGTGAGTGGTCTGTTGCTTGATCTGTGGCCCTAGCAGAACATACACAGCTACGGTACCGGTATATCACAGTGTCGATCACAGGTATCCCACAACACGTACTTCCTATACACTCTGTACCCCTTCTCGGTACCTCTTCCCGTACTTCCGTACGGAAGTACTTCTCGACGACATGGCCTCAGCAATGTTGGTGAACAGCATCTCTTGTGCTGTACGGTACCGGCACTGCTCAGTACATACGTACATATACCAGTACTCCCGTCTCACGTACGGTATGGTAATGCACCGTCCGATCACTATGCAGTAATGTACTTACTCGTACGTTCGGCATGGTACCCACAGCAATCAAGCCCTATAGTGATATATATTCACTCCCCTCGCTCTTCTACCACATGCGACCACACCTTGTAGAGAACTGGGCATCCCGTCCGATCTGCCATACATAAGCTACAATGGGGCGGATCAGTAGTTGGGTCGGTGACGACCAGCGAATACCTGCTGTTGCATGTATTCTTCTGTTTCTTTTGGAATCTTTTTGGGTGGTCCGTGATTGTACGATAGTTTTCTCCTTCTTCTTCTTCTCCTTCTTCTCCTTGCTCTTCCTCTCCCTCACCACCGTATCATCAATCGCCAACCGACACGCCCCACGGTGCCGTACCTACCTGCTCACCCTACTCTAGCTCATACACACACAAACATATACCGTGATTGGTACCCCTCCCTCAGTGTCCCATCTCGATTCCCTTGGCTCTACTGTACTCTTCTCTTTTCCGTCGGAGCTACCCTCTCGCACCTCTGTCTCAGGGAGAGGACGACCCGGGCCGAGGTGTACGTAAATCACGTACAGTACAGTACGACTTGACCGGAGGACCACTCTACGTATCGAAGGGGACGACTGGGGCCGAAGAACACGCCTTCACCGAGCAGACTTCGACTCGACCGAGTAGGATCGACTCGACCGAAGGACGATACCTCGACCGAAAGACAGTGAATGGAAGTAGTGTGCTGTACCGTACTGTACGACTCCGCCGAGAAGTCCCACTCGACCGAAGAGTCCCACTCAAGCAAGGAGCCACAATGCTCTTGATCTAGCCATCTACATAATCCCATCGTCGGTACATATCATCGTTCGATCGATCGATCAGTCGATGCTCAGATACTATCCACCACTAAACTTACGTACACTCTCAGACTTCCCAGCTAGTACGGAAGTACGGAGTACTCTACGAGTACGTGAACAAGGTCTCGAGCTCAGCTCGACCGTCTGTGGCCAGCCGCGACTGATTGTTCAGCGACTCTGTTGATGTTTCCGTCGAGACTACTCCGTGTGATACGTATGAAAAGAGGCTGTCGACGCTGGACATACCAGCGCTGTCAATGAATTGCATACGATGCTGTCAATGACACGCATACTTCCGTACAACGCTATCAATGACATGCTATCAATGCTATCAACGCTAGACACGTCTCGTCGTTCATCACGTCGTGGCCCATCATGTCATGGCTCGGGGGGGGAAAGAAAGACCGACAGGAAAACACTTGATACGAATCAGACACAAGAATGAGAGACGAGAATTGAGCGGAGAGAAGAGTTGGGGAAAAGAGTCTAGGGAAAGAAACAGAGACAAGAACCAGAACGACAGCGAGGAGCGGTGAACGGCGATGAAGCAGTAGGCGGAGTGGTAAAAACAAGCGTGGGAGCAAACACCCTCCTTCGGTTGGCGCCGCTGTCGACATCGTCCCTCGTTTAGCATGTCGATGACATCAACGACACCCTTCTGGCTGGTGTGACCGACTCTGTATGCTCGTAGTCGTCGTGGTCGTGGTCGTGGTCGTGGTCGTCATCGTCGTCATCGTCGTCGTCGTCACCGTTCAAGTCTCGAAATTTACCTTCAGGCTTCTACTCGAGCTCACGCTCATCCTCTTCTTCCACCTCATCCACCTCGCCCTGTTCGTCCTCGACCCCGCTATCGCTAGAGACGTCCTTGCTCGTGATACCGTTCTGCGCCGCCTTTGCGTCTCGCACGGCGTCGTAGCCGCCACGTCGGCCCTTCATGCAGAAGGCCTTGCGCACGGCGACGACGCTCCGCTCCAGCACTGGCTTCTTGCGGATGGCGAGCGTAATTATGGGTTGCGAGGAGTCGACGGCTGGGACTTGGGCCTGGGCTTGAGGTCGAGCTTCGCCCTGTCCTTGTCCTTGTCCTTGTCCCCTGTCGGTGCGGTGCGTCGGAACAGCTTTGATGGACGGAGAGGCATCCGAGGGCTGGTTGTGATCGGCCCTGGCGGTGCCTGCAGCGGAGACGCTTCTGGTGTTCTTCTGGGAAGCCCCGGAGAGACGCCAACGACACTTTATCGAGCCGAGAGGGCCTTGGGCCGGGGCGGCCGATGCCGCGGCCGGCTCGCGACGGAGGCCGGCGGCCCTCCCGCCTTGATCCTGCTGCGACGGGTGCCCCGGTCGCTGCTTGTCCGGCGGAGGAAACCCGTTCGGATCGCTGGTCGCCTCACCGACCGCCAGCGACACGTCGCCGACGTGCGCCGTGGACGCGGGCGGATCGCTCGCCGCTCGAGCGGGCCACTGCCCGTCCGCCTTCCAGCCGACGACGATCGCCCTCGTCATGTCCAAGAGATTGATCGGGACGGACGGGGTCATCCCGTTGGCCACGCACTTCGAGTAGATGGCCGGGTAGTGCTTCTCGACGATCTGCGCGCGAAGCGGGTTCGAGTCGGGAAAGATGCACAGTCCAGAGGGGACTTCTTCGCGGACGTCGACCTTCTCGAGCGACGTCGCCCCCGTCTCCGCCGCCGCCACGGCTGAGGCTTGCGTCCCGTTGCCGCCGTGGACGGCAATCGCTTGCAGGGCCGGTCTCGGAGGATCTCGTCCTTGGCATCGTCGTCGGACGTACCGCACACGCCCTCCCGACCACGCGTCCCGCTGGGCCATCCAGTAGCGGAGTCCCGGATTCCACTTCATCTCGGCCTCGATCATCTCTCGCCGCTGGAGACGCGTCTGTTGCGCCCAACGCTCCCGACTTGGCTCCCGTGCGTCCGGCGCGTTGCTCCCCCCGCCATCCGTCGACGCGGACACATCCCGCGAGGGCCACGACGAAGCAACGCACGACGGCGAGAGCTCCCGGTCGCGCCATTTCGTATCGTCGTCGGCCTTGCTTCTCTTGCGCCCCCTCGGCGATCCTTCGCGGGCATCGTCCTCGCCAGCGCCGCCGCCGCTGCTGCTGCTGCTGCTGCTGCTGCTGTCGTCGCCGTCGTCGTCCACGACGACGAGCTCCTTGCTCGGGTCCCAGGCCATGTCCCAGTCGTCTCGCAGTTTCTGGTGCATCTCGCGGTTGACCTGGCGCGCTGCTTCTTTTCGATCGGCCGCCGACAGACGGCTCTCGGCGCCGGTCATATCGTTCGATCTCGCGCTTTGGCGGAAGCGCTGAGCTACCTTTCGAGCTCCGACCGCCATGGTCAGCATCGGGCCCGGCCGGCAAGGCTGAGGTGGATGTTTGACCGATGCAGAGGCGGAAGGCAGCTTTAGCAAGGGCAACGTAATTAGCCGGTGTCGGCTCTCTCTCTCTCTCTCTCTCGATCTCCCTCTCGGGCCGATGTCTAGGTTCAAGCTACGCAACCGTTAGTGCTAGCCCGACCAATCCGGCCCTGGGAGCTTTAGGAGAGCAGTCGTACCGAACGGTAACGCAATGCACGAGCCTACCGATCCACCGCAGCGTCCCGTCGTAAGCTGATGTGATCAGAGCTCGTCCCCGCCTGTTTGCCACCGACCGTGCGGGATCAAGCTACAGGTAAGTTTACAAGTAGCGCAGGTGTCATCGCGGTGGCAGCCTTTGGTGCTACGGCACAGCATGCAGGAGGGTAACGGCGCAGTGGATATCGTAACGTAGATGTGGAAGTGTGGTAGAATCGTGGAACACGCCGAGACGCAAACGAAGCTGAAGACCGATTGATATGATGACGATCATATGATGACGATCATGAGAGAAGCTGCGCGTGACCGTGCAGGGCTTGCCACAGGAGGAAGTCATCCCTTCTGTCTTCCATGTGCCCTTTTTGGTGTGTGTGTATGTGCGTGTCCGACTGTCGGTGTGGTCACCGCCTTCCCGACGTGAAAAAGGTTCCTGTCGAACCGACTCAAGAACTCCCTTCTCCCTAGGCATTGGTTGGGTTGGCGTGTTTGCCTGTATTGATCAGCTGGACGCCAACCCGGCGATGCGTGCCATACTTCTCCCAACGCCGCTGCTTGTGATTGTCGTCGTGGTGGTCGTGGTGGTGTTCCTGGGACGACAGGCTGGAGTTTGGCAAGGTCCGGGCGGACTCGATGGAGCATAACTTACGTACGGAGTAGGAGGGACCACGACTTATCTATCCTCAGTTCATATGAGAATATCCACTTGATACCGCGGCAGTAGCAAAAGTCCTCTACCGATGTATGTAATCACCGCCTTCTCGACAAGTGTCTTGCCCTTCGAGTGTTTTCAGCTCCGACCTTGTACGATACGTACTACTTCCGTACGAGGTCGGGCCACCAATTACTTTATAGACTCTTGTTTTTTGTACCTACCGACTCTGACTCGCTGAAGTCAACAAAAGTCCTCGCCGTCTCTACGTACTCTCCCCGTTCAGCGCTCTGCCTGTGGCAAGTTCACCACTTATGCCATGGTCAGATAGGACCAGCGAAAGTCCCGAGACTATATCACATACAGTGGCACGACAAAAGTCTGCGTACGCCTTCATACAAAATCTACCTCGGGTATCTCCGGAGAATCAATACGTAGCCTCTTGTTGTTTCTGATGTAACCCCTGAATCTAGTCGTATTACTTATAAAAGTAGCAGCCGACAGCTCGTACTGGCGTACGCAGACTTGTGTCCCGACACCGTACCTACAGTACAGCATGTAGGAGTGGGCTGTCTACGGGATACAGTACCGGTACAGTCTAATTCCTCGAGGGATCTTGACGCTCACGTACGTACTGTATCTAGATCTCAGCATGAACAGCACGGAGTGCCTTTACGAGCCATTCAACAGCATTCTGAGCACTGACGATTCCACTGTATCAAGGGACTCCGTACTGTGCGGTACGGTCGTTCCATGCCTCTGTCAAGAGGGGCGTACTCAGAGTTCTTAGCTAGCGATCTATCGAAAACAGGCATACTCTCGATTCACACAATAGCTACGTGGCTAGCAATTGTGGCCGTAAAGAAACCCAATCCCATTCTTAGTAAGGGAGATATCGAACGCTGTGAAGTTTTGTGTGGGCGAAGCAGGAGCCGAGGGACGTGGGACGTGGGTCTTCATCCTGTAGAAGACAGCTCAGGCTCTTCTGCGTAACTGGGCGGACAGTTCACGGTCTTGGTCTCGGAGATCTGCAAAAAGCTGAAGGCAGAGATTTGGTCAAGACTCGAAGCCAGAGCCGAGGCCAGAGCTGGAGTCAGAGTCCAAGCCGGAGCCATGCCCCAGAGCCGACTTCGGGCCCAAGCCAGTCAAGGCGACCGGAAAGGCAGCGCTGAAGACCTCCCGTCGACGAAAGCAAGGCGGCCGTTGCGGCAGCCACAGATGATTGCGGCCATGATGGTTGCGGTGATGAATGGTTGTAGCTGGCTCCGGCCACGACAGGCCATGACGGCAGCCCAGATAGGCTGTCGCCTGTTGGCGAGAGCTTCTTCCTCACTCGTCCAGCGCCCTGCCAAAGTCGATCAAGCGCAGTCTTCGGGCATCCCGCGGCGAGAACTGTGCGATCTTGGCTCGGACCAAGAAGCGAACGGCGGCGGAATCGCGCTGCAAGGTGACGTAGCCGTCGCCGTCGTCCGAGACGGATGCGTTGAGCAGCTGCTCCGTGAGCGTTCGCATCTCCGTCTCGACAGAGTCCAGCAGCTCCGTGGCGCCTTCGCTCTCATCCTGGTCGCCGTCGAAGGCGCCGTTGGAGGCCTTGTCCTGGCCTTCTTGGTTGACACCGCCGGCGGCGTCTCCGACCACCGGCCCTCCCCGTCCCTCCGTGGCCAGCATCGCAGCCAGGTGCGCCTCGATGAACCAGTTGAAGGCTTGAACGAGATTCCTGACCTCTCGGTTGCTCGCTTTCCGGCGCGAGCGCAGCGTCTTGACAGCCTCTGCTGCCGCCTGTTCCTCCGTCATGCGCGACCGCTCGAGCTCCTCCTTCCGAAGGGTGTGTAGCCGGCCTTCCAGACCGACCGTGATACGGCGAGCATCACGCAAGCTTGCCTGCTCGTCTCCAAGCCGGCGTTGGACGTCGCGGAGCTCTTCCTGAGCGACGACGATCGAGTGCCGGGTCTCGTCCGCAACGCGCTGGGTCGTGCGTAGCGCTAGCAGCTCGGGGACGTGTGTTTCTGGCGATGCGAGATGAGGCTCGGAGGCGCCGATAGCCTCGTACGCGGCTTTGATGACATTCAGCTGACGCAGGCGCGCGGCTGGTTCCACGGCAGGCTCTGCCAGCGGCGTCTTCCCGACTTGTTCCCGCAGCTATTCTTCCTCGCGGACACGTGAGCGATGATGACGGTAACGGCAACGGGAGCGGTAACGCAAGAACCAGACGGTCTGGATCGAGAAGTCGTACTTGCTTCAATAGTGCGCGCTGTTGAACCAAGAGCTTATTCCAAGCCACGAGTGTCCGGCTGATGCTCTCGTCATACCTCTGCTTGCTGCTCTCGTCATATGTCTGCTCGACACTCTCGTCATACGTCGGTTCGATTGCACGGTCGCTGCCAAGGTCGGCATTCCGATCGAGCTCCATCAGCATACAGTAAGTCTGATTGGAGTCGTGACATCCGAGGGTGCACCAGTGGAACAGCCCATCCGGTCCGTCATCGGAGTGCCGTAGGGCTGTAACTACGTAACAGGGCGTTCATCCGAAAGGCTGAGGTACTGCTGACTCATCATGACTAAGCTGTACCTAGTAATCTGGCTGTGTGGTCAACAGCAAGGCTCTGACATTGCTGACTCATCGTTCCATACCGTCCGTCCAGTAATTTTAGTACCTGCGCCAAGGGGGGGCACTCCGTACCCCCCTCCTCCTGCACCTTCGGTACGGTCGGAACACCCCTCCTCCCGGAGGGGGTGTCGATCACTTGTCCGATACATTTTCATGATAGATTCAACTGCAATACAGATAAATCCACAACAGAGCGACTAAACAGAAAAGTAAGCGGCTCATTTGATTCGCCTGCTTCAGGACTATAATCTCTGAAGTTTTAGGCCTCTGCTTGAGCCATGATAGTTTGATTGATTGATTGTATTCCTACAGTGTCACGACACAAGTCTGCGGACACCGGTACAAGGTGTGAGCTGCTACTTTCATAAGTAGTATGACTAGATTGAGAGCTTACACCACTAACAACGTACAGCTATGTATTGATTCTCCAGAGTAACCTGAGGTAGATTTTGTATGGAGGAGTACGCAGACTTTTGTCGTGCCACTGTACACCATTCTAGCACTAGTGTATCTAGGCCATGCTGGGTCCACTATGAAAACAGGCTAGGAAAACCCCTAGGGGTGAAAAACCTCTCCCTGCAGCGCCTTGCTAGCGCTATCCTATCGAGTCACTATGGAACTTGGGGGGTGGCTGACTAGTAGCCAGCTGCCAGCTGCTCCTGAGCCCAGGAGAACTGGGGAAGAACACCGTGGCGTAGGAGCCACGCTGTAAGGGCGGCGGCGGGCCGCGGGCACGAGACCATCACCTGGTAGTCAGTAGTGGAGGCTGCAGCAAAGAGGCTGCAGCGTGCACGTTGCAGCCGTGGGCAGTCCATCACAACATGCCTGGCAGTCTCCCACTGCGCCCCGCAGCTGCAGGCCGATGTCGGGAAGTCGGGGACCCGCCGCTTGCAGAGAAGGCTGCCAGCCCAATCTTACCTGTCCGGACTTGTGTCAGGATGCTGCTCTGGGCCTCCGACAAGCCGGCGCGGAGCCGGAGAGCCGACCGGTACGGCATCTTGTCGGGCTTCCAGTTGTCACCCCCTCCGGGATCTGGGTCTAGCAGCTGGGTTTGCGTTCCCAGCACCACTGTTCTGCCAGCAGGCGGGCGTGCCAGACAGTCCTTTGGGGGGGGGGGTGGTGCCCGGCGGGGGAGTGGTGGTGGGGTGCGGTCCGCCCACAACGGCAGGCCAAGGCATCTCTTGGTCCATGATAGTAAAAGAAGTAGAAAACAAGAAAGAGCGATGAAAATCACACACATCTGAGAGAAGTGAAGTGAGCGACTCAAGCTTCTATGGTAGCTAACATGGTTTTAGTTGCTAGAGCAGCTACTCAACAACGCCAGCAAAATCAGGACAGACTTGCAACCTTAGGGATGATGGAAAGAAAGTAGGGGAATCAGATAAGCACATAAAAAAAATCGCTGCTTGCCTATCTGATTGTGAAGTTATACAGTAGACATTATAAGATTGATGTTGTCGAGAGCCTGGTTTTGAACAACAAGTACTGTAACATCTCACTAACACCACAAAAATCTAGAGAAGTCTACAATTTCAGGGACTGTAGTAGAGATGTAGAGGAGTCCAATAAGCCACTTACTTTTCTGTTTAGTCGCTCTGTTGTGGATTTGTCTGTATTGCAGTTGAATCTATCGTGAAAATGTATCGGACAAGTGATCGACACCCATCCGGGAGGAGGGGTCGTACCGAAGGTGCAGGAGGAGGGGGTATGGAGTGCACCCCCCTTGGCGCGGGTACTACATACGAGTACTACGTATTACAGTACGTACGGTAGCTGAACTGCCCCCCATCACGCTTACTACATTACACTTGATGCATGTGCGACCTGTGCTGTACGTAGTACACCAAAGGGTATGACCACCTTCTAATCTCTCGTATCGTAAATACCTTTGCTGTGCCCGTTGCTGTGCCCGTCGCTGTGCCCGTCGCTGTGCCCGTCGCCTGGGCTAAATCACCAAAGCAAAGTAAAACAAGAGGGGACCAAAGTGCCCTTACATGGGATTCTATAGATTTGAGGTGACCCCATATCTTCCCGCGAAGGAGAGAACGCGACGGGGGGGGGGGGAGAGGGCGATGAAGGAGAGAGGGCGACGAAGGGATGAGAGAGAGCGACAAGTCTTTTGGGATACTGGTAGCGGAAAAGCTACCGTACTTGTATCCATTATAGTGTAGTAGTGGAGGCCTTGGGACTCGAACGATGCAGTAAATTTGTAAAAGTCGATGATGATGATGATGACGGTGATGATGATGCTCTCCTCAAGTCGTACTGCACCAGCTTGGCGACAGCATCTTGACCACAGCGCCTTGGCAACAGTGATGATGATGAAGAAGAAGAGAAAGAAGAAGGCCACTGTAAAAGGAAGAGAGGAGAAAAGAGGAGGAGGACGAGGAGGACGAAGAAGAAGGGGAGACTCTCCAGCGAAAGAACGTGGGACAAGAGTTGGGGGAGACAGAGACATGAAATGTCCACGAACCAGGACACGACGGGTCGACATCGCCCCCTCCTTAGTTCCGAACTCGACCCGTCTCCAGGAGCTGCCGCTCAGCGTCGGTCGCGTTGCCGAACCCCCACCCCGGTCTCTTCTTCCGCCGACCCTTGCGATCGCCGTACTTCTCGTCAAACTTCCGGATCGCGGCGAGCGAGCTCATGTCCTCGCTGATGCTGGCCGAGATCTCCTCCATGGCCCGGTCAAAGTGGCGCTCCGCGAGCACGCGTCGCTCGGGAGGCGTGGCGGCGGCGACGGCGGCGATGGTGCTGGTGCTGGTGCTGGTGCTGGTGCTGGTGCTGGTGCTGGTGCTGGTGCTGGTGCTGGGCGTGGCTGGGACGGTGCTGTCGCCGACGGCGTCGGCGAGCTGCGTCATCTTGGTGGTCTCCTCGCGGACGCATGCCAGCGCCGCGGCCACGGACAGGTTCTTGAGGTCCGAGCCCGAGTAGAACGGCGTTCGTTGGGCGAGTCCCGACACCGACACGGACGCGTCGAGCCGTTCGCCCTCGAGGTG
Organism: Lichina pygmaea; assembly: GCA_963422465.1. NCBI lineage: Eukaryota > Fungi > Ascomycota > Lichinomycetes > Lichinales > Lichinaceae > Lichina > Lichina pygmaea. Next base: position 4,121,953 of record OY730170.1, read on the forward strand.
GATCCGCAGGATCGCCTCCCGGTCCTTCTCGACCGGAAGGTCGACGAGCAGGCGTCGCGGCAGTCGCCGCAGGACGGCGTCGTCGAGGTCGAACGGCCGGTTCGTGGCGACCATGATGAAGGCCGACAGGTCGTTCATGCCGTCCCACTCGCGCAGGAACTGGTTGATCAGCTCGCGGTGGCTGGTGCGGTTCGCCTGACCGCCGCGAGAGGCGAAGATGGCGTCCGCCTCGTCGATGAAGACCACGCACGGGCTCAGTTTCCGCGCTAGCGTGAAGATGGCCTTGACGTTCTTCTCGCCTTCACCGACGAACATGTTGTAGACGTCGGCTCCGCTGACCTCGAGCACCGTGGCCCCGCTCTCCTTGGCCACCGCCTTTGCCAGCAGAGTCTTACCGGTCCCCGGCGGGCCGTACAGCAGCAGCCCGGGTATGCGGCCGGTGGCCAGTACTCCGTACGTGAACGCGTCGGGCCGGATCAAGGACAGCGTCGTCAGCGTCTTGAGCGCCGTCACCGTCTCCGGCGGCACGTGGACGTGCGCAAATGTCGTCCGGATGCTCTCTACGGGAGAGATCGACGATCTGTAAGCCTCTTGGCGTCGTCGGAAATTCTCCCTAGAAACGCTGAAGCGGGCGGGAGTACGTACCACGGTCGATGACCCCGCCGAGCAGCTTCTTCTCGTGAGGGTTACACTCCTTCCGGATCCGCTTCATTCTCCCTTCCGGACCGGTGGCGGTGGCGGCGGAGGAGACGATGGAAGGGCCAGATCGGACGTGGGCGACGCCCTTCTGCGTCTGCTCCTCGTCGAGCGCCCATTGGAACTTGGTCTCGTCGCTGCTGTCGAGCACTTGCAGGGCCGTGCTGATGCTGACCGCCGTCAGCTCTTCGCCGGGGCCAACCAAGCCAAGGGCCGTCGCGGCGACGCGGTGCACGTGATCAAACGACCACACCGACTCCTCCAGCCCGGAGCCGTACTCGACCGACGAGTCCAGCCGGAGATCGGTCTGAGATAGAACCGGGGGGGAGCCCATCGACGGAGGGATCCGCTGCCGGAGCATGTCCTGAAGATGCCGCAGGTTGATCTGGCGGGTCCGACGCCGCGCATCCTTGCCGAGGGCGTCGTCCTGGGCGGCCGAGCGCGCCGGAGTCACGATGATGGTCCTCCCGGGCCCAGCTTCGAACTCGGATTGTAGACTCCGGAAGCCGGGTTGAGAGAGGTCAGGGACGAGCTCGCCCGAGGACACGGTCCCGATGATCATGGCAGCCTGCCCGTGCTTCCGCCGCCGTCTGACGTGAAGCATGAGAGCGCGTATGAGGGCCTGTCCGTTTCTCGTCGACCGTATCTCTTTGTAGTCTCTGATCTGCACGATCAACGGCCGCTCGGCTTCGACGCCTTGGGACGAGGTGGCCTGGTCGGGAGATACATCGACTTGCGGGCCTTGCTCCTGACCGACGGCGCGTGCGAAGTCGGCCCTTGACCGGCGCACCTTCGCATCCACCACTTCGAGCATAGCGCCGGTCAATCCGGACATCTTCATGTCTTCCCATTGATCGGTCAGCGTGCGTGAATTGCGGGATGGCTGCGTGGGAGATCCGTTGGCCTGCGGCGAAGGCGACGCCAGGTTGTTCATCGGTCCCTTGGCAGATCGGAACAGATCCTCGAGCGTTCCGACAAAGTTCCCGACGGGGACGACGTTGATCTTCGAGAAGACGGGTAACCCGAACGCGCCGCTGAAGCCTCGCCCCGGCGGATGATTGTCCTCGTCCTCCATCTCGCCATCCTCTTCCTGTTCGGCCGCCTCCTCCGCTCCTGCTGGGTCCTGTCTGGCCACGAGCCGCTGTGCTTCGTACGCAAGCGATCGGATCGAGTACGGCGACGGCTCGCCCCCCTCCCCAAGGTAGTTCCCTCCAATTTCGGCCATGTCCTGTGCGTCCAGCCGCAGCAGGTCCGCGCCGGCCGCCAGGGCAGCCTTCTCGACGACCGAGTCCAAGAGATAGATTCCTCCGCCCCTGGGACATTGTAGCAAGACATGAACCTTCTGGGCCACAAAACCGTCCGAGAAGACGGACGTCGGCAGCGACAGACCGGATCGGATGTTCGCTAGAATCTCGTTCCAGATGTTCTGATGCAGCTGGTACCGCTGACTAGAAGCCTGCGACTCCGTGTGGGGTGGGCCTTCTGGCGCGTCCGCTGGCGTTACCGTTTCCTGCGCGCTTGGGTCGTCCATGACCGGGTTGGACGCGGTAGCTGCGCCATCGTGGATTATTTCGAGGGTCTGGGCCCTTGCCCCGAGTTCGTCGTGCAAGAGCACGTTGTTCTGCTCGAACCAGCCTGGAATCTCGACCGGGGGGATCTCTTTCAGTCTTCGATTCCGCCCTGCTCTTCTGGCGGCTGAGCCGTAGGAGCTGGACACCTCTCTCGCGCGCGATGCTCGATCCGCAGCCAAGTCTTCGCCGTTGGTCACCGCAGGAGCTGCTGCTCCGTTCCCGGGCGTCTCCTCTTCCACGCCGGCGCCGGGATCGACTTTTGGCGACGAGTCGGTCGTTGCGGGATCATCTTGGCTTCGACAAAGTGCGGCGGAGCTATGAAATGGTGCTGGCCGGAGTCGATAACGACGACCTGCAACAAAGCGACAGGTCCTGCTCAATGAGAGGGACGATCTGGGACCAGAAGCCCTACGTATGAGAGTGTGCATCTGTATCGTCGGCTCCGCCGAGCTATGTCAAGACCGTTGCGGCTTGGCCTTTGGTGAGCCACGACGTTTACCGTCCTGCTGTTGCTTACATAATGAATCTACAATCTCGTACATAGTTGTACGTACTCCGTACTTCCGTACCGGTACCGTCGTACCCGTATGTACTGTACCTCGCACGAGGTACCGATGGGAAGAGGGAAGCCAACAATAACCCTAGATGCTCAACATAATAGGATGAAGCGCTAGACTATCAAATCCAGCCTCTTGTATATATCCATACGTGTTTGGAATCACTCGTAGATGATTCTTTTCAATGCAAGCTGAAGTTGAGTTTCTCACGTGAATGATGACTGCTGGTAAAGAGATAGAGCTCACGTGACCACATAGCCTCTCGAATTGAATGATAGAGCCGCCCACATCTACGGAAGTAATTCCAGCTATGATAGATTCCCCGCATAATCAACTGCAGTTCCAGTCGCGATGATGTTGGATTGGCGAGCAGCACTAAACATCGAAGATTTTGATCTGACAATCTCCAACACTTGTGCTTCCTGCTCGAAATACCCAGCCACAACATAGGTGAAAAGCTGCCACTTGAATCTGGCCCATTTGTTCGAGTCTGCGGTAGGTGTGAAGTTGTGCATGGCTGCATACTCAAAGGACTTTGGGTACGTTACGTACCAGCTTGTATATTCCCAATCCAACAATCGCAGGTGGCCCGAGTGATCAAGCATCAGATTCCGAGGTGCAAGATCATGATGTGTGAGCACAAACTTGCGCACAATCCAAGGTTTGCAATGCTGGTAAGGATCTGCATGTTGAGAGGCAGTCTTCTTGGTCTCGTTCTGTATAGAGACAAAATCAGACCAGGACTGAATGAAGCCGGCAACATCTTCTGGGCGTGATTGAGGTGGTAGGCCAAAGAGATCTTCCAGCCAGAATGACCTGCATGTCCCTGCTGCAAGAGATCCTGCTGTCGAGGACTTTATCAAGCGAAGTCGGCGAATTGACTGATGAAGCTATACGGTACGGCTAAGCATGCCATCATAAGCCAGTTGAGTTTGGGCCACACCTCTTCTAATGTGGCACCCTTGATCCGTTCCATGATGTAGTACATGTGGTTATCAACTTCGATGACACGCTTGACGCTGGGAGCACGAATGCCTAGCTGGCGAGCGACACGCACAGCTTGCATGGTGTCTTCGATTCGATAGGTGTGGCAGAACTTCACGAGGTGGTTGTCTGAGAGAAGGCAGATGCTGCCACTACCGGGAAGGCGTGGGGCTTTGAGAATAAGCTCTGTAAGATCTGCATCGGAGTACGATGGTAGTAACGCATCCTGAAAGTGAGGCATCTTGAGGGCACCTGTGTGTTCTCGCTGGAGTGTGAGGATGGTAGGTAGTCCGTACGGCAGAAGAGTGGAAATCTTCATCTACTGTACTTATTCACTCCAGTACTCCGGTGCCACCTGTTGTGCAGCTTTCTTACAGCTGACAGTTACGTACTGCTGTACCCCCGCCCCCTCTCTTACTCCCTCGACGTTCGACAGAAGCGTCGGAGAACAAGGTGGATAGACCGACGCTTAGACAAGCCTTAGAAGCAGATCTTTGCGAAACAACGAGGGTAGGGTCACGACCCATGCTCTTCATTCGTACACTACCCACCCATGGAAGCAGCAGCTCACAGACGAGATCATTATTCGTATGCTGCTGCTCGGGAGTAAGGTAAAATTAGAGTATCCGCATCTCGAGATGAAGCCAGTCGAAGCCGTCCCAAGCCTTCCGGCTGAGTGTCGATGTCTGGTTTCAAACGACGCAAGGCAGCGTCAGGATCGAAAGCTGGCCTTGTAGACGCCCTGCGTCCCTAGCTCTTGATCAAGACAGTCTTTAGCATTGGCCTTCGCTCCTTCTTCGCGGTATGCTCGTCGCCGCGGTCCGGCTCGAAGACGTTGCCTACCGGCGTGCCGATCCATTCCTCGGGCACGCCGACGACGTTGCCGCGGCTGCTCGATACCCATCGGACGAAAATGTCCTTTGGTCTTTCGAACTCGGCCTCTTGGTTGCTCGGGCTCGCGTCCCCTCCCGTTTCCGGGTTGCGAGCCGTCCGACGCTGTTTGGGAGCTTGCTTCTTGAGCAACTTGTTGATCGTGTCGATCTGCGACGTGGTTTAGCCAAATTCAAACGGATCGCAAAGAAGATGCCACGGTCCGCTCTTGAGACGTCAGGTGTGGATAGGCTCGGGTCACCGACCTTCTCTTCCTCCTTGCGCTTCTCGCTGAGATTCTTCCTCCGTCTCGCCATCTCTGCGCGGCGCATGGCATGCTCCTCGGCCGTCAGCACCTTCTTCACTTTGGTCTCTGCTGGGTGTCAGCAAATTCGCTTCGTGCCCGGCACCAAGCCCCCGCGATGGCCTTGCTCACCCGATGGCAACTGAAGCAACTCTCCACCCAACTCTACCAGCCGGCTCCTCTGCCGCTTGGTCATCTTGCTAAGATCCGGAGTCGACGCCCGGCTGCCCGTAGCCGGTGTGGCGTCCTCTTCGTCGTCGTCGTCGTCGTCGCCGTCGTCATCGTCCTCGTCCTCGTCTTCTTCCCCCTCGTCTTCTTCCTCTTCCCCACCATCCTCCTCGGCGTCGTCGTCCGCCTGTTCTTCGACGTTATCCTCGGCGTCGGCTTCGCCTTCGGCACCATCACCATCCTCGCTGACGCGGTCCCCGTCCGAGTCGACGGCCGACGCCTCACGGTCGTCGTCGTCGTCTGTCGGCCTGTCCTTCACATCCTCCACGCGGCCAGACTTTGAATCCGAAGGGGGGCGGGTGACGGCCGGCCGAGCTCGAGACTTTCCAGCACGCCCTTTCGGCAGTGACGTGCCCGAGGCGGCCTTGCGATTCGCCTGTGTGGGCCTGACGTCCTCGTCGCTTTCGCCCTCTGCATCGGCGTCCTCGTTGTCCTCGTCGCTGCCTTCCTGATCTTCCCCCTCGTCGTCTTCGTCCAGCTCTACTTCTCCTTCCTGCTCATCCTCGTCGTCCTCGTCTTCCTCGTCTCCGTCGTCTTCTTGTTCGCCATCCTCGGCCTCTTCTTCGTCCTCCTCGGCCTCGTCACCGCTTCTGTCCTCTTCTTCGCTCTCGCTTTCCTCGTCGACGATTGGCCGTTTCGCTCGCGTACCCCGCGGACCGGTGACGACGCCGGCCGCCTCGAGCGAGTCTCCGCTGGGGTTGACGGTCGACTTCTTGCTCCCGCCAGCAGAATCGCGCGAGCTGTCCCCGGGCGCCTTCATGGTCAGGCGGATCGACTTGGTAGCACCGCCGTCCCCGGTCGTCGTCGAAGGCCTGCTCGCAGCGGCCGAGACAGGTGGCTCGCGGTTGGAGCGGCGAGGCCGGGAGCCGACATGGGCCACATCGTCATCGCTGTCGGTGGTCAGACGCATCCTCTTCAAGCGTGTCGAGCGACGAGACTCCATGACGAAAGCCGAACCGTAGCCTTTCTTCCCAGCGGGAGGACTGCGGCCGGTAGCGGAGGAAGGTGGAGAAAGGGAGCCGATCAAGACGTCGCAGGCGGCTTAAAGGTTTGAGGATGGCGTGGTGTTCAAAGCCGTCGGGAATGTTTAGGAAATATGCATTTGACTAATGTTGCATTGCACCCCCGTCCCATCGCACGGACCGCGCGCTTTCCCACGATGCGACCTGAAAGGAACATGGCCACGTCGGGTACAACAAGCACAGAGCGAGAAAGCACCAACAACGACGAGACTTTTGTCGACTTTGTCACCGCCTCGTTTCTCACTCACTTCTCTGTCTGTCGCTCGTTCTGCTTATCCCTGACCGGTGTCCAGTCGTCGTTGGCCTCGCTGTCGTCGTACTCGGTGCTTAACCGCCGTAGTCGCTTCGTCGGTCGTTCTGCGCCACTCCCAGACATTGTGACAAGCGTGGTATTCTTCGGGCTTGTATGCCACAGCTCTGTATAGTTCGATGCAAAGAGTGCAGCGGGCGTCGAGGATGGCTTGTGACACCTTCGACAGCGGTCTTCTACAGCCGTGCTTGCGACGAGATACGTGCCCTCACACGCCACGGCGCCGGGTTCTGGAGGTCGCTCACGGTACCGAGCTCACGTGATTCTCCTCGGAAGCTACCATCTGCAAAATCAAGTTGTTAGCATACTTTCAAAAGTATCTGTTGAATTTCAGAAGTAACACCTCAAGATGTCACAGTCTTCTTCTGACTATGAGCGTCGCATCTTATGGTGCTGTTCTCGAGATGACGAGCCGATGGAGAGAGACTTTTGTTGAAGACGAGCGATCAAACACATCGACGTCACCCTACTCCTCAACAGCACCGGTTCCGAGCATGGAGAAAGATGAGAAGCAGAAAGCCGGCGAGCCGGCGACGGAGCGGACCAAAGCACTGCGACTCGAGCAGCCACCGGCATCTTTGCCCACTGAGAAAGTACGCCATGTCACTTGCCTTCTCTGCTAGACCTCGAGCTATCTTTCTGACGGTTCGTTACGTACGTGCCGTAGACCGGAACAGCAGGCCAGCAAGAGGCAGCAGCGGCATCGGCACCAGAATCAACGTCTCCTTCGGCACCGGTCGATGTCGCACCCGTCATCACGTATCCAGAGTTCTTGGTCCAGCCGGTCAAGCCACCGCCCCTCTTCCCAGCTCGAAAGCTCCTGAATCTCACGTATGCGGCCGGATGCGTGGTCGGAGTAGTATATTGCGCGAACCGATACGTCGTCTCACCTATGATCGCTTCGCTCGTCGACGCGCGCCTCGCCCTTGCCGGAACCACTCTCGACAATCTAAGCACGCTCAACTCCAAGCTGGAGCAGGTTGTATCTACGCCGCCGAAGAACTATGCTGCCAGAAGGACGGGCAAGTATGACGATGACGAGGCAGCCATCCGATCCGATGCGTCGTCCGACTCCGACCCGGCCGAGCTTTTCCACGTCGACGTCGGCACCCAAACCAGCTCCGGCGTATCTCGTTCCGGCTCTTTCTCACAGGTATCTCCAGCGTGCCAGGAGGGCGATGCGGCCACGTCCAGGATATCCTCCCAACGGTCGCGTCTGAACGACATACGAGACGACCTGCTGGCATTGAACGTGGCCAACGGCAACGCCACCACGGCCGAGAAGTCTCTCGCGAGCACCCTGCGAGACCTGACCTCGTACCTCACCAGCCTCGAGGACGAAAGCACCAAGCTACGGCGGGGCATCATCTACAGCGGCAGCAGCTCTGGGGGGCGAGTAGGATGGCCATCTTCATCTTCCCAAGACTCCAGCGGCGGTCGATCCGCGGCCGTACAGGAAGATGCTGTCGACAGTTTCAGGGCTGAGATCAGGGGCATCAAAGGCGTACTCCTGAGCGCCAGGAATTTCCCTGCGGCGGACCGGCTGGGTGTAGGTGGTGTCAGGTGATAACTACAGATGGTGATTCGATTATTATCGTAGCATAGCGCAGCCGTGGGCAGTATGAACCTCATTCAGCATGCGAAAAAAGAATCGGGCGATGAGACCCTGCTATCCTTCCGGCCAGGCAACGGACATTGATCCTCCATCCTCCCCCTCATGAAAGTAATCGTCCAAAGGAGAAGACGTGCCGTGGCCCGGCTCTAAAGAGAGCATACCAGTATGTTGTCGAGTCATCGACTCTACATCATCCTATATATTTCTCTTCTTCCTTGTTCTTTCCTTCCCCCCCCCCCCCCCCCCCCCTCCCCCTCCTTTTTTCCCCCTTCCCCTCTCTATTCTATTCATCCCTCCATTGTCATTTTCATGTCATTTTCATTCCAACATGCGAACATTCCAACATCGCAGCCATAGACTCTGGCCTTGCTCTAGACCATGAACAGAAGTACAGGGTAGGAGGAAGCGGCATATGGAGCGGTACGTACAGCGAGTGTGGAGTACGTGCTTTGCTCTCGGCGTCGGGAGAAGCGTCGAGGTGTATTTTGCTGGCGGGCGGAGGGGGAGGGAAGAAGGGAGGAGGGAGAAAGTAGAGGGAGAAGGGAGAAGGGAGAAGGGAGAAGGCATGTAGGTGGTGATAGAAGGTCGGACTTGATTGCTCGGCACGCCTGGTAGATTCAGGTTTTGGTGCTGGGTGTGGCGGAGGTGCCGTAGAAGTTGGCTTGGTGGATGACATGGCCGGTGGATGACATGGCCTGGTGGGGCGCACGAAAAGAGAAGTATAGTACATGGACAATAAAAGCATCTGGTATGCCACTGCCTTTCCACGGAGCCGTCGACGTCTCACATGTTCAGGACGATTCAGGGAGAAGGGAAAGGTCGGTAGAGCGAGAGAGGGAGGGAGGGAGGGAGGGAGGGAGGGAGAAGTAGCTACAGGAAGACGTTGGAGATATTCCGTGGGAGGACCTGGCGTGGGACGAGAAGGATGTCGTAGTGGAATCAGGAAGTAGCGGAAACCCCGGGAGGAGCCCCAGGAGAGATCGCAGGAGAAGCTCTAGGAGAAGCCCCGAGGGAAAAGCGGGGAAGGGTGGAGTATAATCGTAGGCGTCTCGCAGCATAGATCATGAGCGCTATCATCATCACATCTTGTCCGGAAATGGGAGGGGCCGTTGTGCGCTGACTCGTCCAGAGAGGGAGTGAGAAGGAAGAGAGCGAGAGCGAGAGCGAGACGGAGACGGAGACGTCCATCGCGGACGAGCTGGTGACGAGAGGTGCTGTTGGAACTGCAGGGATGGCTCTGCACGCACACGCACGCACGCACGTGGACACACCACCTACCCACACGTCTGTGTATCACGCCCGCTTTGTCATGCGGCGCGTGCTCATCACCTGTCTTCACCGTCGCGCGCACAGGGCTGGATCGAGTTGGACGGGGTCTGGGTCGGGGACAGGGACCGGGACGGACGAGGTTGCGTGTTGTCTTCTCACGTGCCAGGCGGTCTCGGCTGCTCACCTTGGCCGTATTGTTGGTGGAGCTGCTGCTGTTGATATTGCTGCGAGTGGTCCCGTCGCTGGGCATCCTGCTGGGGATTCTGCTGCTGCTGCTGCTGCTGCTGGGCCATGGCGGCATACCACATCGCGACGTAGTTGTTGTAGCCGCCGTACGCGGCGTATGGGTCGGTCTCCCCGCTTGCTCCGGTAGACGCGTCACCGGCTGGGGCACCACCACCGGTCGCAGCAGTGGGGCCGGCGTAATTGCCTTGCATTGAGGATGTCTCATTCGATGCTGTCTGTCCGCCATACGACCCTGACGCTGCTGGTCTCGGTGACAACGAAGATGGTCCACCATGTGCTTGTCGGTCGTTGTACGGATCACCCATGTAGCTAGCACCACCGCCGCCACCGCCACCGCTCCGGTTGCCCAGCCTCTGTACGCAGAAAATGATGTCGTTAGTCTCTCCGTGTTCGCCACTCTCTAGAGGAACGACAGGTAGGTGGCAGTAGCAAGGTAGTGCGTGCTCGGTCGTCGTGCTCAGGATGCAGGAGGGTCGTAGACGTACCACGGCATCCACCTTCTCCTCGATGGTGCGCTTTGCGTTCTCGATCGATTCGCGAGTGCCGATCAGCCCTACCTCACGTTCGACTTCGAGCGGTCCCGACGACGGGGATACGTTGATCTTGCAGCCGCTCATGTTCTGCATCTCCTTGATCGTCTCGCCGCCTGGATTCCGGGTGAGACACATCCGACCTCGGCCGAGAGAGCGCTGGTGGTTGTTGCGACCGAGCCGACTCACCTTTGCCGATGATCATGCCCACCGCATCGGAAGGTACTCGGATGGTGTCCGTCTGACGATCCCCACCGCCGCCACCGACTCCTCCTCCGCCCCCTCCGCTCGGCCCGACGTAGCCGCCTGCGCTGCGACTCGCCTCCGCCCGTAGGCTTGCCTGGCCCTTCGTGTCGCTGTCGACGATCTCGAGGATGAGCTCCTTCGCTTTGGCGGCCGACTCGTGCGTCCCGATGAGGTTGACCGGTCTCAGTCCGCCGATGCTCTTGGTCTCGCCCACGATGTTGACGTGGCATCTGCTGCGCTCCTGCAGGTCGCGGATCGTCTCCCCACCTCGACCGATGATGAGGCCGACGGTTCGGTCCGGCACCATGATCTGCACGCTCGCCTCGCCGTCCCGAAGGGTAGGCTGGTGCGTGCCGCCGCTACGGCGCTCGGGTTGCACGCCCACCTGCCGGCCGTTCTCCTCGATGATGCGGTTGATCTCGTTCCTGGCGTCGACTCGCGCCTGACGAGAGCCCGAGATCCTGCAGCCGCGGCTCGGTCCGGACGACTCGGGTCCGGTGACGAACTGCACCCTTGCGCCCGTCTCGGTCTCGACTCGGCGCAGATTCTCTCCCTGTCGTCCGATGATCAAGCCGACAAGCGACGAATCGATCTGCATGATCTCGGAGATCTCGTCGTTGGATGTCCCTCGTGGGGGCGACCTCTCTCCGCGGCCGCCGTGGCCCCTGCTTGGCGGCGGGGAATACGTGCTGCTTCCGCCGCCGCCACCACCACGGCGATCTCTCATTCCAGGCGAGTACGAGCGTTCTCGACCATATTCCCGCCCTCCCGCGTCGCGACGGTCTTCTCGGCGCTCTTCACGATAAGGGTTGTAGTTGTCGCGGTAGTTGTCGCGGCGAGATGGAGGTGACCTGGACCTCGAGCGCGACCTCTGGTGCGACCGACCGGCCGGTCGAGGATCCGCATCGCGACTGGCCGACGCAGCTTTGCCTACGTCCCTTAGCTCGTGCCCCCGACCGTGAACGCGCGCAGGCGACTCACCACCATCGCGACTCTCGTACGATATTCCCTTCTCGGCGGCGATGCCTCGCGCCTTGGCGATTGCCTCGGCGATGCTGACGGAACCCGAGCTCACCTGCTCGCTGCCACTGAGGTCGATCACGCCAGATCTGACGGGTTTTGGCAGCTCGACGTTCGCTAGAGATCCCGACGGAGCGGGGCTGTGGATAGCTGTTGGATAAGCTTGTGCGACAGCGGTGGGAGATATGCCTGCCGGCGGCTGAAAGCTTCCTTGGAGAGGTCCTCCCCCTGCCCGCTGAGCTGCTGCTGAAAGGAAGTCAGCCGACGCACTTCATCGTGATCGCGCCGGCACGGCAACGTACCCGCACCTAGCGCAGCCAGGAGGGATGCCATGTTGGCTTGGTCCGCCATCGTCTGGCTCCGTCGCCGACGGAATGGCGATGGTCAACTGCCCCGCTCAGGGCTCGTCGCAAGACATATGTTATCTGGTCGCTCGCTCGGTCCTGCCGTTCTGGATAGCGCAGCGTGCGCAGGAGGTCGTCGGGGAACGACTGGACTCAGAGATATCGATGTGAGCTTTGAGCTATTGATACTGAGGCTCAATTGAGCGAGCTCTGGGTGACGGGGTGGAGAATGGCCAGGGATGCGCACGTCGCATATCAGCTATCCAAATCGTGCCGGCCAGGCGTGCCAGCGCGTGGTACGTAGAGGTACGAGTACGGAGTACAGTACCGTACCACTACGAGTAAGCGACGGCCAGGTGTGCTGATTAATCGCTGAGTAATATGGTGTATCAAGTCGCTTACTAAGCTCATCAGTCCCCTTCAGTGGCCATCGCTCCCTCTTGGGAAGCCAGACGTCGAATCCTATCGCTGCGTGACGTGTGGGCAAACCCGTCCGCGATGCTGCTTTCCGGAATGGACAACTCGATCTGTAGGAGGACTGGAGGGACTGGGGAGGACCTTCTTGATTATGTCGGCGGTTCCAATGTTTCCTGTGATATCGCTGTGCTGCAGCGCTTAGTCGCTGTGCGCACGATAACACGATCTTCTACTGCATGCCCTAAAGCCCACGATGATAATATCATGATGTTTTCTGCTACAGGTTTTCATTGCCACTGGTTCCACGTAACGTGCTGCCTGTCTCCACGTGAACCACGTGACCTCACTTTCGTCCTCAGCAGTCTCCTCCCTTCACTGTCGACATCGACTCGATGCTATCTTTCTAAAGCTCTCTGTCCTGAGTCTTGTAGTGGTTTGAAGTCTGCCTCGACCGGATCTTCGGATCCGGGCTCGTTGCCGTGGTTGGGCCACTGTCCGGTTCGGCCGCGGTCGACACCGATATCAGCCTCGACAAAGACACCGCTTTTGCGGCCTTGTTCTGAGGGCCTCATCTCGAACAGGGCTGTTGGTGGAAACCTGCGCCATCATGGCATCTCAGAACGTGGGAGAGCAGCTTGGAGCTTCGCGCGATGAGGTGAAGGACGCCTCGGATGGTGCCAATCGCAATGCCGAGCCTGTGCCGTCCACCTCAGAGCAGGGCCCGTCCGTGACCAATGTTGATGAGCCTGCGAGCGCCTCAAGCTCGTATGTCTTGAGCGGGACAGGTATCATTCAAGAGACGTTCGACCTTTTGCCTCGCGGTCGCCGGGCCTCGTCATCCGCCACGTCTTCAACAACCATCATCGGGGCTGGTCAACTCACCCCGACCAGTGACACGCGCTCTGAGGGATTCAACCCCGTGGCTGATCCACGCCCTCCCACAAGTGACGCACACCCTGAAGGATCCAACATCGATGCGCAACACAATGAGGATCAAGACGCTCTCTATCTCCCGGTTCCGGCTAACGAGACTGATGCCATGCTCCAGTTGGTTCAACAGACCTTCTCAAGTCTTGCTGCAGCAGATAGAGCCGATCCGGAGGCACGAGCACAGATCCGGAGGAGGCTCGCGAGGGAATGGGTCGATAACAACGACCTGTTTCTGTCTATGAACAGCGAAGATGGAGATAATAGGACGCCGGATGCTCCTCGAGGGCCTCTTGCGATCCTGGACGCGGTGGGCTCCGTCCTGGAGCGGCAACGCCCTGCGGCCGTTGTAGTCCCTTCTGCAGACAATGCGTCTGATCAGCAAGCGACGCGCAGGACCGAAGCCATTCCTGCTACGGAAGATAGGCCTGATCAGCAAGCGACGTCGACGTCTGCGCCCAAGAATGCTGGGGGGAAGAAAAAGAAGCGTAAGCAGAGAAGTGAGAGCGCAAAGAAAGAGAGGAGGAAGAAGCAAGAAGCTCGTCGGAAGGCGAAGCGTGAGGCGAAGCGTGAGGTTGAAGGGCCTAGCAAGGCTGACGAGGATGACGACTCTGCTCACGCCGAGTCCGGTCACAAAGATGCCCTGGCCGCACAGTGTTTGCCGCAAGAGCGTGAGAACGATGTATGTGTGGACATGGTTAAGAAACGGACCAGGCTGATCATACCTCAGGCCGCCGACGAGCGTAGCGGGTCCCAGACGACGGGCTTGGCGGGTGCTGAAGTACGCGATAGCATCGAAGATCCTGAAACGCCCAAGAACATGGCAGATGTTGGATCGTCTAGGAGTCCCGCAGACCCCGACGTGTCTGGGAGCCCGGCTGGTCGTGGGTCCTCCGAGACCGCGCCAGGCCCTGGAACATCTGAGAACAAGTCGTCGAGTAACCACGGAGAGGATGACGAGGGAAAGAGCGCCGATCTGGTATCTTCCGCAGACGGAGAGGCGCAGATCACCTTGGAACATCCTCTGCCTGATGCAATGAATTCGACTGGTTTCCATCATGAACCCTCTCCGGCAACACCCGCGCTAGAACAGGATGGGAAGACTGAGGGCTGCAGCGACGCAGTCTTGCACGGGAATTCCCGTTCACAGTCCCCACAAACACGTCAACGGAGCGGCTCTGTTAATATCAGAGAAAATTCAGAAAACACTCCTCATCCTACTTCCTCTGCCCCACAGTCTCATCTCTCAAACCTCTCAACTCCACCTCTGCCCGTTATTAAAGAAGAACCCGACGGAGAAATGGCCGGAAGACCAGCGGCAGACAAGTCTCAAGGCGGAAAGAAGAACAACCGCAGATCCAGGACCAAGAAGCAGATGGGGACGTCCAAAGCCGGCGAGGGCTCCGCTGCCGTGGACAGACAATCGTCAGGCCACGGTGAGCAGGCCAAAATTGGCGCCCCTGACAAGAACGAGAGACCGCCCATCGATCGTACCCACGAAGCGGAACAGGCGCCCGCCGTCGAGTCCGATAACAAGAAGGGAGTAAAGCAGCCGATGGAGCCTACTGACAAGCATGAGGACTCGGCTGCCTCGATTGGACAGGATGAACGCGCGGTCAACGTCCGTAAGTCACGATCTGACAGTATCAAGTTCCTTCGCGCTCGCACTTTCTCACGGTCGTCAGCCATTGAACGATCTGAGCTGCTGCCACCCGGGCCAGATCTGGCTTCGGCTTCGGCTTCGGCTTCGGCTTCGGCAGCGCTGTCGAGCGAGACGGCAGTGGATGAACGTGACTCTGGCGACTCTGGCTTCCCAGTCAGAGCCGCCGCCGAAGAAGTGAGCCGTCCTGCGACGGCAGCCAGTCAAGAGACGGTCTCAGAACGCACTATCGGTACGCGCACGTCCGGGTCCTCTACTCGTCTCAACCCAGAAGCATCGGCTTTTCAACCCGGTGCCGGCGTGTTCCTCGGTGCAGGAATGCCGATGCCTGATCCGATGGGGTTGTACGCCGCCGCGGGACCTCACCCATCGGCGGGCTTACCACCTCCTGGTCACGGCGGTCACTACGTACCGCCGATTGCGTTGACCGACGCAGACATGCTACGGTATATCGCTGCGGATGAAGAGTACCAGAGATGGAAAGTTACCGATGCAAGAATCCCTCCACCGGATGTGCAAGCGGCATTCGATCGCCGGGAGGCTGAACAACAGGCACGTCTTGACAACACGGAAAATCAGCCGCCTCTAGGGAGCGGTGCCGAGAACACTGGCTCCTCCGAACATCAAGGGTCACAGGACGGCTCATCCACGTCGGTCACACAGACTCATGCCGGTGACGATTCTGCTGCTCGCAGCGTGCTCACCGATCGTGTCAATATCGAACATGCTCACGTCGAGTCGGCCCAGCAAAATACTCCAGAAGCGGTCCGCCAGGCAGACTGTCAAGTTCAAGGCGACAGTGCCTCGGAGACCACAACCTCGGCTCAGCCGCAATCTGAAGTCTCGGAGCTACCTGAGCGAAGCATCGTCGCCGCCTACGTGCTGCCGCAGACGTCGCGTCTCAGAGACGAAGTGTTGGGACCTGACATGGGAGGTCCAGCCGCCCATCAGTCCAGGGCCTCTCGCTCCGACACTGTCGTCCGTCACGATCCCTCGGACCAACCCCGCCAGCGAGCGGTCAGTCAAGCCGATCCCACCGTCGGAGGGGACAACCGCGTCGATGGCGGATCCCAACCTGCTTCGCAGTCTTCTTCCTCGAACACTGGCTCGATCACGAGGACCGGCTCCGGCCCATCTTCAGGACGAGGCCGTGGTGGGCATGCAAGCCTTGGTCAGCACGGTCGCGGTCGTGGCTCGCACAGAGGGCACGGCCGTCAACAGCAGGGCCGTCAACAGCACGATCGGAATCAACGCGGGGGCAATCAGCGGGACCGGAATCAGCAGGATCGACATCAGCAGAGCCGCCAACAGCAGGCTCCCATTGCGCGTGGTTCCACTTCACAGGGCTCTACTCCGCAGGTTCCCGCTCCGGAGAGCTCTACATCGCAAGCTGCTATTCAGGAGGCTCCGACCCGGCGGCCTGTCATCGTGGACGGTTCTAATCAGCGGTTTCTCGCTCCGAAGGGTCCTACGATGCAAGCCCAGGCTCAGGAGTCCCCTACTCAGCAAGCTGCTATTGCGCAGGGCTCTACTCCGCAGGTTCCCGCTCCGGAGAGCTCTACATCGCAAGCCTTGATTCAGGAGGCTCCGACCCGTCGGCCTGTCATTGTGGACGGTTCCAATCAGCGGTTTCTCGCTCCGAAGGGTCCTACGATGCAAGCCCAGGCTCAGGAGTCCCCTACTCAGCAAGCTGCTATTGCGCAGGGCTCTGATCAGCAGGTTCCCGCTCCGGAGAGCTCTACATCGCAAGCTGCTATTCAGGAGGCTCCGACCCGGCGGCCTGTCATCGTGGACGGTTCCAATCAGCGGTTTCTCACTCCGAAGGGTCCTACGATGCAAGCCCAGGCTCAGGAGTCCCCTACTCCGCAAACTGCTATTGCGCAGGCTTCTACTCAGCAGGCTCCCGCTCCGGAGGGCTCTACATCGCAAGCTGCTATTGCACAGGGCTCTACTCTACAGGTTCCCGCTCCGGGGGGCTCTACAACGCAAGCTTCCGCACAGGAGGCGCCCGTACAGGAGGCGCCCGCACAGGAGGCGCCCGCACAGGAGGCGCCCGCACAGGAGGCGCCCGCACAGGAGGCGCCCGCACAGGAGGCGCCCGCACAGGAGGCGCCCGCACAGGAGGCGCCCGCACAGCAGGGGCGCAAAAGGGCGGCCACATACGCCGCCACTCAGCCTAGCTCCTCCTCGCCGCCTCAGGTGCCGAAAGTACACAGCTTCAAGGAACTCCTGTTCAAGTGCACCTGGTGCGGCATACCCCTGTCGGATCGCACCCCGACCACCTTGCTCTGCAATGGCTGCGGGCCGTTCTCGCCCACGCGGTACTGTTCCCATGAACACATGATGTCCGGCCTCTACCTGCACGAGGGGATCTGTGGCCGTCAATCGCTGAACATTCTTGTCGACATCAACACGCTGCCGGAGCGCTACAGCAAAAGCCATCCGGCCATCTGGAACATATATGGCCACCGCGGTCGTGCCCTCCTCCGCCAGAGACACTTCAGCACCCATCGGCATGACCAGTGCGACTACGCCATCTTCAAAGATGTCCAAGCCAAGGAGGAGGCCGGCTGCTATGTCTTCACGATGGTGCCGTACGTGACCATTCGCCTGAACGACAGCGAGCTGAAAGACATCATCAACCGTCTGCTCAATCTTGCCTTCCTGAACCACGCACTCGTTCGCCCACTCTTGTTACTTTACCGACTCCTGCGGCAGTGCCTGCGCTCCGGCAACAGCTGGAACGATCGGGTCAAGAGCGAGCTAGACCGGCAGTTTGTGGAAGAGTTTCTGATCGACCCCAATCATATGGTCCACCCTTCGAACCCAGACATGGACGCGGAATGGTACGGCGAAGGAGGGGTCGAAAAGATCGTCAACGATCACGAAGAACGCTACGGCGTCCTGCGGCTCTGGCGCCGCGAGCATCCGGACCCGGTCATCCGAGCCGATGGTTGGACTCGCTACTATGGGTTCCAGTGGCCGAACGCTCGCGTGCCGCGGGACTACGGTCTCGGACCAGGCTGGGATGGACCGTTGCGGGGCATGGAGCAGACCGAGGCTCAGGCTAAGGCTGAAGCCATGAACGACGCCGAGAACCTGGCTCGGGCCCAAGAAGAGATCTCAGCCCTGACTCCACTCCAGAGTCTCGGACAGAACTCGGACAATCTTTACTTGTGACCGCGTTCGAAAGCGGTATCTGGTTCAGTGGCGCAAGCAACCCATCATTTCCTTTCTCCTGTTCTCCGAGAAAGAGAAATTCACCCAGCGCCTTCAACATCGGACATATCAAGGACAGGAACCAGGTACATCTTCCGCACGTTTCGTCACCGCCACGGAAACCAGGAACTACAAACAGAGTCATAGATCGCATGGACAAGCCACGATCTCTTATCGTCACCATCGGAGCAACAACGGACAAAGCGGGGAGATGAAACGACGACCTGGAGAAAAAGAACTGGGCAGTAGAGCTTCCGAGGTCTACTGTTTCCGTCTCCTTTTTTCGGTTTTCTTTCGTGTTTTCTTTCCCGCGAGTCATCCGTCCTTTTCGCCGCCAACGTCGACGGTCTTGTCCCCCTCGCCGTCGTCATGACCTAACAGCATCGTCTTTGCCGTCGTTTCCTGTCTTTCGTCTCGGCGTCGACGGTCGGTCGTGTCTCTCTCGCCGCCGTCGTCGTCGTCGCCGTCCACCGTGCACCACCGGAAGACACGATTCGCTGAGCGAAGCGAATTTTCTTTGCTCACTTTCCCTTGCCCAGTTCCCCTTGCCCCCTTCCTTAACAGCCCCTATTCCCCATTTCCCCTAATACCCCCAGATACCCTGATCCCCGCGCTATACGACCCGCACCAACAGGCTACCATCTGGCTGATAGTCACTCCATCCGGCCGATGCAGTTCCGAGGATAGTCACTCTGAATGTTAAATGTACCTGTTGGTCTCTAATGTGGCTCCTGCTCTCTTTCTGTTTCGGGTGGCAGGATATGGGCTGTAGATTGTTGGGTAGAGACTAGACCGTGAATCGTACGGACTAGGCGGTAGACTGTAGGGACTAAGTTGTAGAGCGTGGACTAGAGTGGAGTAGATGCCGCTGTGGATCCGGCGTGGGTTCGGATGTGGACCTTGCTGTCGACTCCAGCGTGGACTCCAGCGTAGCCTGTGACATCGACTCCGGAGTAGACTACTTTTCATCATGTGCAGAAGATCCAACGACAGAAAAGGCACGTACAGCACCGTCCAGCATCACAGAATGCCACGGTACATACAATGCATCCGTGAATGTACGAGTACTCATATTCTACTCCTAGCAACCCTCTACACACAGTACACTACAAGCAGTGCTCCAATCCATCACGCCTCTACGGGATACAACAGATATCTCGCAGCAAAAGCAGCACCAACCAACCAACTAACCATGCCAAGCCACCAATCACCTCAAACAAGAATCGATCACCATCAGCGCCCAGCCAACCAGCCAGCCAGCCAGCCAGCCAGCCAGCCAACCGACCACTTGCCCAAAAACAAGAATTGACTAGTCGTCAGTGCTCGCGGTGAAGAGTCGTCGCGACAAGTGCGGCCGCAGCAGCAGCAGCAGCAGCAGCAGCAGCAGCAGCAGCGCTTGAAGATTCTCTGGGAGATTGAGGAGGCGTGGAAAAGCGTGGTACGGTATCGGAGGAATGGTAATGCTTGTCTGCCCACAGGATCGTCTGGGGGAGAGACTTTGTGCGGGGAGGAAGAGGCAGGTAGGGCCAGGCAGGGGCAGATAGGGCCAGGCAGGGCTAGACAGTGGGAAGGCGCTTGAGCATCGTGACTGTCGTTGTGGTGTCGCTATGTTTCAGGCTTGGGTGAGTTTGGATGAGCGTGGGTATAGCTGTGGGTGTGGATGTGGATTTGGATGTGGATTTGGATGTAGATGTGGATGTAGATGTAGATGTGGGCGTCGGTGGTGTCTTTTCTGTACAAAGTACGGTACATGGCGATTTGGTTAGTTGTCTGTCTGTCCGGTCGTTCATCTATATACCCCAGCTCTCGCTGCGGAAGTACCGGTAATCTGGGGAATACAAGTTGGGGGACACAAGTTGGGGGACACAAGTTGGGGAACACAAGATCTGTTCTAAAGGCTGAAGAATCTGGATGCCCGTGGCCCCAGTCCAGTGATCTGCATGACATACGACATGAGCAAGAAGCGTAATGTTCCCTTCTCCAGAGCCCTTCTCTCCTCAATAGCTGTGACAAGTTACGCCTGCTACATCCCGGGCAGCTAGCTGTCCATCGACAATCACACGATGTACTTTTTCAGTCCCCTGATGCGTTCCTTGGCCGTCTCGAGGACGTGGTCCTCCTTGCAGACGGCGAAACGCAGGTAGTTCTCCGCCAGGTGCGCGCGTTCTTCGGTGTAGAAGTCTGTGGAGGAGGGGGAGGGTGGTTAGCTCACGAGCAACGAGTGCTGGGTGGGCTCGACGGAGGATCATTAGGGACTTGGTGCAGGATCACAGGGATGTGGCCCTGGGGCAGGGGAATGTGAGGATCGCAACATGGAGGATGAACCAGAGGACAACGGGCCATGGATATCAAGACGGGATGCACCGCACCTGTCGGAGGAATGGCGGCGACGCCAACCTCGTGGATCAGAAACCACGACAGCTTAAAGTCCCGCGGCCGACTGGCGACGTGGGGCGGGAAGCGGTAGTCCTCCGGCAGACGCATCTTGCTCATGTTGACGAGCACAAAGTAGCCGCCTTCGGGCTCGGAGTACGGCAGACCGAGTTCGTGCCAGACCGCGTTGAAGCGCTTGACCTTGCCCATCATCTCCGCTTTGCTCTGCTCCCAGAAGCCGTTTCGGTCCGCCTCCTCGAACCCCACGGCCGCGGCCTCCTGCAGCGGGCTCACGCTGCTGTAGCAGATGCGCGTGTGCGCCGCCGCCACGTACCGCACCAGATCCGCCGGCCCGATCAGCCATCCGACCCGCCAGCCCGTCGCGTAGAAGTTCTTGCCCGCGGACCCGACCGTCAGCGTCAGACGCCAGATGTCCGGCGACAGCGTCGCCACCCGCGTGAACGGGACGTAGTACAGTCGGTCGTAGACCTCGTCGGAGAGGATCAGGATCTTGTGCTTGACGCACAGGGCTCCAATGGCTTCCAGCTCGGGCCGGGAGAAGACCTTGCCGATGGGATTGTGTCTGAACGGGCAGGCGTGAGCTTGGATGGTAGCGACGCAGCTGCTACAGAGGATGGGCTTACGGCGAATTGAGGACCTGCAGGCACACCCGTCAATACGATAGGATGCACCGCAAGCAGAGGGTCGCTGGGTGCTTCTCACGATCATTCGGGTCCGCGGCGTGATGGCTCTTTCGAGCTCTTCCATGTCTATCGTCCATTCGGCCGCGGACGATACCTCGGTGTCCCCTCTGGGAGGCGGATGTAGAGGGATGTACTTGATCACCCCACCAGCCATTTCGATGTTGCTGATATATCTACAGCATCTCAGCTGCAGTGTCCTGTCCAGAATACGCCACGGTACGTACTGGTCGAAGAACGGCTCGAACAGGATCACCTCGTCCCCTGGCTCGATGAAGCCCATGAAGGCCGACAGCATCCCCTCGTTGGCCCCTGTCGTGATGGTGACCTCCGAGTCCGGATCCAGCGTCCTCCCAAAGAAGGGCGAATATGCATCGGCGATGGCCTTCTTCAGCCGTGGACGTCCCTAGCGTATTGATCCGTCAGCCGATGCTCGTCGACGTCTGCCGAGGTCGTCTTCGAGTCGACTCACCCTAGTAGGCGCGTACTGATTGCAGTCTACCCGGTCAAGCGCCTTCTTTGCCGCATCGATCACGAATTGGGGAGGGTTGTAGCCGCTGCTCCTGATTCAGCCGGTGTCTCCCCCGAATCCCCGCGGATATGCGCACTAGAATCCTTGACCCATGTTGACAAGCGGCTGGACCGGCGACGACGCCGCTGCTTCATTGACTATGGACCTATATCGCCTCATGAGCCCGGTTTCTATCCCAAGCGTCATCGCTCTCACCAAACATCTTGACGCTGTCCGGCGACCCTCGTCGCCGGCTTGATTGGGCTGGGTACGGTGGCCATCGTGCGTCGAACGATGCTCCTTCCTCCAAGGCAGCCAGACACGGATCTTGACGCCAAGGCTTTACAGGACGCCATTGGAGCACGTCATTTCAAAGCGGTGGGGTTCGAGTTCCGCTTAACAGCCGGCCGCTGTCAGAAACGAGATTGACATCTCCGAGACAGCATCATTCCGCATCAGGAATATATACAGTACCTACGGTACGTTACGTACTGGTACGTGATACATAGATTTCAGGAGTTTGATTCTTCTGGGAAGCGTTGGCATTAGTAGGGTCATTACTGTGGTGCTCAGCGCATCCCATCAAGAGTCTTACGAACGACTAGTTGTCCAGTTCTCCCATGACATCAACATCCAGCTCCAAGATGACACCCAAGACAACGATCATGCTCTCCATGAACCCATTGACAGCGACACGGAGCAGACGGTTTGTCGCAGCTTCATACAGCGTCCTTAGCTCGACGTGACTTGCCCCAACGTCGTCACCAAGGCTGGCCTCTCCTGCAGCTACTGGCACCTCGGCAGCTGGGGAGACCAAGGCAAACGACCGCCGAACCATGGGTGAGAGCTCCTTGTCTACGTCGAGTGCCTGCATCACCGACGATGCAAGCCGAGCCGTGGGCAATGGGATGGAGATCAATCTTTGGAGAGTGCTAGTGTTAGTGTCCTATACCGGTCCTACACCAGATAGCATACGTAGCCCTTGGCCAGTATCGGGACTGGGGTTACAAGTGCAAAGGTACGCACATTGAACATGAGAAGACTGGATCCACTGCAGATGGTGGGTTGTTTTCACTTGGCTGCTCCATTTCCACTGCAAGTAGTGAACCACCGCACTCGTAGGTACGTAACGTAGTTGGAAGATATTCGAGGAGGTGTGCTGAGTGGTCCCCACACCGGTAGATACATGAAGTGACTGGAGTACTTTCGATCATGTCTGTGTTTGAGACTAGAAGAGCCACAAGTGCTGAGACATGACATGTATCGCCCGCTCGGGGGTATCTAAACCCGGCACGGGGTATCGCCGTCGGCACAGATAAGCCGAGCGTGCCGGGGTATCGAAGCGTGTGGAGTCAAGCACGAACGGGCCGGGGAAGCTTCGGAAACGGCATCGACTTTATGCAGCTGCAATCGCGTCTGCGCTTTTGCCTGAGGTGGGCAGAGGGCGAGTCATGGCCACAGAAGCCCCCATCGTTTGCTCCAATCGACAGCGGTCCCAATCGACATCATGGTCAGCTGCCCCATCTGCGGACAACCGGTCAAGGAAACCAACATCAACCGTCACATCGACTCGCAATGCCAGACCGACGTCGAGAAGGCCGCGGCCCAAGGAGGAAGCGCTCCGGCGGCTGGCCCGTCCACCGCGACCAGGTCGCCTGCCATGTCGTCCTTCTTCCAGCCGTCGTCCGTCCGGGCCCAAGCTCCAGTCCGATCTGACGCGCCAGACCCGTCCAAGTCCCCGGCCACGCATCGGACTCCGGTCCGGCCTCGACCGTCGCCTCCGCTCGGCGGTGCTGCTGGCGGTCGCCAGTCGAGAGACGACGGCGCGCAGCAGCCCGCGCACGGGCATGCGGCCGACGTGCACATGGGCAACACCAGCTTCAGCACCGAAGACGAGGTCGTCGCCGGTGGGGCCAGCGAGAGGAGACCGGACGCGGCGCCTCCGCCGAAGCGGCTGAAGACGTCCGAGGTGTTCCAGCAGGCCGCGCCGCTCGCCGATCGCATGCGGCCGCAGACGCTGGACGAGATATGCGGACAGGAGCTCGTCGGCCCGTCGGGGGTGCTGCGCGGCCTGATCGAGCAGGACCGGGTGCCGTCGATGATCCTCTGGGGAGGCCCCGGCACGGGCAAGACGACGATCGCGCGCGTGATCGCCAACGTCGTGGGCAGCCGCGTGGTCGAGATCAACAGCACCAGCTCCGGCGTGGCCGACTGCAAGAAGATCTTCGGCGAGGCCCGCGCCGAGCTGGGCCTGACGGGGAGGAAGACGATCGTCTTCTGCGACGAGATCCACCGCTTCTCGAAGACGCAGCAGGACGTCTTCCTGGGGCCGGTCGAGAGCGGGCACGTGACGCTGATCGGGGCGACGACGGAGAACCCGTCGTTCAAGGTGCAGAGCGCGCTGCTGTCGCGCTGCCGCACCTTTGTGCTGCAGAAGCTGTCGGACGACGACGTCGTGCGCATCCTCGAGCGCGCGCTCGGGCGCGACGGGCACCGGTACGGGCCATCGGCGCTCGTCGACGGCGAGCTCGTGCGCTACCTCGGCGCCTTCGCGGACGGCGACGCCCGGACGGCGCTGAACCTGCTCGAGCTCGCCATGGGGCTCTCGACCCGGGCCGGCATGACGGCGGCGGCACTGCGGCGGGCGCTGACGCAGACGTTCGTGTACGACCGCGGCGGCGACCAGCACTACGACACCATCTCGGCCTTCCACAAGGCGATCCGCGGCGGCGACGCCAACGCGGCGCTCTACTACCTCGGCCGCATGCTCGAGAGCGGCGAGGACGGGCTCTACATCGCGCGCCGGCTCGTCGTCGTCGCGTCCGAGGACGTCGGCCTCGCCGACAACTCGATGCTGCCGCTCGCCGTCGCCGCCCACGCCGCCGTCGAGCGCGTCGGCCTGCCCGAGGCCCGCGTCAACCTCGCCCACGTCGCCGTCGCGCTCGCCCAGGCCAAGAAGAGCACGCGCGTCTACCGCGGCCTCGGCAACGTCCTCGCCGCCCTCAAGCGCGAGCCCGGCCTCGCCGGCCTGCCCATCCCCGCCCATCTCCGCAACGCGCCGACCCGGCTCATGAAGGAGGTCGGCTACGGCAGGGGGTACAAGTACAATCCGATGTACAAGGACGGGAAGGTTGCTCAGGATGTCAGTAGTTGTCTCTTTTCGTTCTCAGTTGGTGCATCCCATCTTGGCTCTGGGCCACAGCACGGAGTTTCTGCGTCTCTTCTTTTGAGTGTCATCATTAGCCGTTGTTGTCTTGTCCCGTACTTGTCTTTCCCTTTCACTTGATCTTCTCTTCTCTTTTCTTCTGTCCTTCCTTTAATTCTGTCTGCTCTCTTTTCTCCATGCTGTATACCTTCTTCCGTGTCATCCTGCCTTCTCAGCCTCTCACCGTCAACGCGATCAACTCGCCGGCACCTTACTCCTTGTCCAAGCCAACTATGCACCTCTCTGGCTATCCTACAGCATCTTCCCACCCAAGCCTTCTCATCATCTGTCCTCTCCGTCTCTTTCCTTCCTCGCCACCAACCACCTCCAACCATCGCCGCCAACCAACCACAAATATCAAGACCGGTCAAAGTCCCCCAGCTAACCCACGCAATCTGCGCAGTATCTTCCGGCCCCTCTTCTCCACCGACAATTCATCGAGGAGCTCGACTTGGGCACGGAGATTGATCCGGACTACGTGTCTGATCGTGACCAACCCCACGACCACGATCCCACCCACGATCCCACCCACGACCACGACCACGACCGAGAGCAACATGAGCCTGACCACTAAACAAATACCAAACCCATGATCAAGCCCAAGCCCAAGCCCAAAACCGAAACCGAGATCAAGGCTACGACCAAGAACGGCACCGCTGTCCTGATCAATACAAACCCCAATTCCAAGCCCAAGCCCAAGCCCAAGTAGCCCAAGCCCAGTACCAACTCCAGCACCAACCCCAACCCCAAATCCCAAACCAAGACCGACATCACAACCACAGCCCCACCCCCAACCGCAACTTCAAACCCCCAAAGCTCAATTGATTCCCAAATGACGTCCAGTCGTGACCAGTAGCGGACCCCCTCCGTCCTTTCCCCCTCCGTCCTTTCCCCCGCCGCCCTGCGATAGAAACTCTACGGTAGGAAACCATGAGGTAGGAACCTCTACGGTAGGAACCTCTACGGTAGGGACCTCTACGGTAGGAAACTCTACGGTAGGAAACTCTACGGTAGGAAACCCTACGGCAGGGAACCCTACAGAAGAGACGGGCCGTGAAAAGGGGAAAAGCAGAGCTTTGATATGATTACAAGTCCCTGGCTGCTTTTGTTGCTGTTGCTGTTGCTGTTGCGGACGTTACCGTGATGCGTTATTGCGGTGCGTTACTGCGGTGCACTGCTGTTCGATGAGTGCCCTGGGGGGTACATACCTACAGTAGTTACGTACATACGTACATACCTACCCCTGAATGTTCTATTACCGAGATGAGATGGACTGTGTACGAATAGACTGCGTTTCGTTTTATCCATGTTCATGTTTCGTTTCGTCATCGTGATTGTTGGTGCCGATGCTAGACTGCACATGCTGCTGACACTTCAAATTGCTACTGACACTTCAATTGCTGCTGACGCTCCATATGCCGCTGACACTCCAATGCTGCTGACACTCCAATACTGCTGAGACTCACACAAGTGTCAAGCCAACTTCAAGTGCCCGCCCGACTCTCAACGCTGCCGACTCCCTATGCCACCGACGCCCAACGCTAAATGCTAAATCCTGAATGCTGAATGTTGAAAGCAATTTTTCAAAGAGAGAGCAAGAGAGCAGAACAACGGCGTTCATGGATGAGGGAGACGAAAGGAAGAGATGGACTGAAGGGATAGGAAGGGATAGGAGGAAGGGCAAGAGACCAAAGACAAAGAGTGAGTAGAGTCCAGTGGAGGACAAAGGAAAGTCAAATGACACAGAGGACAAAAGAGGATGATGGATGGGTGACCCAGGGAAAGGAGAGTTGGGGAGAGAGAAGAGAGATCTAGCTGGACAATCTGACCGCTGTATGCATCGCTATGCTATCTATGACAGAACTCCAAGAAACATAGACCCCAGGGTCGAGAGAAAGAGTGAAACAAAGAGATGTAGACACCCCCACGTCCATAAGATCACATCCGATCAGACGACAGTCCCACCGGGCTTCTCGTCGATGATACCGTAGCTGCTCTTCCTCGCGTGCGACCCGGTCTGGTGGGCCCCGCCTCCCCCGACGGGCTCGTTGTGCTGATCGACGACGACGGTGCGCATCCCGACGAAGCCCGTCTTGTGCTGGCCGAGGACGGCTTCTGCCTGCAGCGGTCGCGCGTAGTGCTCTTCCTCGCCGCTGCCGCTCTCGGCCGAGTTGGGTCCGTTGCGGAAGGCGTGCGGGAACAGGAAGCTGCTGTGTCGTGGCCCCCGGCCTTGGCGGCCCTTGTTCTTGCCGTTGCCCTCGTGGCCGCCCCCCGTCACGATCGTCGTCACGCTCTGGCTGGCGTCTGGATGGCGCGTCAGGTGGTCGTCGTCGCCGCCCTCGGCTCGCGTCTTGTCGCGCTTGAAGCAGCCGACGGACAGGATGTACGTCAGACCGCCCAGAGCGACGACGAGCCACAGCAGCAGCAGCACCGTCGATATGAGCGCCTCGGTGCGGATCGAGTCCTCGATCTTGCCGACCATCCTGGCCACGGCGTCGGTGATCTTGTCCGTGGCCTGGGAGGACGGGTCGGCGAGGAAGCTGTCGCCGGCCTCCTTCGAGTCCGCCGCGACGCTGGCGACGGCACCCAGCGAGAAGGTGTCGTTCGGGAGCCGAGGAAAGTCGACCCGGGCGTTGTCCGACACCCACGTCAGGCCGCGCTGGATGCCGGCGATCTTGAGCCCGATCAGGCAGTTGAGCACCTCCTTGATGGGCTCGTACAGCACCGTGTCGCCGAAGGTGGCGTTGAGCGCCTCGGACATCTTGTCGACAAAGGCGTTGAGCGTGTCGTTGACGCCGCCCGTCGTCGTGTTCACCCAGCCGAACACCTCGTCGTTGATCTCGCGGTTCGTCGAGTCCATGACGCCGTTGACGCCGACGGCCCACTGCTCCGACGCGTTGTTGAGCGCCAGGACGACCTTGCCGGCGAACTCGCCCACCTGGCCGGCCAGCGCCGGCACCTCCTTCTCGACGCTCTTCAGCAGGATGTACTGGCAGAGACAGGCGAACAGGCCGGCCAAGCCGAGCGAGAGCAGCAGCAGCGCCGGCGTCGTCGTCGCGTACGCGATCGCCCAGCGCACGAGGATCTGCCGCCGGGCCGGTCCGAAGCGCGCCGCGACCTTGAGGCCGATCGTCGACGACGTCGGGCGCGAGGCGATGTGCAAGACGTCGAGCGGGTCAAAGGCGCCTTCGCGGAGCAGCTGCGCGCGCTTCCGCGTCGTGCGCCACCGCCAGATCTCGCGGTACGTCATGGGAATGCAGACGAGGATGGCGGCGACGACGAGCACGCCGATGAAGATCTTCTGGGCCTTGGCGGCGAGGCGGACGAGCTTGTCGAAGAAGTCGTTGATGCCGTTGTTGTCGGAACAGAAGCTCATCTGCTCCCTCTGCGGGATGGGGAACACGGAGCGGTCGAACTTGTACGCGACCATGGTCTCGTTGATGGATTTCTAGAGCAGAGCAGGGTCAGCGGAGAAGGATTAGGAAGAACCAAAGCGTGCAGCACCGCCTACCTTGACCAGCTCGAATGGAGTTCGCAGGACGCCGTCGGTAAAGTTGCGGACCTCGTCAAAGGTCGGGATGGACGAGTTGAGCTTCTCGAGCTCCTCGTTGAACTTGTTCGGGATCTGGATGTTGTCCAGCTCGTCCAGCGGCCCGGCGAGGTCGATCTCGGGGATCTCGCTGTCGCTGCCGAAGATCTTCGGCACGCTGTTGAGCACCTCACTGAAGTTGTTGAGGTCGTCCGAGAAGCCTTCGACGCCCTTCTGGATCTCGCTGCCGACGTCGCCGAGGGTGCGGTTGAGGAAGTCGCTCACGTCCTTGACGAGCTCGAGCGCGACGCCGAAGCTGCCTCGGATGGCGAGCGTGATGAGACAGACGTAGGTCGACGTCAGCATGTTGACGACAAAGACGACGAGCTCCTCGACGCCGGTGACGCTGAGCAGCAGCATCGACATCAAGCCGTTGACGGCCGTCTCGACGCCGGTCGCCGTCAGCTCGTTGACGCCCTGCGACATGTAGTGCGGCATCGAGGCCATGGCGCTGCCCATGCTCTCGACCCCGGTGCAGGCCGAGAGCGCCTCTCGCCGGGCCGAGCCGAGATTGTCGTCGAGGCTCTGGACGGCCAAGAGCAGCCGCACCAGAACAAGAAGCAGCAGGACCGTCCATCGGTTGATCCATATCTGCGAGAGACGCGCCCGGAGGCCCACGTACGGTGTGATGAGCGGCGCCGTGTTGGGCACCACGACGGCCGGCTTATCGGCGTCGTAGAAGTCGCGCATCTCGTAGTCACCGGGGTGCAGCGACGACGGGATGGCGGGGAAAGGAGAGGCCGATCTGGCGACCTTCGCCGAGGACATGTTGGTAGAGAGAGAAGCACGAGCGACGGCTTTCCGCCAGCGGAGACAAGAAGAGAGTGTATGACTACACCGAAGAAGACCGTCCAGACAGTCAGGAGCCTCGACCGCAGCGAGGGACGGTGCAGCAGCAGTATCGTAGAAGAGAAGAAGTATTACGGTAACGCCGGCTTGCGGACGTTAAGGAGTAAGGAAGAAGACTAGCAGACGAGAGGAGTCGAGGAGGACTCGGAGGACTCGGAGAGAAGGTGGTAGAGTGGGGAAAGGGAGCACAGGGCCGAGGAAGAGCCGGGCTTTGACATTTAACGTCACCCCCGTGGGCTGGGAGAATGTGGCAGTCCCATTCAGCGCGGTGAATGCGACGGTTCTTTGAAACAATACGGGCTCTTCAGAACAAAGAGCGTTTCGCGAGTTCTCTTCGAGGGCCATCGAATGGAATGTAGCACCGAGTCAACAGAGGTGAATGAATGAATGAATGGGCCTGAATGAACGTGACAGGTTTGTTCCAACGGCGCTTCCGACGTTCCTTCCGCGGCTATTCCTTGCAGCTGCACTGGCCTATCAGACCGTGGGGAAAAGCGTGTGTAAGCAGCCGAGCCGCGCCAGTCGAGGCTCGGACGTGCCGGTGGCTTTTCCGCCGGGTGAAACGACAGCCAATGAGTCCATGTTTCAGCGATGGACCTGGGAATAGACGAAACAAGGAGGGCGATCCCTGAGCGGTCGCGTGACCTCCTCCTGGCTTTCGGACCCAGGCAGTCCGACGAACTGAGACGGGCACCACAGGTCAGCTGTACGTATTCGAGTATCTCGGTGAGCCTATGCCTACCGTAGTCGTGCAACAAGAAAGACCGGTCAGGTCGGTCTGGTCATCGGCGGTCGCAAGGGCTTTGCACCCGTCCTTGCGACATGCGATTTCTAGTACGACTCAACTCGTCAGCCCAAACACATTCGATCCACTGTCGAGAGGAGGAAAGGGAAAGGGAGTTTCTGTGACGCGTCGCGCCTTAACATACCAGCGATTCCAATCGATCACGTGCCATCCGTCCGGAACACGGTCCGGCAAAACTACAGCCGATGCAATGTAGAGAACGTTCTCGAAGATGGCAAAAATCAGCACAGTGGCGCCAATTCCCGACCGTAGCGTGCCGACGGCAACAATCGTAGGGTGGTCGGAGCTCGCCGGCGCTTGTGTGACTCCGATGTCCCGTAGCCTGACAACGGCCATTCCCAGAAGCAAATAGTTAGACGACATCGCCGCAGGCGGTTGAATCCGAGTACGTAACTGCGATGTTCAGCAGAGAGGCAGTCTGGATGCGGTGAGACAAGCGAGAGTGAAATCATCGTCACACATCGCAGAAACCAGAAGAAATACCCGTTGCGGCTGACTAACCATGCCCCATGTGTTACTTGCAGTGGCCATGCCCTACTTCTTCACCACCACCGCGCCATAGCCCTAACCTCTAGGCAGGTAGGTACGTAGCTGTACGGCCACTCTATACATGTGCTGCAACAGGGGTTCCTGCTACTGTAAAGGTAGGTACAGTACGTAGTTGTCCGTCCTCTATATTACACGTGCTACAATAGGGGCTCCTGGGGTTGTAGCGGGATGAGTGCTTACGAGTACGCTACTCCTGGCGGTGCCTGCAGCTCCTACATTCGAGGGCACTCAGCGCTCTCAACTACTCAAGCATTCTCAAGTTGGTCTGTGGAGAGAGGTCACACTCAAACACAGCAGCACTGGTTCGTTCTGATGCTCACTGTACGTGTGTGAGGGGGGAAGAGGTGGAGGGAGCTGTAGCAGTACACATAGAGAAAGGACACAGGAACCTCCGAGAGAATGCACAGAAAAAAAGAGAAGAAATCTAGAGAAAAACCCCCTTACCCTTCCAACGCCGTCCTTGGATGATACTGATACGTGGTCGAGGTTCAGAACCATCTCGACCATCCTTTTCGGCCTCGACCGCCTCCCTCTCCGCCAGAGCCGGTACCGGTACCGATACCATACTTCTTCTCCTCCTCCTCCCACTTGAGTCGTTCGACGCGACTGCGCGCGGCAAACGCCCTCGCAAACCGCCAGGCCTCGGTGTCGCCGAGGTTCCAGGCCTCGACCACCTCGCGCGCCAGAACCTGCGGCTTGACCGTGCTGCGTACCGCTCGGGTCGCCTGCTCCAGCAGCACCTTCTCCTGCTCGGGGTCCAGCTCCTCCTGCTCCAGTGATGAGGTCGGCTTCTTCTTTCCCCCGACGGTGGCGTCCGGGGGCGAGTACGGTTTCGAGCCCGGCACCGGAGGCGTCGCGTACCCCTTGTCCGTCGCGTTCTTGGGCATCGCGAAGCCAAAGTGCCAGTCCAGATCCGTCGGCGCGTCCTTCTCCGGCACGAGCCACAGCGAACGCGCTCTGCCCAGCTCGCCGGCCACGGCCTCCTTGAACGCGAGCAGTCGCGGCTCGTTGCCGACCGCCGTTCCGAGGAGCTCCTTCGTGGTCAAGAGGATCCATCGGTCCCGCTCCGTCTCGCGCCGGACGTAACTCACGTCCAGCTTCGTCCCGTGGGACTTCAACGTCGCGAGCGTATACGGATGCGGCACCGTGCCGATGGTGTAGAGGGTCGACTGGTTACGGTATACCGTCGCCGTCGAGATGGGCAACTGATGCGATGAGACGCATTGCCTGCATTTGCGTCCGTTCGGAGGACACGACGCCGGCATCGGTGAGTCGGCGCACGCGGCGAGGTGGCGAGCGATCTGCAGCGCTGGCTGCATCATGGATGCGATGTGCTGGTTCGTTGGGTTGAGCACGGCGATGCCCTTGGAGAAGACGGTCTGAAAGGTGATTTGAAGGTGGGACGTGATCAGCTGGCCGAGCGCGCGCAGTCCGTCGGCTTCCGACGCTTGGTATTTCTCGAAGACGGGTTTGTAGTGCTTCTCCAGGGTGACCATATCGTAGAGCGCAACGCCCTCCTGGTGGACCGCGTCGTGACTGGCCACGTCGTCGAGGAGGGACGTCTTCCGGTTCGGGTCGATGCTCAGCAGCGCTGTGCCGAGACCTGCCGTCACAGCCTCTTTCCCGCCGCAGACGAGACCGTTACGGAGGTCGTCGTAGACAGTCAGGGCCTGATGGTCGCCCTTGCGCAGGTAGGAGAGCAAGGGGTTGTCAAAGGCGGCCATGGGCACCGCGAGCCAGCTTGC
The DNA here is from genome assembly GCA_963422465.1 of Lichina pygmaea. Classification (NCBI taxonomy): domain Eukaryota; kingdom Fungi; phylum Ascomycota; class Lichinomycetes; order Lichinales; family Lichinaceae; genus Lichina; species Lichina pygmaea. The sequence continues at coordinate 4,154,315 of OY730170.1, forward strand.
CAGCAACCCAGCCCCCATGTGCTCCCACGCGAGGAACCTCGCCACTTCCGATTCCAACTCCGGCGGAAGATTGTGATCGCGTAGACTCTCGTAGAGGGGGTTGTTCGTCGCCTCCTGTCGGCCGAGGACGACTGGCCTGAAGCCCTGTGCCCACCACGCTCGCCGCCATATCAGGAGCAGATCGGCCTCGGCGGCTCGAACCGCGTCGCTCTTCTTCGAGTCCTGCTCGTAGTACGTGTAGATGGGCGGGCGCTTGCGCCGCGGCGGAAGCAGCGCACGGTTTTCGTCGAGCGTGACCGACGACGAGAAGGGATGCAGCCATTTCCAGTCGCTGAGCCACTTGGCGTCGCCGCTGGTGCTGTTGGCCTGCACCGGCGGCTTATGCGCCGGCGGCCTGAAGAGGTTGGAGAGCTTGGGAAGCGTCGGGGTCGAGATGTGCTCGGGCAGGTGGTGGATCGACTCCCGGGCCTGGGCCAGCGACTCGGTCGAAGCGGAAAGCAGGCTGAAGACGGTGAACGTCACAAAGACGAAGACCACGCCAAAGACGACGAGGATGCGTCGCGGCGGCAGCTGCGTCGGCACAGATATGGTTTGACCGAGGATCGTATGTTGCACCGGCATCCTGGGCGGTTGTGGGCGCCGGAGCTACCTGGCCTATAGACTTCTTGCGATATTCTCTGGGGAAGTGTATTCGTACTACTGGTAGGGTCGCGTTACGCACACATCACTTTTGTTAAACACACACCCGCTAGTGTTGTTGGACGCACGCCCTATTATATCAACCCGTAGGGCTGAAGGTCCGGAGCAGGACCATATAAGTATCCGCAATACGGAGTACGTACGTAACATACATCCTGTACATACTTTTACGCACAGTAAATACTCCTCTCTTGGTCGGGAGACGGCCACTGCTCAGTGGGCCAACAGGTACATAGTGCAGATATACGGTATAGTAGCACCAGCTTAAGGACTCGACATCTGGTTAATATTGCAAGCTGCGCTGTGATAACAGCCAGACCGCTTACTGATAAACCCATCTCGCAAATCTTGTGGTCGCGGAATAGGCTACAGTAGTTACTGCCACAGTACGGTAACTATTACATACATATGTACCGTACGTATGTAGCATACTGGCCAAACATTCAACGTGCTGGATACATGATGCTGGTTGCACTGCCTCTGCGTACTTGGGCACTCCTGATGCAGCCACGGGAGCCTGAAACTCGCAAATCGAGTGAGATGGTGCGAAGTTACGAGTACGAGGTACATACGTGCATACGTACGTACTACGTACGGGACTGTGCAACTACAAAGCATCGGCTACAGATATAAGCATGTCCTTGCGGATGCGATAAGTAACTTCCTTTTGCGATAATCCAAGCGTGGCAATACGAGCACATGCCATTGATCTCCCTTCCATTTGCACCTTTACGAGCGCAGAGGACAACAAGTGGAATATACCGCGTGAAGCCTCGATCTTGGTGACAGGCTCCAGCAGCTCCAGCTTGCGGATAGATAATGCCTTGCCACCCCTCCATCGACTACTCCGGACAACGCAATCCATCCAGTTTCAGAAAGAAGAGGACCTCTCGTATTTGCGTTTTCACCTGTGTCATCTCAAGACTTGGCCAGCAGGAGTTGATCGTCATGCAACTTCCAAGTGCTGTTCTCGGCATCTTGTCTGTGGTGGCTGTTATTGCTGCACCACGGCTGAAGGATACATCCCCCGTCAGCACTCTTGAACGAAGCCCTCGTCTTAGCAATCAGCAGCAGCGATGGCCGGTGAGTTCAAACCGGCAATGCAATCCATCAGCTGTGTGGGAGTCTCAACATTTTCATTCATGCATCATGCCACAATCAACAGCCCTTCCCCTCTTCCCAAAAAACAAGGGATAAACCTGATATCAGGAACTCCCCGGTTCTGATCTTAACACAGAACTCAAGGTTCACCAGTCCTTTCAAGCAGTACGATATCGCCAGCAGCAGCAACACCGCTCCAGGCTATTTCCAGAAGGGCCAGAAGAAAACCCCAAAGCCAGCTAGGGGTTATGCTCGCCAGTGGTACTGTGGGACAAGTGACGCAAACTGTGAACCTTGTCTAAGCAAACCCCAAACAGTTGACCATGTACGTCAGACACAGGCGTCCCACCACTCTCTTGTCAGATACATCAGCACGCGAAAGAAGTATCCGTGGAATTTTCTTTTACTGACCAGGCTGTCGCCAATGCAGCTACTCGGGTGCCTCAAAGGTGCGCCTTGCAGCATGAAACCAGGCAAATGTAAATGCTTAGAGTGGAACTTCATACTGGGGTGCACAAAGTGGGATGGTAGACCCATGTATTATTGGCGGATTGAGACGATCGAACCTGATCCCGTGACTCCCACGTGACACCTGTCTCACGTGACCTGAAGGTCTCGCTAGCTAGACTGTAGCCAGATCATCATGATTCTACAACTCATTCAGACACTTCCGCTGTGCCCCTCGTAGGCCTTCTGCTACACGGATGTTTGATTCTAGGCAGTCTGGTGATTAAGTTCTAGATAGACCGTACTCGAGGTGACGGGAACAGCCCTGGCCATAGCTCTGTACAGTACGGTACCGTACCGTACCGTACTCTGAACCAGATGTTCCGAACAGAAGGGCAGAGGTGATCGCCATGCACTGCGCGACAGAAGACAAGAGTGGCCGAGTCAGCCGTCCCATACCTGCGCGATTGCACTCCTGATCATAATCATTCGTACATAATTGACTGTGGAGTTCCGTGCCTTGCAACACATCTCAACTTTCAACGTCCCACATCTGACCGTGAAACTGGTGACACTTGTCGTACCCAACTGCTGGTATCTACGTACACGTCCACGATTGCCTGTCACGGGCACGGCCTTTGGCCGAGATCCAAGACCACTAATGACAACACCCTTCTTGCTGATGCACGAAAACCCACTGACGATGAAAGAGCCCATCATGTCGCCGCATGCTGGCCATCCTAGCGACCACCTATCGGCCAGAGAATCTACCTTGCACATTTAGATCCCGACCTCCTGACAACTTCGACATTGGGATCGAATCTCGTCAATCTTTCTGGCCCTCGTTCTCTTACTTGCGCGTCCTACGTCAGAAGGGCTCGAATCAGCGTATGTTCACTCTGGACCCGTTCAATCATAGCCATCTGCTGGATGGAAGTGAGTTTCCTGACGATGCCGCATTCGACGTCTGTTTGTTTCTTGTGGTTATCGCAAGCATGCGTATCTGGCCTGCTTGGTTGTCACCGCCTGTGAGATTCAGATGATCATTGGCATTGGTTGATGCTGATCAATCTGCCACTCCAAAGAAAGAAAGCAAGACTCGGAGGTCCAGCGCAACAGAGGTCTACATACCGCCAACGGTGGAGGTTGTTCTTCGCTTTATGCAATGAGAGTTTGCATGCCTGCATGTTTACCTCTGGACGTATGTTAACTCAGACTGGCCACAATGTAGGACGACGTGGCTGAGTCCTTAAAAGAGCTCGGGTGAAGGCCAGGTGATTCGAGCGCTATGGTTGCAGACTCTTGGGACCCTTGATCTGCCTCGTCCTCCTTGGTGGGACAGCACCCCTTGACCGTAGCTATGGAATGCCAATCGGTATGGAAAATGACTCGTCCGAGCTCCAATGCCTCGACGGCAACCAACTGGCCAAGTGGATCTCACAATCTAAGGGGTTCTCTTTCGGCCCACATTTGATCCCGGTATAAGTTTCCAGTCTTCTCTCAGACCGTCACGGTCATCGGTGAGCGTGAACCGATGATGGGACGAATTTTGGTTTGCGAGGCTGTCCGGTTGCCGAACCCAAGGGGAGAAACGGCATTTCCAGGAGAACGACGCTGTCAAGACCGCCGGAAGGGCTGCTTGCCGCAATCAATCCCGACTTTGATCACCTCCAGGGCCAACCCCTGCAAGACTCTTCCAACTACCTGGACGCAGACTCTTCTCCCATCATCCCCACATGAATATCCGTTCAGAACAGCACGCCAGTCTTCTCAACAGGTGACATCGTCATGTAATCCCCCATAAGTGTCCTTGAGCTTCTTGCGAGACAGCGTTCTCTGTACCTGTTTACTTGTGCAGTGCGTGTTGTACACATGGTGCTATTGCTGTTCACATCTGTATAGTGCTATCAAGCCACAAACTCTCCTGATGTGAACCGCCTCTTTTCCTTCCCACGAACGAAGCTGTTTAAATGCCCCCGCCAGGAAGAAGTTCCCAGGTCTATCCAGCGAGGAGAGCAAAAGAAACCAACCTGTGCGTATACCCTGTAGTGGTAGAGCCACGCGTTCAGTTATCTCAGCTGTGTTTGCTTCGGGGAAATATCAGTTGATAGCTCTTATAATCTTCGTTGTTGGGCAGTCGTCATGTGGCGGAGATGGCGGTGGTCGTGGTCAGGGTTGTGGTTGTGGGCGTGGAAGAGGACTGCGTCACTCTATATATCCGGTTATCACAGCTTTTGTCTCAGGGGAGCGTGGCCCAGCCAATCGGTACTTCGGAGATACTAGTAGTGTTCCCCTTGGACACCCAGAGTCTTATGTTCTTGGCATTCATCAATTTTTCCTGAAAGGGAAGGAAGACCGAACTGAATCGCCAATTATGGCCCTCTGGGTGTGTGAGTTATCGTGTAGATTCGAACCTCATTCGCTCTTCCCTCAATTCTGTCGATTTCGTCCTTCTCTTATAAAATTGCTCTATATATCTCTTCGTACCTGTAGCGGTCATGACCCATTCAACTCCTCTAGTATGACTGACACCGCCCAGCCGAGTATCTTGGCCAAGGATCCAACTTCTTCTTCTTCTTCTTCTTCTTCTTCTTCTTCTTCGTTTTGCGCGTTCCTCCACTCTCCCAACTTCTCAGCGGCATTTCGGTCCTTGTCCCCGTCACTGCTGGAATCGTGGCCGCGTGGACTAGCAGATGTCTCATCGACGTTATTTCCTTCACCTCCTCCAGCAGGACTGCTATCATGGAACCCTTCCATCACATGGATTGCCTCTTGTTCGACCACGTCGCGATCGACGTTGCCTTCCACGTTCCCGTCCTCGAATAAGAAGGCATGGTCGCGGATGTAGTTGGGCCAAACCACTTCGTCAAAGTAGCCGGGTGGGTCAACCCAGTAGCCCGTGCTGACCGCGGTGTTCCCGTTGCTCATCGCTGTTCCATCACCAGAAGTTTCTTTCCTTGCATCAGGCTCTTCATCGCCTTGCATATCCGCATGTCGAACGTCTTCACCGGCAGCGACGCCCAGCCTGGTAATATACCCGCCTCGCTTCTCTCTCCTTGTTTTCGCAGTCGTATAGTCTGTCCTCAAGAACAGCTTCACGTCAACCTCCGCTGCAACAGCAGCGACAGATTCTGCATAGAGCAAAAAACCGTCCAGGATAGCCAGGCGAGTGTGTGAGAGTGGTACGTTTGACTCCAGGATTCGATGATGTAGCGATTCCTTCACCGATGAAGGGACGTCCAACATCGATGTCTTCTGCTGGTCTTCGATCGAGTGGAGCTCAGAAGGGACTACGCCGTCATGCGAGCGTATATATTGCAGCGTGTCGACAAGCGAGGGAATGTTCAAGGAGGAGGCGCTGTCCCAGTCTCGTTGGCCGGATGACGTGAGAGGTAGGCTATCCCAGGTTAATCGTCAGAACAGACACTTGAAGTATGTTGTTTTCGGTGAAATCCAACAAAAAAAGGAAGAGAAGAAATCATATTCTCCATTGGCGAAAAGATGGAGAACAGAAGAGTCTTGACAATAACTCCTTTGACGATGGACAAAGGCTGAGTTCTGCTCGGGACAGTTTGGCTGAGAGCAACTAGCGGAGCTCCATACACGTCATATCTAGCTTGGTATTGGGAGGATTCATCGACGACAACACTTGTATCCTCGTCGATTCAAAAGGGAGGACGAGAGGGTATAGAAGAAAGAGAAAAGTCTTCATATAATGAAGACCCTTTCGTATAGCGACAGCTACCACAGCATTCGTCTTGCATCACCAGAGCTTTGATGAAGGACCATGATGAGAAGAGAATCCTTCACCCCGACGAGGATGCGACAGCTTACTTGTCGTATCAAAAACACCATAGATCGCATCGGGACAGCTCCCATTATCCCCAATGAATGGCCCGCCACCGAGGACATCCCCACAATCCATTCAAAAAAAAATAAAAACAGACTGTGTATCTCCCACCTTTCCTCATCCAGATAGAAATCATCCTCGTGCACGAGCACCGTCGGGACGCCAGCCCACTCGAACAGGTCCCGCAAGGCTCGGCTCAAGGTCGTTTTGCCCGACGACGACGGCCCGCTGACGCCTAATACAACCATCTTGGTCTTGTCCGTTGGATTCGTGTTTGGATTGGCCATCGATGTTGTTGTTTCTGTCATGCGCTCGAAGAATGACGCACACCTCCGTGGCCTAGTACCTGTTGACCGGGGACTATACGGAGAGTTGCCCGAGGATTTGCAGGGGTGCCGAGATCAGCCTCCCCCTGAGCGACGGCTAAATTGTTGTCTGCAGGCACGTGACGGTCTGCAGAGTTTTCCTCTTCTTCTTTGTCGTCGCTCCTAGATTTTAGTTAGTAAGACGAGAGAGACGAATCTGCGCAGTTGACCGGTTGTCAGCTATCATCACCTCTCCACATAGTCGACCGCCTGTCGGCTTTCAGTACCTCGTGCATAGTAGTAGTCGCGATGGTAAGGGATGTCTGTTTAGTAACTTAACTGGTCATGTGATGTGCAGTCGCGGGGTAATTACGGCGCCTGCACGACGATTTCCAATCTGACCACTTGGCTAGTCAAGCTGTGGCAGGGTGTGTTGTTGCACTTCACCTACCATTTCATAGAAGAATCAGCAATGCACAGTGAAGAGGTAGACCTGTCTATGTAGCTGGAAGCCTTTGAAGATGTCACTCTTTTCGCGACTGCGAGAGAAGAGTCGTGGACGCTCACCCAGGTCACCCAGCAGGGCTGTTAGCCCGGCACTTGACGTGAGTGCAAACACCGGAGAAGGGCTACGCTGTCTTGTTTTGATATACCATGACCTCACTGATTGTTGACCCTAATTTCGTAGGTTATCGACGAGAAGTATGGCCTGTTCGTGCTCACCAAGGAGGAAGGGGATTACACTGTCGAGTTAAGGGAGTCCCAAAAAACTGTTGTTAACCAAGTGCTAACGGCTGTAGTATTGTCGCTGTTCACGGACTTGGTGGACACTGGAAGAAGACATGGACCGATGACAACAAAGCCTTTTGGCTTCAGGATTTCCTGCCACAGCAGCTTCCCCAGGCAAGGATCATGTCATACGGCTACAACTCCGCGACTGCCTTCAGCAAAGCTGCTACGGACGTAAACGATGAGGCAGCTATGCTTCTTGATCGGCTTGATGGAGAACGTGAGGATCAGGATCAGCTGAACAGACCCATCATCTTCATCTCACACAGCCTTGGAGGCATCGTAGTGAAGAAAGTAGGTATCCTGTCGCGCGGGGTAGTAGTACATACTAACTAGTTAAGGCCTTGATACTCGCGAATGAGCGATCAAAGCAGTATGCGAACATACTCACCAGTACACGAGGGCTGGTCTTCTTTGGAGTGCCTCATCGCGGTTCTGACATTGCGAGCGTGGGCGAATTTGCTGCAAAGCTTCTCGAGGTGGCACAAATCAGATTCGGTACAAACACTGGTTTTGTCGAGGCGCTCAAAAATAACTCCGATACCTTGGCCCTTATCTCGCAGCAGTTCATAGAGCGTGCTGCTGATATCCCAATCCGAACGTTTTATGAAACTGATAAGCTTGGGAGTCAGCTGGTGCGTAGATACTCTTTTCCACACGCGTATTAACATACACTTTACTGACGTACTAAAGGTCGTGGACAAAGATTCTGCGTGTCTGAATCTCTCAAACGAGATAGCAGTTGCTGTTGCTGGTGCAAACCACAGATGTATTTGCAAGTTCAGCCACGCCAACAGACAGAAGTACTTGCAGGTGTGGAAGGCCATCAAGAAGCTTGTTGATTCAGCACTCACGGATCCAAATGCTTGTATATATCCCTAAAATTATTTTCTATGCTCTCGGATCGATGCTTATGTTCGTCTTAGTATCTCCAACTGTCCCCAGTCGGATGCCTTCATCACAAACCCCATGCTTCTCAGTGTCCTTTGAAAGGGACCGAAAATTCGTCGGCCGGGAAGACATCATTGCTAAGATTGGCGAGAAGTTCGAAGTCAATAGGCATGTTGCATTGGCTGGCATCGGTGGAGTAGGGTAGGTCTATATAAGGATCAATGCGCGGATTTGGACTGACACAACAGCCAGGAAATCCCAGATTGCTATCGAGTACTGCTATCGATTCCGAGATGAGCACCCCGAAAGTCACGTCTTCTGGATACATGCCAGCTCTGTCTCCAGGATATCTCAAGCATACAAGGATATTGCAAGAGAGCTCGGTTTGCCCGGTTGGGACGACCCGAAGGTTGACATGTTCCGACTAGTCTCACAGTCTCTGAGCAGGGATGCATATGGGTCTTGGCTGGTATTGTTGGACAATGCCGATGATGGGGACACTTTCTTTAGCATGAAGGCCAGTTCGTCAGTGGTCGATAGCGAGGAAGCACCACCGCTAGTCGATTACCTTCCTCGCAGCCTGAAGGGGTACATCATAATCACAACAAGAGATAAGCGGGTCGGGGAAAGTTTGACGGGCGGAGAGGAAGCCATCATCGTCAACCCCATGGCTGAGCTGGAAGCCGAACAGCTTCTGCAGTCAAAGGTGGCCCGAGCGCGCAGACCCGACCAGACCAAGCTTAGAGAGCTTCTTGAGGTCTTAGACTATCTACCCCTCGCAATCACTCAAGCGGCGGCGTACATAGTCGAAAACAGCATCACTGTCGAAGATTATCTCGAGATTCTGTTGGAAGAAGATTCTGGCCTACAAGATCTGTTGGACCAAGACTTGCCAGACCTCAGGAGGGATTCGAGAGGCCAGAATTCAGTCATTCGGACGTGGAAAGTGTCATTCAATCAGATAAAGGACAAAAAGCCACGTGCGGCTGAGATCCTATCCCTCATGGCCGTCTTGGATCGACAAGGGATTCCGAAATTCCTTCTCCGCAGAGGAAGTGAGGCTGCTGAGCTCACAACCGCCCTTGGAACACTGCAGGCCTTCTCTCTCATCAGAGCGGAGGTAGGAGGAAAGAGCTTTGAGGTCCATCGACTTGTGCAAATGGCGACTCAACAATGGCTGAAACATGAAGGTAGCCTGGCTATCTGGCAAGAAAAGTCCCTGAAGGCACTGTCAGCCGTGCTCCCTTCTGGAAACTATGGAACCTGGGACACATGCGAGCTGTTGTCTCCGCATGTAGAAGCTGTGGTTCGATACACCTTCGAATCCGACTCAAATCAGCTGCAGTGTGCGAAGCTTCTCGGAAATATATCTACCTACTATCAGAACCAGAGACAGTACAGTCTTGCCTATGAAAGATGCTGGAGTGCTCTTTCAATACAGAGAAGTTTACTGGGTTCTGAGGACCAAGATACACTGTCCAACATGCACAATCTTGCAGTAATACTTGACTATCAGGGCAAGTACAAGACAGCTGAGGAGATATATCAGCAGACACTGGAGCTTCGCAAGAAAGTGCTGGGTCCTGAGCACCCAGCCACACTAACCAGCATGAACAATATTGCAGAAGTGCTTTATAAGCAGGGCAAGTACAAGATGGGTGAGGAGATACATCACCAGACACTGGAGCTCTACAAGAAAGTGCTGGGTCCTGAGCACCCAGCCACACTAACCAGCATGAACAATATTGCAGGAGTGCTTTATAAGCAGGGCAAGTACAAGATGGCTGAGGAGATACATCACCAGACACTGGAGCTCTACAAGAAAGTGCTGGGTCCTGAGCACCCAGACACACTAACCAGCATGGACAATGTTGCAGGAGTGCTTTATAAGCAGGGCAAGTGCAAGATGGCTGAGGAGATACATCACCAGACACTGGAGCTCCGCAAGAAAGTGCTGGGTCCTGAGCACCCAGCCACACTAACCAGCATGAACAATATTGCAGGAGAGCTTTATAAGCAGGGCAAGTACAAGATGGCTGAGGAGATACATCACCAGACACTGGAGCTCCGCAAGAAAGTGCTGGGTCCTGAGCACCCAGACACTAACCAGCATGAACAATCTTGCAATAGTGCTTTGGGACCAGGGCAAGTACAATATAGCTAAGGAGATGTTGGAACAGACAGTGGACCTCTGCAAGAAAGTGCTGAGTTCTGAGCACCCAGACACTAACCAGCATAGACAATATTGCAGGAGTGCTTTATAAGCAGGGCAAGTACAAGATGGCTGAGGAGATACATCACCAGACACTGGAGCTCCGCAAGAAAGTGCTGGGTCCTGAGCACCCAGCCACACTAACCAGCATGAACAATGTTGCAGGAGAGCTTTATAACCAGGGCAAGTACAAGATGGCTGAGGAGATATATCACCAGACACTGGAGCTCCGCAAGAAAGTGCTGGGTCCTGAGCACCCAGACACACTAACCAGCATGAACAATCTTGCAATAGTGCTTTGGGACCAGGGCAAGTACAATATAGCTAAGGAGATGTTGGAACAGACAGTGGACCTCTGCAAGAAAGTGCTGAGTTCTGAGTACCCAGACACTGATCAGCATGGAAAACCTTGTGATCATGCTCCACCATCAAGACAAGCATGAGGAGGCTGAAGAGATCCATCAGCATCTGCTGGAACTCTGTCAGAAGGTGCAGGACTCTGAGCAGCCAGATGTTGCAGTCTGTACTGTACTGTCCTACCCAAGTGTAGGATTAGGGTGAGATGTGGAAGGTGGGTTGGTTCTTTTTTTATTTTATTTTATTTTATTTGATTCTTACACTGATAGTGTGACGAGGCAATGGCAGAGCAGAACTCAAGCCTAACTGATTTGGTAACCTTGACCTGACTTGGCTTGAGACTTGAGACTTGGATTGATGTACAAGGCGAAAGACGAGGAAGGAAAAGAGAAAAGAAGAGAAGAAGCTGGGGGAGCAGGAGAAGTTCTTATAGGCAGGGGATCAGGCAACAGCGGAGCAAACAGGCAAACAGTGCAGATGGGACTTCCCGGCAAGGTGCGTGGCTTGTGCCAGATATGCAACTGGGCCAGAACCGTGACATTACCCCCCTCCTTCACATGGTGAACTCCTGTGAGCCTCAGGCCGCTCGTGGGTGTAGTTCCGTGGCCGTGGTTTCCTTGGGTATTTCTCATGGAAGTTGTAGATGACGTCTTTGGCGTTGTCAAGATGCTCAATAGGCTCTTCAGTGGTATCTTCGATTGGCCATCCAGACTATTTGACCAGGTACTTGAACTTCTGTCGAGATGTTGCTGGCTTGGAGTCAAGGATTTCTTCAACCTGGAACTCTTCATCTGTGTCTTGACCAATGACAGGGCCAGGGTGTTCATTTGATTGGCCAGGGATAGGATTAGCAGGTGTCAGACGTAGAAGGGAAACATGAAAGACAGGGTGGATCTTGAGAGTGTGTGGAAGCTCCAGATGGCAGGCACGGCTTCCGACTGTCTTCAACACCTTGAATAGTCCAATCCACTTGTTGTCAAGCTTTTTGCATGGGCGGCGTGTCCTGATGTTCTTGGTATTCAGCCAAACAAGATCTCCAGTTTGATAGGATGGTGACAGGACTTGATGCAAATTGGCGGTGTGAGCTTGAGCTTCCTGGGATAGTCAGAGTTCAGCTTGCAACTGTTCCAGAATCTGCGTTATTTCTCCAGAGATTTCCATAGCATCTTGGTTGCAGGCTTCACCCATGGGTGTGATGCTGAGCCGTGGATGGAACCCTTTGTTGGCAAAGAACGGTGACATGCCAGAGGAATCAGACTGGGAGTTGTTCTGCGTGAACTCTGCCAGAGGAAGCTATTGGACCCAGTCATCTTGGAGATAGTTGACATAGGATCTCAGGTAGCGTTCAAGCTCCTGATTCTCTTGTTCTGTCTGACCATCTGTCTCTGGGTGGTGTCCTGAGGATAGTCGTAGCATGACGTCAAGATGGGCACAGAGTGCTTTCCAGAATGAGCTGACAAACTGACCTCCTCTGTCTGAGATAATGCTCCTGGGCAAGCCATGGGTACAGACAACAAACTGGATGAACATCCAGACAAGATGCAAGGTTATCATCTCAGCACATGGCACAAAGTGGCGTTCTTTGGTGAGACAGTCAGTGATGACCCAGATATGCTTGGCACCAGGGAAGCAGGCATCTCTTGACTTGGGCAAGTCAGTAATGAAATCCATAGCCAGATCCTGCCAACGTTGCTGAGGCACAGGAAGAGACAGCAGCTCTCCTTGGCAATCACAGGCAGGCTTTGCTTGAGAGCAGACATGACAATTCCTGATGTACTACTGTATGATGTTCACCATCTTTGGCTAATAGTACCAACAAGACAGAAGATTGTGGGTCTTGGCAATCCCAGTGTGGCCAGCTATTGCTTGGTCATAGGCTTCTTGGAACAGGTGTAGGTGTAGCTCATTGTTCTCAGGGATCCAGAGTCAGTTCTTGTAGAAGAGACAGTCATTTTCCAAGCTGCAGTCTGAGAGAGACACTTCTTGACTGTGCCTGACACCATCCCTTAGCATCTGTGACACTGTTGCCACTGGATCACCTTCAGCAAGGTTGTTATAGGCAGCTTAGATAACATCTGAAAGAGGTGTAGCATCAGGTTCAGTGTCAACTGGTGCAGCTTCTGAACGTCTCAGGATCTGGATGGGCTTGACTTGAACTTCTGAATGTGCAAGATTCTTGGGCTTGAGGATGACTTGCTCCATGAAGTCTTGACAGGGATCACTGTCTGACAGGAGGTCTTGGGAACATTGAGTGAGGGCGTCAGCCTTGCACTGACTGCCTGGACGGTAGCTGATCTTGAAATTGAAGCGTGACAAGAACTCACTCCAACGGGCTTGACGGTGGGAAAGGCACTTTGACAACATGAAGTACTCCAAGTTCTTGTGATCAGAGATCACTTTGACAGGTTCTGGAGATCCTTCAAGCTCTGCTCACCATTCTTCAAAGGCACAGACAATTGCCAGCAACTCTTTGTCGTAGATTTTGTAGTTGCATTCTGCCGGCAGGTGGTGGTGTGACAAGAAGGCAACAGGGTGTAGAACTCCTTCATGGTCTGGCTGTGACAGGACAGCACCAGAGATGTAGTCAGAAGTGTCAGTCTCAACAACACACTCCTTCTCCGGATCAAAGTGCTGCAGGATGGGTGCAGTGCTGAACACCTTCTTGATGCTTTCAAACAAGCACTGCTCTGGGGTTTCCCACTTGAAGGCAACATTCTTCTTGGTCAGAGCTGTGAGCGGGGATACAAGCTTGGCAAAGTCTTTGATGAACCGGCGGTAGAAGTTTGCAAAAGTAATAAAGCTCTGCACTTCCTTGAGACTGGCAGGAAGCTTCCACTACTTGATGGCGTCAGTCTTGGCTGGGTCCATACTCACAGATCCAGGTCAGCCGTCTTTAGTGGCAGACTGAATGATGAGGCCAAGGTACTTGACTTGATAGACTTCAAAGTCACACTTGGAGATGTCAACTTGCAGGCTTGCATCTTGTAGTCAACTGAGAACAAGCTTGACATGCTTCCGGTGTTCCTTGAGTGTCTGACTGTAGATAAGGATGTCATCCACATAGGCAGTGCCAAAGACGTCAAGGATGTCAGGTCCCAAAACATCATTGATGTAGTTCTGGAACATGCTTGGAGTATTGGCAAGACCAAAGGGCATGACAAGGTATTCGTAGAGGCCTGAGCGTGTGCGGAACGCAGTCTTCTATTCTTCACCTTCCTTTATCCGGATACGGTTGAAGGCACCAACAATGTCAAGCTTGGTGTACCACACAGCTTTGCAAAGCTGGTCCAATATCTCCCAGATCAGTGGTAGGGGGTAACAGTTCTTGATAGTGATAGTGTTGAGTGCTCTGTAGTCTACACAGAAACACAATCCACCTCCTGGCTTCTTGACAAAGAGGACTGGTGTAGCAGCAGGTGATGAAGATGCTTGAATGAAGCCCTTGTTCAGGTTCTCTGTCAGGTATTTCTTGAGAACTTCAAGTTCTTCTCTGCTCATGCTGTACAGAGGTCCAGAGGGTGCCTGGGTTCCTGGTTCCATCTTGATCTTGTGGTCAACTCCTGGGCGTAGAGGAGGAAGCTTGTCAACATCATCCTTGCTGAAGACGTCCAGGAACTTGTGGTACTGAGCAGGGAGAAGTGTGGCAGAGTCCACACACTTCTTTGACTTCAACACCTGCTCAATGTCTCTCAGAGAAACACTGAACACCTGGTGATCTGGCTTGGCAGCAAGGAGAGAAAATACAGCAGCATTGATGGGGATTGGTGCGGCAGAAAGAGGCTTGGGATTCTGAGGCTTTCCAGCAGACATCTTGGCTTCAAGATCCAAAGAGATTGGATAGCTATTGTTTGACTTGAGGCATGCAGATCAGCAGTGATCTGACTTGAACATGATTGAGGTGTTTGCCCAATCAATGTGTGGCCTGTGCTTCTGGAGCCATGGCATCCCCAGAATCACATCATAGTGAAGACCAGGAGACACAAAGAGAGAGACTTCTTCCTGGTGCACACCATGTGCTGTGGTCATGATTGTCTTGGTGAGATGTGTGGTTTGTGATGTCTTGCCATCAAACAATCACAATGTGTGTGGGTAGGGGAGAGGTTCTTGGTGAAGAGATTATGCAAAGGAAGCACCAATGCAGCCAAATGCTGAACAGCCAGAGTCAATAAGAGCATTGCACTTGAATTTCCCATCTAGGATACAAGGAAGAAACAAGCACTTGCTGTCCAATTGCTGGTCTGGAGACAGATAGCCAACATGGAGATCCTTTTCATGTCCTTGGGTGTGACGATGACCAAGGACTACTTGTTTTCCGACTCTGGAGTAGTCTCAACAGTGGCAGACTTGGTGGTGGTTGTGGTGGTGGCAACAACAGGCATGCTTTTCACTGGACAGAAGGTTGAGACATGACCTTGGTTCCCACAGTAGAAGCAGAGGCCTTTGCTTCGGCGATGTTCTCACTCTTCTGGTGTCAGCTTAGAGTGGCTGAGATCCATAGTAGGACTTGGTGGCTGTGGCGTGAAGACTGGCTTGATGAACCCTGGACACAGAACTGAAGCTCCTGACCGTGGAACTGAGGCTTGGGTGGGAGGTGCTTGACGTGGACGGTGAGAGTTGGCAGAAGTGGCACAACTGGTTGTCCTGCAGCTGGCATTCCTCAACAAGCTTCTGATAGCTGATGTCCTTGAGGTTGATGCTGACAAGCTGCTTGGCAAGCTCTTCAGAGATAGCGCATTGAAGATGGCACTTCAAGGCCTTGTTGTTGAAGCCTGTGCGTGGAGTATACCAATTAAACTCTGTGAAGAACTCAGCAAAGGAATAGTTGGCCTGACGTAAGGTGATGAGCTTTCTCTGAGCTAGGAACTCTGGGTCTGGGTCAGAGAAGGTGTTCCGGAGATCTTGGATGATGTCATGCCAGTCAATGTACTGGCCAGCCATGATCTTAGCTGAGATGTAGGACTGCGCAGTACCAGTCGTGTGTGAAAAGACGTACGCAATCTGCGATGTTTCTGTGGGGTACCAGTCAGTGTTGAGTGTCATCTTGAGTGACAGTGACATGATGAAGCTCTCAAGCTTCTCATGCGTGATTTCCGTGTTTCTGCTATCGCCACTGAAGATCTCTGGGTCAGCAGTGTGTTCAGACTTGGACTTGGGAGTAGTGTTAGTAGCTTGAATTCGCATGAACTCTGCAAACATGTTGCGAAGGAACTTGTCATTTCCAGCAACTGGCATGGCTTGGTCTGGTTGTTGAGACATGACAAGGACGTGAACGTGGCTTGGTGAAGTGTGTTATGGTTGGGTAGGTCTTTCGCAGTGTGACAAGGCAATAGCAGAGCAGAACTCAAGTCTAACTGATTTGGTAACCTTGACCTGACTTGGCTTGAGACTTGAGACTTGGATTGATGTACAAGGTGAAAGACGAGGAAGGAAAAGAGAAAAGAAGAGAAGAAGCTGGGGGAGCAGGAGAAGTTCTTATAGGCAGGGGATCAGGCAACAGCGGAGCAAACAGGCAAACAGTGCAGATGGGACTTCCCGGCAAGGTGCGTGGCTTGTGCCAGATATGCAACTGGGCCAGAACCGTGACAGATAGTAGCTTTTCAGCCATGCAGATCTTCTAGCTAAGAGTGATTTTCTTCAGAAAACCTTTAGAGGAATAAAAACTGAAGACTGGGGGTGACTAGAGGATGTAGCAAAAGGAAATCTTGTAGTGACTGGTAGAAAGAAGACTTCTAGATATTAGAGTGTGAATAGTGGAGTTTGAAAGCCAGATTAAACTGGTTCAGTCTTTTCAAAGACATGAACCAGTATAGAAACTTCTGTAGAAGCTCTGGGTTTGAAATAATAGAAGTGAAATCTTGAGAATTAAAAGGAGCTTGCTGTCTTTGACTTGAATAAAGAGAGCATGAAGAGGTGATATGTTTCACTGTCTCTTCTGCTTGACCACAGACACATAAAGGGGTAGGAAAGTCTGGAACTCCAGCTCTGAATAGAAAACTTGCCAGGCCAATTCTCCCAGTTCTGGTTTGTAGTAGTAGACTTGCCTCAGCTTTCTGTAGCTTTTTGTAGAGCTTCAGGTTGTTGTGGTGAGGTGTTGCGGTCTGTACCGTACTGTCCTATCCGAGTATAGAATTAGGGCGAGATGTGGAAGGCAGGTTGGTTTTCGCAGGAGAGGAGTGTCAAGGAGTGTGAAGGAGTTTGGTGGAATGTGGTGGTGATGACACCTGATCAGTGGCTTCGTACAAGATTGTATTGAAGTAGATCTAGTTGTCTGGATCACAACATGAGTTGAAGATAATTGTTCCATAAGGGAACTATCACCAGACTATATAGTGCTCAGTCCGTGAGCTCAGTGAGCTCTGCTCACTTTGCTCACTTGTTCATGCATGCTGCAGTGAGCTGGGCAAGCTCTGCTCACTTTGCTCACTGTTCATGCATGCTGCGGTGAGCTGGGCAAGCTCTGCTCACCTTGCTCACACATATGCATGCTGCAGCGAGCACCCCCTGGTCAGTCTCACCAGTCACGTGACTGTTTCCTGTGTTATGCCACCTGGTACTTCTGTCCAGTATCCTGTCTGCTGCTTTCTGTGAGTATAAAGACTGTGTTCCTTCTGGGTTGTAACACTATCCTTCTCTCCATCTTTCATCATCTTGATGAAACCTGGTCATGTCTCCAAAGTCATGTGCGACTGTTAGCTGAACTCAGCTTGCTGCTTAAATCCACAATCAGAGTTTTGTTTTGTGTACGCTCTGCAACTTTTGTGTTCTCTGTGGTTGTCTGTGCTTCCAGATGCTGGGGGAAGATGATAAGTTGAAATGTGCTGTGTGCACTCAGCGCGGGAGGTCTTGTGTCTCTGTGTCCTGGGAATCTCTGAACATATCCCGGGACAACCTTTGTGAGGATGTGGCCACTGAAGAGGCAACACACAACACACTCTTCAAACAACTTGCTGTGGTGCAAGTTCGTCTGTCTCAGAAGTGAAAGATGTTGGAAGGCACCAAGGTCTGTGCGAGGCAGAAGCTTCAGTGTCTGGTGAAAGAGATGGAGTCAGATGGCAAGGATTTGACTTGATCAGTTATTGACACATCCCTCCTGCAGGCTGAGCTGTTTGGTCCTGCTCCTGCTGAAACTGTCGCAGAAGAAGCTGGCAGTTCGCGAGGTTCTTGAGTGGTTCCCAGGTATTCTCCGAGTCTGGGTATCCTTTCCACTTGACAAGGTATTGCTGACCTTTCCTAGCCAGGATCTGTTCAACTTTGAACTCTTGTTCTTCTTCAGGTTGATAATAAAATGTTTCCTGCAAGGGTGTGCTCTGGTCAGCTGGTTCAATCATCAATATATGAAAGTTTGGATGGACTCTGGCATCCCTTGGTAGTTGTATCTTGATGTTGACTGGTCCTGTTTTCTCTTCAACTGAAAATAGTCTGACCTTGATATTGTCAAGTTTCTTTGTCTTTAGCTTTTTTGTTTTCCAATTTTTTGTGAGGAGGTAGACTTTATCCCCCTTCTTTAGCTGAGGTGCTATTTTTGATTTTTTGTCTATTTGACACTGCATTTTTTCTGAGGTCTCTTGAAGGTAGTGCCTCATCATTGTGTGTGTTTGTCGTAGGAGCTTGTCATGTTAGAGTGCTTTCTCCATGTTTGGTGAAGCTCTGCTTGGTATTCCAATGTTCGCATGTTATCCAAAATTGGTAAAGAATAGCAATTCCTTTGTTGAGTCTGATCTGTGCTGGTTAATTGCCAGCTGTGCCACTGGTAATAACTATACTCAATTGCTGTGGGTCTGGTTGATGTAATGCTGCAAATAAGTCTCCAGGACTTGGTTTGCTCGCTCTGTCTGGCTGTCAGTTTGTGGGTGATAGACCGTAGACATTTTGGGTTTTGTTCCTATAGCTGCACTGATTGTCTTCCAGTAGTTAGATGTGAAGAGTTTGTCTCTGTCAGTAATAATCATGATTGGAACTCTGTGGTCTCTGACCAATCTGTCCAGTAAGAGGTGTCCCAACTGTTCTGCTGTGTGGGTCTTCTTGAATAGTACCACTATTAGGTATTTTGTGAATCTGTCCACTATCACCATAATCAAGTTGTAGGTGATTCCTGTGACTGGGTCTTTAGACTTGGGTAGCTTGGTGATGAAGTCCATTGACACATCTTCCCACAGGCCTCTCAGTATTGTGTTCAGGTGTCCTTCTCCATATAGCTTGTGTCTTCCATACTTGTTTTTCTGGCATAGTAGACATTTGTTGATGTAGCTTGTGATGTGTTGTCAGAGATTGATGATATTGTTCCCTGTCTGTTGGATCAGGTCTGTGGTTTTGGTGATTCCTGAGTGACTATGTACTGGGTTGTCATGGTAGTTCCTTATTAATTCTTCAGTGTCTTCTGCTGTGAGCTTGTTGATCTGTGGTCAAGACACCAGGTTTCCTCACTGGTCCTGCTGTAAGATTGTTCCTTGGTGTTCATCATCTTCCATGTGGTTTTTTTGTCAGCTTAGTGCATCTGCTCTCCTGTTGTCTTGTCCAGGGGTGTACAAGATCTTGAACTTGTGTTGCTCTAGGAGTTCAGCCTATCTGACTTGCTGTCTATTCAGCTTCTTGGTTATCATGAATGTTATCAGATTCTTGTGGTCTGTGAGAATGGTGAGTTCAGAACTGCTTTCTGCGTACACTCTCCAGTGTTCAAGTGTGTTGACAACTGCCAGTAGCTCTTTGTTGTGGATATCATAGTTTTGTTCTGCTTGTGTCATTTTTTGTGAGTAGTAGGTAACTGGGTGCCACTTGCCATCTGCCTGTTGGCATAAACATACTCCCACTGCCTGATCTGAAGTGTCTGTCTTGATTTGTGTCAGTTGGCCTGTCTTGAAGTTAAGGAGAACTGGTTTCTTGGCGTAAGTGTCCTTGAGCTGCTGGAATACTTTTTGTTGTCTCTCTGTCCACCAGTACTCCACATCCTTCTTTGTGAGTTCTGTCAGTGGTGTTGCTATCTGTGAGTAGTTCTTAATGAACTGTCAGTTGAAGTTGGCAAATCCTAGGAAGGCTTGTACTTTCTTGACTGATGTCAGTGTTGGCTATTGCTGAATCACTTTGATTTTCTCAGAGTTGATCTTGATCCCTTCAATCCCTATGATATATCTGAGGAATTCAACTTCCAGTTTGTTGAACTTGTATTTCTTCAGGTTGAGCTTGAGCCCTGCCTCTTGTAGGCATCATAGAACATCCTTCACATGTTTGGTATGTTCCTGTTGTGTGTTCGAGTAGACAAGAATGTTGTCCAAGTAGGTGATAGCTGTTTGGTCCAGGTATACTCTGATGATGTTGTTGATCAATGCTTGACATGTTGCTGATGTGTTTGTGAGTCTGAATAGTATAACCAGATACTCGTAGTGTCTGTATTGGGTTCTGAAGGCTGTCTTCTATTCTTCTCCTTCTTTCATGTGTATCAGGTTGTATGCTCCTTTCAAGTCCAGCTTGGTAAAGATTGTAGCTTGGCTGATCCTGTCTCGCAATTTGTTTGTATTTGGTAACAGATATCAGTTTTTGATGGTAATGTTGTTGAGTTTCCTGTAATCCACACAAAGTTGAAGACTTCTGTCTTTCTTTGGTGCAAATAGTATTGGGTATCCTGCTGGCAATTGAGGTTCTCGGATGAAACTCTTTTTCAGGTTTTCCTCCAGGTACTTGCGAAGTACTTGGAGCTCTTTCTCTGATAACTGGTAAATTGGTCCAAATCCTGGCTCTATCCCTGGTTGCAACTTGATCTCATGATCCCAAGGTTGGTGCTTAGGCAACACTGCTATTGTTGTCTCCTCCTGAAAGAGGTTATCATACTCAGGTTGGTACTCTTCAGAGATCTCCAGAGAGTTAACAACTTCCTCTCTCTTTATCTCTGACTGTTTGGCCACCTAGTTCTGGGGTGTGCCTGTCAAGGCAGACCTCTTCTCTTGAGAGTTGTCCTTTCTGTCAGTGAGGTTCCACTGAGGACTCCTTCCCTCATCTGTCCATGCCTTCTGTGGCTGGTAACAGGTCTGAGCTGTGTTGTTAGTGCAGTTCCTAAACATGAGTACTCCTATCCTCCAGTTAACAACTGGGTTGTACTTCTTTAGCCAAGGCATCCCCAAATAGATATTCTGAGTGGCCAACTTGACAATATCAAGGTGGATCCTTTCAGCATAGTGTCCGGTAACTATTTCCATTAGCTACATCTCATGGTAGACTAGCTCTGTCTGTCTATTTGCCATCGCGAGCTGATAGGGCTGCCACTTGTGTCTTCTTCCAGTGCTGAGGGTGTTGTAAAGTTGTCTTGAAATGTAGTTTCCACTGGCTCCAGAGTCAACAAGTGTGTATATCTGTACTGGCGTGTTGGTGTGTAGTGACACAGGCAATCGCAGTTGCTTTGTGTTGCTAGGGGTTATGTTGTTAAGCTCCTGATGTCACCCCTTAACAAGAGAGTTCAGTCTTTTCCTGATTGAAGTGTTTTTCCACTGACTGGGCAATAGATCCAGCTATTCCTATCAGTTCTGAGGAATCTGTTCATGAATTTGTCTTGCTGATGCTTGTCGCATCCGGGTTTGAGGCAGTACTGCCAATTGTTGATGTAGCAGTTGCGGTTGTTGCCTTGCTGTAGGAACATGAGGTGTTTGTGCCAATCATGTGTGTGCCCGGGGAATGTGGTGTGTTGGTGTTTGTCCCAAAGATAGATCTCACACGTATCCTTCTTGCAATTGACTCAATGTTCATGGCAGGTGGCGCAGTAGGGTGAATGTCCTCTGTACTTTCGTAGTTGTTTGTGGTAGGTGCAGTAGTGCTTTATGCAGAACCTCCACTGTAGTTCACTGTGCTGTAGGTTTTGTGGGTCCATACTGTAAGTATTGTGACAAGGCAATGGCAGAGCAGAACTCAAGCCTAACTGATCCAGTAACCTTGACCTGACTTGGCTTGAGACTTGAGACTTGGATTGATGTACAAGATGAAAGACAAGGAAGGAAAAGAGAAAAGAAGAAGAGAAGAAGCTGGGGGAGCAGGAGAAGTTCTTATACACAGGGGATATAGCGGAGCAAACAGGCAACAGTGCAGATGGAACTTCCCAGCAAGGTGTGTGACTTGTGCCAGATATGCAATTGGGCCAGAACTGTGACATTACCCCTCTCCTTCACATGGTGAACTCCTGTGAGCCTCAGGCTGCTTGTGGGTGTAGTTCTGTGGCTGTGGTTTCCTTGGGTATTTCTCATGGAAGTTGTAGATAGTGTCTTTGGTGTTGTCAAGATGCTTAATAGGCTCTTCAGTGGTATCTTCAATTGGCCATCCAGACTATTTGACCAGGTACTTGAACTTCTGTCAAGATATTGCTGGCTTGGAGTCAAGGATTTCTTCAACCTGGAACTCTTCATCTGTGTCTTGACCAATGACAGGGCCAGGGTGTTCATTTGATTGGCCAGGGATAGGATTAGCAGGTGTCAGACGTAGAAGGGAAACATGAAAGACAGGGTGGATCTTGAGAGTGTGTGGAAGCTCCAGATAGCAGGCATAGCTTCTGACTGTCTTCAACACCTTGAATAGTCTAATCCACTTGTCATCAAGCTTTTTGCATGGGTGGCGTGTTCTGATGTTCTTGGTATTCAGCCAAACAAGATCTCCAGTTTGATAGGACAGTGACAGGACTTGATGTAAATTGGCAGTGTGAGCTTGAGCTTCCTGGGATAGTCAGAGTTCAGCTTGCAACTGTTCCAGAATCTGTGTTATTTCTCCAGAGATTTCCATAGCATCTTGGTTGCAGGCTTCACTTGTGGGTGTGATGCTGAGCTGTGGATAGAACTCTTTGTTGGCAAAGAACAGTGACATGCCAGAGGAATCAGACTGGGAGTTGTTCTGCGTGAACTCTGCCAGAGGAAGCTATTGGACCCAGTCATCTTGGAGATAGTTGACATAGGATCTCAGGTAGTGTTCAAGCTCCTGATTCTCTTGTTCTGTCTGACCATCTGTCTCTGGGTGGTGTCCTGAGGATAGTTGTAGCATGACGTCAAGATGGGCACAGAGTGCTTTCCAGAATAAGCTGACAAACTGACCTCCTCTGTCTGAGACAATACTCCTGGGTAAGCCATGGGTACAGACAACAAACTGGATGAACATCCAGACAAGATGTGAGGTTGTCATCTCAGCACATGGCACAAAGTGGTGTTCTTTGGTGAGACAGTCAGTAATAACCCAGATGTGCTTGGCACCAGGGAAGCAGGTATCTCTTGACTTGGGCAAGTCAGTAATGAAATCCATAGCCAGATCCTGCCAACATTGCTGAGGTACAGGAAGAGACAGCAGCTCTTCTTGGTGATCACGGGTAGACTTTACTTGAGAGCAGACATGACAATTCCTGATGTACTGCTGTATGATGTTCACTATCTTTGGCCAATAGTACCAACAAGACAGAAGATTGTGAGTCTTGGCAATCCCAGTGTGGCCAGCCATTGCTTGGTCATGGACTTCTTGGAACAGGTGTAGGCGTAGCTTATTGTTCTCAGGGATCCAGAGTTTTTTATTTATTTATTTATTTATTTGATTCTTACACTGGTAGTAGCTTTACAGCCATGCAGATCTTCTAGCTAATAGTGAACTCCTTCAGAAAACCTTTGAAGAGATAAAAACTGAAGGCAGGGTGTGACTAGGGAATGTAACAAAAGGAATCTTGAAGTTTCTGGTAAGAGAAGAGAATCTAGGTATTGGATTGGGAATAGTGGAGTTTGAAAGCTAGATTAAACTGGTTTAGTCTTTTCAAGGACATAAACCAGTACAAGAACTTCTGTAGTAGCTCTGGGTTTGAAATAATAGTGGTGAAGTCTTGGGGATTAAAAGAGACTTGTTGTCTTTGTCTTGAATAAAGAGAGCATGAAGAGGTGATATGTTTTGCAGTTTCTTCTGCTTGGCCACACACACATAGTGGGGTAGGGAAGTCAGGAACTCCAGCTCTGAAAAGAAAACTTGCCAGACCAATTCTTCCAGTCCTGATTTGCAGTAGCAGACTTGCCTCAGCTTTCTGTAACTCTTTGTAGAGCTTCAGATTGTTTTTGTGTGGCTTTTGACAGAAAGTCTGCCAGCCTGGATAGCTTCTTCTTTTCTTCTCTTCCCATTGGTCTTCCCACTCTTTAGTAAAGAGCTTTTGTAGTTCTTTCTTTGAACTAGCCTGGTTAGTAGTTATTTGACTTAACCAAGTGAATTTCCACTTAGGAGAGATAGTTGAGGATTCCTTTAAAGGTTTCTTCAAGAGAGAGGCATAGCTGGAAATAGTGGAAAAGATACTGTCAAGAAAGTATTTGAGAGGGGAGTTTTGAATAGAAGAAAGAAAACAGGCAGTGCGAAATTTAAAGTATAGGTCTAGAGGTAGAAGAAAAAGCTCACTCTCTAATAGAAAAGAAGGAGTGGCTTTGAAGGCACCCCCAATAAGTCTTAGGCATCTGTTTTGAAATGAAACAAGAGAAGAGATATTGGAGGATTTTCTTAGAGGGTTAAACCAGATCCCCACTGCATAGCTCAGTAGAGATCTCAGTATAGCAGTGTACACCAGACGTGATGTGTGAACTGGAAAGCCCCAAGTAGAATAGGAAGTTCTAGAAAGAGAAGAGAGTGCTTTCTGTACTTTTTGAAGGATAATCCTCTGGTGTTTGTGCCAGTGGAGCTTTGCATCTAGGTACACTCCAAGTACTCACACTTCTTTTGGTTTGAGAATCACATTCCCCAGTCTGAGCTTGAGCTGAAGATTGTCTGATCTTCTTCTGGAAAAATGAAGTATTTCATATTTCTCAGGTGAGAAGACTATTCCATGTCTTGCAGCCCAGGATAGACATTTGTGGTGTGTGTTCTTTAACTTCAGAAGGTTACTTTTCAAAGAGTGACCAAAAGCAAGCAGATTTGTATCATCTGCAAACCCCAGGGCAGATACACCAGAAGAGGGAGTATGCACAGTCTCATGCAATTCAGAAATGTAGAATAGAAAAAGAATAGGGGATAATGGAGAACCTTGAGAAACTCCACAATGAATAGGAATAGAATAAGACTCAGAATCATCAAAGACAAGAGTGGTAGAGCGCTTATCACAGAAGGAGTAGATCCAGGAAGCTAGCCAGGCAGGTATTCCTTTTCTTTTCAGAATTTGCTGTAGTATCTTGGGGAGAACTCTGTCATAGGCTCCTGAGATATCCAGTGAGAGTAGGGATGCAACCATGCCTTCCTTCCAGACTTTTTCCACTTGGGAGGTTAGAAGGAAAAGTGCTGCTTCTGTGGATCTTCCTTTCCTAAAGCCCATCTGGATATCTGGCAATAGTCCAGCTTCTTCTGCTATCTTGCTTAGTGTGGCTGCAGCAATAGCTTCCATCAGCTTGCCTGTTGTGTTTAGCAGAGCTATAGGGCGCCAGGCTTTAGCTTGATTGTAGGTTCCCTTGCCAGGTTTCCTCAAGCAGACTGTTTTTGCACTCTTAAATCTTTCAGGGAAGTACTCCAGTTTCCAGCATGTTGAAGTCAGAATAGCTAGAGCTTGGCAGAACCTAGGCCCCAGAGCTCTCAGAAATCCATTTGGCAGCTTATCTCTCCCTCCTGCTGTGAAAGGTTTCTTCTTGGCCAGAATTTGCTCCACTTCTTCACATGTTACCTCCTGGGAGAGCTGTATCTCAGAGATAGTCTGGGAGCTTTCTGAGCCTGGTTCTGGAACTAGAGCTTTTGGAAAGAACTGTTGTGAGAAGGCTTTAGTCTTTTCCTCAAAGGTTTTGGCTATTCCTTCTTGTGTTTCCAGGTCAGGAACCAGAGGAAGATCAGGAGTCTTGTTGGCTTTGGACTTTCCCCACTTTGCAAGCTTCCAGAACTTTGAAGAGCTGGCCAGCTCATGGATTTGGTGTCTGAAAGTGTTCTGTTTTCCATCTCTGACTGCCTTTTTCTTGAGCTTAGTTGCTTGCTCAAGTTCCTCTTGACTTGCTTGCCTTTTTTGCACTTTTCTTCTTACTCTTCTTTCCTCTTTAACCTTGTTTTGGATCTCTTGATTCCACCAGGGAACTGAGTGGCCAGATTGCTTCTGGAGCTGTGTGGATTTGCTTGCTATTTCTTGGAGAAAGTTGTCAAGATACTCCAAGTACTCATCCACTTCATATTTGTCTTGGAAGTGGAAGAGCAGGTGTAGCTTCTCACACTCTACTCTTGCAAGGTTTGAGTCCAGTGTTCTCCAGTTTCTTTCTGGTTTCCAGATTTTCCTTGGAGGATCCAGGTCCAGGCAGGTTAGTACAGGTCTGTGGTCAGACCCATGAAAGAACTGAAGAGCCACTTTAGAGAAAATCAGAGAGTTAGAAAGAGAAGAAGAAATAAAAGACAGATCAATAGAAGAACATGGTTTTTCAGAAAGAGATCTTGCTCTGGTAGGGGTGAAAGGTGCAATAGCTAAATCCAGATTTAAATCTTTCATTAGGTCTTGAAACTTGTTTGCAGTCTCAGAGTACAGTCTTCTTTTCTTTGACCAGTCTGGGTGGTGAAGATTTGAGTCTGTGAGAAGAATATGTTGTCCTTGTTCTTGTAAAGTATTTTGGAGTAAACAGAGAAGAGCTTCTGATGCCTCTGTGTAGTTTTCTTGACTTGATGGGGTGAAGTAGAGATTATGTACCCAAAGAGAAGTAGAAGAGTTTTCCAAGTAGATTTCAAGAGAAACAAAGTCTTTATTCCAGAAGGTAGGATGAAGAGAAGAGAGTTTCAGATTTTTATTAATAAGAAAAAGTGTTCTGCCAATCTCTGAACAGTAGAGAGGAAGAAAGGAAGAGAAAACAGTTGAAGTGCTTGTTTCTAGGTGAGGGTTTTTCCAGGGCTCTTGAAGTGCAATAATGTCCACCTCTTGGAGAGCTGAGGTTGCTAGCAGTAGCTCTTGGACTGATTGGCTTTTTTGCACATTATACTGGAGAAGTGTCAGCTTTGTGTCTTTCATGCAGACATCTCAGCATCAAAGATCTTGAAGGAGTTAGCTGGTAGCTTTCCTCCAGAGTTGGCTGATCTTGAAGAAAGAATTTGCGCTTCTGGGAGTGCACCTCTGAGTCTCTCTGAGCTCCTGCTTGGCTCAGCTGTTTTACGTTTTTTCCCCCCTGGTAGAGACTGAGAGAGAGGGAAAGACATAACTGGGGGGGGTTGTAGAGCTGGAACAGAGGTAGCTGTTGGGATCTCATATTTTCCTGGGCGTGTGTTCCATGCTTCTCTTGCCTTCTTGGCTGCTTCCTGGCGTACTGGACAGACACTGGCCCAGGCTGGGTGAGCTCCTCTGCAGTTGCAGCATTTTGGCTTGAGAAGCTGTTCAGGAACTTGGCAGGCTCTCCTTTCATGCTGGCCTCCACAGGCACCACACACAGCTTTGTTCTTGCAGAAGCGTGCTTGGTGCCCATAGCCAAAGCACTTGAAACATTGTGCAATAACTGTGTCTGCCAGAAAAGGTTCTGCTTCATGCATCCTGTGCCCCAGCACTAGCCCACTCTCAATCAAAAGATTGGCTTGTTCAGGGGTAGCCAGATCCAGGTGGAGAGAGGTAACTGGCTTCTTTTGAGCTATAGCCTTCTTAGACCAGTAGGCTCTCAGGATGGTGATTTGCTTGCTCAGAGATGGGTTGCTGTTCTGGATTATCTGGCGGGTTTTCTCCAGGTCTTCAGGTTGGATATCTTCTGTTCTGACTCCATGGATCAGAACTGGAAATCTCTTGGGCTGGATGGTTGCTTCCTTTGTGAAGATAGCTGATACCCAGGCAGAGTTTTTCTCTAGGAAGACTTTAGTCTCTTGGCTTTCTGTGTTAATAAGGATATCCCCTGAAGGAAGTTTCCTTACTGCTCTGACCTGCTTGTTGTAGGGGCTGGGTAGTCTGTCTTGAAGAGCCTGGAAAAGCTGGATGTGAGTTCTATTAGCCATGTCAGGTGGCTGGATACCAGGATGTACAAGAACTTCTTTGAGAATTCTTGCAGGTAGAGGGATTTGTGCTGGAATAGATTTTTGGACAGCCTGGGCATATGATGGCTTGGCTTCTTGTTTGTCCAGCCACTTGTTGATATTCTCCAGCTCCTGGAAGATTCTGTTGGTGAGGCCAGTGGAGCTAGACTGGGCTTCTGTAGGGAAGGAGTTCTTTTTGATATTTTCCCAGCTTTTCAGAATGGATTCTGGGACTGGTTGAGTTTTGATCCAGGAGTCTACTAGTTTGTAGTCACTCTGGGGAGCTGGTTGGGGGGTAGGAGAGCTGGACTGGGTGCTAGCCAGACTGGGAGCTGGTTGGGAGAGTATAGCTGGTGTAGCTCTGGTGTTACTTTCTGAAAAGGTGGGTTTTTTCTTCTTGGGAGCTATGTTAGAGATTGTTTGGCACTGGTTGAGTGTTTCCTGTCTGCAGAGTACTGCCAGAAAGAAGAGTCACCTGGTTTCCCAGCAGTAATAATCTAGTCCTGGGACCAATCCCCAAGACTAGACTTTCCTGGGCAGCTTTTTCCAACTAAGCTCTGGGCAAAGCTAGAAGTATTAACCTAGACTAGGGACCAGACCCCCTATCTAGACTTTCCTTGAGCCAAAGACTCTGCTAGCTCCAGAGTCAGTCAGACTCTAACTATTCCTCTTATCCTGAGACTCTCTCTCTGGTTGTGGGTAGATTGCTGGTTGTTGAAGAAGAAGATCGTGGATTCAAGATCACAACTTTTGACAAACAGGTGTGATTCTCAAAGGTGATGGGTTTTCACCTTAAGGTTTGGGTGGTTTCAGAGAGGAACTCGGCTGTTTTCCAGAACATATGACAAATTGTGGTGTTTGTCAAAATTGATGGTCCTTGAAGAACGTGGTTCTGGGAAGAGTTTTTTGCCCATAGGTCATAACAGTGGATTATTTTTCTGTGTAGACTACAGAGCACTTAACACTATCACCATCAAGAACTGTTACCCCCTGCCACTGATCCGGGAGATGTTGGACCAGCTTTGCAAAGCTGTGTGGTACACCAAGCTTGATATTGTTGGTGCCTTCAACTGTATCTGGATAAAGGAAGGTGAAGAATGGAAGACTGTGTTCTGCACACGCTCAGGCCTCTACAAATACCTTGTCATGCCCTTTGATCTTGCCAATACTCCAAGCACATTCCAGAACTACATCAATGATGTTTTAGGACCTGACATCCTTGACGTCTTTAGCACTGCCTATGTGGACAACATCCTTGTCTACAGTCAGACACTCAAGAAACACCAGAAGCACGTCAAGCTTGTTCTCAGTCAACTACAAGATGCAAGCCTGCAAGTTGACATCTCCAAGTACGACTTTGAAGTGCATCAAGTCAAGTACCTTGGCCTCATCATTCAGTCTGCCACTGAAGATGGCTGACCCAGATCTGTGAGCATGGACCTAGCCAAGACTAACACCATCAAGGAGTGGAATCCTCCTGCCAGTCTCAAGGAAGTGCAGAGCTTCATTACCTTTGCAAACTTCTACCACCAGTTCATCAAAGACTTTGCCAAGCTTGCATCTCCGCTCACAGCTCTGACCAAGAAGAATATTGCCTTCAAGTGGGAAACCCCAGAGCAGCGCTTGTTTGAAAGTATCAAGAAGGTGTTCAGCACTACACCTATCCTGCAGTACTTTGATCTGGAGAAGGAGTATGTTGTTGAGACTGACACTTCTGACTATGTCTCTGGTGCTGTCCTGTCACAGCCAGACCATGAAGGAGTTCTACACTCTGTTGCCTTCTTGTCACACTGCCATCTGCTGGCAGAATGCAACTACAAGATCTACGACAAAGAGTTGCTGGCAATTGTCTGTGCCTTTGAAGAATGGCAAGCAGAGCTTGAAGGATCTCCAGAACCTGTCAAGGTGATCTCTGATCATAAGAACTTGGAGTACTTCATGTCATCAAAGTGCTTTTCCTACTGTCAAGCCTGTTGGAGTGAGTTCTTGTCACACTTCAATTTCAAGATCAGCTACTGTCTAGGCAGTCAGTGCAAGGCCAACACCCTCACTTGACATTCCCAAGACCTCCTGTCAGACAGTGATCCCTGTCAAGACTTCATGGAGTAAGTCATCCTCAAGCCCAAGAATCTTGCACATTCAGAGATTCAAGTCAAGCCTATCCAGATCCTGAGATGTTCAGAAACTGCACTAATTGACACTGAACCTGATGCTGCACCTCTTTCAGACATCATCCAAGCTGCCTATAACAACCTTGCTGAAGGTGATCCAGTGGTAACAGTGTCACAGATGCTAAGGGATGGTGTCAGGCACAGTCAAGAAGTGTCTCTCTCAGACTGCAGCTTGGAAAATAACTGTCTCTTCTACAAGAACTGACTCTGGATCCCTGAGAACAATGAGCTACGCCTACACCTGTTCCAAGAAGCCCATGACCAAGCAATAGCTGGCCACACTGGGATTGCCAAGACCCACAATCTTCTGTCTTATTGGTACTATTGGCCAAAGATAGTGAACATCATATGGCAGTACATCAGGAATTGTCATGTCTACTCTCAAGCAAAGCCTGCCTGTGATCGCCAAGGAGAGCTGCTGTCTCTTCCTGTGCCTCAGCAACGTTGGCAGGATCTGGCTATGGATTTTATTACTGACTTGCCCAAGTCAAGAGATGCCTGCTTCCCTGATGCCAAGCACATCTGAGTCATCACTGACTGTCTCACCAAAGAATACCACTTTGTACTATGTGCTGAGATGACAACCTCGCATCTTGTCTGGATGTTCATCCAGTTTGTTGTCTGTACCCATGGCTTGCCCAGGAGTATTGTCTCAGACAGAGGAGGTCAGTTTGTCAGCTCATTCTGGAAAGTACTCTATACCTATCTTGACATCATGCTACGACTATCCTCAGGACACCACCCAGAGATAGATAGTCAGACAGAACAAGAGAATCAGGAGCTTGAACATTACCTGAGATCCTATGTCAACTATCTCCAAGATGACTAGGTCCAATAGCTTCCTCTGGTAGAGTTCATGCAGAACAACTCCCAGTCTGATTCCTCTGGCATGTCACTGTTCTTTGCCAACAAAGGGTTCTATCCACAGCTCAGCATCACACCCACAAGTGAAGCCTGCAACCAAGATGCTATAGAAATCTCTGGAGAAATAATATAGATTCTGGAACAGTTGCAAGCTGAACTCTGACTATCCCAGGAAGCTCAAGCTCACACTGCCAATTTGCATCAAGTCCTGTCACTGTCCTATCAAACTGGAGATCTTGTTTGGCTGAATACCAAGAATATCAGGACACGCCACCCATGCAAAAAGCTTAACGACAAGTGGATTGGACTATTCAAGGTGTTGGAGACAGTCGGAAGCTGTGCCTGCCATCTGGAGCTTCCACACACTCTCAAGATCCACCCTGTCTTTCATGTTTCCCTTCTACGTCTGACACCTGCTAATCCTATCCCTGGCCAATCAAATGAACACTCTGGCCCTGTCATTGGTCAAGACACAGATGAAGAGTTCCAGGTTGAAGAAATCCTTGACTCTAAGCCAGCAATGTCTTGACAGGAGTTCAAGTACCTGGTCAAATAGTCTGGATGGCCAATTGAAGATGACACTGAAAAGCCTATTGAGCATCTTGACAACACCAAAGACACCATCTACAACTTCTATGAGAAATACCCAAGAAAACCACAGCTACAGAACTACGCCCACGAGCAGCCTGAGGCTCACAGAAGTTCACTATGTGAAGAAGGGGGGTAATGTCACAGTTCTGGCCCAGTTGCATATCTGGCACAAGTCACACACCTTGCTGGGAAGTTCCATCTGCACTGTTGCCTGTTTGCTCTGCTATTGCCTTGTCGCATATCTGGCACAAGTCACGCACCTTGCCGGGAAGTTCCATCTGCACTGTTGCCTGTTTGCTCCACTGTATCCCCTGCCTATAAGAACTTCTCCTACTCCCCCAGCTTCTTCTCTTCTTCTTTTCTCTTTTCCTTCCTTGTCTTTCATCTTGTACATCAATCCAAGTCTCAAGTCTCAAGCCAAGTCAGGTCAAGGTTACTGAATCAGTTAGGCTCAAGTTCTGCTCTGCTATTGCCTTGTCACAGTGAGGTTCCACTGAGGACTTCTTCCCTTATCTGTCCACACCTTCTATGGCTGGTAACAGGTCTGAGCTGTGTTGTTAGTGCAGTTCCTAAATGTGAGTACAGGCAAGTCTGCTACTACAAATCAGAACTGGGAGAATTGGTCTGGCAAGTTTTCTATTCAAAGCTGGAGTTCCTGATTTTGCTACCCCTTTATGCATGTGTGGCCAAGCAGAGGAAACTGCAAAACACATCACTTCTTCATGTTCTCTCTATTCAAGACAAAGACAACAAGCTTCTTTTAATCCCCAAGACTTCACCACTATTATTTCAAACCCAGAGCTTCTACAGAAGTTTTTGTACTGGTTTATATCTTTGAAAAGACTAAACCAGTTTAACCTGGCTTTCAAACTCCACTATTCCTAATCTAATACCTAGATCCTTTTTCTCCTACCAGGCACTTCAAGATTTCTTTTGTTACATCTCCTAGTCACACCCTGCCTTCAGTTTTTATTTCTTTAAAGGTTTTCTGAAGGAGTTTACTACTAGCTAGAAGATCTGCATGGCTGTAAAGCTACTATCAGTGTAAGAATCAAATAAAATAAAATAAAATAAAAATGTGAGTACTCCTGTCCTCCAGTTAACAACTGGGTTATGCTTCTTTAGCCAAGGCATCCCCAAGTAGATATCCTGAGTGGCCAACTTGACAATATCAAAGTGGATCCTTTCAGCATAGTGTCTGGTAACTATTTCTATTGGCTGTCTCATGGTAGACTAGCTCTGTCTGTCTATTTGCCATCACAAGCTGGTAAGGTTGTGTCTTGTGTTTTTGTTCAGTGCTGAGAGTGTTGTGGAATTGTTTTGAGATGTAGTTTCTGTTGGCTCCTGAATCAACAAGTGTGTGTGTCTGTACTGGTGTGTTGGTGTGTAGTGACACAGGTAATCACAGGTACTTTGTGTTGCTAGGAGTTATGTTGTTGAGCTCCTGGTATCACCCCTTAACATGGGAGTTGAGTCTTTTCCTGATTGAAGTGTTTTTCCACTGACCAGGCAATAGATCCAGCTATTTCTGTCTGTCCTGAGGAATCTGTTCATGAATTTGTCTTGCTGATGCTTGTCACATCCAGGCTTCAGGCAGTACTGCCAATTGTTAACATAGCAGTTATTGTTGTTGCCTTGCTGTAAGAACATAAGGTGTTTGTGCCAGTCATGTGTATGCCTGGGAAATGTGGTGTGCTGGTGTTTGTCCCAAAGGTGGGTTTCACACACATCCTTCTTGCAATTGACCCAATGCTTGTGGCAGGTGGTGTGGTAGAGTGAATGTTCTCTGTACCTTTGTAACTGTTTGTGGTGGGTGCAGTAGTAGTCTGTGCAGAACCTCCACTGTAGTGTGCTGTGCTGTAGATTTTGTAGGTCTATGCTGTAAGTATAGCTTTCTTGTGGTATTTCTTCTTTGATAGATGTGGGTTTGTCTCAGTCTCCATCAGAGGTGATTAAGGACTCCTGTCTCTTGTCCTGATCTGTCTGTTCTGGTAGGTCCTTGCCTTCTGATATTGCCAGTTGGTGGACTGCTTCCAATAGCTGATTGTATTTATCCTATTGTTCAAGAGATAGCTGAGCCTTTTCTGGTGGGTCTTCTGGCTTGATGATGTTCCAGTCTCTGTCAAGTGTATTAAGTGTCACAGTTCTGGCCCAGTTGCATATCTGGCACAAGTCACACACCTTGCCGGGAAGTCCCATCTGCACTGTTTGCCTGTATGCTCCACTGTTGCCGGGAAGTCCTATCTGCACTGTTTGCCTGTTTGCTCCACTGTTGCCTGATCCCCTGCCTATAAGAACTTCTCCTGCTTCCCCAGCTTCTTCTCTTCTTCTTTTCTCTTTTCCTTCCTTGTCTTTTGTCTTGTACATCAATCCAAGTCTCAAGTCTCAAGCCAAGTCAGGTCAAGGTTACCAAATCAGTTAGGCTTGAGTTCTGCTCTGCTATTACCTTGTCACACTACGAAAGACCTACCCAACCATAACACACTTCACCAAGCCATGTTCATGTCCTTGTCATATCTCAACAACCAGACCAAGCTATGCCAGTTGCTGGAAATAACAAGTTCCTTCACAACATGTTTGCAGAGTTCATGTGAATTCAAGCTACCAACACCACTCCCAAGTCCAAGTCTGAACACACTGCTGACCCAGAGATCTTCAGTGGCAATGGTGGAAACACAGAAATCACACATGAGAAGCTTGAGAGCTTCATCATGTCACTGTCACTCAAGATGACACTCAACACTGACTGGTACCCCACGGAAACATCGCAGATTGCGTACGTCTTTTCATGCACAACTGGCACTGCACAGTCCTACATCTCAGCTAAGATCATGGCTGGCCAGTACATTGACTGGCACAACATTGTCCAAGATCTCCAGAATGCTTTCTCCAACCCAGACCCAGAGTTCCTAGCTCAGAGGAAGCTCATCACCTTACGTCAGGCCAACTATTCCTTTGCCAAGTTCTTCACAGAGTTCAATCAGTATGCTCCACGCACAGGCTTCAACAACAAGGCCTTGAAGTGCCATCTTTGATGCGCTGTCTCTGAAGAGCTTGCCAAGCAGCTTGTCAGTATCAAACTCAAGGACATCAGCTATCAGAAGCTTGTTGAGGAATGCCAGCTGCAGGACAACCAGTTGCGTGCCACTTCTGCCAACTCTTGCTGTCTACGTCAAGCACCTCCCACCCAAGCCTCAGTTCCACAGTCAGGGTTCATCAAGCCAGTCTTCACGCCACAGCCACCAAGTCCTACTATGGATCTCAGCCACTCTAAGCTGACACCAGAAGAGTGAGAACATCGCCAAAGCAAAGGCCTCTACTTCTACTGTGGGAACCAAGGTTATGTCTCAACCTTCTGTCCAGTGAAAAGCATACCTGTTGTTGCCACCACCACAACCACCACCAAGTCTGCCACTGTTGAGACTACTCCAGAGTCGGAAAACAAGTAGTCCTTGGTTATTGTCACACCCAAGAACATGAAAAGAATCTCCATGTTGGCTATCTGTCTCCAGACCAGCAGTTGGACAGCAAGTGCTTGTTTCTTCCTTGTATCCTAGATAGGAAATTCAAGTGCAATGCTCTCATCAACTCTGGCTGTTCAGCATTTGGCTGCATTGGTGCTTCCTTTGCGCAATCTCTTCACCAAGAACCTCTTCCCTACCCACGCACATTGTGATTGTTTGATAGCAAGATGTCACAAACCACACATCTCGCCAAGACAATCATGACCACAGCACATGGCGTGCACCAGGAGGAAGTCTCTCTCTTTGTGTCTCCTGGCCTTCACTATGATGTGATTCTGGGGATGCCATGGCTCCAGAAGCACAGGCCACACATTGATTGGACAAACACCTCAATCATGTTCAAGTCAGATCACTGCTGATCCACATGCCTTAAGTCAAACAATAGCTATCCAATCTCTTTGGATTTTGAAGCCAAGACGTCTGCTGGAAAGTCTCAGGATCCCAAGCCCCTTTCTGCCACGCCAATCCCCATCAATGCTGCCATATTTTCTCTCCTTGCTGCCAAGCCAGATCACCAGGTGTTCAGTGTTTCTCTGAGAGATATTGAGCAGGTGTTGAAGCCAAAGAAGTGTGTGGATCCTGCCACACTTCTCCCTGCTCAGTACCACAAGTTCCTGGACGTCTTCAGCAAGGATGACACTGACAAGCTTCCTCCTCTACACCCAGGAGTTGACCACAAGATCAAGATGGAACCAGGAACTCAGGCACTCTCTGGACCTCTGTACAGCATGAGCAGAGAAGAACTTGAAGTTCTCAAGAAGTACCTGACAGAGAACCTGAACAAGAGCTTCATTTGAGCATCTTCATCACCTGCTGCTGCACCAGTCCTCTTTGTCAAGAAGCCAGGAGGTGGATTGTGTTTCTGTGTAGACTACAGAGCACTCAACACTATCACCATCAAGAACTGTTACCCCCTGCCACTGATCTGGGAGATGTTGGACCAGCTTTGCAAAGCTGTGTGGTACACCAAGCTTGACATTGTTGGTGCCTTCAACTGTATCTGGATAAAGGAAGGTGAAGAATGGAAGACTGCGTTCCGCACACGCTCAGGCCTCTACGAATACCTTGTCATGCCCTTTGGTCTTGCCAATGCTCCAAGCATGTTCTAGAACTACATCAATGATGTTTTGGGACCTGACATCCTTGACGTCTTTGGCACTGCCTATGTGGATGACATAGCCTGCAACAACTCGAACCTCCACATGGTGCAGGCTGGGAACCTCAGGGCAGTCGATGGTGGGCGGCTTCCCAGGCTGCTCGTAGTCGCTGCACCGAGAGCTAATCAAGTCACCGGTCGAGCTGCTGGTGTTGCGGAGCAACAGACCACCGGAGGTGTTGCGCAGGCACCCTGGACACCCCTGTGAAACAGCTACAGCAGGACAGAGGACTGCGACCAAGCTTGGGAGATGAAAACCACCCGACAGACAACTACTGTGTACGCTACAGCCTGAAGCCAGCCCCACAGCTGGTGGATGTGAAGTCTAGGCGTCTGATAGGGCACCTCTGGAGTAGTCGAGAGGAGTTCTCGTCATGTCACCCTCCTAGCAGAGTCTCCAGCTAATGTGTGAGGATCTGCTAGGGGGGGAGTGGCCTTGGCACCACAGCATTGTTAATCAAACGCAGACCACCTGTTAAAGAAGGAGAGTGGTCGTACAAGGAGACATCACCACTCCAGTGCCTAAGGGCTGTGTGATAGCCAAAGTGCTGGCTTGATGGTTTTGCCTAAGGCCTTGCCACGAAGTCTCTTCGTACAATCCACAATCTGGGGCCAGGGGACTGGGTTATCCAGTGGGCCAACAGGTGCAACCGGGGCTCCACAGGTGACAGCAGACCAAGGAGAACTCCTCCCTACTTGGTTAGTGGGCTGGAAAGGCAGCCCTGCAGGTGCTGGCATGGCCTGCAGAGTCTGTAAGGCCTGCGAGGTATGGTCAGCCTTTGTACAAGAGATCTGCGAAGGTAACGTGAAACAGTTAACAACTGCGAGGTGTGGCATATAATGGCAGTGACGGAGGTAGGGCCTGGGCCTACTACAAGACTGTCTATATGGCCTGAGAGGACAGATACGCATGCCAGTTTGTACGGAGTGCAGGCTTAGGCTGCAAACAACAAGCTCAGGGAGCAAACTACAGTTGGAGTGTGAGCTCTGGGCTGGTGACCCAGCGCTCTGAAGCAGGATCCCAGGGGTGAGCACGTACAGCGGAGTGCAAGAAACCTCGGGACTGTGGGAAAGCGTGGTAGAGACCCTGTGGGGGAGTGCCAACTCTACACTATGTTCTGGCATAGTACGACTGTGGCTTGTGTTTGATGACTCTGAGTCTTCTGCTATTCCTATTCACTGTGGAGTTCCCCAAGGTTTCTCTTTATCTTCTATTCTATTTCTATTTTACATTTCTGAACTTCATGAAACTGTACACTCTCCTTCCACTGGTGTTTCTGCTCTGGGATTTGCAGATGATACAAATCTGCTTGCATTTGGACACTCTCTAAAAAGCAACCTTCTGAAGTTAAAGAACACACACCTCAAATGTCTATCATGGGCTGCAAGACATGGAATAGTCTTCTCTCCTGAGAAATATAAAATACTTCATTTTTCCAGAAGAAGATCAGACAATCTTCAGCTTAAGCTCAGACTGGGGAATGTGATTCTAAGACCAAAAGAAGAAGTGCAAGTATTAGGAGTGTACCTGGATGCAAAACTCCACTGGCATAAGCACCAGAGAATTATTCTTCAAAAAGCCCAGAAAGCACTTTCCTCTCTTTCTAGAACTTCATATTCTACTTGAGGTTTCCCAGTCCTCACATCACGTCTTGTGTACACTGCAATACTCAGATCTTTACTGAGTTATACTGTGGGGATCTGGTTCAATCCTCTAAGAAAATCTTCTAATATCTCTTCTCTTAGCACATTCCAGAACAAATGCCTGAGACTTATTGGAGGTGCCTTCAAAGCCACTCCATCTTTCTTATTAGAGAGTGAGCTTTTTCTTTTACCTCTAGATCTCTATTTCAAATTTCGCACAGCCTGTTTTCTCTCTTCTATTCAAACCTCCTCTCTGAAAACACTTCTGGACAATATCTTTTCCAATATCTCCCACTATGCCTCTTCTGTGAAGAAACCTTTAAAGGAATCCTCAACTATCTCCCCCTATTGGAAGTTCACTTGGTTAAACCAATTAACTACTAACCAGGCGAGTTCAAAGAAAGAACTACAGAAACTCTTTGTTAAAGAGTGGGAAAACCAATGGGAGGAGAAGAAAAGAAAAAGCTACTCTGGGTGGCAGGTGTTTTGTCAAAAGTCTCACCACAAAAACCTGAAGCTCTACAAAGAGCTACAGAAAGCTGAGGCAAGTCTACTACTACAAACCAGAACTGGGAGAATTGGCCTGGCAAGTTTTCTATTCAGAGCTGGAGTTCCAGACTTTCCTACCCCTTTATGTGTCTGTGGTCAAGCAGAAGAGACAGTGAAACATATCACCTCTTCATGCTCTCTTTATTCAAGTCAAAGACAGCAAGCTTCTTTTAATTCTCAAGATTTCACTTCTATTATTTCAAACCCAGAGCTTCTACAGAAGTTTCTATACTGGTTCATGTCTTTGAAAAGACTGAACCAGTTTAATCTGGCTTTCAAACTCCACTATTCACACTCTAATATCTAGAAGTTTTCTTTCTACCAGTCACTACAAGATTTCCTTTTGCTACATCCTCTAGTCACCCCCAGTCTTCAGTTTTTATTCCTCTAAAGGTTTTCTGAAGAAAATCACTCTTAGCTAGAAGATCTGCATGGCTGAAAAGCTACTATCAGTGTAAGAATCAAATAAAATAAAATAAAATAAAATGTGGATGACATCTTTATCTACAGTCAGACACTCAAGGAACACCAGAAGCACGTCAAGCTTGTTCTCAGTTGACTACGAGATACAAGCCTGCAAGTTGACATCTCCAAGTGTGACTTTGAAGTGCATCAAGTCAAGTACCTTGGCCTCATCATTCAGTCTGCCACTGAAGACGGCCAACCCAGATCTGTGAGCATAGACCCAGCCAAGACTGACGCCATCAAGGAGTGGAAGCCTCCTGCCAGTCTCAAGGAAGTGCAGAGCTTTATTGCCTTTGCAAACTTCTACCACTGGTTCATCAAAGACTTTGCCAAGCTTGCATCCCCACTCACAGCTCTGACCAAGAAGAATGTTGCCTTCAAGTGGGAAACCCCAGAGCAGCACTTGTTTGAAAGTATCAAGAAAGTGTTCAGCACTGCACCTATCCTGCAGCACTTTGATCTGGAGAAGGAGTGTGTTGTTGAGACTGACACTTCTGACTATGTCTCTAGTGCTGTCCTGTCACAGCCAGACCATGAAGGAGTTCTACACCCTGTTGCCTTCTTGTCATGCCACCACCTGCCAGCAGAATGCAACTACAAGATCTACGACAAGAAGTTGCTGGCAATTGTCTGTGCCTTTGAAGAATAGCAAGCAGAGCTTGAAGGATCTCCAGAACCTGTCAAGGTGATCTCTGATCATAAGAACTTGGAGTACTTCATGTTGTCAAAGTGCTTTTCCCGCCGTCAAGCCTGTTGGAGCAAGTTCTTGTCACACTTCAATTTCAAGATCAGCTACTGTCCAGGCAGTCAGTGCAAGGCTGATACCCTCACTTGATGTTCCCAAGACCTCCTGTCAGACAGTGATCCCTGTCAAGACTTCATGGAGCAAGTCGTCCTCAAGCCCAAGAATCTTGCATATTCAGAGGTTCAAGTCAAGCCCATCCAGATCCTGAGACGTTCAGAAACTGCACCAGTTAACACTGAACCTGATGCTACACCTCTTTCAGATGTTATCCAAGCTACCTATAACAACCTTGCTGAAAGTGATCCAGTGGCAACAGTGTCACAGATGCTAAGGGATAGTGTCAGGCACAGTCGAGAAGTGTCTCTCTCAGACTGCAGCTTGGAAAATGACTATCTCTTCTACAAGAACTGACTCTAGATCTCTGAGAACAATAAGCTACGTCTACACCTGTTCCAAGAAGCCCATGACCAAGCAATAGCTAGCCACACTGGGATTGCCAAGACCCACAATCTTCTGTCTTGTTGGTACTATTGGCCAAAGATGGTGAACATCATACAGCAGTACATCAGGAATTGTCATGTCTGCTCTTGAGCAAAGCCTGCCTGTGATCATCAAGGAGAGCTGCTATCTCTTCCTGTACCTCAGCAATATTGGTAGGATCTGGCTATGGATTTCATTACTGACTTGCCCAAGTCAAGAGATACCTGCTTCCCTGGTGCCAAGCACATCTGGGTCATCACTGACCATCTCACCAAAGAATGCCACTTTATGCCATGTGCTGAGATGACAACCTCGCATCTTGTCTGGATGTTTATCTAGTTTGTTGTCTGTACCCATAGCTTACCCAGGAGCATTGTCTCAGACAGAGGAGGTCAGTTTGTCAGCTTATTCTGGAAAGCACTCTGTGCCTATCTTGATGTCATGCTACAACTATCCTCAGGACACCACCCAGAGACAGATAGTCAGACAGAACAAGAGAATTAGGAGCTTGAACGCTACCTGAGATTCTATGTCAACTATCTCCAAGATGACTGGGTCCAATAGCTTCCTCTGGCAGAGTTCACACAGAACAACTCCCAGTCTGATTCCTCTGGCATGTCACTGTTCTTTGCCAACAAAGAGTTCTATCCACAGCTCAGCATCACACCCACAAGTGAAGCCTGCAACCAAGATGCTATAGAAATCTCTGGAGAAATAATATAGATTCTGGAACAGTTGCAAGCTGAACTCTGACTATCCCAGGAAGCTCAAGCTCACGCTGCCAATTTGCATCAAGTCCTGTCACTGTCCTATCAAACTGGAGATCTTGTTTGGCTGAATACCAAGAACATCAGGACACGCCACCCATGCAAAAAGCTTAACGACAAGTGGATTGGACTATTCAAGGTGTTGGAGACAGTCGGAAGCTGTGCCTGCCATCTGGAGCTTCCACACACTCTCAAGATCCACCCTGTCTTTCATGTTTCCCTTCTACATCTGACACCTGCTAATCCTATCCCTGGCCAATCAAATGAACACCCTGGCCCTGTCATTGGTCAAGACACAGATGAAGAGTTCCAGGTTGAAGAAATCCTTGACTCCAAGCCAGCAATGTCTTGACAGAAGTTCAAGTACCTGGTCAAATAGTCTGGATGGCCAATTGAAGATACCACTGAAGAGCCTATTGAGCATCTTGACAACAC
Organism: Lichina pygmaea; assembly: GCA_963422465.1. Lineage (NCBI taxonomy): Eukaryota > Fungi > Ascomycota > Lichinomycetes > Lichinales > Lichinaceae > Lichina > Lichina pygmaea. The sequence continues at coordinate 4,195,274 of OY730170.1, forward strand.
CAAAGACGCCATCTACAACTTCCATGAGAAATACCCAAGGAAGCCACAGCCACGGAACTACACCCACGAGCGGCCTGAGGCTCACAGGAGTTCGCCATGTGAAGAAGGGGGGTAATGTCACAGTTCTGGCCCAGTTGCATATCTGGCACAAGTCACGCACCTTGCCGGGAAGTCCCATCTGCACTGTTTGCCTGTATACTCCGCCGTTGCCGGGAAGTCCCATCTGCACTGTTTGCCTGTTTGCTCCGCTGTTGCCTGATCCCCTGACTATAAGAACTTCTCCTGCTCCCCCAGCTTCTTCTCTTCTTCTTTTCTCTTTTCCTTCCTTGTCTTTCGTCTTGTACATCAATCCAAGTCTCAAGTCTCAAGCCAAGTCAGGTCAAGGTTACCGAATCAGTTAGGCTTGAGTTCTGCTCTGCTATTGCCTTGTCACATTAAGTTGCTGTTGGTACACCTTGTTCTTTGAACAACAGTCTTTCACCATGTGGCCTAGCTTGCCACAGGTATAGTACTTTAGTACTTTCCTCTTGTGGTTGTTCCTTCCCTTCATGAACCTTCTCTTGTGGTGGACTGCATCCAGTTCCATAGGTGTATAGCTATATAGATTATGTGGTGGTGCCTTGTTAGGCAATCTGTAGTGGTTGCTTACATGCCATGCAGGGTGGCTGTATCCTCTGTTGTGGCACTTCTCCATCACTTGCTTGAAGAGTTTGTTGTTGATGTTGATTACTTATGTGATGAGTTTGTCCAGTGTCTTAACTGCTTATCTGTTGAAGGTGATCTTATTCTTCATGTTTTCCTTGAGTCTATGTCAGTACATGAAAATTAGGGTATTGTTATCCCACTCAGTCAGTACTGAGTATTGTTTGAACTGTGTGGTGTACTCTGTGGCAGAGTGTTGTTGCTTGATGTGCTGGATTATTTGTATGGCCACTTTATCTTCATTAGATAGTCCAAGGATCTTCTTGACTTCTTCCTTGAATAGTCTCCATGTAGTCATCCATTCATCTGTGCCATCATTGCCTCTGTTTCCTGAGAGGTGTTTGTTGATGTAGGGCTTGATCCATTGATAAGTGTTACCTCTCATGTAAGTGGTTGCAAAGAGGGGCCACTTTTCTTTTGGTAGGTTTGTCTCTGGTTGGAATTGAAAGTAGACTTGGAGTTGCATAAGCCAATCATCAACTTTGTTTCTTTCACCATAGAACAGGTCCAGCTTGGCGATGCCAATCTTTCCATCTGGGAATACGGGGTTGGTTGCTTCTGAGGTACTCATCCTTGAAGGTCTTCAAAGTGTTGCAGTCTGTACTGTACTGTCCTACCCAAGTGTAGGATTAGGGCAAGATGTGGAAGGTGGGTTGGTTCTTGCAGGAGAGGAGTGTCAAGGAGTGTGAAGGGGTTTGGTGGAACGTGGTGGTGATGACACCTGATCAGTGGCTTCGTACAAGACTGTAGTTTGTATTAAAGTAGATCTAGTTGTCTGGATCACAACATGAGTTGAAGACAATCGTTCCATAAGGGAACTATCACCTGACTATATTTTTTTATTTTTATTTTTATTTGATTCTTACACTGGTAGTAGCTTTACAGCCATGCAGATCTTCTAGCTAATAGTGAACTCCTTCAGAAAACCTTTGAAGGGATAAAAACTGAAGGCAGGGTGTGACTAGGGAATGTAACAAAAGGAATCTTGAAGTTTCTTGTAAGAGAAGAGAATCTAGGTATTGGATTGGGAATAGTGGAGTTTGAAAGCTAGATTAAACTGGTTCAGTCTTTTCAAAGACATAAACCAGTACAAGAACTTCTGTAGTAGCTCTGGGTTTGAAATAATAGTGGTGAAGTCTTGGGGATTAAAAGAGACTTGTTGTCTTTGTCTTGAATAAAGAGAGCATGAAGAGGTGATATGTTTTGCAGTTTCTTCTGCTTGGCCACACACACATAGTGGGGTAGGGAAGTCAGGAACTCCAGCTCTGAAAAGAAAACTTGCCAGACCAATTCTTCCAGTCCTGATTTGCAGTAGCAGACTTGCCTCAGCTTTCTGTAACTCTTTGTAGAGCTTCAGATTGTTTTTGTGTGGCTTTTGACAGAAAGTCTGCCAGCCTGGATAGCTTCTTCTTTTCTTCTCTTCCCATTGGTCTTCCCACTCTTTAGTAAAGAGCTTTTGTAGTTCTTTCTTTGAACTAGCCTGGTTAGTAGTTATTTGACTTAACCAAGTGAATTTCCACTTAGGAGAGATAGTTGAGGATTCCTTTAAAGGTTTCTTCAAGAGAGAGGCATAGCTGGAAATAGTGGAAAAGATACTGTCAAGAAAGTATTTGAGAGGGGAGTTTTGAATAGAAGAAAGAAAACAGGCAGTGCGAAATTTAAAGTATAGGTCTAGAGGTAGAAGAAAAAGCTCACTCTCTAATAGAAAAGAAGGAGTGGCTTTGAAGGCACCCCCAATAAGTCTTAGGCATCTGTTTTGAAATGAAACAAGAGAAGAGATATTGGAGGATTTTCTTAGAGGGTTAAACCAGATCCCCACTGCATAGCTCAGTAGAGATCTCAGTATAGCAGTGTACACCAGACGTGCACCTGACTATATAGTGCTCAGTTTTCGAGCTCAGCAAGCTGTGCTCACTTTGCTCACTGTCGAGCCTGTCGAGCTGTGCTCAAAAGGCTCGATGCATATACATGCTGTGTCGAGCTCGTCGAGCTGTGCTCGCAAGTCTCGATGTATATGCACGCTGCGTCGAGCTGGTCAAGTTGGGCTCACCATGCTCGATGCATATGCACACTGTGTCGAGCAACCCCTGGTCGGTCTCGACAGTCACGTGACTTCCTCCCGTGTCGTGCTGCTTGGTACTTCCACTCGGTATCCTGTCTGGTGCTCTCTTGTGAGTATATAAAGACTGTGTTCCTCCTGGGTCGTAACACCAGACACGCCAACAACATCGACAGCCTTGGGGGGGGAGTCATCCGAAAGTCAGAAATGAAGCTCATCGCGTCGCCTGTCTTCAGAATTTGACATGTCAATGAAATTCGCTCGCTTTGTGTCTTGATAGCAGTGGCAAAGTCCCCGACCAACGACCATCACCGTCAAAAAACCCACACTGACCTCTGTAAACGTAGACGTACTGTACCTACAGTACACGACTCCAGGGCAGATTTCCAGCAGTGCCCGTCTCGCGGGGGTCCTCTTGTCGCAATCTCGTACAAGTCCTTCTCTTTCTTATCCTCGCGCGGCCTGCGATATCTCCTTCTTCATCTGTTGTGGAGATGAGGTGGTGCTTCAAGGTGGAGAAGGTTCTTGTGAGAGTGTGAAATATTGTCTCTTGCATATGTGGTACTGTATGTATGGAAGTGAATCGACATGTCGATCGGGTGGGGGTTGAGGGGGGGGGGATAAGGAGAGGCAAAAGGGGGTTCGTGATCGAAGAAAAGGGAGACGGCGAAGATGCGATAGGAGAACCGAGGTGAGAGAGGAGAGAAAGTATAACTCAAAGTTCAAAGTTCAAAGTCGAGTGGGGTCAAGTGGAGTCAGTCGGAGTCAAGGAGATTCAAGTGAAGTCAAGCGGAGCAAAGGAGCAAGAAGGGAGAGAGACTGATGGATAAAACAACTAACAATGTTATTTTCTTCTTCTCTCTCGTGAACTTTTCTTCCCCTTCTCAAGTATGCTAAGTCGTATCCATGGACGCCTATCCCAATGTCATCTCTTCGCTACCTGCCCGCAGGCCCATGTGCTCACTCCTGCGATCGCCCGCGCGCTTCCTTATCCACTTTCTTCTCCACGGTCATCTCCAGCCGTCCACGCACACATGGACCCATGCACCCATGCACCCATGCACCCATCCGCCCGCGCGCCCGCGCGTCCGTCCGTCTGGCAAGCCTCTGGGAACATACGTATCGTACAGGCTACCGACCTTCGGTGCCGGCATGCCCATTGCCGCCGTCTGCCATGTCGACGTCGATGCCGACTGGAGCGACGTGGGTATCAACAGGCCCCCAGCGAGCCATCTTGCGCGGGTGGACCGCCGTGCCCGTGTTGGTGCCGTCCTCGTCGTCGTCGTTGTCGTCGCCGTCGGCATTGTCGAGGTCAAAGAGAGTTCTCTTCTTTGGCGATCCAGAGGATGACGGCTGTGACGTTCTCGGGACTATGATCGGGGCAAGACTGGTATTGTCGGTCCTAGAAGGGAAGTTCGTAGGCAAGTTGTTCGTGGCGATGCTGGTGCTGGTGGTGCTGCCGTCCTCCACCGCCTTTACCCCGTCGACTCGTGACTCCGGCCTGCTCCGCCAGCCCGCAGGGAGTGAGCCCACCATGGCGCGGTCCGCCGTCGAGATGGCCATCTTGTCATCGTCGTTGTCGCCATCGTCTGTGACCGCTTGATGCGGGTCGACACCCATCCGCGATGCACCGAGGTCTTCGTGTTGACCGTCGGAAAAATAACTTTCGTCGGGAGACGAGTCATCGTCCATGTACAGGTCGCCGTAGTAGTCCTTCGGAGGAGGCATGTGGACGGCTTTTCCAGGGCGCTTGGAGCTGTTGGACGGTCCCTCGCCATATTTGTTGGACTGAGTGTCATCGTACCCGCCATCGAACGAGTACCTTCGACGGAACACCGCCTTCGGCCGACGGAGCTTGGCGACTCGATCATAACCCCGTTCTTCGGCGTCGGACGTGGGCATGAACCCGACCTCCCTGAAGATGTCGTTCATCTTGCCATCGTCGAGCGGGTGCCTGGCCTCACCATGCTCTTTCCAAGACATGCCCTTTCGTCGTTCCAGCATCCGATCCTCGAACGTGCCCTTCAGAACCAGAGTCTCGACGAAGACCGGCCGCAGCTGTCCGATACGATGGGCTCGCTTTATGGCCTGTGCCTCGACGTCGGGTTGCCACTCGGGGTTGACAAAGTAGATTCTCGATGCCGACGTCAGCGTCAGGCCTCGAGCGGCGTGACGAATGTCGATCAAGAGGACTCGATCTTTGTCCGTGTCGCTGAAGGTCTTGACGTATGCGGCCTTCAGCGCCGAGCTGAGCTTGTTTGAGTATATGAGATGGGAGATCTGGCAGACGTCAAGCGCCTGGCTTATATACCACGCCTGCCAGCAACCCCCCTGGTAAGCATCCAAACCGCACCCCCTGAAAGAGTCACGCCTTGTGGCGTCGCGAGGGAGAAAGGGGCACGGAAACATACAATGTGGTCTCCTTCGTAGAAGCAAAGTATCTTTTCATCCCGTTGGTAGCGGAGCATCTGGTCCAGGAGGTAAGAAAGTTTCCGCGAAGCCGTGCCTATCATTCTGGTGTCGACCAGCGGCGACTCCGCTGGTAGTTCCGAATCGGCCGTCGTCCGATCGGGCTTCTTCAATATCGACTTGGCCTGCGTGCTCGGGCCATCATACCTGGGGGGGTATTTCTGACCGTTGGCCAGCATTTCCGACATGGGATCGTAACCCTGACTCGCTCGAGCGGTCAGTCTGTCGCTTTCCCGACTCGGCGGACCCTTGGACCGCGCCCCTCTCCGCCCAGATCGTCTCTCATGTTTGCTCCCCGTCTGCTCGACGGCTTGATCGAGCTTCTGTCCGGCGTCCCGGAGAACTTTCGTCAGGTCCGGTGCGTACAGCTGCGAGCGAACGCAACGCTGCGCCTTAATGAGGCCTGCCAAAGCACAGCACAGTGGATCCTCGAGGCTCTCGCTCAGGGCGTACAAAGCCCGGCTGTCATCGGGGAAGCCCTCGACGTAGCAACCCAGTTCCTGCTGCGAGCTGAAGGCCTGCCAGTCTGGCGACGCGAGCGCCCTCTCGGACGCCCGGACGGCGTCTTCCAGCATGGTCCGGTCCTCTGCCGAGCACTTCGCATTCGCTCTTCCTAGGTACTTGTTGGCGTTCCGGATCTGCGACAGGACGTCTGAGGCGGAGAAGCCGCTCCAGAAGAAGCCCGCCTGTCGAAGGTTGCCGACCAGATGGTTGAGCGACTTGCGATTTCGCGGGTCGAACATGTAGTCCTCGCCGGTCCGTTCCGACGCCACGGCGTTCACGACCAGAACGGCGATCAACAGGTTCTGGCTGATCTTGTCAAAATACGACGGTTCCAGGTACACGATCCGGTTGCTGAGAGGCGGCAAGGTGATGTCCTTGTCGACGTCTTCCGGCCGGTGCTTGATCAACAGGTCTGCAAGCGTACATCGAATCGGGCCGCTGAGGTGGAAGGGCCCAGGATTTCCCAAGCGCAGCATCTCCTGCCAAGAAACGAAGTGCGGGTCCTGTGAGGATAGCGACCATGGCTGCACCTTCAGGAAGCCCCGAACGATGCAGCCGAGTTTTGTGAGGTCCTTACGGTCTCTCTGATCGGCCGTCTCTTCCCGGCGCCGTTGCAGCGCCGTGTTGAACGGAGTCTCGTCCAGATCAGAAGGAGATATCGGATCGTGCTCGTGCGCGGCGATTCCAACCTCCGCCCCGACGAGGTTGCTGGTGGGCGTACCGGTGACAAGCCACCTACGTTCGACCACCAGCGACTGCGCCAGCACGACCGATTCCGAGCTTATGTTGCTCATACAGTCGCCCTGACGGAAGTGGTCAACAACAGCAGAGTCGTTCAACAGGCGCGATCCCGCCGCTGGTGTGTGGGCGGTTGGGGGGGGGGGGGGGGGGGGGGGGGGGGGGGAGAGGGGGATGTCGCTTACCTCATCCACGATGAGACGTTTCCAGTGAATGTCTAGCATGGGCGAATGACGGGTACAGACTCGGCAACCTCGGCACGTCTCAGGGTGTGACTCAGCCTGGTCGCCTTCCAAGGGACGCTTTTGGAGGGCGGGAGTAGCGGTGCTGAGGCGCTCGCGATCGAATCTCGTGCGGGAGAAGAGGACGATGTCGTACTGCAAGAGATCTTCGGCCTCAGGCAAGAGTTGATTGTAGACGTCCATGTCCAGGACGTTGAGGCTGCCGCTCTCGGTATGCTTGGATATCTCGGTCTTCCATTGCTGAATCAGGTTTGGCGGGCACACGATGACGGTGCCGGTCGAGACCATGACCTTACGCGTTGGGCAGCTTGCCTTGGCTTTACGTGGGTTTCGCTGATGAGGAGGCTGCACCATGTAAGCGCGCGGGTACTTGCTGGCCGCTTTGACACATTCCGTGTGATGTTCACCGTTTTCGCGGCCGAGGGTGTCGAAGTGCTGCTTCCAAGGGGCTCGATGCTTCGCTGCGGCTGCCGATGCCATCTCCACGAGGCTGGCAACATTTGGACGCGTCGAGGGCCAGGTGGGATGTAATCTCTCGACCGGGACTTCGGGGTAGTGGTATTTTGTGGCGAGGATGACCGCAAGGCAGATGAGCGTTTTCCTGCGCTGCGTCAGCCAACTCGATACGACGGGACCGAGATCGGGGGAAAGACGAACCCCAGACCCATCGTCTCGGCGAGGATGCCACCTCGACATGCTGGGACTTCGGTCTTATCGAATGACAGCTGCCGGTTCTGGGTGTTGTAGTAGTACGTGCGACCGTCGGCAGCCGTCATAGGTTCCAGAGCGGGGTTGAGAAGCTGTTCCGGGTGCTCCTCGCGTTGGATCATCAAGGCAGCCGATCTTCGCTGATAAGGGTACATCTGCGTCGACAGTTCCGGCACAGGACGATCGGTGCTGAGAACGGCCTCGATGGCGTCATTAGTCCGAGCGTGCGACAGCAGCGAGCCGCTCAGCGCAGGCGACGGGAGATGGTTGTTGTAGAAGTAGAAGAGCGACTCGGTCGGTGTCAACTGAGCTGCGGCGTTGCAACGGACTGGATCCGGCTCCTTCACGCCTTGCCATGCCGACGTGGAACAGTCAAGCCTGGACAGCAGGGTTTCCCAGTCCGAGGGTGACAGCTTCGAATCCACTAGCTTCGAGGACGTCTTCCTGCGCCGGGATGCGTCGTTGACGCTACAGTAGTCGTCGGATTGCAAGTATATCCTGAGGAGCAGCTGGCACGGATCGTGAGGAGCGACTTTGAAGGTGATGGCAAGTCTGTTCGGAGTATCAAGCTGCGCCAGGATGCCTGTGAGCTCGTGGTCGTCGGGAACCACTTCTGTAAAACAGCCTGCCGGTGTCCAGTCATCCGATCCGCCGTCGTCGACGCCTCTGCTACGGAAGGGAACGGCCAAGACTCCGAGAGGGATGCACTCGGCCAAGTCGGGCGGCGGGATTCTGATCGTTGGCGGTTGATCGATAGACTCCGAGGGTTCTGAAGCCTCGGGCGGAGGGCCATGCTCAGGGTCCGGCGTACGAGAGCGAGTTACCCGGATCTACGGCGGTCCACAAATCAGTCAGGGCTTGGTCAGAAGCCAGCACTTCTGGGAACGGAACACGGCTCTGAGGTTGAGCCATCTCACCTTTGGTGGAACCCTAGGGGCCGGAATGGGGGTTGTGGCCGTGAGATGTCTCGCCACCTCTCCTTGTCTGAAGAAGCGAGCTATCATGTATATCTTGCGCCGTTCCATCGTCAGTCTGCGGCCTCACGGGCCGTTCACGCTCTCGAGAGTTGTCGCTCGGAGGATACGGTATAGCAGTCGACTCTTCCTCGATGGACTCCAAGAAGCAGCCCTTGCACAGATATCCAAGTGGCGGACGGAGCAGCTTGGACCTGCACCTGTTATAGCTAGTCGTATGCTCTCATCCCGGGTCGGGCTGTCGTTCGAACGTGATCAGACACGGCCGGAGGTTGATACACGACGGATGCGATTGTGATTGAAATGTGATGATTCTGTGTTGACACGCAATCAAGCTATCTGATCCTATCCTTAGTTTAACAATGTCGAGCAATCCGGGCTCGAGCCTCGCAGCGTAGCTTGTAAGATGTTGCGCGGAGGCCTGGTAGCCACTCGGGCACTCCAGATCGCAGTTGCCGACACTCGAGATGCCCGCCATCTGCTTGAGCGTTTGTACAGACAACGGCAGTGGCCAGTTGTGCTAGGTGCGTCCGGTACGTATGACAGGGCTGGCAACGACAGGATCGATCAAGGTATCACGTGATGAGGTCGTTTCTGGCAGCTGCAAGACTCCACTCGTACGAAGCAGCGAGCGACTTCCACGACATTGACTCTCCATCTTGAAGCGATTGGAGCAACTACGATCTACACATGCCAAACTGTCATCCACAGAGCACACCTGTCATAGGAAGGTACGAGTACCCTAGTCTCTCCAGATTCACCTGCAGATCCGCTGCCACTAGACCCCGGACCTTACGTCTCTCGCAACTACCATGCATTTCATTGTTCAGTGGTCTTTGTGCTCTGTCTCGAAGATGCGAGACAGGAATCCAGAGACGTGACATCCGTGTCACATACTTGTGAACGGCTTTGGTCGTCGGCCACAATGCCGTCATGTCTCTTTCGACCTCATGTCACTTCAATGTCCAGGAGGGACCACACTCCAAGAACCTCGAAGACACCTTCGAGCAGCATGCTCCTCTCGACCAATGCATCCATTCTCGTAAGCGCTGTGGACCACATCATGTACTGTTCCATACCCGGCGACACGTTTCATCTTGCTTCCTTGGAAAACCCCCTTCTTAGAGCCATCTCAAGTCGCTTTACCTACAAGTTTTGAAGCGTCGTGGCAGCTGCTCTCGTCCAGAGCAATCAAAGAAGAGTCTAGAGTGAGTAGATGTATTCCATCACACTACGACCAATATTGACGTGCCCAAGAGCGGGCAGAAGAGGCTACAGCTAGGGACAGGCAACGACGTCTCAGACATGGGACCTGCCCCGGTCCGGACAAGCTCTAATCGGTCGTTGCACAGAAGGGTTGTTCTTTCACGCTTTGGTCGTACACGTACGGTACAACAGATGACAAATCGATAGATGAGATTTATAAAGAGAGAATAAAGAAGGAAAGACCCACCCCATTCTAGCCTTCTGTTCAGCAAGACCGGAACGGGGGGCTCTTGCTGGTGCTAGCAGCTGGTTGAAGGCTCTACCAATGTATCAGAGGGTGGCCGCCACTTGGCTCGTTCTCTTGCTCGCTCGTTCATTCGCTCTCCAGCTCCCCCTTGCCGACGGCGCGCACGGTCTCAGACACCTCGAAGGCGAGTCGTCGTAGCACTCTCGCCTCGATGTCTCTCCCCTCGTCTCGGCGCACGATCAGGGCGCGAACGTCGTCGCGCACTTCGACGCCACCGCCGTTGCCGGCTCCGGTGCCGATGCCGGCGAGGCGGCCGGTATCGTCGCCGGCTCTGGCGGTAGGACCAACGCCGCCGGAGCCGATGTTGCCATGGACGTTGGCTGGGTTGTGGAGAGGCATGGCTGTCGCGTTGGTGCCACCGCTGTTGCAGTCCTTGATCCAGATGGTCAGGTCTGCGCCGACGATGCCGCGCCAGAGCGTGGCCGCCCATTGCCAGTGGTCGAGCGGTGCGTAGGCGTCGTTGATGGGGATTCGAGTCGCCGCCAGGTTCGATCGCGTCAACATGTACGCTGGGACGAGCGCGATGGGAATGATCTGCCGAGGAACGGCGGCCGTCTCTGCAGCCGGCGACGGCGCGTATGGCGACACAGTCGTCTTTGGTGGCTGTGAGTCCGCTTGTTCATCTTGTTTTTGTGGTGCTGAGGGTGGCGATTGTGACGGTGCTTTGGGTGACGGCCGCGGGTGCGGCGGCGGTGACGGCGATGCCAAAGGTGGCATTTCCGAGGTCGAGTCGTTCTTGGCGGTCGATCGACTCGCGGCGGGACAGGGTGGCGTTGAGATGTATTGGATCACCTCCTCGGAGCGGCGATGCCAGGATGCGATGCACTGCAGATATTCAACGAAGCAAGACGCTTCGTCCCCTACCGCACCGACTGCTCCCTCGGCTGCTTGCCCTTGTTCCAAGGGTGCTCGAAAGATCTTGACCGAGTACCCTTCGTCTTTGCTCAGTTCGTCGGCGAGCCAGGCACAGACGCGTTCGATCGCGGCCGGATCGGCTCCGTCGATGGCCACAAGAGCGCCCCGGGTCTCGGAAGCGGGGCTCGTCGGACCGGGCGGCCGAAGTCGAGGGCTGATCTTGGCCAGCAGCCTGATCTTGTTAACGCACGGGATCGTCATGACCATCGCTTCGACGCTCTTGGCCTCGGGCGTCTGGAGAGGCGGCAGCGTGAGCGAAGGGTCTAGCTCCGGATGATCTCGGACTGAAAGACGGCGGGGGTGAATCGGCGGAGGTGGTGGCGGCGGCGGCGGTGGCGGCGGATCCATTCGCCCTGGGACGCTCGTCCTCCGTGACAACTGCGGTTCGTAGAGCGCAAGACCGGTAGGGCCTATTCGCCGACGTTTCGCGGCGGGTGTCAGAGGTGTCATGGCGTCGTCGTCGATCGACTCTCGCAGCGAGAGGACGCCGTCACCAAAGCCAGGAATGCTTGGTCGCCGGTGACCGAGCTGCAGCCCGGGCATTGTTGTGTTCAACGAGCCTGGCGGGCGATAGTTCACACCGGCCGCGGCGGAGCTCATGCTCATCGCCGTCGACAAGGGCGGCAGCATGGGTGTCCTCAGACGCGGCGTGAAAGGAGTGGCTGGAGTGCCTGGTGTCATGATGCTCCGCCGGCCACACTTGCCACACCACTCGTCGGCCGGCGAGGTGGCCGCTTCCGCGTTCATCAGCGCCGCAGGCCGCTTCCCCTTGCGGCGCGGCTGATACTTGTAGTTTGGATACTGCTGCTGGTGCCGCGCCTTCTCCCTCTATGCTCCCTGTTGGCTTCCTTCGAGCTTGTAGTAGCCGGGGAGGGCGCGAACATACCTCGGCCAAAGCGTCCCAGCCGTCTCTTACTTCCTGCTGCTCTTCCTTCCATCTCCGTCCGATGACTTTGGAGATCTCGGGATTCGTCATGCCCGGGTTCTGAGCGACCACGGACGCTTGAAAATGCTGCCGATACAGCATGAATGCTATTGCGCAGGATATACAGCTCAGCAAGAATCGCGACGAGGAGAACGACGGCCTCCACTGACACATTTGACTGGCGTCAAGGCTCGCAGAAGGGTGAAGAGCTCAATGAGATGGAACGCCTACCGTTTCTTGGCCGAGGAATCTTCGTGTCCGGTGGACAGAGACACATCTGTGCCATCGCGTCCGCCGAGCGAGGACCCAAGCTGGCAGAAGACAGCGGCGAAGGGTATCGTGGCAGCTCACCGTCGTCGCTGGTGATCAGTGACGCCGCCCTCTTGCGACTGACCAGAGGCTGCGGAAGGCTGGTGTGAGGCCCATCGTGATGGCCGGCGCCAGCGCCTCCGCCTCGTGGGACAAGCGCAAGGGCCGGGACGTGCTGCGAGCTCATCGCTCTAGAGATACGATCTGATGCCGGTTCCGACGAGGCAGGTGCCGGCTCGGGCATCGTCGTCGACTTCGAAGCGGCGTGTAGGCCGCCGTTCGTGATCCGCGCTGCGGTCCGGATCTCGTCGCAAGTTCGAGAGTGAAAGCTGAGATGACGGTGATGGTATGCTGTAAACGTTCCATCGAGATAGAGACCGCGTCTCTTGAATTCGACCAACGCCCTACAACTTCGTCCCAACCTCCTTATACTGGTTTCGGACGAGCTGAAGAGGCCGAATGAAAGGATGGAAGAATACCTGGCTGACGGACTTGATCCTTTGTCTTTACTTCGGGAGGGGTGGTGGCTGCCTCCCTGACTCGAATTCTCACGTCTTTGTTCGACCGGCGGGAAAAAAGGAGGAAGGCTGAAAGGGGGGGAAGAGGGGTTCTCATTATGCCGGCTGGGAGGATCGCTGTCATACAAGGTCGATTGCATGCAGCCCATCAAAGAAATCTTTGTTCATTGTTGTCGCATATCCCACCAAAAGCGGTGGCGACCCCTTGCTGTTCGTGGTCAGGAATGCATGAGACTTGTCATCCGAAATTGCGCCAGAACCAAGAACAATGGGACGGGAAAAAATAGGGATCGAGATGATGGCGGAGACGATGGTGGTGATCCTGAAAGGGTGATACCCGCTGATGATCCATCGCACCAGCATCTGCATCTGCGTACAGCGCTGGAGAACAGCCACCCGCAGGCGTCTGTACAAGTTCGTGACACACGACAGAAAGTCAGGATCAACATCCTTCATCCAGGCCGGACGGAAAGGGGCGTCGCTTCAAGAACATGCCGGAATGCAACGGACGAAGTGTCATAAGCCACAGGTCACAAGCCACGCTAGGACTTTCGACCCGGCCTCGAAGCATCTCATCGGCAAGGATGAGATGATTGTGAGAGCTGAGACGACGATCGATATACGAACAGACAGAACGCCAGGGGATATCGTGCCCGAACAGCAATCCGCAAATCGGGCGAGGCCGTGCTCGCACTCTTATCCTCATGCAAGTCATGCCAAACGCCTTGTTCATGCTTCTTCTTGCCGCCCTAGATGCACGCTGATGATGGGAGGGAGTCGAGCTTCGAACAAGCATGTAGAGAGGGACAGAGATCTCGCTCGGGAATTCGAACGTCGTCTAGCTGGAAAGAAAGTATCCCGTGTCCAAGAGCCTCCGAGGAAATGAGGTCAGCAGCGCGGGGATGATGGCAGTTGCGAGGTCCGTTATGGCCGAGCCGGAGCCGAACGCCTGGGCGTTCGGACTTGGGTGTCGGTGTCGCCGCCTTCGTCAAGCGACTCGCCGTCGTCGAGGTCCAGGTCATCGTCCTCGTAGTCGTCGATCTCTTCACCGGTGTCAGCATCCGTCTCTTCGGCCTCGTCGTCTAGCAGATCATCATCGTCCGAGCCCGACCCGTCGTCGCCCTCTGAATCGCTCGCATCCGACTCGGCCTCCACGCCATTGACAGCGGTCGTCGGCATCTCGTCCGAGTCGTCGTCATCGTCGTCGGCGTTTTCGTCTCCAGCAAACGCATCCACCATGTCGACGTCGGCCCGAATCGGTTTCGGATCCGCCTCGTCGTCGGTGCTGTCGTCTTGACCCTCGACGTAGATGACCGCCTCATCGTTGGCGTCGTCGGTGGACCGGGCTTGGTCACGTGGGTCCGACATGCGCTTGCGGAGCTGCATCTGGGCGTCGAGCATGTCGAGCTTGCCTTTGAGCGACAACAATGGCTGCAGGCCACGGGCTCGTTCGCTCAGGACATCGTGCAGGGAGCCGAGCTGACGCATGAGCTCAGGCTGGCCGGCCAGGTAGCCGCCGTGGGAGACGAGCGTCCATTGGATCCAGAGCATGAGGGGTCCCGCTCGCGCGGGACGGCGGTACATGCGTTCGGCGAGCTTGGACAACAGCGTGGCAGCAAGTGGGGGATGCATGCGCTCAACGGTGGCTCGAACGGTAGCCTTGTCAGGCGTACGCAGACACGATTCCAGCAGCTCATCGTCGTTGCTCTTTAGCGCTTGGTTGAGGACGGTGCCAAGGGAGTTGGCGGAAGGCGCTCGCGTGACCCCGAGCTCCGGCTGGGTCAGAATCGATCGGGATTGGTCTATCGTCAGGCCAAACGCTGCCTCGACCTCGATGGGCTCGGCCGAGTGAACCGCGACGAGCTCTCCAAATGATGGCTCCGCAGCTTCGACGGGTTCGGCCGTGTCGGCCGCGGCACTCTGCAGGGTGGGTATTACGTCTGGGCGCTTGCCAGCGGCGTCGGCAGGCTCGTCTTGTTTGTCGTCGTCGTCGTCGTCATCATCCTCGTCATCATCGTCCTCCTCCTCCTCCTCCTGTGGGTCTTTAACGTTGCTATTGTCGGCGTTCGACACTTTCCGTCGTTTTGTCGCACCGTTGAGTCCAGCTAGATCTCTCGCCTCTGGGCCCGAGAGGACGGTGGCATGCGATTCCTCGACGCGATACTTGGCCGTGTCGTCCACGAGGACCTGCGACGTTTTGCCCTTTTGAGACTGCCGGCCATGTCGACTCGCTAGCTTGTTCATCCCTCTTCGTAATGCCTCTTCCGGTGTCTCTTTGAGAGGCTTGTGAGTGCTCTGCGGTGGTGACGGGCCAGCCATGGCCGATAATGCTCTCTTGCCTGCCATTCCGCTGCGAGTGGCATACGACACCTGTTCCTGCTGATGCACTCTCTCCCTCAGATAGAGTACTATTCTGCTGGGTAAAAGTACGTACGTAGATAATGTGTGCGACGATGCACGTCAATGTGGCTCCGACGGCAACCTGAAGGTGAAGAAGTGGATTGTGCGGACGCAGAATTTAATTTCGAGGTGGGGAAAAAAGTTTTGTGTGGATTCGAGTGGGTGATCTGCCCCTCAATAGGGATCACTGCGGGGTAGTGAGGTGTAGTTCTCACTGGGAGACCAGTCAAGAATACTTTGAGTTACTTAACCTGGCTGGGTATCAGGCTCAGGCGCCCCACGTGCCTCGTGCTATCACCTTCAAAGCTCCGTCACGGGCTACAGTGGGGGTTTGTACTGCCAAAAAACTCTTCCTCTTATAAATTTAGCACCTCTCTATCTGTTTGCCAGATAGTGTCGTAAGTCACAAGGATTCCCATTTACCAGTTATAGACGATCTCCCCTACACTGAGGCAGACTGACTGACCTAACTGATTGACACCCCTGTACTCCGTACATACGTACATACGTACGTATCTACGGAAGTACGTGGTGTACGTATTACTTAGTGTTGGATTCGTATGAATCTACTGTAGAGCACCGATCCAATGTGACTCAGATAATGATCCCAAAAACCCCACAAGTACGTTACGTAGACAGCGAGAGAAGAGGTCTTTCTTAGAGTGACTACGAGTACGAGTAGTCAGCTCCAGAACAATTGTTGGTTTGGCATACCCTTGCTGTAATCAGATTCTGTGCTACGTACCTATCTTAAATTTGGTGTCCATAGTATCACAACTGTAGAAGGAGAGCCCAAGATCGCCAAGACTACGCAACAGTTACGGCTTCTGAAAACCTCGTCTCTGCTTCCTCTCTCGACTAATCAGTGGTCTACCGGACCAGGCGTGCCAGGCCACAGCTGGGTCGACGAGTTGGAAGGAGCCAATACGTATGAATCTGCTGAATCCAGCGTCCACTTGGGACTCGACAGAAACACTACCTTACGATGCTGACATAAGGTGGTTGATGAGTCAGCGTACACATCACATGACCGTACCCGAAGATCAGAAGTGGCCAGATTGATGCGCTTTGATATACTTACACACAAACGAGTATCTGAGGGTGTTTCAAATCTCGTACGTATACGTACCTTCGTGCGCTCAATCACTTGTGCCTCTGCTAGCTAATTCCCCTAGTCTATATTCGGCTAGACCGAGGACGGAGCCCCATAATCTCACCCAATCAACGCGGCGAAAAAATGCAACAGAGAGCTATCGGCACGCCTGAAGCTCCCCGGGTTAACCCTAACCCTAGCGGAGGTCGCTACTGCGGCAAGCTCTCTCAGGAATACAGAGAGCTACACCAAGCAGGGTGGCGGTGGTGTCGTTGCTGCAAGACAGGCAGGGGAGGAGCTGTAGCTTGTCGTCTTTGCTTTTTCGACCGCGCTTCTATTGGTGCGGCGGGCGGCCCACTGAGTACAAAAGGGCATTTCTACTCCGGCCAATCTCTCCTTCCTTCCGTTTTTCTTCGATTTGGTGTGTTCGAAGCTCTGCCTAAAAGCGCACCCCGCCGCCTTCCCTGCTTCTCCTTCCGCGGCCCCCCCCCCTCCACACACACCACTACCAAAATTCCTGGGGGTCTGACAGCGCTCTGACAGCCCGAATATAAATACACCTGCCATTTTCTTTCGCCCCACCAACAAGTTCGACCGAACGATTTCTCTCGCCGACCCGGTCGCATTAATGATCACGTGACCTTCCCGGCCGCGACAGACCGTCCAGCATCTTCCACCCAAAATAATAAGAGTCGCTCCAGATTCCATCCCGAGCATCATGCCATAACGGTCAGGCGGATCCGGTACATTTTTTTGTTCTTGTCGGCCGAGAGAGCTCACGGTCCCTGGACAGCTGGTGCTTTTGGCGGCTCGCGACTGGCCGTTGTTTGAAGGTCGGCGCTTAGTCATCAGGCTTGCGAGCGCCAGGGAAACAACACGAACCACACAATTTCAACCTCAAAACCGTTGCATTCTCTTCTTCACTCATTGTCTATAAAAGCTCACTCGAGGGCCAGATTTCTTTCGGACCTTCTTTCCTTCTTCCTCAACCAACCCATCGCCCTACCTCATATTCCGTCATCCCGTCCGACCTTCCAGCTCCGGTGATAGTGTCAAGTCTTCTGCAGCATAGGACGTCGTCATCGTCAAATCCCGTTGTCGCCGCTACCGCGTTTAAGATCGCGCATGCTGCCGCGCGCATCGTGCTGGGCCTTGAAACTGCCCGCTCGAGTCGCATGTACCAGCTCCCTCAAGCTGTCCTCGCGCATCGCTCTCGCGACTGTGGGTGTCAACAATCTGTTGGCGGCGGGGGCCGTCGGTGACTCAGGTGTTGTTGGCCTTTCAGTCGCTCGTCTTCGTTGCCGTCCGCAGATATCACACCCATCGCATCCACACATCATCGCCAGCTTGGTCGACAACGACAACAACAACAACACACACTGACGCAACAGACACTGCCTCATAGAGATCTCTTATTCGCCCAGACCACCCCGCCTATGGCCGTCATGGATACTCAAGTCCCGCACGCATCGGAAACCGAGCAGCAGGCATCTCTCATGCCGTCACCAGACGAGACGGCCCCCGCTGCTCGTGTCAACGGGTCAGTTTCGACCCAAATCCGCCACTCTACGCGCACGCGCGTGCGAATCGCGGCTAAGGTGTATGTGAACAGAGCTAAACCTCATGCCGATGGAGGCGCTCGAACGCCCGACCCGGAAGCAATCCCCACCACAGACGATGCGATGCAGGCCGTAACCTTCGCCGAAAGCGACTCGGTGCCGCCAGCTGTCAACGGGGACCTGGATCATTCCCCTGGCCCTAACGGGGACTCGATGGAACCACTTGCGGTTGCACCGCCTGAGACGGCCGACGAGGCCCCGGTGTCGGGTGGTCCTTTTTCCGCGCTCTCTCTGCACGAAAAGGCCTTGGCGGAAGAGACGACTGTGGTGGAGCGAGATGTTACGGTCGAGGCTTCGACGGTGCAGGTTGAAAGCCATCTAGAGGGTCCGCCAAGTGGGAGCCATGTCGAGGTCGTGGAGGAGACGTTCGCGCTGAAGAGCGTTCAAGAGAGCTCGGGTGTGCCACCTGAGCTTGCTTCGGTGGAACTGCTGCCAGCTACTGAATCACACGATGCCGCCGCCTCCATCGCTCCTGCGGCCGAATCCTGCCGAGCGGACGCCCTTGCGACCGATGCGACGGAAGCGATAGACGCCCTTACGGCGGATCCGATGGACACTACCGTCGACAACGGCCCGACGCCCGACGAACCAACGGCACCCACAACCGCTGTGGATCCCTCGCAGACTGAACCTTCGACGCAGGCGCCGACCGAGGCGCCGGAGGCACCCCCGACCCAGACACAAGATGCCCAGCCTCCTGAAGATCAAGAGATGACGGACGTAAGATCTCCGCAGCCGAAGGTGGCCAGGGATCGGGAGGACGACGTCGAAGACGCACCGGCGGCCAAGCGGACACGGACGGACCCGGAGAGCTCGAGAGCGCACGATTTCAAGGTGCCGGACCTGCCCCGGCCGTCCGAGACGCAGCCGACCGCTGGCGATGAGGGCCGTGCTGCCTCGGAGGCGGCCGAGCGTCCGGGCGGCCTGACGAAGGTGCAGCACAAGTACCTCGTCGCCCAGATGCGGAGCCTCAAGGCAAGGAAGGACGCAGCAGCCTTCAGGGAGCCCGTCGACCCCGTGAAGCTGAACATCCCTTCGTACCCCAACATCATCAAGACCCCGATGGACCTCGGCACCATGGACGCCAAACTCAAGGCCGACGAGTACGCCAGCGTGGACGATCTCGCGGCCGACTTCCTCCTCGTCGTCGAGAACTGCGTCACCTTCAACGGCCCGGACCACGTCGTGACCCAGCAGGTCAAGGGCCTGCAGGCCGCCTTCGACCGCGCCATGGCCGGCCTGCCCGCCGCGGACGCGGTCGAGCCGGCGCCGGCGGCGGCCAACAAGAAGGCCAAGAAGACTGCCTTCCCGAGGCCACCGCCCGCGGCGCGACGCGAGTCCCGGTCGTCGGTCGGCGCGGCCCGCTCGCCGACGGCCAACAACGCTTCCTCTCCCACCACCTTCGCCTTGGCTCCTTCGGGCACGCCGCTCATCCGTCGCGACTCCGCCGCCGCCGGCGACGGCCGACCCAAGCGTGAGATTCACCCGCCACCGCCGCGCGATCTGCCGTACGCGGCCTCGAAGCCCAAGAAGAAGAAGTTCCAGGTGGAGCTCAGGTTCTGCAAGGACGTCATCGAGGAGCTCTTCAAGGCCAAGTACTCGTCCGTGGCTCACCCCTTCTACAATCCCGTCGACCCGGTCGCGCTCAACATCCCACACTACCACAAGATCATCAAGAAGCCGATGGACCTCGGCACCATCTCGTCCAAGCTCAAGACCGGCCAGTACGAGAACGCGAAGGAGTTCGAGGCCGACGTGCGGCTCATCTTCGGCAACTGCTACCGCTTCAACCCGCCCGCGGACCCGATCCACCAGATGGGCCGACAGCTGGAAACGTACTTCGAAGAGAAATGGGCTCAGAAGCGTCAGTGGATCGACGACAACGCGCCCGGCTCGAGCCGACAGACCCCGAGCACCTCTCCGGAGCCGGAGGAAGACGACGACGACGATGACGATGACGATGACGACGACGAAGATGACGACGATGACGACGACGAACAGTCGACGCTCAAAGCCCTGCAGAAGCAGATCGCCGGCCTCTCCAAACAGGTCGAGCTGATCCAGAAGAAGAAGCAATCGCCACCGGCGACAGCCTCGAAGAAGAAGGGCAAGGGAGGCAAGTCGGACAAGAAGCCGACCAAGAAGAAGGGTAGTCAATCAAAGGGGGCCGCTTCGTCGAGCAAAGACGTCGCGGCAGACAAGAAGAAGAAGAAGAGGAAGAGGCAGCCCGCGAGCAAGTCAACGGCGGCGGCGACGTCGTCAACGAAGAAGAAAAAGAAGAAGGCGGAGCGCGCCCCGTACGTCACATACGAGCAGAAGCAGGAGATCTCGAACCGCATCAACACTTTGCCGCCGTTGAGGATGTCGACGGCGCTCAAGATCATCCGCGACAATATGCCGAACCTCAAGGTACGGCTCGGCTTGAGGGGCGGCTCCTTGGTCGGAAGGATTTCAGGAGGGGGGGTCTTCGACGTGCTGACTGCGCCGACAGGGCATCCAGGACGACGAGCTCGAACTCGACATCGACGAGCTGTCGGATGATGTTCTCCATAAGCTCTACCAATTCGTGCAGAAGTACGCTCCCGGTGGGAACGAACAAGCCGCACCCGCCAAGCCGTCTCGACCGAAGGGCAGCAATGCCAACCGCGGTGGCAGCAGCAAACCCAAGAAGAACAAGCCGATGAGCCGGACTGAACAAGAGGCTCGGATCAGCGAGTTGCAGGGTAAGCTGAGGAGCTACGAGCAAGGTGGATCTGACGACTCTGCACCGCCAGGTGAGCGACGACCCTGGTCTATCCACCATCACTTGTCGCTCGTCCTTTTCTCTCTTCACGACCACGTTTCTGGTGTGCCACATCAATGCTAACCTCACGTTTTGTCTCTTCAGCCAACCAGGAAGAGGAAGACGATAGCAGCGACGACGAGGACGAGAGCGGATCCGAGAGCGAAGAGGAATAAAATTGGAAGTGATTCGCGTCGATCCGGTGCCCTTTTCTTCACTGGTGGCTTTTCTTCACTGGCATCTTTCTCACTGCAAACGACGACGAGCGAACAAAGAAGAGGGAAGGGCATGTCTCTGCGATCACAACCTGATACAAAAGGCCACCCCCACACGGTGCATTCGTCCTATTTCCAACCCTCTCGGGGAGGCTTTGGGTGGTGCGTCGTGCTTCCTGTTCTTCTTCTTCTCCCGTGCCCCGAACCTGGTTCAAACTGGCTATGCTATGCTCTACTCTACCCTACCCTACCCCACCTCTCTTCTCTCGTGTAGTCTACTCTACAACCACTATACCTCTACTCTACCTCTTCATGACCCTACCTCACTCTACCTCTTCTCTTCCCTTCCCTTCTATTCTCTTCTCTTCTGTTCACTTGTCTTCTTTAGTCCTCCCTCAATCTACTACCTTTCACCTACCTTACATCTGACAAGGAGAGAGTGTGCAAGTTCAAGTGCGAGTGCGAGAGACAGTATAGACAAGTAGGCAAAGAGGCGGAGCAGTAGGTGTTGCAGTTGATTCTGTTCCTTTGCTTCATGACATGACTGGTGTCACGCGCAGTCTGTCGCAAGTCGGCTACGGAGCTCTGAACCTTAAAGGGCTACTGTGGCGGGCATCTGCCCGACACCTCGTGACTCGCATATATAGGTGCGGCTGCGCGCGACCTGCTTGATCAGGGGCCACCTGTGCTAAGCGCCCGGTCGCCGACTAGCGTCTTACAACTGGATACTTTGCTTTTGGATTACCCTCACCTGTCTTGTCTTGACTTGCCTTGTCTGCCCACCCCTCTCTTTCCTCCCAGCTTGAGTTCTGGCTTTGGCTGACTACTCTACACATTCTGTTCACTGACTATCCTGTTGTAACATCCTGTTTCACCACCATCCTCACTGTCATCCACACCATATGTACCATCCTCTTCACCATCTTGTTCAACTTGATCACCATCCAACCCTGTTCTCTATCAAAATTCCACATATCCTGAGGACTGAGGTGTACATGTGTGGCCGTTGTACTGCTTTGGCTTTCGCTGACTCTTCTAATCTGTTCTTCCTGATCTCTCACAGCCTTTCTTTTCCTGGTCTTTCTTCCTGGGCCTCTCGGCTCATCTTGCTAGGTTTCTAACTGAGCCTTGCGGCATTTCTTGCTGATCCTTTCTGGTCTTCTCTTCCTCGTCCGTTTCCTCTTGCTTCCTGGATGTCTGTATGACCCTATCAAAAGAATCGTATACCGATCCAGCCAACTCTGTTTTCGGGGGGGGGGGGGGGGGGGTGGTTTCAGCCTTGGATGGCGTCAACAACCGCTTCTACTACTTGGTACTGCTTTCTTTGAACGGCTTTGGGATGATTTTCAGATAGCTTTTGGATGGTGTTCGAAAAGCCTGTGGTGAATGGCTTTCGTCGAAGGTCGATGATGATGGACGGGGCTTACGTGGGCGGCCTGGCCTCTTTCAGTGGCATACACGAGGCCGACAAACCTAGCTCATGGAAAGAGAAAAGAAGAGCTTCAACACCGAATTTTCACGCGGTTACTTCTCTGTGGCACTATGTAGCGTACAGAGCTGTATTTTTGAACACTCATGCTTCCTCTCTGGGTGTCTGGTTCTCCTTGCCACACAGGCCTGCAGGACTAGATCTTATATTCACGTCTCCACAGGCCAGTCCCCATGGAGCTAATTGTCGACCACCGACAACTAGAGCTGGCCAGAAAAGAGCTAGACTACCCCTGGCTAGTGAGGCAACATTCATTGTGCTGCTGGAGGTAGAGCTATCTACAATCTGGTATCTCCCCTCCCTAGTCTCTTGGCCAGCAGCAACGCCAGAGTGGCTGATATACGGCACTGCCTTCAGACCAGACCGTTGCAGACATGTTGATGCCCACAAGTGTCTCATATCCAGGTTGGACTCGATATGTAGCTAGGATATCTGAAATCAGGATACGACCTGGTCGGGTCGGAGTGAGCGCCTGTGACAGTTTCCGCACAGTTTTGGCCTTTGGCTATAGGAGTAGTTGCTGGCCATGTCAAAAGTCACATTGGCTACCGACAGGAATAATTTTAATCCGAGGCGCGCACCGAGAGAGCTCGTCAAGCGCAAGCTCCATTGTCCTTCTGTCACAGAATACCTGCACATCAGGAGTCCCAGCCTCAAGCTTTTCGGCCAACATTGAGCAGTGATACCGAGTCGCGTATCGGACCTGATCTACTCCTTCCACCGGTCATCAACGCCCTCCCTCAGTATGGTTCAGATTAGTGAGGTCAAGGCAAACCCACGAGAGCATCGAACAGCAGCGCATTCACACATCAAAGGCTTGGGTCTACGGTCAGATGGATACGCCGACAACGTCGCAGGGGGCTTCGTCGGCCAGGCTGCTGCGCGAGAAGTCAGTCTCTTCATCCTGGTTGACTATCGGGTGCTGGTGGGGCACGGGCTAACTCGCAGCGCTCGATGCTCAGGCATGCGGCGTCGTCGTCGACCTCGTCAAGGCAAAGAAGATGGCAGGACGAGCCATTCTCCTCGCTGGCGGACCGGGCACAGGCAAGACCGCGCTTGCGCTGGCCGTGTCGCAGGAGCTAGGGACCAAGGTGCCGTTCTGTCCAATCGTCGGCAGCGAGGTCTACTCGACAGAAGTCAAGAAGACCGAGGCTCTGATGGAGAACTTTCGACGAGCGATCGGTGAGCCCATACGTCAGGGACGACGCACTCAGCTATGAATCTCGACTGACTCGATGTGGTATAGGCCTGCGAGTACGGGAAACGAAGGAGGTCTACGAGGGCGAGGTCATAGAGCTCACGCCCGAGGAGGCTGAGAATCCGTTGGGCGGCTACGGCAAGACCATCAGCCATCTCGTCATCACGCTCAAATCGTATCGAGGCACCAAGAAGCTGCGACTGGATCCGTCCATCTACGAGGCCGTGCAGAAGGAGCGGGTCGCGGTGGGCGATGTCATCTACATCGAAGCGAACACCGGCGCCGTCAAGCGCGTGGGCCGGTCAGACGCGTACGCCACAGAGTTTGACCTCGAGGCGGAGGAGTACGTGCCGATTCCCAAGGGCGAGGTGCACAAGAAGAAGGAAATCGTTCAGGACGTTACGTTGCACGATCTCGACGTCGCCAACGCACGGCCGCAGGGCGGGCAGGACATTATGTCGATGATGGGCCAGTTGATGAAGCCGAAGAAGACCGAGATCACCGATAAACTACGGCAAGAGATCAACAAGGTCGTGAACCGGTACATCGACCAAGGCGTAGCCGAGCTGGTACCCGGGGTGCTCTTCATCGACGAGGTGGGTCACTTCTCATCCTGGTTTTCCGCGTCCTGTTGATCTAACGAAGCGCGACCAAGGTCCACATGCTCGACATTGAATGCTTCACGTACCTGAACCGCGCGCTGGAGTCGAGCATATCGCCGGTGGTCATCCTGGCGTCGAACCGCGGGCGGAGTACGATCCGGGGCGCGGACGACGACACGGTGACGGTCGCGCACGGCGTGCCGCCGGACCTGCTGGCGCGGCTGCTGATCATCCCGACGCAGACGTACAACGCGGACGAGATCCGGACCATCATCCGGCTGCGAGCGCGCACCGAGGCGCTCGTCCTCGCCGACCCGGCCCTGGACCGGTTGTCGCGCGGCGGTGTCGACGTCAGCCTGCGGTACGCGCTGCAGCTGCTGGCGCCGGCCAGCATCCTGGCGCGTGTCAACGGCCGCTCCGACATTGTCGAGTCGGACGTCGCCGAGTGCGAGGACCTCTTCATCGACGCCAGACGCAGCGCGAGCATCGTTCACGCCGACGCCGCCGCCGCCGCCGACGATGCTGCTGCTGCTGCTACCGCCGCTGCTGACGGCGGCGTCTCGTCCTCTGGGGGTTACAACCCGAGATTCGTGTCGTGAAGCATGTACTTGTAGCTTTATGTTATGTAGGTCGTGTACTACTTTGTGGTCTATCGGGCGTCTTAGCCCCTTTGGAAAGTATCGGTTCGTGTCGTGATCTTGGTGGAGTCGGTGCCACGGACATGGCGGCGAGAGTAATCTGTTCCCTTTCCTCCGGGCTTGATGGAACTCCTCGGCGTAGCCGCCCTCTTTCTACCTCCTCTATATCTGGTCTTCTTTCTTCTCTCTTCTCTCCTTTCTTCTTCTCTTCTTTCTTCGTTATACCCAAGTAGTCGCCCTACTCAAGTCCGAGTAGCCATCTGTAGGACAAGTACTTCCGTATACAGTAGCGTCATCATTGAGTGTCGTGCGAGGTGTCACTGTCTTGGCCGTCCCCGCCCCCTCTGTTCGACCTTCTTGTTTCCCCTCTTGTCACTCCTCATCACAACTGTAGATTAAATATCTTGTTCCCCTCAGATCTTGCATTCCAGTGGCAAGGGCTTCATGGCTCAGTGGAAAAGAAAGTCTTCCAGCATTGGTGGTTTAGTGGTAAAATCCGTCGTTGCCATCGACGGGCCCCGGGTTCGATTCCCGGTCGATGCAGAATTTCTTTTTCTTTTGCGGTTTTTTGGGGCTTTGCTTGGCCTCGGGAGGGAGTGATGCCGACTAGAATTTCAGTTGAAATTTTTGTTCGTGAATGGCGGGCTGTGTGATTCTACGACGGAAATGAAATGCTGCGTACGACAATGAAGTCTGGCTGGCTTTATCAAGCGCACTCTGTGGTTCTTACATTGGTGGCAGGCGACTTGCTGTAGCCTCTATGTTGCGGTCGCAGACAGGGCCAGGGCTGGGCCTAGCTTACTCGGTTGCCGGGGCCCATATAGGACCCGAGTCCCATCAACAGCTTCTTCTCCCCTCTCTGAGCAGGCCGATATGTCTTGTAGCTCCGGCACTGTAGGTGACAGAACATCACATTCAAGTTGTTGCATCTGATGAGAATGGACTTGTGTTCATGAGGAAGATGTGAAGGCCTCTGTAGCCTTTTCTACAAGCGCAATAGAATAGCTGCTCCGACGATACAAGCCGGGGATAGATTCTTGTGGATCCCACTACAACGGCAGACTAGGCAATAGAAGTCGTAAGACACCCCACCCGCGTGCGTCGGTCTTGACAGAAGATACTATCACGTGACAGACTTCCTAATTTGGCCGTCCCGATCTGGAAACTCGGAAGGGACGGGTCGCATTAAAATATTCTACAAGGTCGTTTGGGGTGCAGACTTGAGATCCCCGATACTGATCGCGATTCTGGCTTGGAAAGGCCGGTTTCGCTCAAGTCAGATTCGGTTCAGCTCGCGGTTCGGCCAATGGGTTCGGTCGTTACGTGCGGTTTGTGGATAGGATCGGGCTAGCTCACGGTATCACGCGAGACCTACTGAACCTACGAGTAGGGTATAGATTACCGGACACACGTCGGTAGAAAGTGGATGTCCCTGACAAGACAATGCCTGACTTCCAACTTCCATACACTGCGTTCGGCGGAGTACATGTCCAGAATCTAGATACAATAACGCTTGATAGTTGAAATTTAGTTAACTACCACCATCTCGTTTAAGAAGGTCGCAACTGGTAAGGTTATCTGATAGCTCCGACAGTAGGTCTGTAAGTGTCTATTCAGATTCTAGAGTATGAGCATCAACTCGCGTCAGAGATATGATTCTCGCAAGGGTATCAACGGGGTTGTACAGTGTAGCGAGTAGTGACGACTGACAAGCGACAACAGCCCACTTACAAGTTACAACCTACAACTTACAACCCACAACCGAAGCAACAGCCCATGTCTAACGGGGCTCTAACCTCAGAACATCAAAAGCTGACACTTTTCGAAGCCCAGGAATCGTATCTAACAGGCAGTCAGCCAACAGCTTGAAGAGGCCAAGCCGGTAGGCCGGGTAATGGGTATCCTCGAGTTAGACAGCTTGAAGGTTGAGACTCAGAAATCCGCTTGGTTCAGTGATCTGTGTGCTGCCGGTCATGATCCAGGCTCGGACTCGGAGTTATCAAGTCACAGAGGCCCTGAGAGGGTCACCACTATCGAATAGGCCAAAGTTATTGACTTGTCCTCGAACGCTTTGGACGACATTGACACAAGTCAATGAATAACGAAAACAGGGTCTTTACGCTCGAACCGCCTTGTATCAGCACATACATCATGAAGCTATTGCTCACAGGTCTAATCACTAGTTGGCCTCATGTGACGACAAACTGTACATAACCATTAACCAGCACATCTGGCAGCGAGTCCACTGTCGTCACGTCAGCCTACTACTGGTGGGATATAGACCTTCCATGCCTTCCAAGACTACGGACTACGAAAGGTCTCCTGATCTTCGAGGCAGGTCGCGATGCATTCTTTCAAGAGATGTTCCTCGTAGTGAGGAGCTGGCCCCTATCACTCTATTCGAACCACAACGTAGGTGTTGAGGGCTCCAGCGTGAACAGAGACAACCTTCCCAGAACACACCCCGGACGACGTACTCTTCAAGACAACCGGCATCCAGTCCTCGACGAAAGCAGTGCTTTCAGAAGAAATGACTCCCAGCTGTCCGTTTTCGTTGCGGCCCACAGCCCACAGGCGACCATCTGCCGTGAGAGCGATGACGTGGCCAGAGCCGACTGCAACGTCCACGACATCAACGCCGCCGTCAACATCGACAAGCGAAACCTCGGCGTCGTCCTCCTGGCGCCGTCCAGCGTCTGGAAGGGCCTTGATCCGGCCGTGTTCACCCGGCCGTCCGCCCCACATGTATAAGTCATTGTACACAGACACAGCCGCCGTGATCCAGCCTCCTATGGAGAATGTTTTGACTGGGATCCCCCCTAGGTGGTCGACGAGCAAAGGCCTCGTAGATGACGCGGCCGGTGTGAGCACGCGGCCTAGGTGGCTGTGTCGACCGTCTCCCCAGGTGTAGACTGACGCTGCCGGGCCGGAGAGTAGCGCCGCGAAACACGTTTCGCCTGCCAGTAGCTTGACAGGTGTCGATGGAAGAGTATACCAGGTTGAAGCACCTCCCGGGTCTTTCACCATACTCGCAAAGGAGGGATACTCAACAATGATAGACCCTAGTTGAAAACCATCATCAGCTGGAATGACAGGCCAAAGAACACCTATGGCTGGCACGTGTACGGTGCCAGCCGCCAGCAGGAGAAACACTACAACCTACCAAAACTAGCACAGACCCTGCCGTTGCCAGCCATGGTCATATGGCACAACAGCTCATCACTACCCTCAAGCAGGGCAACTGGATGACGCCGGAGCGAGACCGACCGACGTCCTGCGTCGTCGGTCGATGTGTGCAAAAGCAGAAGCTCGCCGCTCGTAGTCACCACACCTTTTAGGCTTGACTCATCACCGAGCCCATGTACGAGCTCCGACGGTGGCACATCGCACCGGATCGGACCAATGGAGGCGGTGGCAGATGCTCCACGCAGGACGAGTTCATTGTCCACAAGCACTGTATGGTAGATAATCAGTCCCAAGTTGTTACTGCCACCAGCGAAAGAGATCCGACCTACGTAAGAGGTCGGCCCATCCTGCATACAAAACCCTGATCTCGTCGCGCGCCGTCAAGAGACACTGCAACTGCCTCTGGTCTCGAGGAAGTTCTTCCACACGCTCATCGGTCAATTGCCCATGAGCGTTTAAGCCACATGCATACAACGCCAGCGGCATGAACTTTGCTCCGATCCCGCATACCAAAGAACGACCTCCCTCGCGAGATCATCCAAGATACGTAGTTCGGACGGTTAGGCCAGCGAACATTATATGCACACTCGCCCGCGCCACAGCGAAGTTGCACTAGCACTACTTCCGTACGCCGGTCACGTTTGCTGTCAAGCTAATCCAAAACAAGACCGAGCTTATCTCCGGCCCCAAAAATCATTACACCCATCCATTGCAGCAAGAACAACACACTTGGACACACTATCTTTACTGCCCATTGCTGATATTATTCTCTCAACCTCTATACATCCTCTCTCGAAAGAATGATGTCCAGGGCGGCTATGATCGGCCGCCAGGCTTGCCTCGCTTCGAGGTCCGCTTCGACATGGGCCAACGTGCCGCAAGGGCCACCAGTAAGTCCGAGCGACGCCCCTCCTAATCCTTTCCGAGGTGAAGGTGTGCTAACCTCACATCTAGGACGTGAGTAGGACGTAGTGCTGTTGAAGTCGAGCGCGATTTGCCGAGCTGACGCGCCATCGGTCTCCAGGCCATCTTAGGTCGGTCCTCTGGCTCCCCGACCGCTGCTCGAGTGATTGCTGATCTGGCATAGGGATCACCGAAGCGTTCAAGGCCGACTCGTTCGACAAGAAGATCAACCTGGGTAGGGCAATCCAAACCTCGGTCGGCAATAGCTGACCTTGCACCATCGCAGGCGTCGGCGCGTATCGAGACGACCAAGGCAAGCCGTACGTGCTGCCATCGGTACGGAAAGCAGAGCGCACGCTCGTCGACCGCCAGCCGGACAAGGAGTATGCCGGCATCACCGGCGTCCCCGCCTTCACCAAGGCCGCCGCGCTTCTCGCATACGGCAACGACTCGGCGCCGCTGCGGGAGGATCGCGTCGCGTCGACGCAGACCATCTCCGGGACCGGTGCGCTTCGGATCGGCGGTGCTTTCCTGCAGCGATTCTACCCGGGTGCCAAGAAGATCTACATCCCGACGCCGAGCTGGGCGAACCACAACGCCGTCTTCAAGGATTCCGGCCTCGAGGTGGTCAAGTACCGCTACTACAACCCGGAGACGATAGGCCTCGACATCGATGGCCTGCTCGAGGACGTCAAGAAGGCTCCGTCCAACAGCGTCTTCCTCTTCCACGCGTGCGCGCACAACCCGACCGGCATCGACCCGACCGAGCAGCAGTGGCGCCAGATCAGCGATGCCGTCAAGTCCGGGGACCACTACGCCTTCTTCGACATGGCCTACCAAGGGTTCGCCAGCGGCGACACGGATCGCGACGCGTTTGCCGTGAGACACTTTATCGGCGAGGGCCACCAGATCGCACTGGCGCAGAGTTTCGCAAAGAACATGGTCCGCTAACCCCCCCACCCCCGTCGTTGAGGCTGCCGGCTGGGACTTGGGGCCGACGTCGAGCTTAAACTTCTCGCAGGGCCTGTACGGCGAGCGAGTCGGTCTCTTCTCCATCGTCTGCGACAGCGTCGAGGAGAAGAAGCGGGTCGACTCGCAGATCAAGATCCTCGTGCGGCCGCTGTACTCGAACCCGCCCATCCACGGCGCGCGCATCGCGTCGGAGGTGCTCAACGACGCGGCCTTGCGCGGCCAGTGGCTGGCCGAGGTCAAGGGCATGGCCGATCGCATCATCAAGATGCGAGCCCTGCTCAAGAAGAACCTCGAGGATCTCGGCAGCAAGCACGACTGGGGCCACATTACGTCGCAGGTACGTTTTCTTGCGTTGTCGCAGATTTTTGGAAATCAGCATCGAACAGGAGAAGCTTGCTCACCAGTTTTTGCCGTCTGCAGATTGGTATGTTTGCCTACACCGGCATGAAGTCCGACCAGATGGAGAAGCTGGCTCGCGAGGTGAGATTCCGTTCACCTAGTCCGGGTCGACCCTGACAGCCGTCGGCCCGGGGAGTTGTCCCACAATCATGTTTTCAGAGGCTGACTTCGGGCCATAGCATTCCGTCTACGCCACCAAGGACGGCCGCATCTCCGTCGCCGGCATCACGAGCGGTAACGTGCGGCGACTGGCCGAGGCCATCCACAAAGTGACGTCGTAGATGGAGTCGGGCAGACGGGACTTTTACAAGGCGCAGCTATTCCAAGATAGCCAGTTCAGAACAAGGAGAAACGATGCGTCCCAAGGGGATGGACACAAAGAGGACTATTTCCGCCGAAGCCTTGGTTGGATCATTTCTCTCTCCGTATTGCCTTTTAGAGACAGTCTTCAGTGTGGGGGCACGAGGCCTCTTAGAGCCGCTGTATTGTTTATCCCTCCTGATTCTCGTCTCTTTCCCTCCCCATCTTCTTCCGCCACATGATATGAAATTTGTGTCCATGTCTACCTCACCATTTCAACAGGATCGACGGGACCGTCCAACGAGGCTGACGCCCTGACACGAAGACCCGAGGACAGCGAGCCGATTCATCGATGCTGTTGGTGACATGACAGCCCAAGTACATCATACTTAGCCCAAGGGCACAGAGTTGCTCTGCCCTGTCCATAGTAGAGTATCTGGAACGTGGTGATTCAGCGGATGTGGACATTGTGATGTGACCGTGGTATCAGTCAAAACAAGAACCCCCAACTCAGTAACGCCGTCCAAGAGGACCATCAGGTCGAGACCAGCACCAAGACAAGATGATCACCCATCCCAAGCCAATTATCTTCATCTGTGACAAAGATAGTCCATTTCTGGGGCCGTGCTTCTAATACTACCCGCCTGAGCCATCCATCGTACCTGCTTCTCTCCGTGGGAGAGCCGTCTGGTCTGTTTCTCCCCTCTCTGTCTTCTATCATGAGGGGGTAGAAATCATGTAAAGCGCGCATCTACTTGTACAGCCCCGCGTCGACGGCTTGGGCCGCTTGCCATACGCTAGGCCGAACCCATACTCGTAGGCAAAGACGTACGAATGTGGAGTAATATGCATGCGCACGTCCCGACGCTACCTGCGTCCAGTGCCTAACCTTTCTCCCTTGCAGCTGACCGATGCGGGACGACGGCGTCAGCTGTCTACTAGACCTTGCTCCCAGCACATTCTGACATGTACGGAGGCACCGTAGATCCCGATGAGCATCCCACATTGCCTGTTCCTCTCGATCGTCGGGGACATAGAAGACTATGATTAGATGACACCGAAGTCTGAATCCGCACCGTGCGGAGTCTGGCTAGATGCCGCATATTTCTTGATCCACTCTGGTCATGTGACCCCAACGGATGCCGGCTTGCTCGTATAGGAGAGATACTTCTACCGGCACCGAAACACAGCAGGTGTGTCGGTATTGGTGGAACGTCACACTTAGCGTCGGGCTGTTGCCGGCCCGACGTTGATCCGTTAGAGAGCCCACGGCAGGCTGGAAAAGCCACCACACCAAGCGAATCATCGAGACCCTTGTACGTACTCGGTCGGTGACGTGAGAGGCAGTGCGTATGACATCACACGGCCTTACATGACATCATCCCTTCTCTCGCCCCCCGATCATGGGCCTCGCGTCAGATTCGATCCCTCACGATGTCGTACGTTGCATCCCGAGAGGAGACCGCATATATAAGCACGTAGACGCGACTGCTCCACAACGGTCTTCTCAGCCCTTCTTCTCTCCCCCGGTATCTGGCGGTCGGTGCAGCTCTCCCGAAATACCTGGTTCCGGTCTGACGGAGCGCGCGTTCGAATGCTCGAGAGGCCCCAACGGAGGAGATCGGGGTTGAGGGTCGCTCTCACTCTCGCCTTCCCCGGACACGGAACCAGAGAGGCTCGAGCCGACGACGAAGTACCAGCCTCGTACCGACTACAGCGCAGGCCGGTCGTAGCCGCCGCTTTCCGGTCTGGAAGGCATTAGCGCTCTCGGGTCGACTTGGTGGTTTTGGTGTCTGTTGGGGTAGTGCTCGCGGCGGTCGAGCCCCCAGGGATTGCTCCGCCGCGTGGGCTTCGACGTCGACGATGATCTCACCGCACGTTCTTTCGTTGAGATTTTGTCCGGTGGGCGTTTATTGTCGTCGGATGAATACGTACATACGTACATCTCAAACATCCCGGGAATTAGACCCTAGTGCTAAAACACAACCAATGGAATATGTGGTGTCAAGTCAATGTCGGTCGATTCGATCATGTCCTGGACCTTCAAGACTGATGATGCTGATCGTCCTGCATACCACCGAGCTAACTTAGTCAGCGGTACCAAGTAGCTGGCAGCATAAGAGGGTCAACAGTCGTTGACGCGGCAGCAGCGCGATTTTCGCTGGCCACCAGCGCCTCTGGGTCCTGTTGTCGTTGACTCTGAAATATAGATATCCCGGGGCACTTGCGAATAAGCTTTCGCCTGGTCTGGCTGGTAACGACCTTCGCACAAAACCCTTGACGACATTCCCGAGTGACAACAGCACTGCGGCAACCTTCCAGCAACCTGACCACTGTAACACCATACCACGGGCAGTAGAGCACTCGCAGGACGCCTTTCCTCCTCTCGCATGCGAGTACGCCTACCTGCAGTAGCCAGGCCGAGTGGAGGCAGACG
Organism: Lichina pygmaea; assembly: GCA_963422465.1. Lineage (NCBI taxonomy): Eukaryota > Fungi > Ascomycota > Lichinomycetes > Lichinales > Lichinaceae > Lichina > Lichina pygmaea. Next base: position 4,228,083 of record OY730170.1, read on the forward strand.
AACGGCCGAGAGCCCCACCAGAGAAAGACAACCGGCGGCGGGCTCTCTCGAACGCCACCGTACGGGTGACTCGACGACTACATCTCAACTTCCTACAGGAACTCCTGGATCGGGTTCCACGTCGTCATCGGCCAGTGCCTTCAGACGCACCCGCACCATTTCGGCCTGAACCCGTGCCGAACCGACACCGAATCACGCTTCTGGGTGGCTGATTCGAGACGGACGAAAGACCGTCAGGCCGCATCCACATTCCGTCCGCGCGGGAACGCTGGGACCTCACACGACAGTGACATCGCATATCGTACGGCGCCGGCATCGTGGAGAGATTCGTCGAAAGGTGTCTCCCAGCTCCGGTGCCTCATCCGAAGCTGTGCGAATACGTACTGGAAGCCGTACGCGCCGGGAGGCGCGGAGCACGACATCGCGGTAGTACCTGGCTCACTCTACGATCGTCTCCACAAACTTTCGACGAGCACCGGCGCTTGACGTCTTCAGATCCCCGACGAGGAGAGAGACGGAAGAGGACCGGCCAGAAGACACAAGGGCGCCACAAGGGCGCCGTTCGAGAACCGGTCGACCGAGACCTGAGTGAGTCTGACAATACCTACAGATCGAAATCAGCGGCCACGTCCGTTCATCGACGAAGTTCGGCCGAGCTGGAGAAAAATCGACAGCCGACACTCTTTACCACTTATCGTTGGACGAAACATACATAGATCCAAAGCATCTGCCCGAGTGCTCCTCGCGTTCGACATACCTTCTTGAGACCGGCTCGCTGGCCCTCTGTTACGTAGCTCAAGAAGCGACGACAAAGACATCTCCTGGTATACATGACGCTGGTCCTCTCGGGCCGCCTACAGCGAAGCAGGATCCATTTTTATCTTTTGAGCTTGGGCCGATAGCCTCATCCGGAACGGCAGTGAGCTGTGTCCCGCCTCGGCGGAAAAGCCTATTCTTTCTGCCCGGTCCGATTGTCACCAGGGGGAGACCGAGACTGGACCCTGTGACGCCGTACCCACGACGGTTGAGCTTTTCGGACACCCTCGCGCGACCCCTCCGTCCGACCCCGGCCAGGGCACAGCACTCCCACGGTCTCCGCCTGTCAGATCTCCCAGGCAGTCGAAACCGCCAACGCAACGCAGGTGGATTGAGATCTTCGAACTCGGCGGCCGGACAAATCGCTGGTCGACTGTCAAGCCCTGCTGGAGCTTTACGTGACTGGCACCGGGACCAGGGGAGCGTGCTGACGTTGCTTCCACCTCTTCGACATCAGCGTCGAAGGGAAGCGCGCGGGACCACATCGGTATCACCCCGCAACGGATCGGCGCATTGATCATCACCTTGGGAGAAGGAAAGCGCCGAGAAACGGTTTGCCATCCTCGCTCGCACTTACACCGTACTCTAGACGCCGCGGGCGAAACCTCACGTGCACGCTCTTGGACCAAAATCCTGCATACTGCTCGGCCTGCTCGAATCGCATTCGAACAAATGACAAACGTTTCGTCAAAGGCGACAGCGATGGAGAAGGTGAGCGTGGTCTTTGAGTATCCAGCCTCCGTGCGCGCCCCCTTGAACCCTGTGGAGCGGCTGCTTCCGCTTGCGCCGCTTCCTTCTTCTCGTCTTGGCCCCCCCCCCCCCCCCCCGAAGATACAATCACCCGGCGGGCGGAGGTGCCAGGCTGACCCATGCTTTCTATCCACTATCATAGCCTCAGAGCGATCCTAGCGCCGGCGAGATGCTCGAGTACGGCGACGAAATCGACAAGAGCACCTTTGAGCAGATCCTCGAGATGGACGACGATCCCGGGCAGGAATTCAGCAAGGGGATCGTCTACGGATTCTTTGAACAGGCCGACACGACGTTCAAGAAGATGGAACAGTTTCTGTGAGTTTTCTTCCCGCTCCCCCACGGGAAAAGATGACTCCTGCGGCGAAGCTGTCTGGAACGACCTCCCCTCCCTTCCCCTCCGCCCCCGCGTCCGACCCGCGTTTCTGACACGACTTGTCCACAAAGGGAACACCGTGACCTCGAGGAACTATCGCAGCTGGGCCACTTTCTCAAGGGTTCGTCCGCGACGCTGGGCCTAACAAAGGTCAAGGAGAGTTGCGAGAAGATTCAGAACTACGGCAAGCTCAAGGACGAATCCGGCATCGAGGAGGAGCCGGACGAGGATGTCTGTCTCGATCGGATCCGCCAGACCTTGCCCGTCCTGACCAAGGACTACCACAAGGCCGAACAGATGCTCCGAGAATACTACGAGCCTCAGAAGTCTGAACGATCCTGACCCCGCCGTCGTCGTCCGAGCCACGTCAGACCTACGACGAACCTCGTCAATGTCACAGCTGCATCGTCGTCTGTCAATCGTTGGCGATGACCTGCTCGTTGTCGATTGTTCCTCATGCTTCACCTTCTCCCCTGCGGGACTTCCTTTGCCCACCTGCCTGCCTGCGTGCTTGTCCGTGTCTCGCGGGCGCTGGAAGACCCACCGACGCGGCCACGGCGCACGGCGGCCTTTTGCATCTTCCGGGTTGGCATCGCGAGCAGCGCCTCGTATCGGTCGTCGTCTGCTTCGCTCGCTTTCTTCTGTTGACTCGCTTTTCTTGTTTCGGGCATATCATACCCCCTTGTCCACGACGCCGTGGACAAGACTTGTTTCTTCCCGCATATATTTTACTCTACCCTGCGATGCCCTCCTCTCTCTTCTCTCTACTTTGTGCCGCCCTCCTTTGGTTTCTCCGGATGACGTCTTCACGAAGTTCATTGTAGTATAAAAATTGCAGAAAAGATAATATTCTCCTACCATAGCTGTTCTCAAACATCTCTCCCACACTGTTCTTCTCCCTGCAGTATACTGCGGCGGATCGCACTTGATCCTGCGGCATGGTGCATAGCTCCCGATCATGTCAAGGTACAGTGACTCATCTCTCTCAATTCTCTCTCAATTCTCTTTCTCTTATCTCTCAGAGCATCTTTCCAATAGACCGTGACATTAATACGCCGGGTAACTCGCATGAGCAGTCTTGCAGGAGCAGTCTCAGCATAGCAGTCTCAGGATAATTCGAATCTGTGCTACGTACTTCCATACATCCTGATGGAGTCACCCTGAGAGCTTTGGAAAACACTACAAGTATGAGGTGTGTGGCCACCTGGCGGGGGACGTCCAAGGGCACAGTACAAAGGTTCCGGTACCGCAATCTTGCGGGCACGCTAAAGTACAGTGCTTTCCTGGAGCTTCTACAAGTCCCTACAAGTCCTCACAAGCTCCTCCACAAGCTTCCTACAAGCTTCTGCAAGCTCCTACAAGCTTCCACAAGCTCCCACAAGCTCAAGAGTACCGTGTGACTGCTAGAAGTGGTAGTACTAAAGTACCAGTGCTCTGTACTCCTGTACAAGTACTGTGGAGCTACGGTACTGTATCTTGTCAGAGTTGTCTCTGGTGCTGAGCACCGACTATACAAAGTACATGCCACATACCTGTCCCTGATTGTGTGACTACAAGTACAAATGGCGGCTACTGTAGTGTGTAGGGGCCGGGGTGAACTTCTGTCGAGACTTGGGTGGTACCCGTGCCGTGGGGGGGTTGATACCCCCCTCTTACCGACCTACAGTACGTCCAGAACACCCCGTCCGCCGGATCCGGTTCAACGCCGGATTCTCGACAACTTCAAGTTTACATATCTATAGCTCTACACCACAACGACTAAACCAAAATCTAACCGGCTCATTTGATTCCGCTACTTCTGCTCTATGATCCCTGAGATCATAGACTTCTTCTAATTTTTGTGGTGGTGCTGAGAAGTTGCGATAGTTATTACTCAAGGATAGATTTTCAACAACGTCAATTTGAAATGCCTGTAAATCTATAGAACAACGACAATATAGCAATTTGGATGTGCGCATCTGACTCCCCTGCTCTTCTAGTACAATCCCTTAAGTTGCAAGCTTTTCCTGATTTTTCTGGTGTTGCTGAGTTGCTGTCGCAGCCTGACTGGTCTGGATAGTGGCCTAGTGTCGCCTTCTCACGAGAGCTCGCTTCTCTGACTAATACACGTGTTTTCTCCTCTCAAAGTCATCGTGCTGGAACATCAAGATATTTGGCTAGCTTTGAGATAGTAGCTTTCTTATTGTTGGGGATAGAATCTATGGCCTTGATAATGCAGGCCTCAACCTCCGCGTACGATTTCACCATGTTGTTGTGGAGTTGTGGTGGATTGAAACTGACAACTATCGACAGATTTGTTAGCTGGCGTTGAACCGGATCCGGCGTTGACACCCCTCCATGGGACGGGGTGTTCTGGAGGTACCGTAGGTCGGTAAGAGGGGGGTATGCCCCCCCATTGGCACGGGTATGGTGTACGATATGAAGAGCTTATGTAATCAGAAAGCCATACGTACTACGTACGTACATACTTACGAAAGTTACTCACCAGGTGCCCCACAATGCGTACTGCCGTACCGGTACTGGCAGGGGTTGGGTCGTGAGCTTGACCATGCGGCTTAAAATGCGGCTCAACAAAGAACACCCTTGAACAAAGGTCCTTAGGAGCAGCAACAGCAGCGCCGATAGACAGACGGACGAATCCCAATCAGCCATCCTCAAGCCCACGAGCCCACGAGCCCACGACCCAAGACAAAACAAGGTCTCTCCTTCCTTCCATCCGACGCGACACGATGGCGGCCGTCGAGTTGAGCCGCACCATACCGGTGCAGCCCACGGCCGCGAGCATGGCCATCGCGACGGCCATCGTGGCCGGGCTAGGAGGGTACTTTCTGGGCCAAGCCTCGTCGCTGGGCTTCACACGCGGTCTACTATCCAACGAAGCTCGACGCCATGATCGAAAACGTCATCATCATCGGCGGCGGACGACCTCGCCGTCGTCGTCTTCGTCTTTGTCGGCCCTGTCTGCAGCCTCAGAGTCAGGGTCAGGATCAGGGTCAGGGTCAGGTTCTCGCCTGTCAGCAGCCTCCGACGAGATCTCGACGAGCGACGACGAGACCGACGTGCAATCTGTCGCAGACCTCAAGGACTTCAAGGACAAGAGCAAGCACGAACATAAGCTCGTGCTTGTGGCTCGCAGCGACCTGGGTATGAGCAAAGGTACGTTCAAGATCCGAAAATTTTTTTGGGGGCCAACGATGGGATGTATCGAGTGGTGAATGGCGGGCAATCGATTTGGATATATACATGTTCATGGTGATTTCTACGCGCGGAGGGAGGCTTCGTTTTTTACTCTGGGAATACAGGCAAGATCGCGGCTCAGTGCTCCCACGCTACCTTGGCCTGCTACAAGACCCTGCTCAACTCTGGCTCATCGGCAAAATCTATCCTCCGTCGTTGGGAACGTACCGGCCAAGGCAAGGTTGCGCTGCAGGTCAGAGGAGAGGACGAGCTGCTCATGCTGCAGGCCCGCGCCATCAGCCTCGGCCTCTGTGCCCAGATCGTGCGCGACGCGGGCCGGACCCAGATCGCCGCCGGCAGTGCCACCGTCCTCGGCGTCGGCCCAGGACCAAAGGGAGTGGTGGATCAGGTCACCGGGCATCTGAAACTGCTGTGATCCTTGGCACGCAGCATCTTGATAGAACAGCGGAGTGGAAAAGCATTTACAGTGGCGTACGGGGAAACGATATTGATACCAATGATATTGTTGCATGTAATATTGTCTGGGGACTAAGGCGACTTGGGGTAGAGCAGATCAGCTTGCCTGTTTCACGCAAATGGTGCTCTTGCTCTTTGGCCTTTATAGCTCATCAAAAACCCCCAATAATAACCCCCAGTGTAGCCGCATGTAGGCAAGTCATGGTTTGTCCCTAACATCACCAGCCGACGGCCAGTCAGCAAAGGGAAGTGGAATATGACGCCCCGTGAAGGACTCAGCCGAAGACGAGGGAGAACAGAGAGACGAGGGAGATTGCAAAAAGCGCTCTCGGCCTCAGACACCCCGAGCCCCGGGTCCCCGGCGAGTGAACATCTCCAACGTTTCACTTCTGAGATCCGTCGACCTGGAAGATTGACACCACGAAAGTCCTGATTTTGGGATGAGCAAAAACAAAGAGAAGATGGCTCCTCGAGTGCGGTCGAATTGCTTCACGTCCAACGAGCGAGTGACCTGGTCGTCCCCAAAGGAGAGAGAGGTACCACCGTCGGAACGAGAAACGGATCTGTGGTGGAAGAAAGAAAATAGATGTGCGAGCCCAGATATTTAAAGGGCCGAGGAAGGCAAGTCCCGTGACGCGTTTCGGGTCAGGTAAGCACATCTTACGTAATGATAGACTTCGTGATAAGCACGTGATCAATCACTCTTCATTGAAGACTCATCAGTCTCCCACTTGCACCTTGGTACACGCTCGAGACCCACCGGCTTCCTCACCATGGACGCAATCTCAATCGAAGAGACCAACCGCATCCGGACTGCCATCGGGCTCAAGCCACTGCCCGTGCCGGGCAAGGCAGACGGGCCCAGCTTCAAGGAGCCCAGATCATCAGCCGGTAAGGGCAATGGAGACGAGGAGCAAGGCAGCACGCTAGAGTCTCGACAGGGAGCTGCCTATGATAACTGGAAGAGCCTCCAGGACGAAGCCGCTGCCAAGGCAGCCCGCGACGTCAAGAACGAGGCGGTCAAAAAGGCCCGGGATGCATCTCGTCGGTTCGCAAAGCTGGAAGGCAAAGGTCTCGGCGAGGCGGATGAAGATGGCGAGGACGTCGATGCGCGCACGTGGCTCGTGAAGCAGAAGAAGCGGCAGAAGCAGATCGCAAAGGCGAGGAGACTCGAGCAAGAACTGGCCGAGCGCGAAGGAGCGGCGGCGGCGGCGACGGAGTACACGGCAGAGGACTTGGCCGGCGTTCAGGTGGCACATGAACTCGACGACTTCGAAGCCGGCGACGAGCAGGTCCTGACCCTCAAAGACACGACCATCGACCAGAACGAGGATGAAGGCGACGAGCTCGAGAACGCCGAGCTCCGGGCAAAGGAGACGGTGGCGCAGCGGCTGGAGTCCAAGAAGCGGACGTTGACCTACAATCCCAACGAAGATCTCGAAGATGGCGCCAAGCCTCTCCTGGCCAAGTACGACGAGGAGATTGACGGGAAGAAGCGCAAGGCGTTCACGTTGGGTGGCCAGGGGTTGACGTCGGATGCAAAGGCGGCGATGAAGGAGGAAGCACGAGAGAGGCTCAAGACGCAGTCGCTCAGTTTGAACGTTGGCCGTAAGCTGGTTCTGCACTCTCCTACGACAGCTTCGACGGCTGACGGGCATCCTGCAGAAGACCAAGCCCCGTCGGATTACCAAGAACCAGCCGAGGTGAAGGTACGGAAGATGAAGAAGAAGAAAAGCAAGTCGACGAAGCGCAAAGCCCTCGACGATGCAGACGACATATTTCCCGTGCCCGAGGAGGGAGCAGGAGCGAACGGTGATGATTCTGCGATGGACGTCGACTCGAGAGCCGAGGCCGTCCCGAAAGCGGCCCTGGCGAAGCGGTCCTTTGCGGAGACTTCCCTCGTCGACGATGAGGATCTACAGGCTGCGCTGGCCGTCCAGCGGCGGAACGCGCTGAAGAAGCGCAAGAAGACGGGTCCGGCCGAGCTCGCCAGGCAGATCCGCGAAGACGCCGAAGGCGGCGGGGCCGAGATGGACGTCGAAGAGGACGGCGGCCTTGTCATCGACGAGACCTCCGAGTTTGTCGCCAACATCCAGAAACCCGAGCCTCCAGCTCGCCGAAGAAACGCTAACCCGAAGGCGCCGTATCCGCCCTCCCGGGAGCCGGAGCCGGAGCCGGAGCCGGAGCCGGAGCCGCACCTCGACGGCGATGGCGACGTCGACATGTCCCCCAGGAACGAGGGCCTCAGCGACGAGGCTCAGCACGACCCTCACGCGCGGGCCGCCAGTCCGCCGACGGCGACTTCGACCGGCCTCGACGCCGAGACGACACTGGACAAGGGCATCGGCTCGACGCTGGCGATGCTGACGCAGCGAGGACTGCTGAAGCAATCGTCGAGCGGCGACCTGACGGCGCTGCACCGCGAGCGGCAGCGCTTCCTGGCCGAGAAGCAGCGACGCGAGGGCGATGCCGAGCGACGGGCGCGGCTGCAGCGCGAACGGGACCGGGCGAGCGGGAAGCTCGAGCGCATGTCGGCGCGCGAGAAGGAGGCGTACGCGCAGGCGGAGAACAAGCAACGCGACCAGTACGAGTCGCGGCAGATGGCCGAGGTCTTCAACCGCGAGTACCGGCCCGACATCGAGCTCAGCTACGTGGACGAGTTTGGCCGGCACATGAGCCAGAAGGAGGCCTTCAAGCACCTGAGCCACCAGTTCCACGGCAAGGGCAGCGGCAAGCACAAGACCGAGCGCCGGCTCAAGAAGATCGACGAGGAGAAGAAACGCGAGGCCCAGAGCGCGCTCAGCGGCAACCTCAACGACACCACCATGGGCGTCGTGTCCAAGACGGCCAAGACGCCTGGCATCCGACTGCAGTGAGCGTACGATACGTACTGACGGTACTGTCCCTCGAGCAGAGCGAGCGAGCAGGACAAGCATGTTCTCAAGGCTTTTTTTGTGTCGTGAGGTGTCTAGTTACAACGGCCTTGTTGCTCGTGAATGACCACGTCGAAATACTCCCTTCCTTCCTCCCTCTTCCCTTATCACTTGCTGTACCTACTCCACCTATTCAAACAACCAGGGAGTCTGGTCCTTTGCCGTTACAGTCGTCTAGAGTTGACTAGGAATACTCGTCGCCCTTGAACTTGTGTAGATACTCCCCTACGGAGTACATACAGTACGAGCGTGTAGTCGTACTCTGCTGTGGTGCTCTGCCTCATGGGCGTCATGTACGTAACGTATGTGTGGTGGCTAGCCCAGCTTGCTTGATTTTTACTTGCCGACTGGTAAAAGAAGCTTTCGAGACTAATGAAATCTGTCTTTGTCATGACGGAAAACTGGCCAAGTTCTGCACGGTGATCAACTGCTAGGCGCGAAGGGGTTGGGACGGTGCTAGGACTACAGCTCCTAGAGAGCGATCTATACTGTATAGGTGCCGATAGGTCACGTGAAATACCACGTGACAACGGATACATCTCTTAGCACCTTTGACGTCTCCTCCTGCTTGTTCTAGAATATCGTAGTCACGTGACTGCTGATCTGGCCGATCTCCAGACATTGACTTAGTCATATATTACTAATACAGTACCAGATATGGTTCACCTCTGATACTCTTTGGTGTTGACTGGGCTGCTGGCTTCAACACACAATGGCCTCCCACTCACGATCTGTCATCTCCTTGGCAAGTCTCCGACGCGCCGGCATTGGATCTGTAGGTCGACAGTCAGAACCGCTGTCATGCTCAGGCTCCTCGACACACCGAGCCTCGCCTCTCGAGTTCTTCCGACCATTGTCCTGCAGCTCGACCCGATTCGGCTCAGCAGATGAGAAGCTCGAGCGGATCCACCGCGCGGTTCCCGAATACCCGTACGCGCCACGGAACTGGTACAAGCAATCGAACTTCGGGCTGTACGCCGGTCGACATATTCGATTCGGCAACTCGGTGTCGGACGAGTACGAGAACAAGAACCGGCGTTGGTGGAGACCGAACGTGCAATCCAAACGACTGTGGTCAGAGGCCCTGGGTCGCCTCATCCGCATCAGGGTCACGGCTCGTGTCCTGCGGACGATCGACAAGGTCGGCGGCCTGGACGAGTACCTGCTCGGAGAAAAGCCCGCCCGCATCAAGGAGCTCGGCATGGGAGGCTGGCTTCTGCGCTGGAGGATGATCAAGACGGCGGCCGTCGCAGAGCGGTTCGCGCAGGAGCGGCAACGGATGGGACTTCCACCGGTCGTCAGAAAGGAGAAGAGACCGAAAAGGAAGGACAAAGAGGTAGAGGGGGAGGATGAGCAAGCGCAGTCATCGAGTGGAGGATCTCGAGAGCAATGACCTTTGGAAGGGGACAAAGCCGCAGATCGAAAGACGACTTCATCACGGCGACTGAGTGGCTCTACGACGGGTCATGCTTGAAGAAACGTGGCATCTATCGGGTCGAGGCGCATTGAGATCCTCGGGATGACTTGGTTCAGCGTCATGCCGTGTCGGACACAAGACTCGTGGGCAGCTTCCAGCCAGGACTGGCGTCGTCTGCGAATTTCCTTCCCTGGCGCAATGGCATGGCTGAATGGCATGGCTGCAGGTCGAGCGCACAATAACATCATCTGCTTGGCTCCAGCGCATACCGGACGCAAGGCTCGCTGATGACACTCTCTGGAGTCGCGGGTGCCGCGGATGCTCATAACGCCAAGGCAGAGCAGAGCAAGGCTCCATCGTGCCAGGCAGCGGAGCGAGGCCATCGGTGACCAGAAGCATTGCATTATCTCAGCCGGAGCTCAGCATGTCCTATACAATACCGTGTACACATAGGCATTGTCTGCAAGACCTTGGGCAATTTTCAGCACTTCCGCGCCTCCAATGTGTTGAGCGCGCCAAGTCACTACCCTCTGCGCCGTCTTCATTTGCCAATGATCGTCCCATCTGGACGCCCACCACTGTCGAGACGACCGTATTTTGTTATCATCAATCTTTGTTCGAGTTCATTAGCCTGTTGCAGCATCGCGTGCAAAGGCCTCTCCATACCGAACCGGATAAGCTACTCAGTCTTCCAAGCTGGTACTCTAAAACAAGACTGGAATATGCGAAAGGTGAGTCGGTATGTGGGGAGATAGGCATGTACATACGTACAGTATGTGCAGGAGGCAGTTGTACGTACTGTACTGGTGGACGTGAGCGTTGTCGCAACAGTTGGCTGGGTCAGCGCTTTGCGGCAGTGGTTCGCCGGTAGACGGGCAGAGGGGCTGTGCCTGTTGTAGTAGTAGGTGCTCTAGGCTATCGTGGCTTTCTCAGGCCTACGGTACTGTATGTTACAGGTGTCCATCGCTACTCGATGGTCGGTGACGTACAGTACCGGTACGGGGTTTAGGCGCGGTAGGCTAGGACAATGCTATAAGTATACGGAGGTGCAGTGGGGTGACGACAATCTACACCCCCCCCCCTCCTTCCCTTTCCCCCATCATGAGAACCTGGCTGCTTAGCTTGCTAATTAGCAATAGTAGGGCTATGAACAGTATCCCTGTTGTCCCACTCCTAATCATTGCTGATGAGCCGAGCGATCCGGTATTCTAGATTGTTCGATTCCGGACGCATTAGTACTGTTGCGGCCCAAGGTACAGTAGGGCCATGGCTAGGCCAAACTCAGTGACTTGGCTTAGGCCGCAGAGCTCCAGTGTCACGGTGATTGTCACAACATACGTGCTCTTAGTCTCAACGGGCATAAGCAACGCGACAAGACTGTCAGTTTCCTCCCGATAGTATCACTAAGAACTAGATGGATGTTTCCAAAGTCGACCTTGTACGAGAGCTTACATAGACTTTTGTCGTGCTACTGTACTCGTAGTCAGCTAGCTAGGCTGAGAGGCCAGCAGGCCGTTGCCTTAATGGCTGTACCAATTACGGAGTACTAACACCTACTTAGATCGACGTACCAAGGCGAATTTTGTATGGGGTCACACAGACTTGAGTTGTGCCACTCTATACCGGTATGGGGGGAACCCATGACGTCCAACTCCCTGCCCAGGGGGGGTTAGTACGGTAGTAGTCACTGTACGCTCTGTACGTAACGTACTTTTACTACTGCTCTGCAATAGCCTCAGCTCAGTCTGTCAGACGACGCTGACTCGGTCTATCAAGTTCAAATACTCGAGTGCACTACTCGTAGTGTGCTCTACTCGTGCTTACTGCTTACCCGTATGATAAGCCTAACAAGCTCCCCCGCGTCATTATTATCCTCGTGCGCTCACCGGCGTTGAGCCTCTTGCTGTTAGCGACCAACGTTTTTGGCGCTTTTCCTCTTTGGCGAGCTTCCTGACGTCAGGAAGCTGAAGTGTCAATGTCCGCCTCTCTCGATCATCGTTCCTGACCTTTGAGTTGAAATAAAGACGTCAAGGAGGAGGATTGTCCGGCACCACAGCGGTTCGAGCACCAGCAGGAAAAGCCATCGAGAAGGTCTCCAGCATTGGCCTTGAGAAAGGCGTGAGATTTCCGGACCGAGGATGATGAACGTCTCGACTATGGCGCAGGCAGGGCCTGCGGAGAGCTCTGGAGGCCTTGGGCTGAGATCCTCGGCCGTTTATTCTCTTGTTCTTGTGCTCCTGACCTATCTACCGCTCGTGTCGTTTCTTCGTCGTCGGCGCGAGCAGCATATGCGCCTGGAGCTTGGATATACCACGAGAGACTCGCTCAAGAACATGACCAACGACGACGCCTTTGCCATCCAGAATGTCGTGGCCGAACTCGAGTTCCCTTGGGTATTCGACATGTCGCTTCAGTTTGCCCTGTTCAAAGTGCGCTACGGTACCCGCCTGCTGGAGATGGAACCGGGATGAGGGCAAGCGACTGACGGATCCCCGACAGTCTTATGGCCTCGGCACGATAGCCTCCCTGCTGGTCGACACGAGACAGCTGACAACGGCGGAGAACGCCACGAAGCGGTACGCCGATACCGTCGTGCTCCTCAAGGAGTTCATGGCCCATGCGCCCACGTCCGAGAGGACCCTGACGGCCATCGCGAGAATGAACTACCTCCACGGTCTCTACCAGAAGCCGGGGAAGATCCATGCGGGCGACATGCTCTACACCCTCAGCGCCTTCATCACGGAGCCCATCGCTTGGATCAAGCTGTGCGAGTGGCGCGAGCTGAACGACATGGAGATATGTGCCATCGGGACGTTCTGGAAGGCCATCGGAGACGGCATGGGCATCGACTACGCCGAGTTGCCGTCGTCATCGACCGGCTGGCGAGATGGACTGCAGTTCTACCACGAGATCAAGGAGTGGGCGCAACGTTACGAGCAGGCGTACATGCTGCCGAACGAGCACAGCCGGAAGGTGGCCGACCACATCACGGAAATTTTGCTGTGGCACGTGCCTCCGAGCCTCAAGAAGACCGCCGAGACAGCGTTCACGGTTCTGATGGACGACCGGTTGCGACGGGCCATGAAGTAAGCCCGCATCTGGACGAGCCCATGCCACCTCGCATCCGCAGGGCACGCTGATACAATTTTCCCATCCCAGATATCCTCCCCCATCCAACGCATACAAGGTCGCTGTGCACGGGATCATCACCGCCCGCAAGCTGCTTCTGCGACACCTGAGTCTTCCGCGGCCAACGTTCCTCCAGGTGCACGACACAGCCGTCGAGGCCGATCCGAAGACGGGACGGTATCACCTGAAATCATGGCAAGCCCAGCCGTGGTACGTCCCGAAGACGGCACGCTGGGGCCTGCAAGGCTGGTTGACCAGGCTCCTCCCGAACGGCGTCTTGCCCGGCGATGACGGCGATCGATACGTGTCCGACGGCTATCGCATCGAGGACGTTGGGCCCCGAGCTTTTGTCGGCAAGGGTCTCGAAACGATCAAGGCCGAGAAGGAGCGGCTGAGGGGGACGCGGACGGCGGGCTGTCCTTTCGGCTGATCCGGTCCCACGCCCCGCTGTCTGATGACTAACATATGACTTGTACAAAGGCTGACTCTGTCGTCCAGTCAGCACAATGATCTGTTACGTAATGCAATGGAGATGATTGTTGTCGGTACGTCACGTACCGTACGCGACTTTTATCCTCGGTTAGGGTGTTTAGGCTGCCGTCTGTGCCCCGTCGCAAATTGGGTTGCACGAAGCGCTAGGCAGAGAATTGTCGCGACTGTGCTCGTCTTCTTCTTCTTCTTCAGTGTCGCACCCACCATCATCATCGCTTAGACAGAACGAAGGACGTTTCAAACCAGATGATTCCATCTACGACCAATTAGCTCCATCACATAACCTCCGTACTCCGTACATAGACACATACACATACACACACACACAATCTCTCTCTCTCCCTGAACACTAGACGACGATACCGCACGATACCCAGAACGGGTTGCGACCAGGCCGCGACACCGACAGGCAGAGACGAGACAAGAAAAGACCGCAACGTCGACGCGCAAAACGACAGGAGCGACGCATCATCATCATCATCATCTTCATCGACATTCAACTTGGTCACTTCCAGATCAGAGTCTCACGAAAGACTCCTTGGGGTTGAGCGGCGACGACGACGACGATGCACATCCCACGCGCCACGCTCCTGTGCGCCGTCGCGCTCACGTCGACCTTTGCGACGGCACCGGTGTTGGCCGAGCGCGAGCCAGCCGCGCAGAAGCCCCTTGAAGCACCAGCACCAGCGCCGGCGCCCGCGTCGGAGGAGCTGCATCAACAGGAACAACCACAACAGCTACAACAACAACAGCTGCGACAAGAACAGCTACAGCTACAGCAGCAGCAGCAGCAGCGGCAAGACGCACAGAAGCCTCTGTTCGCATCCTGGCTCGCCAAAGTCGCGTCGTACCTCCCAGACTCGCTGTCTCGCGCGACGACCGGAGACAAGGACGATGATGGTGATGGTGATGATGATGATGGCGCCGTCCTCGTCGACGGCGACGTCGCCACGTCGGACGCCGCGTCCGTGGCCGCCGCCGCCGCCTCCGCAGTCGTCCGCATGAAGAAAGTAGACCTCCCCCGTCTGACGCTGGACAACTGGAAGACCGTCCTTCGACCGAGCTCCACGGCCGCGACCGGGCCGGGCGAACCAGAGGAGTGGTGGATCTTGGTCACGGGGGGCAATAAGACTTGCCATGGGGACTGTGAGCCCGCTGAGACCGCTTTTAATGTACGTGACTTTTGCTCTTTCTCTGCCTCTCTCTGTCTCTCTGTCTCTCTGTCTCTCTGTCTCTCTGATTCTCCGAGCTTGTTTGGTTGTTCGTGTCCGTACCCATCCGCCGCCACGGAAAGATTGAATTGGGACTAGTCATTCGATTCCCCGGGGGGGGGGGGGGAGCTCGAATGAAAATCTGAGCTGCCCGCTAATCCTCTTCGTTTTTCGTCGCCGGAACAGGAGACCGCCAGCATCTTTTCCGCCTCCAGGGGAACGCCGCACCAGGCCATCCTGAACTGCGAGAACCAGACGGTGCTATGCTACTCGTGGGCCGCGTCGGCGCCGTCCATCTGGCACCTGCTGATCCCGCGCGCGCAAAACACGTCCATCGACGTCCGGGCCGTGCCCGTCAACGCCTCGACCGTGACCGCGGCCGGGCTCGTGCAGATGCACCTCGAGAAGTCGTGGCGCGACGTCGACCTGTACGAGGGCGCCTTCCATCCCTTCGACGGCTGGCTCGCACAGTGGAACCTCGCCGTGCCCGTCGGACAGGCCTACGCCCTCTTCGCCCGTCTCCCGACCTGGAGCATCATGATCGCCGTTAGCTTCTTGAGCCGCGTCGTCATGTACGAAGTCCCGTCCCGGTGTTTTTGGTCTCCCTTCTCCTCTCTCATCGGACCGACTGCCTAGACCTTGACCCGTGTTGTGTCGTGTCGTGTCGTGCTCTGCTGACGATTTTTCGCTTTGATCGTCGCAGGCGCCGTGGCTCCCAGGGCGTTCGGCAACGACGACCGGCTGCGCCCGACGCTGGCAGGCCTGCGCGCCCCCAGTAGGATCTTCTTCGGCCACCACTCCACCATTCTGTCGGAACCGTACATCCTTGGTCTCATTCTTCGTTGGCTTTCATGCCCTCCCTCTTGCCCCGTCTCATTCGATGTACTATACCTGTTCACGCGCAAGAATCATGTAATTGCACCAAAACATGGGGCTCCGTCATCACCGTCATCAACTCGGATCGGGGGTTTTTTCCTCTTGTTCGGCAAAATCGTACGTTGTCGTCATTCTGATTCAGCTGCCTTCTTGATCGTCGCACGCCTGCTCGAGATCCTCCAAACGGGCCAAAGCCTCTTGCACGAGCTGCCTCTTCGGGTCGTCGTCGGCGACGGCCCGTCTGCATCGTAGCTGGCCCATCTCGTGCACCGTCTGCTTGAGGTCGGCCAGCAGCGACTCGGCCTCGGCGTCCATCTCGGCAATCTCGTCCTCGATGTCGGCGCAGGCGTCCTGCATGTGCTGGGTCACGCTCTTCAGGGTATGTGGTTTTGCGGAGGCGAAATCGGAGACGGGCCCGTACAGCTTTGTAAAGCGCCGGCAGCATACGTGAGCACGCACACGACCAAGGCCCCCACAGACAGGGACTCGGGCATTGTTGTGGTGTTCGCCGACGACGACGAGACACAAGCCCAAGTAAAAGAGATTCGTAAGATGACGATAGACGAACGCACGTACCTGCACCTCCATGTCGACGTCCCGCTCGTCGACGCCTCGCTTGGCCACGTCGTCGCGCCTGCGCCGCGCCTTGGACGCGGCGAGCTGGCGCATGAGCTTCTCGCCCCGCTTCGCCTCGCCCGCGATGTTCGCAGCCACCTCGTCCAGCACGACGGCTCGTTTGTGCTCGAGCTCGCGATACAGCAGCGCCACCTGCGGGTGCGTCCGCGTCGACCGCGGGAACAGCTCGGCGAACTGCTCGAAGCTGAGCACCTCGGTCAGAGGAGCGCGCGATAGCAGAAAGTCCCGTAGGAGGATCGCTTCGGACGGCATTGCTGGATTGGGGGGGATGGGGGGCAACGGGGAATAAAAGGACGGTGATTGTGACGATACGGTGGTTCAGTGGCCACTCGATCCCTCTGACTCGTCGTTAGGTGGACTCAGGTATCTACAGTACAGTACGGTACAGTAGTCTATACGAGTATAAGAACTATGAAGCGCTATACCCGCCGATTGATCGCCCGTTTCAACGCTAACGCTTGGGCGCCTGTCCAACGGGACCTCGCAGTGAACTCCAGGCTTCCCGTAGTGACGTCCCAAGCGCGCACCCCCTCTAATTAGCGTCAGGCACGCACCCACGGCGCCGTAGCCTTAGGCCCCTGTAGTCTAGCGCGCCCTACCGTGCCTGCCACCAGACATCCGACCTCGTTCGTCTGTCCAACATCCACCCGGTTGTCTTGACCAGGTTCTACAACACAGAAAAGGTGTTGTAGGAAGCTCCTCTTTTTTCCGTCGTTGTCTCTGTCTCTCTCCCTCTAGCTATACTCATGTATCTAGAGCTAACGCCAGGTATGGAAATGTGTTTCGTTTGTGGTGTTCGCCGGCTTTCATGTGATCCATCGCACGACTCAGCAACAACAACAGCAATATCACATGAGGAGAATTTTTTTGGCCGTGGTGATATTGCACTATCACTGACCTCCCCTTAGGGTATTTATAGTGGGATCCACTCAGGCTGGTAAAATTTTCTCTCTTCTTCCTTTCTTCTCTCCTTGTCTCCAGAGCAGAGAAGAACGAAAGCACGCACACACATATCTTTCACACATTCAAGTCCGCTCACATATCGTCGTCCAACCTCTCTCTTCTCCATCTATTCTCTTCTCCATCTTCTCTCCTCTCCGTCTATTCGATCTCTCTGTTGAGGCACGTCAGACCTTCTGCTGCTGAGCTCACAGCTGTTGACCAAAACCGTCTCCCGTGGCCGGACTCCCCGATTCTCGGACTCTCGAGCCGTCGATTCTCACATCTACATCCATCTCCACCGTCACCCATCACCCATCACCCATCACCGTTACAATGGCTCCGGCAGCGTACGCCAAGGACGAGCGTGTCCTGTGCTTCCATCACGAGCTGCTGTACGAAGCGAAGATCCTCGAGAGCCGTCCAGTTGATGCCTCGGACAAAAAGAGCCCGCTGGAGTACCGCGTCCACTACAAGGGCTGGAAAAACACGTAAGTAAATAACACGCCTCTTCTTGTTTTCCCCCTCCTTTCTTCCTTCCTTCCTCCTCCACCTCACATCACCGCTCTTCTGAAATCTTGTCTTTCACTGTCTTGTCGACAACAAAATTCATCACACACTACATTTTCCATTCATAACACACTCTCTCCCGCTGCCTAAAATCCTCTTGTCACGCCCTTGTCATCACGTCAAGAGTCGCCGGTCGACTCGTCCGTCATTTCATCGGCTTCTGGCGGCATCGTCGGCCTGCCTCCTCTATTATATCCTACACTACATCCTCATATCTCTTCGATTGCCTACGGGCATCGAGCGTACATTCTCTTTCCGTCCGTTGCCCACGGGCAACGAACACCTCTCGACCTCCCTGTCGTCTACGGGCGTCGAACACACAACATACCCTTCTTCAAGTCGGCCACTGGCTCGACAACAGTCATTAACACACCTCACGGATATTTCCATCCGGTGCTCCACCGGAGCATATCATTTTCATCACCATACATCTCCTCCACTTAGGGCACTGCCCGCCATCCTCATTTCCCTTCGAAAAAAATTCGCGAGTCCAAGGACACCGATAACGGCATCACTAACATACTGCCTACTTCACAGCTGGGACGACTGGGTCTCCCAAGACCGTCTGCGCAAGCTGACGGACGAGAACAAGGAGCTCGCCACGGCTCTCAAGAAAGAGCTCGACGCCCAGAGGCAGCAGACCGCGGCCACCAGCAAGAAAGGGGCCGGGGCGAAGAAGAAGAGCGCGGCAGTGGCCAGGGCTGCCTCGGACATCAGCTCGGTCCGGGGCAGCGAGGAGCCCCATTCGGCCGGCCACAGCGCCGGGGGCCCTCGAGGCCACAAGCGTGGCAGGGAGAGCGACGCAGAAAAGGTTAGCGGAGAACGCTTTCCTTCTGTCGAGTCCACGGCATCGGCCAGAGATCTCCGCGCGCAGAAGCGGCAGCGCCGGAGGGAGGCCAGCGAAGGCCCGTCGGTGGGCCCCGCCGACAAATCCTCGTTGGCGGAGCCGAGAAAGGGGCGAGGAGCCGGGAAAGGCGTTGGAAACAACGACCGAGTACCCCCTCGACCTCTTTCTCCTATCCAAGAACAGGAGGAGGAGGCGGGGTCCCCCCGCAAGCGACCCGCGCCGTCCGGGCCGGAGGGAGGAGAAGAAGAACGGGCCAGCAAGCGGCCGAGGCGCGAGCGGCGCATGCCCGCCAGATACACGGCGGAGCCGGCCGACGGCGCCAGCACGAAGACCGTTGCGCCCAAGGCCAAGCCGGGCGCGAAGGCTGGGCCGGCGGGGCTGGCCCCGTCCGGACCCAAGCCAGCCGCCCGGAAGGCCAGGGTCAAGGTCACGTCTGGTGGCACGTCCGGCGGCAGGAGACGGGCCGTGGGCTCGAAGGGCTCCCGGGGCTTCGATTACCGGGTAGCGGCGGGGCTGGATCCCAGCCACCCCCTACACCGGCTGGTTACTGACCCAGGCGCGCCCGAGCCACAGGAAGACTCGTTCGTCGCGCGGCCGTCGGTGCGGATGGTCGTGCCCGACCACGTCAAGAGCATCCTGGTCGACGACTGGGAGAACGTGACGAAGAACCTGCAGCTGGTGTCGTTGCCGTGCGACCACACGGTCAACAAGATCCTCGACGCCTACTACGCGCACGAGAAGGAGAACCGTCGAGTGGGGTCGCCCGACGCCGACCTCCTCGACGAGTTCGTCCAGGGCCTGCGGGAGTACTTCGAGCTTGCCCTCGGCAAGATCCTTCTGTATCGCCTCGAGCGCGATCAGTTTTTCCAAGTGCGGGAGTGGTGGGAGAATCCGACGGCGGAGCACGAGGGCATCAAGGGCCCGGCCGACGTTTACGGCGCCGAACACCTTGCTCGACTGTTCGGTAAGTCTTTCCCCCCCCCCCCCCCCTTCTCTTTTCCCTCCTCATACGCCGTCAGTGGCCTGTCTAACACAAAGCCAAATCTAGTCAACATGCCCGAACTGATCAGCGAGACGAACATGGACCCGCAATCGGTGCGGCGCCTCCGCGAAGAGGTCGTGCACGTGACCCAGTGGCTCGCAAAGCGCTCGGACACCTACTTCGTCGCCGACTACGAACACGCCTCGGCCGAGTACATGAAGGCGATCAGAGGAGACTGAACGCGGGCCGCGATCGCTGGCATACCCTCTGCGGAGGAAGTTGACGTGGTTGTCGCGCATCTCGAGAGGACGGAATCGGACGAGCCGGACAGGCAAGATCGAACAGGCGGGTGGAAGAGCTCGGATCGCTGCTTGCCAGAACGGCGGACACGCAAAGACGGACGCGCAAAGCGCAATCGGCGTTGAGTCGATCTATGGGGGAAGCGCGGTGGACGACTTGTGGCTCGGGGGTTTATCTCTTTCCCGTTGTTTGCGTCGTTTCGTCTCCATCTCTCTCTCTCTCTCTCACACACACACACACACACACACACACACACACACACACACACTTACGCTCTCGCTCTCTCTCACACACATATGCTCTCGCTCTCGCTCTCTCACACACACATACGCTCTCGCTCTCTCTCTCTCTCTCACATACACACATACTCTCTTTCTCTCTCTCACACACACATTCTCTCTCTCTCTCTCTCTCTCTCTCTCTCTCTCTCTCTCTCTCTCTCTCTCTCTCTCTCCTCTCACACACACATTTTCTCTCTCTCTCTCTCTCTCTCTCTTCTTTAAGCGATCCGAGCAGGACGCAAGGCTGTTTATCTCAAAGCCCAGGCTGTTTCGTTGTCGGCAAGTTGTTGCGTGCGATCCTTCAAAGCACAGCAGGCAAGCAGGCAAACAAATCCAATCTGCTTCTCGGGTCAGCAACCTCTAGTCTCTCTCTCTATCCAAATCCACGAAGTCCCAAGTCTAGTACTTCCTTGCAAGACCCACTCCTTGCAAAGCCAACTCTCTGCAAAACTCTACCCTACGTCGTACGTGCACTACGATACACACTACCGTAAATACATACCTTACAAATACTACTGTACATACATCCTACGGTACAGGGTCTCATCTTCAGAGCCTCAGCTTCAGAGCGACATCTTCAGAGCGCTCTGTTTAGAGCGCCGGCTCCAGAACCTCGTCTCCAGAACCTGATCCTCGGAACCTCATCTTCAGAGCACCGTCTCCAGAACATCGTCTCGCTCTTCGAGATATGTACAAGGTACGGCGCGGTACATTTTACAGCCAGCATTGTCCCACGGTTCTCCTTTCTCTTTTCTCTTTGCTCTCTCCTCTTTCCTCTTTTCTCTTCTCTCTATCTTTCTCTCTTTTCGCTCTTCTCCTTTCCCTTCCTTACAGGAGAAGAAAAGAAAGAAGCATGAAATTCTCCCTGGACGACATAGGGGGGGAGGGGGTTTGAAAGATACCTTCCATCGGATGAGATGATAGCTTTCAGTACAAATGGGGATGAGATTGAAGATTTCCAAAGGACCCGTGACCAGAGTGGGGCTTCCGTACAAACTAATCATTGAATGGACCAGGGCTTCCATGCAAGATTAGATGTACTTTGATAAGACGCTCGGAACAGGTGCCCTACCATCCATCCATTCCCAATGGAAAAATACCTAACCTCTTGTATGCATTTCAAAGGGAGGGGGGTGGAGGGGAAGGGGAATCTCGAGGAGAGATCTCAATGGATGATGTCAAGGGAAGAAAAACGACTGCTCCGTCCATACGTACGACGGACGTGCCGGGATGTAGAGAGCAAGATCGTTCTACCTGGCGTCTGTCTTCCGAGATGGGATGAGAGAGTAGTACGAAGTACGTAAGGTGTGTGCGTACTTATGTCTGGGCTTCGCTTTGGAATGGCTGGCACGGATGCTTACTCGGAGAGATGTAGTTGAGCAATCAATTCATGATATTGGTAGGTGTGGATAGAGGGCATGATAGTCGCTCGTGCGAGTGGAGTTTATGATAGCTGCAGGTGTGAATGGAGAGCAACCTAGCTGCAGATGCGAATGGAGGGCACGCTAAATCCGCAGGTGGTGCGAACGGAGGGGGTTCAACTGATCTTTTTTCATCCACCGAGTAGAGTACACGCCACTGCTCATCAGCTACGGTAACGATTCACCGAGAATGTGCCGTTCTATATCCACTGTCCGTCACCCAGTATCGGCCGTCCGTCATCGACCGTTGAACATTCACGATCCACCATCTGCCATCCGCCATCCGTCGAGCTCCGTCTACCATAAGCTCCGTCTACCATGCACTATCCGCCAAAGGCAAGTCTAGTCCGAACATCGCCGCCGACGACAAGGTTCACCATCTTCTTGACAAAGACCCTCTCCTCAGCCAGCTGTTCGCGGTAAGGAGACCATTCGCCGCAACGGTCGTCGAGCACCGACGGAATGCTCAGCGAGTCGTAGTTTGTCCGTATCACCTCGATGATCTGTTTCGGGCTGAGATCTTTCTTGAGGGGTTTAATGTCGGCCTGGGCGGAGGAGGACGGGGAGGGTGAGAGGTTTGCAGAGGAGGACTTAGTGGTGGCGCTGCCGGTGGCGTTCTTTGGTGCCTTGGCTGATGAGAGCAGGTCTGTGTAGTGGTTCACTACCGAGATGAGAATTGGGATTGCGTTGCTTGGTCGGTTGCTGAGATCGTCTATGGTCCTGGTTAGCGTTGAGAGTGATCATGACTGTATGCGCTGTCGAAGACAAGGAAGCTAGCCCGAGGAGGCTTGAAAATTCGAGAAAGACATACACAGATCACGAAACTTGACCAGAACATCACCAGTTTCGATAATCTTGTAGAACAGGTCGTCATAGTCGGCAGCGCCGGGGAGAAAGGCGTCTCCGGAGGAAAGAGCGAGGGCGACGATGTTGACGACGGTATCAAGCAGACTGTCCATCCCGGACAGCGATTTCAAGCTCGACACGTAGCTTGTCAAGAAGCGGACGAAAGACAGGAGACTACGCCACAGTTCTGACCAGTGGTATGCTATCAAGACAATGGTCGATTGAGTCAGCTACTTCTGAGCCACGCAAAAGACTGGACGACATACCCAGTCGAGTGCGTGACCTGCCAAGCGACGACAGCATCCGAAGTATGATCCCGACGCAGAGGCTGACAGAGCACGGATCAGCCGAATCCACAGACTCGTCTACACAGCAGCACCCACAGATACAGATCCACATCGAGTTTCCTTTTCAGGTTGTGGTTGATCCCGTCAACGGCAATGTCAAGAATGACGCTGGCAGGCGTCCGTGCTGCTCGCACCAACGGCAGGAAAGGCTGTCGTTGTCGGCACAGCCGGACGGGTCTTTCGCCCTCGCTCGCACAGAGCCGCTTGCACAGGGCTTGGTCCTCGACGAGAATCCTGAGAACCAAGAGATTGAGCTGAGCGTACAGGCCCGCCCGCGTCGATCGATGGGCATGGTTCACGATGTAGGATGTGAGCGAGAGGTAGGCGGCCAAGGGAGACTCGCGCTCCTTATCAGGCGGGGACTGCGATGCTAGGTTGTAGCAAAACAGCTTGTTGGCATTGGCGAAATCGTACGTCGGGAGCAGCACGGCGGCGTCATGAGGTGGTCTAGGTGGTTCGAAGACGTCACGCCGAGGGTCGGACCCATATCCATGGGGCTACTCACAATGCTGCGAACTGCGCCCTCGCCGTTTCTTCGCTGATTGTTCGAGACGCGTTCTTCTTGCCAGGTCCATAATTCCCTAGGCCAAGATACTCCAGTGCAGCAGCCACACTCCACTCTTCCGGCGAGTCGTCTTGAATCGCTACGTACGCGTCTCTTGCCAACGCGCATGCTCTGCCAACGCAGTCGATCACCTTCTTGATGACATTTTCGTTGACAAAATCCCCGAGTCTCACCCGATATGGATTCTGAAATTCGAATTTGTTGTAGTTTGCCAGGATTCCGAGCAGCAGAAAAGGCTCCATAACATCCTCCGGACGTTCCACATCTTGTATGTACTGCTTTCGTCAGCGCGCTGTTCTCAGCAGATAAGATGTGAATTATAAACTTACTTTGATGATGGCTGGGAATGAATCCCGATGTGTAAAATACGTCAACAAACCCGTCTTGTACGCTGCGGAGGTGATTGAAATGGCAACATTGATTGCTTTTCTCCGCAGCTTCACTATGCAAAGTTCAGCTGGGACGTTTTCGCAGGGGTTATTTCACGTACAGCTCTGATTATGTCGAATGAGTGTGTCGAGACAGTTTACAAAGTCTGTGAATACCGCATCGACTCGGTCGAGTCCTGCCAGAACGTTGATTACATCCGAGCTCGGATTTGTGTATTTCTTGCTCAAGATCGTCACCAAGAACACTGTCAAGGTCTACATCGTCAGTGTCACCTGCCACGCTTGATAACAGAGCACACCCACATCGAGCGCATTCTCATCGGATGGAGATCTTCCAGCCTTTATTTCTGCTACAGCACGGGAAAATAGCGATTGCGTGTGCACCTACAATGCAGCGATGAGCATGGTCTCCTTTGATAGACCCTGGATTCACACCTGATGATCGAGGACGTTATCGGCGCTAAAATCCGTCAAGATTCTTCGCAGTTCTGCCAAGCTAGGCTGCAGAAGAAAGAATTCGCGCCAGAATCCATCTGATAGACGCGCGTCTCGTCCTTGCTGCAGCAAAGAACACGTCAATGACCATCTCCAGAGGATTTGAGCATTGGCTGAGTTGGCCCATACCCTGAACAGATTCTGATACAGCTGAACAATCTTTGGCTGGAATGACTCTGGTCTAGTCTGCTGGGTGAGAGGAGACGACTCCATGCCTCATAGTGCCTGGTTGAATGTCGAACATCAAAAGTTCAGTCAAGATATGGACGGCTGGAGCGTACGAGTACTCGTAGTAGAGTTCCGGAGCGGATCATTCTACGAACCGACATGCAAAACATCTCTTGTGCAGATACGTACCGAGCACCGATTGGCCAAGCTATTTACCCGGTTATTCCCGAAACTCGATCACGTAAGC
This sequence comes from Lichina pygmaea, assembly GCA_963422465.1. Lineage (NCBI taxonomy): Eukaryota > Fungi > Ascomycota > Lichinomycetes > Lichinales > Lichinaceae > Lichina > Lichina pygmaea. Next base: position 4,252,770 of record OY730170.1, read on the forward strand.
CGACGGTACTGGAACCTGTAAGCCGAGTAGGTCCGAAGATTGGCAACGACAGACAATATCGCACAAGTCCGCAGTTCTTCACTCGCATCGATAGAAAGCCATGCATCCTACACCGCCATAGAGTCTTAGATCTCTGTGCGATGTCTCTTATTCGTGGTTTCCGCTCCAAGGAGCTCTTCGTCGGCGTCGTTGCGCAAGCCACCTCAGCTGCGACAAGGTCCGCCACTCTACAATCAAATGGTCTCCCTTGGCCCACAACGTCATTAAGATGCCGTCGGACGTTCGCGACCCGCCATATGCAGACAGCGACAGCATATCGACCTGAAAGCCTTCCCTCGGAACCTCCTCCGCCGCGAAGCGCTGGTGTTCCAGGGATCTCGATTGATGGGTCTCCACAGGCCGGCAGCAACTTGTCTGGAGGACTGAGCAACACAGGCCCGAGAGCTTTGCCGCTCGGCGACGACGTCAGAGCGCAGGGAGAGCTGCAGCAAAGTGACCTGGCTGAGACTGCTGCATCCGCCCCGAGCCAGCCATCCTCGGCGGCCCCTAGTACGATCTTCAAGGGACAGACACGTGGCAAGCTACGGCCTCGGAAGGCTGCCATGAGCTTGACACCAACAGCGGTGGACCATCTCCGCCAGCTTTTGAATCAGCCAGATCCAAAGTTCATCCGGATTGGAGTCAAGAACCGGGGCTGCAGCGGTCTGGCGTACCACCTCGAATACGTCGACAAACCGGGGTCCTTTGACGAGGCCGTGGAACAGGATGGGGTCAAGGTCTTGGTCGACAGCAAGGCGCTCTTCAGCATCATCGGCAGCGAGATGGACTGGGCCGAGGACAAACTGAGCAGTCGCTTCGTCTTTCGCAATCCGAACATTAGTACGTCATGCCCCTCGCGCATACCCCTCGAGTCTCTGCTCACGATTCTTGCAGAAGAGCAATGTGGATGCGGCGAGTCTTTTATGGTTTGATGTCATTCATTACATTGTCCACATGGCATAGCGCGGCGTATCATCGGACAGCACGGCGCTTGTTTGCATTGAGAGGTTCGGCTGATTGGGTTTACGCTTTCTGTGGCCTTACATGGACATCTGACTGATGTACTGGAGACTGTCCCTTCAACTGCCGGTTCTCTATTGCATGGCAGTCTACTCTCTTCATGTCTTTACGTGCTGGCGTCCGCAGACTGCCACTATATTGTCACCAAGAATGCTTCTGCGCATCAGAACACTCCAGGCGCGAAGTCGACCACCGTGACTGACTCCAGCACCGGCAGTACGCTTTTGACATAGTCCAAATGTGCCGGGTCCTCCTTTGCGTAGTAGGTACGATCCTGCTCCGTTTCGAACTCTACGACGAATGCGTGTGTGAGTCCGTTCTAAAGAAGCCGTCCCGAAGACATCAGCCCAGTAAAGCGCAGTCGACAACCTTTTCCCAAAGGTAGTCCGACAAGCCGCACAAAGCCATGTCCAAGTAAGGTGGTTGGGGTTACCTGAAGGCCCTCGACGCTGTTATCCTTGCCGCCAGCCGAGAATTTGATGTAGGTGCTGTTGGTCGTCGGGTGGATGCACTGGTTCTTGAGATCGAGAAGGCGTTGACAAACCTAGAGGGAGCAACGTGATCCCGTTTCTAGGTTGCCTCGATCAGATCCGGGGAGGAGAAGGGGGTGCGAAAGACTGATACTGTCGTAGCAGTGGTGGAAGGCTGTGACGCGGAAACTGCACTTACGTCGGCTTTCGTCGCGCCGTCGACGCCTTCCTTGAATTTCATGAGTACGATGTGAACAATGGCCATGGCTTGCCAAAGAAGCTCTCCTCGCGCTGGACCTTTGGTTGCCTGCCCGGTGAAAGAACTACCGGGGATTGTAGAACGGATGAATTTCGAGTATGTAGTCTCACGGTCGAGCGAGTGTTGGTGGTGACGCTGGGAGTCCCAACGGTTTCACTGGTGCCCTCAGTGGGGGGTATGCGATCTTATCTTATCTTATCGACACGGTAGCGATCACTGGCACCAATAGCCATCAATCCATCTTATCAGATCTCGATGAACGTAATCCCAACCCCCTCCTGCTCGCAACCCTCGGAATGAGGGAGACACTCCGTCCACCAAGGCTCGCGACTCCGGCATGGCAGATTTCTCAGAGGGTGGCGACGACGACGAAGCCCTGGACCTAGTGATCCGGTTCGCGACGGCCCTGCCCGATCTGCACACGACGATCGAGACGCCGAGCCGGACTTCGGTCGTCGGCCTGAAGTGCGAGATACGCGCTCTACTGCCCGTCGATCTTCGAGCGCGGCGTCTGCGGCTGATCCATGCCGGAAAACTCCTCGTAGATCGCTCTGCCGTCCGCGATGCTCTGGCTGGAACATACGTCTCGCCGCCGCCGGTACGGACGCGGCTTCACGATCGAGAGCCCGACGACGACGACGGTGATGAGAGCGTCGTCACGTCGCGGAAACGCAAGGGTAAGGCTCTCATGCGGCATGCTGGGCAGACCCGCGAGGCTACATACATCCATTGCTCTATCGGAGACGTCCTCACTCCGGATGAACTCGAGCGCGAAGCCGCGTCGGTCCGGCCACTCGACCGTTCCGTATCACCTGATATACGAGGGCCGGGCAGTAGCAGTGGTCCGTCGTCGTCGTCGTCGACGACCGCCGCCGCCCCACGCGGTTTCGATCGTCTTCTGAGCGCCGGCTTCTCGACGCAAGAGATTGCCGTGCTACGAGCGCAGTTCCTACAACTACAGTCATACACCCACACGCCCGACACGATGCCCACAGCGGCCGAGCTGCGGCTGCTGGAAGACCGTTGGATGGACGATTCGGCGGCGGGCTCGGCGCCGTCCGGAGCGTTCGGTGACGCCGCCGAAGCCGGTCTCGCTCCCGGCAGCGGCCTCGACGACATGCTCTGGGGCAACGTCCTCGGCTTCTTCTGGCCCCTCGGCGCCATCGTCTGGTTGCTCCGCGAAGATGGTATCTGGAGCAGACGTAGGCAGATGGCTGTCTACACCGGTATCCTCTTTAACGTTGCTTTTAGCGTGCTGCGTGTCGCTACCTGATAATGGCTGGGCAGTATCTAAGGGGCGTGTGAGGGGCTAGGTTCGTCGGACGACCTGTGGAAGCTGTCTGGTCCATCGGTCGTTGCGTATGGAGGCACTGCCGTCTTGGGCGGGGCCCCTGGGAGTCGTCGTGTGCGTGAACAGTCAAGGGTCGTATTATTATCATTGCGACTCTCGCGCCACGTATACATGTAACGCCTTTAACACCGTAATGGTACCGTCCAGCCCTCCTAACGGAATTTGCTGAAAATAACAGCAAAGATGAGAAGGACAAGAACGGTGATGATCGCGATGGTGATTATCCGATTCGTAGCCATTCTGTCACAGCAGAGACGAGCGTCAGTATGATCGCTCGATACCGCTTATCCTCGTCGTTTCGCGCAAGGGAATGTTTCATTACCTACGAGACATCCCCCGCAGCGTCTTGACGCTCCTATCAACGAAGCCTTCCGACTCGAGCAGGTTGCCTCTGGCATGCTCTATAACGGACCGCTGAGAGTGTAGATCGGCGAGTGCGCCGGCGCCGATCTGCTCCGTCTCGTTCGCGATGCGCTGCGACTCTCTGATGCGATCCGACGATCGACCCAATCGATCAGTACCGGAGAGGAGCTGCTGTCGCTGCTCGAGCTGGGCATCCGAGGTGGCCGGGTTGTCTGTGTATCGATCGCCGAACAGTGCTTTCCGGTCGTCCGAGAGCGACTTCAGTTTCCGTTTGCCGGCATCGATGTCAGACTCGAAGTTGCGAAACCGTTGGTTCACCTTGTTGCGGATCGCAGACGGGATGTTTTGCTTCTCGAGTCGCATTTGATCGATCTGAGAGCGGTCCAACGTCTATCAGCTACCTGATGGCGGACCGAGTGCGCGGAAAGCCGATCGAATCTTACCAGCTCGCTCGCCTCGTCCAAGGCGTGCTCGGCTTGCCGGATCATTGCCTTGCGAGGTTCCCCTGACAGCTCTGGAATCTGTTCCAGCTTCTGATTGAGGTCGGCCTGTACCAGTCGTAGATCTGCCTCATAGCTGGTGAACAGCTCCGAACCGGCGTCCGTGTCCAGTGGGTTCGACATGATGTGTCAGGAGGTATGTAGGATACGTTGTCGACAAGGCCACGCAACGTTGAAGTGACGTCGGCGCGTGTTGTTGCTTGCGTCAAGAAGCGGCTGACGTAAGCCACAATCAAAACTTCTTACTCAATCCTGGTGGCTTCTTGTGACTAATGAATGCTCCTCGTCAGCTCCGTTAGCTTGATCAGAAGTATTGGCTTAGGCTAGTCTACCAGTAGCAATGAAAGCCTTGTTCCAATCGACACCTGCGCCTGCTCAATCAGGGACAATGGAATCCCCAATGCCACGAATACCAACCATACATCCTTCTCCAACAGAAGGATCTATCCAGCTTGCAAATGCTGAGGAGAAATACCATACGGTGCCGTACGGTAGGAATTGGCTCCAAGAAACCGTTGGCCGCCACTTGGAACACTGGAACCTGGCCACCCCCATTTGGCAGCCCTTGACGGTCCAAGATGTCCATGATGGAGCCAGTATCTGACCCCTACGTCCTCTGTCGCTGCATGCCAAACTTTGCATCCGCTGTCTGGTCTGTGACCTGGAGAACGAGCTGTTAAGTCTCCACAACAGACACATCCTCCCATCCAGCTCGTCTACGTAGTCATTACATCTCTGATGTAACGCCGGACAGTCTTTTGGTCTGTCCCATTATGGCCCAGCAGCTGTCTCAATGCCACAAGCAGCACCCCACTGGCCAGGCACGCCAGCATGTCCAAGAACATCGGTCCCGTGATGTTCGGCTATCTCTGGTGATGACCATAGCATCACGTGGAAGCCTCCACATCCGTGATATCAGTACGTAAAGTCCGGACCACGTGGTTTGATATCGGGGCTGTGATAAGTTAGCGGCTGTTATTTTGAACCCGAAATCCATCTCAACCGGGATTGGATCCGTTCTCACCGCACCAAGCTCACAGCTATGGTGTTTCCATTTCGCCGTTGTAACTCCCTGCCCGCCCTGTCGCGATCCCGCAAGGATACGAAGAGGTCGTGGGGGCCAGCCAAGCCCGCCCGGAGATGTACCTTAAGGTTCGCTGCTCGGGCTCTCGCTGTTTTTGCAATGATTGCGGTCATTCTGGCCGGCTCTTACTGCTTTGGGAGTGGAAGTAAGAATCAGCCGGATCGAGTGCCGTTTTCCGGCAGTGCTATGGTAGAGTTGGTCATCCACGGCGCTCCTTGCGCTTCTGCTTTGATGGTGCTGTTCTAACATTGCCTCTCAGTTACTTTGCGCATTTCGAAGGCCGCCAGGACTGCGGCGTTTCCTCGCTGGACATCTATCTCCCTCCGGTCAAGCGCGGCCGCCATGAGCTCGAGTCTCTCCCCTTTTGTAACAACCGCGAGGCTCTCCTCGGTGCAATGAGTGGCGGGGGCAGGCATGGCTTTGACGTACCTTTCGTCTCGAAGGGTATCCCTCGGTGTCTTGTCCGTCCGAAGAGAGGACTTCTGACCCCGACCAGGCTGCCACCACCGCTGGTACCCTTCCCACGAGATCTGCATGATCCTGGAACGCTTCGACGGTGTCGTCTTCATTGGCGATGGCCTGGTGCGAAACATCTACGTGGCCTTCAATTCCTTGCTCCGCCAGAACCTCGCTCTCGGTGGCCTCAGGCAATGGGACATGGACAGTGCCCAGAGCGCTTCTTGCAAATGTGAAAATCAGTTCATCAAGCCAGAATGTTCCGGATTCGCTGTGACCAGCAGCGAAGAAGTTACAGCCAATGGTCCCAGGCGTGACCACTCAAGCCCATATACTTGTGGCGGTATGTCTTGCCGACAACAACATAACCGATTCTCGAGACGAGGCGCTCCATGGTCGTCAGGAATAGTTCGAAAGCACTGACGGATCCCAGGTACTCACCACGTGTATCTGCCTGTCTCTGGCTCCCCAGCGTCTGCCGATGCACGGAGGACTTTGAGCAGAATCTTGGGTGCCAAACCGGAGTCGTACAAGCCAATCCCGGTTATTCATTCCGTGTCCCTCGGTGGCTCGCTCTCCTGGCAGACGGCGACCGCATCTATGGAAGAGTGGCTGGATCTCGCCGACACCTTTGTGGAAGCCTCTTATCGCCAGGTTCCGTTCCTTTGGCTTGGGCCTGTTGCCGCCGGGCACCTGAAACCGCCTGGTCAGATCTTGAGCCAAGGAAACAATGCGGTATGGCGTTACACCGTCGAGATGGCCAGAGAGGCGCGTGAGCGCGGAATGGAGACCTTGGGCCTCTATAACATGACGTTGCAGGCCTCGAGCTGGGATGGCACTTCTTACGGTGAAAGGGTGGCCCTGGTGCAGGCAATGATGGTGAGTCTCGACATGTCGCTTTGGACTTGATAGGTCCTAAGAGCATGTTGTGGCAAATGATATATCGAATGATGCTATTCAAGGTGGCTGATACTTGCTGTTGGGTGGGTAGGTGGTGAATTGGCTTGCGAGGCTTGAGACGACCTAGATCGCCTTGCATCCAGTGTCTCCAGACCAATGTATCTGGTAAGAACGACGGCAATCAGCTGCAAGGAAGGTGCTCTGTGGGGTAGCTACCTTCCTTTAGTCCAACCATCCTCCTGTGGAAATCAACTACTATAACGATCAATGAATTCTCCAAGACCCACTGGCTACAAATATTGGAGCGTGTTTGGCTGACGATCACGTCACTATCTACCCCGAAAAATTTGCGCTGTTAAAATGAAGTCGCCTGCAATTGACGAGACATCCTACTGAAAACGGCGCCTCTTCAAACTGATCAGTAATAGGTCTACAATCTCTCTCGGTGAAACAGCTATAGCATCAGCTAATTGGAGAGTCGCCCAACAAGGATTGACTCAGCCTGGCGTCGAGTCCGCTCAGAAACGTTGGTCTTCCAATAAAGACACGCTGGCTTTTGAGCCTCCGATGGGCTACAGCCGGTCGTCTCTGAGCCGAGGACTCCTATAGAGGAATACTCCGGCCCACACAACAGACCTCACTTACTAGCATTATATCATCCCTATCATTCTCCCGTATCCTACTCCGTGTTCGTCGTTGCCGCCTGATCAAATTCAATGGGCAAGCACCTGTGATATTGCTTCAGTTGAAGCATCCCGGGTGCCCTAAATTCGAACGAAGCATCAGAACTTACCTGGGACTTGAATAACCCATCATCTTAACTGTAAGTGCACCTCCCGGAAGGTACCAAGCATCATGGTCAAATTCAACGTTGAGATATTGTCGTGAGCTAAGTCTCGCGTTTTGAAGACATGCTAAACTGGCTGGTCTATCTCCTCAGCGTCGATTCTGGTCTAATTGACACTCACGGAGACGTGGCCGAATCGCACTGGAGGTTAGATGCCAAGCCACGCGAGCAAGTCTCACGCTGAGCTTATATCTCACTGTCAGCCTCATAACTCAAGTGATCTCAAGGAATACGAGATTGAATCCATCATCTTCGGAGATCTCTCAACCAACGCCAGCTTGATCTACGCTCGCACCGTGTGCAACATCCCTCCCCCGTGTTCTGCACTTGACTCTAACAAGAAAGAGCTTCCGACTGCGGAGCAATCGAATAGCGTTCGACCAACGCTTAATCTAACCCCCCCAGGGATTCGCCGAGTCTATCAATCGGGTATGGCAAGCCTCCATCTGGGCTCAGACTAACCTTTCAGAAAATTATTTCGGAAAATGGTCTGGAACAACTTTGCCTCATACCAAAGTGGCAGATGAGCATCTACCACTCTGGAAGGGAGAATATGCCCTGATCGACGTGGACAGCGATGAACAGGTTGTATCGTTCAGTATGCCGCGTCGAGTCTGTCATCACTCCAGCGACAAACACTCATCGGAAGAGCTCGGTTCCGAATTTTCGGAGGCCCGCTGTCGCTCGTACAAACTGGACTCGGTCCCGTCCATCGAAGGTCTCAGCTTCTACGAGTACAAAGGAGGCCACCAGCGCAGAGGCCGTCCACTGAAACCGGTCTTCGAGCTCATTAAAGAACGTTTCTTGGTGACTTGTTCTTCAAAAGACAGACATACCGATGATTTATGGGGAGCCACTTGGGCGGGGGCGGATAAGGGATTTCAAGATTGGCAAATGGCCGTCGTAGCCTGGATGTGGCAGGCCGCTTCCCAAAAGGCCTCCCGCCAAGATCGCTCGGTGATCCTGTCGGTCAAGGGAAGAATTGCTGCCAGTTCTTCCGAGTGGGATCGAACTATGACAGCAATCTTGTTTCTTTCGTCTTACAGCAGGGTACCAGCCCCCGGACCCTTTCAGAACGCTATGCCTCAGCAGAAGCGACCGGTAGGCGGCGAAGAGGCGAACAGGTCGGCCAGTGGATCAAAGCATCAACGAGCTTCGGGTCAGGACAACCGGTACACACCCCCGCAGCCTGTGGGGTGGTCAGAATATGACCGGAGAAAGGATGGTATGTCTGCCCGTGCGGCTCGTGTCTCGTTAGGCTGAAGCGTTTAATCAAGTTTGACTTAAATAGCAACGCCTTATTACCGTCCGTCTCTCGTTCTATGCCCTAAACATCTGTTGAGGCGCTTGCGCACTGAAATCATGAGCAACTGGGACTATCTTCGTTACTTCTGGGTTGACGGGATGGAGTTGGAAGCCGTCACTGCGCCTCAACCATATCAAGGGGGTGCTGCGGACAAATCATACGCCAGTCGTCTACTTACGGATGATGCCATCCTGGGATTCTGTGCCCGGGCGGATTTGCGCCGGACAAGCGACATCATCGTCATCTCCTCTTACGAGACGTGGGCCAGCCGTTCGCTGTGCTACTCTCCAGAATCTCTGGCGCGTCGGAGTGCACGGACGACTGGACAGCCAATCCCGGACTGCTCTGCGGATCTGCAATCGAAGTTCCAGGGCATTTTTGAGACGGTCTTGTGCCTCGATGGCCTTAAGATGTGGAAGAATCAAGCCATGGAGGCCAGGGCAATTCAGCTCTTGGAAGCACCTTTCGTCTGGCTCGTCATGACCCTACCGGCCGTGGACAGCTTGGACACACCCGAGGACAAGCGCTCTCATGTAAAGTCGTCGATGTCCGAGTCCGAAGAGGCTGTAGATGATTTACCAGGGAGCAAGGGCTTGCGGGAAAGCTCTTCGAGGTTGAACTCCGACGAGCCAACCCATGGTTCATCCAAGTACAGAGGCCGAAGAAGCACAACTTCGACAGAGGTCAGCCACGTCTCAGACGCTACCGATAAGAGCGAGACTGAGTGGGACGACCGGATTATGGGCGACCTGACAATCGCGCTACTGGGCACCGCTGGCGAAGAGTTCAAGAGGGACGGCAACGCAGCGCATGACGGCTCGGGCCGTGAGCGTAGTCGGTCGCAAGGTAAGGCGATTCTGTATCATGCATCTCTATTCACGACAGCATGTCAAAAGTGTATAGACTGACAGCGGACCTTTCCTTTACAGATTTGGCGCAACTCAGCAGGTCAGCCCCAACGGCGGAGCTCGTCCGAGACTCGCATGTGCTGCACCTCAAAGAGAGAAGGAAGAGCGAGGAGCGCAAGATGAAAGAAGAAGGAGAAGAAGGGTGGCAAGACGAGACGAAGAGGAGCGAATGCAAGCCTAGGAGCGCGGAGAAGAGAAAGTCAGCATCAATCAGTCTAGCCGCAGTAACGAGTTCGAACGAAGAGAAGCACCGAGCATCCCCGACGAACAGCGAGGAAAGCGCCTCCAGCAAATCGGATGTGGGGGAGGAAGAGAGCGTCCCCGTGGACGCCAGCAGAGATCGTGAAGGCTGCCGCCCACAGTGAGCGACGGACGTCCTACTTCAACTCCGCGCGAGAGATGATTACGTGTCATCCGTCCGAGATGTCATGGTGGGGGACCATCTTTATCTCGAAAGAAACGCCTCGAGATGTGGACGTGGACGTGAAACGAGTGCTACGAGGCGTCGACATAAGAACTTTTACACCGTGCGTCGTTGACTTTCACCATCAAGTTGCCTTTCATCAAGATATCCTTCGTCAAATTGCCCTTTATTAAGGTTGCCCTTCACCAAGCAGGCACTTCATCAAGGTAGGGTTGCGCGTTCGACAGAAAACCGGCTACATACGATTTACAGTAATTGAACTGGCAGACTTACGTCCAATAGTACGTCCAAAGTGACAAACGGGGGTTCGATGCAGCCACGTGAAACTCGCTCGACAAGTTGACTCTGATTGATTCGGACATTGTCGATGGTGGTTGATCAGACACTTTGTGAATGGTCTTGTCGAAAATGTGGCTGTATCTGTATCTGTAGCTGTAGCTGTAGCTATAGCTGTCGCTGTCGCTGTAGCTATAAAGTGAAGCTGCAGCCGTATTTTTCCTCTTGGCATGTGTTACACATGTCACACGTGTTACAGGCGTGAAGTGCCCTTGTGTGAAATGCTTGACCCATGTGGAGTGTTCGACCTGCGTACGAGGTAAAGGGCTTGACACTTGTCACACCCTCCTCCTCCTTCTTCTTCTCCTCCTCTTCCTCCTCCTCCCTCTTCCCTCTCATCCTTCCCCTTCCGCTTCATCCCTCATCAAAACGATTGAGCAGCTGAATACTTAAGCAGTCAAGCACTCGAGCAGTGAAGAAGCCAAGAAGTGAAGCAGTCAAGCAGTGAAGCAGTCCAGCGGTTCAGCAGTCAAGAGCAGTGAAGCAGTGAAGCAGTGAAGCAGTCGAGCAATTCAGAAGTCAAGCAGTGAAGTCGTAAAGCAGTCAAGCAGACATATTCAGACATGTACAGAAGGCAGGAGCATCGATTGTTATCATGGCCGTGCCGGCGAGTGACGTCACGAGGGTGGAGATCTGGGATGGTACTTTTACGGGATGGAGGGATTGGGGTTGTGTGTGGAAAGTAGTACGACTATACCCAGTGCCACTACTGTATCGATTATACACAACATACCTCGTGCCATCAACATGCTCACCATCACCACCATCACTCACTATCACTCACCATCACCACCATTACCACCACCATTACCACCACCATCACCAGCAGCAGCAACAGGAAGAATAAGTGTCAAAGCATCAATTTTGATTGGACTGGCCTTCTCTTTCCTAACCTCTTTTTCTTCTTTTGATTGGCCGAACAAGGAGAACACATGAGACGAGAAGAAATGGAAGGGAGAAAAAGGGACAATCAAGCACAAGGCTCGGGAAAAGAGAAGAGAGGAAGGATAGAGGGATATCTGCCTGGGACGGTGAGAAGGAAATAGAGGCGGAGGATGGAGTGGGAGTGGGAGTGGGAGTGGGAGTGGGAGTGGGATGGGATGGGATGGGATGGGATGAGATGAGAGACAGAGGATGAAGAAGAGATGAGAAGGAGGTGATACTCTCGTGATGCCGAACGCGCAGGATTTATGCAGGGAGGGGGGACACCGTGGATGGAACGCAGTCAGAACGAAAAGAGAGTCGTGCAGATGAATCGTCATGATGGGGAGTAGCAGTCAGGAAAATGGAAGAGAGCTGAAAAGGGCTACCTAGTGGTAGGGTATGATGGCGATCTGATCGATTCAGAGGTCAGCTCGTGGCTCCGTTCCTCGGCGATAGAGCCGGACGAGAGGAGAAAGGGAGAGAAAAAGTGCGACTGACCCCGTGCTGCACAGCATACGCTAACCGGCTGCCGTCGGCGTTCCACGCCATAGTGTTCTGAGGAAACGCCACCCCGTCATCGCGATCGACGTCGTAAGACATCTCGTCGCCACCGCCGTTGTTGGCCGCGGTGCCGAAGCGGCCGCTGTCAGGGCTCTGCCACGAGCACTTGGGCAAGATCAGTTGGCCGTTCCCACTGGCATTGTTGTTGTTGTTGTTGTTGTTGTTGCCGCTGCCGTTGCCGCTGTCGTTCCGCCCGGTGCTGTTCGGAAGTTCCCACATCAGGACTTTGCCCGAGGTGGCCGCGGCCAGGACGGATCCGTCGGGCGAGAAGGCCATAGCCATGACCGGGAATCGGGAGAGCCCAAGCGGCAGCGTGTGAAGACACTGGTATGGCGCGTTGCCATTCCAGATCCGAACAGTGCCGTCGAGGGAGGCCGACGCGAGACGACGAGGCCGTTGGAGCTGGTCTTCCGGCCGAGCAGCGCTGTCGTCGTTGCCGGTATCCATCTCATTGTTGTCATGGATGCTCAAGCTCGCGAGTCCGAGACCCGGAAGAGGCTGCCATTCGAGACAAGTGACGTCGGACTCGTGCGCGCTGAAGGAACGGAGATGGCCTTCAAGGTTCCAGATCTTAGGGAGGACAGTGGGAGTCAGCAAGGACGAAACGCAGCCGGTCAGAAGCAAGACGGGACCTGCCACCCACATCAACGACTCCCTCAGTGGTCACGGTGGCCAACTTTTGGGTGAGGAGGTCCTGCTGCGTCAACGAGATATCTCCCTGGTGCGGGATATCGTATCGACGCAACAGCGTCGTTCGGCGGCCGTTGAGACAGTGGAGCTCGATGAGTCGGCCGCCAATCAAGAAGAACCTCGCGTCGTCGATCCACCTGATGTGCTCCACCGCCTCAGAGAGACTGATGCAGTCGATGATCGCGGTGGTGATCGGGTTCCAGAGGAAGGTCTCGCTTCCGGTGTCGCTGGCACAGACGGCCACGAGAACGCTGCCCGACGGACTCCACCGGAGATCCAAGATCGGCATGGCGCTCTTCGGATACATGGCGAGGATCTCGCCCGTGTCGCGCCAGACGGCCACCTCGTTCTCAAAGATGTTTTCGTTGTTGTAGACTGCTACGGCAATCTTCGAGCCCAGGGGATGCCACGCCAGAGAGGAGACGACCCAAGGCACACCATTCTGGTCGAATGTGTCCACCTTGGACGACTTGAGCTCATGAGCCGAGGAGGCGTCGGGCCACGTGAACTTCCAGAACCGAGCCAGGGCGTCGGAGCCGGCCGTCACGAGTTTGGTCGGGTCGATGGGACTCCATACGCTGTACAGAACGTCACCCATGCCCGTGTCGAGGACGGCAGTGTGTGACGCCAATTCGATGACAGGCTCGACCTGGGTACCGATGCTCGGCCCAGTGGTAACCCGTGGGACGACCGGCTCTGCTGGGCCCGCGACGACGGGTGGAGCAGATGCAGGCATCATAGCGGCCTCGGACAGGACCGTGGCGCCATTCGCCTTCAGATCCTCTTCCATAGCATCGCCATGGCGGATGCCAACCGTGGTATCGGCTGCCGCAGCCACCGCGTGAGCAGCGGGCGGAGGTGTGACAGCATTGAAGAACTGCTCCGGGATCTGGTTCCGCGCAGGGTCCTGGAGGGTCGATATGGATATTAGCGAAGGGTCATGGCATATGCTTAGGACCGGAACCAGCGGACCTTCAGACGAGTTTCAAGCTCGCACAGCTGCAGTCCCTTTTGCACGAGAGTTATGAGCATGTGGTTCTTGACGGTGGTAGCATGTGGAAGAGTCTGAGGATCAGGCATCCAATCGCGCTGAAGCTTGACTGCAGCATCTCCGAAGCCTAGAGCTGTGAGCTGATGGCCGACTTGCAAGCCGACGGGCAGCATGCTAACCTGATTCCTGGAGGTACCTGAAAAACGGCTCCGTCAGCCAAACCTTTATGACATCACCAGAACTCGACAGTGTAGGGTCCCCATGCGGCCTGAATGAATTGACGTACCTCCACACGATGTAGTTGACATGGTTGGCGCTAAGATGCTCGGCCATTTTGTCCATCTTGAAAGGTTGATCCTTTTGGTCGAGACCAGAGAGGATGAAGTTGCAGAAAAAAGATTGAGCGGACTCAAGAAGAAAGGAGATGCTCGAAGAAGTAGACCCCGAGGTCTATTCATGAATAGGAATTACGACAAGGTATTACCCGGACGCAGTGGCATTGACAAACGCGCCGCGCGCGTCACTGTTCGCTATGGAGTCAGGCTCCTCGGTGGGGACTATCAAGTCCGGCCGGGTAATCTGGGGGAAGTCCCAGATAGTGAATGGGTTGATAGATGCCATTCAATTCTCTCAGGACGGCCTGCCAGCCATCGTGCCTTTGGATGAGTTGACGACGCAGTGGCTGCCAGTCCATGTTAAATGTCGTAGCTGTCCCTGCAGGTGCTGGTATCACTACCGTACGGTACGCGACAGAGATTACGTCGGCACGGTGGGGCTCCCAGTGGGCTCACAGGGATCTAAAGGCACGTAATTATGCCTCTCGCGAGTACCGTAGGCGCTGGGGCGCTATGTAAAAAGTAGTCTGTCAGTGATCACAGGAATATGATCACTAATTGTCAGCTTGAAGTACCAATAATCAGGTCTTCTCACCACCGGAGCAAAGGTTATACACATCATGACATTTGTTCCCAGATGTGGCTCCGGGCGCTGCATCACGTGCACATGCCTTTACGTACTGTACGGTACGTACCGTAGTCGATCACGTGACGCTAGTTATCACCCAACGCTCGGTTGAGCGACCAAGCACCCCCTCAAGGAAAAGTTGAATAACTTAATAGATATTTGTCGGAACTATCTCAAACTTGGATATATGATAGAATAGCATGTATAGAAGAGATAGTGAACAATAGAAGTCTAGTGTACAAAGCGTGATGGCTTCTTCAAGACTCGACAACATGAAGTCAGTTTAGGAGCCTCCTCCTCAGAGCTCCACTTATCTTTGTCATCTTCAATGATAGGAGCTTCCTTGCTTGGTGGAGAAGACTCCTCAACAGTCTCTGAGCCTCCCTGGACCTTCTCCTTTCCTACTGCCTGCTTTTTGGCCTCCCTATTAGCTTTCACAATTGCAGCTTTTTTGGTCTTCTCTTCTCTTGCCACTTGACGAGCAATTTCTCGGTCAGCCTGTTGCTCTTCCTTCTCCAATTGCTTTTGCGTACGCTCCCCTTCTTCCTATCCTTCTCCTCCTTCTTCTGCTTCTCCTCCTACTCCTTTTCAGCATTTCTTGCAAGTGCAGCTTGGATTTTTGTTGGAGTGAAGATCTGAGGCTTATTATCCTCCTCTCCAAGCAGATTGAGCCGCTTTCCTCGCTGTTTCTTCTTCTTCTCCATTAGTAGAGCCTGTGTTAGCTGTTCCACTGTAGCTTTGTAGAGATCTCGCTCTGTGATAACTTTTGCAAAGCCATCACTGATCTGCTCAAGCCCTTCTGAGGAAGTAGCTTTCTTCTGCACTTGAATTGCATAACAGAAAGATTTGAATGTAACAGGAGTCTTAGCACAGATAGGGGCAGGTTTCTGAGGTGTATGAGAAGGTGGATTAAGAACATCAAGTACTCGAGAAGTATTCAGGGGAAAGATACCAGTAGCCTCAAAAGCTGACTGAATATTCTGAGTTGTAAAGCTTTTTTGCCACGCAGAATAGAAGATAGGCCAGAAGATGTGTTTTGTGATAGATGTAATGCCTAAGCTGTTACGCATCACAACATCAAGCTGTTGGGAATAGTGTTGTGCTAGGGGAGAGAAAAGACCAACATCAAGGGGCTGTAATCGATGGGTAGTATGAGGAGGTAGTACAAGAATAATAATACTATTTGCATCAGCGTATTCAAGGAAAGGAAGATTAACATAGCTAGAATGGCCATCAACAATAAGAAGACGACGACGGCTTCGTCCTGTCTAAGTTCTGGTAGACTTGTTGAAGACTTTCTCCAACCATTGCAGACCTAGATCATTATTAGTCCACCCTTTCTCAGAGACAGCAAAATATACCTCAGTATTGTTCAGATCTTGCACCCAGGTATCAAGAAGGTCATGAGATTGACCTTGGTAGATAAGAGTTGGAGGGATATATGATCCAGTTACTCGAACACATGCAGCTAGAGTCACAAACTCTCGACTCCTATCTTGATTAACACCTAGAATTCTGCCAGCTTTCCGTGCCTCCTTGTTGACAATTCGTCGTGTGGCATGCCCCTGGCCAATAAGGAAGCCTTTCTCGTCAACATTGTAGATGTTATCCGCTGTGATGTGGTGTTTCTCAATAGCGTCATCTAGCTATATGAAGATTAGCAAGAATTCATCAATAATACTGGGGATAGTAATACCAGCTGGTAAAAAGCCTTGATTTGGGCTATAGATTCTGCCCATTTACACTTCTTATCTATAGGCTTCAGGTAGACACTTTCAATAGTGTCCAAATGACGTTGCACAAAGCGTTGCGTCCAGCACTTCCCAAGAGGTCTTCTGGCAATACGTTCTGCCAAGTCTCGGACAACCTGAGGTGTCATTGGCCATCCCTTAAGGCTCAGAGCACTGATACGCTCTACCAGAACTGCTTCCTGGCTATCGGAGAGAGCTTTGACGATCGTGGAGTTGACTTCTTTTCGGGAGGTGCTCTTCCCCTGGTGGCGACGAGAAAGTGCATGACGACTGATATCATGCTTTACAGCAGTTGCCGTATAGTTGATTCGATCCGCTAGGTCCAGCTCAGCAAGAGCATCACTCATTCGGTCGTCGTATGACCTCTCCATGGCGATATAAAAAAAAGGTCAAAATCTACAAATACCGAGCGTTGGGTGATAACGAGCGTCACGTGATCGACTACGGTACCGAAGTACTTTCGT
Source organism: Lichina pygmaea (assembly GCA_963422465.1). Classification (NCBI taxonomy): domain Eukaryota; kingdom Fungi; phylum Ascomycota; class Lichinomycetes; order Lichinales; family Lichinaceae; genus Lichina; species Lichina pygmaea. The sequence continues at coordinate 4,269,377 of OY730170.1, forward strand.
ACTCTACGCGCATCGTCCAGTACGACCGTCTCAAGCTGCCACTCGTCTTGGACCCGACAGAGCCGTATGACCTGGGAGACGTTGGCCACTGTTCAACGATAACTCGTTAGCGCCATGCCGTTGAGAATCAACATCCCGCCATTGACGCGGATTCTACTCGGCGTCCTTCTGGCTCTGTCCTTCCTGAACTTTGGGATCGCGTATTCGCAATGGGTCAAGAGGCATCGCGAGAGACCGGGAGCTGATGCGATGCCGTTGTATGTGCCGTACCTTACACTGGTCCCACAGCTGTCCATATTCTATCCGTGGGCTTTCGCTACTGCGACCTTTGTCGAGCCAAACATCCTCGCCTTGGTGCTTTCAGCAGCGACCATCCTCTATGGCGGACGGTATCTCGAGCGAGCATGGGGCACCACCGAACTTGCTCGCTTCCTTCTCATCGTGGTCCTAACATCCAACATCTCCGCATCTGGAGCCAGCATTGGCTGGTATGCTGTTGCGAGAGCTACTTCGACACCGTAGGCTTGCCCTTATGAGTGGTTGAAGGACACTTGTGCTAATTTCGACCCTAGCTACGTTACTATTGGTGGTGGCGTTGCTTTGCAGAGCGCCTTTCTGGTGGCCTTCAAGCAGCTCGTTCCGGAACACACCGTCGCGATCGCCAAAGGGATCATCAAGATTCGAGTCAAGCACTTTCCGGCTCTGTTTCTCGCGATGCATTACATCGCAGCTCTAGTCCTGCGCACGTACACGAGCACGTTTCTGGCTTGGTCGGGCTTTTTAATTTCGTGGACATATCTCCGCTTCTATAAGTTCACTCCCGACTACACCTCAGCCGCCACGGGCCGAAGCTCGGGGACGCGCGGCGATGCATCAGACACCTTTGCCTTTGCCTCCTTCGTTCCGGAGCCGCTGTCCTCCTCTGTCGCTGTTGTGTCCGACCGGATATATGCCGTCCTCTTGATCCTGCGCATATGTACTCCTTTCTCCGCCGAAGACGTCGAAGTCGGGAACGAGCAGGCGATGGCAAGGAGCGAAGCAGCATTACCCACCACGTCGAATGGCGCTGGCGGACGAGCTCCCATCAGGAGTGGGGGCAAGCGGGAAGAGGCGGAGCGTCGAAGGGCTTTGGCCCTCAAGGCCCTCGATCAGCGTCTGAATGCTGCATCCAGCCGTGCGCAGCAGCAGCCCCATGCACAACACCAGCAACCAGCAGCTGCCGGGCCATCCCGTACCTCTGAAACGGACGGGGCACCTGGTAGCCAGGACGTGGGAACAAACGGGGACGGTGTCAATCGCTGAGGAGAGCTTTCATTCGACTGCTTCGTGTCTCATTCAAGCGCGCGGATCTGTATTTATCCTACCATTTCCTTTGGCTGTTAGGCGTTTGTTGTTCCCAACATCTTTGAATCTAGTGTTGCTAGCTTGGTGAGATGTATCCCGGAAAAGTGGGCATGTGAACGCGAGCTTCGTCCTCCTGGTACGCTGGCATGTCCGTTTACAGTTCTACAAAAGATGCTTCATAATACTTGTCAATACTCGTACTTTGTACAGTTCTTGGTCTCTCAGGCACATCAGGCTACAATACGAGATGCAGCTGAAGTTACGATGCGACTAATAGTATCGTAAGTTACGACCTGGCATGCCAGGGACTGCAAGTCTCACAGTATCTGAGGCTGCTACATCATGTGATACCGTACTGTACATCACGTGCTTTAGGGCTACTTGAATGTCGTATCTTTTGAGGACCGCTAGGACTTCACGCGCCAATTAATCTGTTAAAAATTGCAACATGCAATCATTCCCAGACGACCTCTTTGTGGACTGTCTACAATAGAAGCCGAGTAGATCAGACTGCATTATACTAAGCTGTCATCGGTGTTTCCCTTGGTATGGAGGCTGCACCCAGCAGTCTCGAGGACCGCCTTCGCTCGGTGACATTACCCCAAGTTCGGGTGGTATTATCAGCTGTTCAAGATACTTTGCGGGACCAGAAAACCGAACCGACCGCCACAGCGTACTTCTCGATCGTGTTGGTGCTGCTGGGCCAGTCTACTCCAGCTTCCAATGGAATCCTGAACAGAGACTTGGCGACATCAGTCATATACCTATTGGATACCATCACGCCTTTCGTTCCACCACTACTACTACGCTCAAAGTTCTCGCAGATACTGGCCCATCTGAGCACAGCATTTACACATGCTGAAGCTGATGCGCCGCTGCTTCGGCCAGCAACGGGATGTTTGGAGTCCATCTTGGTCGTGCAAGATGCGGCAGCCTGGAGTCTACCTCAGACTCAGGTGGGCCCAAGGCGTGCTCTTGCCATTTTGTTGAATCTAGCTCTGGATCGTCGACCGAAAGTCCGGAAACGAGCCCTACAAGCACTGACCAAAGTGCTGACCCATCCGCCAAACCCATACCTGGATCACCCTGCAGCAGAACTCTGCGCTGAGACTTCTCTCAAGCGCCTACGAGACCTTGCAGCTGCAGCGGGGAAGGGCAGGAAAGCCCGGTCCCAGGACGATATCACCCATGACCCTGCGCTCATTCACGCGCTGCAGCTGGTGAAAACGATTGCTGCAGCATCAGGTGGATGGCCGAGCGAGAATCTCGAGTCGCTATGCGGGCTCCTCCTGGACACGGCCAAATCAAGTCATGAATACCTCATCATGGCCACCTTTGACGTTTTTGAGGCCATATTCTTGGGCATGACGGACGAGCTGGCGTCAGCCAAGCTGCCGCGCTTGTTAGAGGTTATCTCGCAGCTGAGGCCATCTGAGGACGATTCTCATCTTCTACCCCCTTGGGTCGCCATCCTGACCAGAGGGCACGACGTGTGGGCCCACGTCAACCCGCAGGAGACCTTCCAAGAGCTCCCCACGGGATTCCGGCTTTTGTCGGGATTTCTGGCGTCGACGTCCTCAAACATACGCGAATCAGCCTCGGAGGGGTTGATCTCGCTGCTGGAAAACTGCATCCCGAATCTGGCTCCCTGGGACCGGTCTGGGTATGCAGATCACGTATTCGCCGAGCTGGCAGAGGCAGCCAAAGAACTCCTGACGGTGAAATATCGGGACGCTTGGGAAGGGGTCTTCAAGACGATTGGTGTCATGTTCGAAGCCTTCCAGGTGCGAGCGGACCCGTCAATGGCAGATATTCTGAAAGTTGTAAGCGAACTACGAAGCGCCGATGCCTTTCAAGGGAAGAAAGAAGCGGATGAGGTCATTGGCCAGGCTGTCGCAGCCATAGGCCCAGAGTCTGCCCTTCGAATCTTGCCCTTGAACCTGCTGGATTCAGAGCCTGGTCAGTCCGGTCGAGCGTGGATGCTTCCCATTCTGCGCAACCACGTATCAAACGCAAGCTTGGCTCACTTCAGGTCGGAGTTTGTACCTCTCAGCGCAGCCATTTTCCAAAAGATTATCGACAAAGGGGATGCCGAACACACGATGGAGACAAAGATATTTGAGACGGTGGTACAGCAAATATGGGGCATCTTCCCTGGCTATTGTGATCTGCCTCGTGGCTTGCAACAAGTATGTTGAATTTCTGCTGTCGATTCGTTCCAGATCTGGATGGCGTAGCTGAGACCACGCTCCAGTCGTTCGACCAAGGCTTCGCCGAGCAAATTGCAACCATTCTGTACAAGCAGGTGCAACTGCGGGCAGACGTCTGCAAGGCATTGCAAAATCTGGTGGATTCCAACAAAGCCATCGTCGGTCTCGAAGACAACGGAGAGCAGGTGGCTATGCGAACCGGAATATCCACAGCCGAGGCGCAACAGAACCTGGAGTATCTAGCCACTTTTGCGGGAAACGTGCTGGCGGTCCTGTTCAACGTGTATAGTGAGACGCTTCCTCAGTATCGTGGCTACATCCTCACCTGTATCAATGCGTACTTGAGCATCACGCCGCAAGAAGTAAGACACTCTCAGAGCTTCCAACCCGTAGACTGCGCTGGTGCTGACTTGGGATGCAGGAGCTAAACAGTACCTTCTCGAAAGTCGTGTCTCTGTTCAAGGCCTCTCTTGAAGAAGCCGGAGCTGAACAGCAGGCCGACAAGCCCAAGAAGAGCGGCGGGAACAAAGTGCCCCCCATGAGCCACACGTTCATGACGCTGATCATCACAGTGGCCCCGTATCTCCCACACGAGAGCTACCCAGAGCTGTTTACCCTGGTGATGTCACTCGTTCAAGGCGGCGGCGATGCGCAGCTTCAGAAGAAGGCCTACAAGCTGTTCCCGCGATTGGCGGAATCCGAAGCGGGAACGGCCGCCCTCCGAAAATGGGGCAGCGAGTCGGCAGACACGGTCGTGAAGAGCTCAGACAAAGTGTCATCTCCGGCGAGACGAGATAGACTGGCGGCTATCGCCTGTCTTATGGAATTCACGGACCGTCTTGAGCTCATACCGTCTGTTCTCCCTGAGACTATAATATCGGTCAAAGAGGTCAACGAGAAGGCTCGGGAGGCGGCATTCGAGTTGCTGGTCAGGATGGGCAGGAGGATGGAAAGCGGAGGAAGTGTCATCATGTCGAGAGTGCCAAATGTGCCGGAGGACGCGCCCGATCGTGACGCTACATTGACAGAGTACTTCACCATGGTTGCTGCTGGGCTCGCCGACACGTCACCACATGTAGTCAGCGCCACCGTCACGGCCTTGGCACGGCTGCTCTACGAGTTCAGAGGTCAGTGTTGTCTCTCAATGGTATGAAAGTGATTTCGTTTCTGACACACATGGCTGCAGGCAAGCTTGAGACCAGAACAATAGACGGCCTCGTGTCGACTGTTGATGAGTTTTTGACCTCGAAAAACAGGGAAATCGTACGATCCGTGCTAGGGTTCGTCAAAGTCTGCGTCATCTCCCTGCCGGTTTCTGTCTTGCAGAGTCGGCTGCAGACGCTCGTACCGAATCTTGTGCGATGGAACCACGAGCAGCGAGCGCGCTTCAAGGCTAAGATCAAGCATATCCTGGAACGAATGATCCGCCGGTTTGGCGTCGACGCGGTGGCGAAGCACTGCCCACCCGAAGACCAGAAGCTGATAGCCAACATCAGGAAGACGAAGGAGCGGAGGAAACGGAAGAAGGACGCCAACGACGACGATCCCCCGGCTCGAGACGACGCTGGCAAGGGCGGCAGTAGCGGCGGCGCATACGGAACCGAGTTCGATGAGGCGCTGTATGGGAGTGACGATAGCGAGACCAGCTCCGACGAGGAGGTTACGGGCCGGAAGCCGTCGCAGAAGAAGCAGCACGGCACCGAGAGTGGCCGGACGTTCATCATCGAAGACTACGACGACGATCCTATCGATCTACTCGATCCCAAGTCTCTTGCGCGAATGTCTTCGACAAAGCCTCGCTACACACAGCTGGCGGGCAACAGGAAGAAGATCAAGGCGCAAACGAACACGGACGGGAAGCTAGTGCTAGGCGGCGACGGCGATAGTGGGGACGTCACGCTCACCAAATCAGCCTCCGACACGAACGCCATCACCGGCAAGGCGGACCCTGGCGCCGGTGTCAACGCATTCGTCGAGGCACTCAAGGGCAAAGATGCAGCACAGCGAGGCCAACGGGGTCGGTTGAAGTTCAGCAACAAGGGGAGAGCCGGCGACGACGACCACGAGGAAGGCAAAGGTCGGGGAGGGAATGTAGACCAGGACGTCATGGACATTGACGACCTGTCCAAGAAAGTCACAGCGCTACGCACGTCCAACGCAAAGCCGAAGCAGACGCAGCACGACGCGAAAGGGCGGCCGAATCGGAGCGGCCGAGGCGGCATCAAGGCGACGCAGAGCCAACGACGCGGCCTCGGCGCGCTGCTGACAGGCACGAAGACGAGAGACGCCGCCGCGCCGACGACGAACACCAGCAGATCGGCCTTCAAGGTCGGCAAGCCGACGACGAACGCTCGGGCCCAATCCAAACGGACGGCCGGAGCCGGTGCCATGGCGAGGAAGAGAGCAAAGGGTAGACAGACGCAATGAATAGAGACATTTGAATGGGATTTGACAGACGATATCAAGGGGTAGTAGAAGGCTGGCGTCACGGGGAGTAGTAGTCGTCTGTGCAGTGGCAGTAGTCTCTCCAGCGATAGCATTCTGTGCGATGATAGTACTGGTAGTCTGTGCCGCGATAGTGCTCTGTGCAATGATAGTCCTGATAGTCTCTCCAGCGACAGTACGTGCGTACTTTGTGCAGCGATAGTACACTGGTGATCTGTGCAATGGTACGTAGTCCCGTACGGTACTAGTCGTGCTAGTGTACCTCTGTACATGCGAAGCCGATCTACTCGTATTCATTTGTGCGTGATAGAAGTGCCTAAGTAGGGCTAAGCTAACAGTCACGTAGGGTGTCACGTGATTCGGTAACCACACTATCCCTCCCCTATAAATTGCCTCGCTGCCCCACTTCACATAAAATCAACTGCGATAGCGACCAACAAAACAAAAATGTCCTCCAGTAGCAGTTCTTCTTCTGACTCTCTGTTGTTCCCCCAGAAACCACTCTCTGTGTTTGCACACCCCCAGATAAGTTGTTCCGCTGATTCCACTGCCTGTCCGCCTGCCGCTCCTGCTGCTGCTACTCTGCCCGTTGTCCTACCTGTCACTACTTCGGCTGTGCCTGTCCTGTTGTCTTCTGCTACTGGTCAAGCTACCTCATCACCTTCTAAGGAGTCAGAGGAGGAGAAGTTGTCTGAGGTATCATCAGAGTTGTCAGAGGAGAAGGAGGCTGGTTGTTGGTTGGCAGCAGAACTGTCTCCTCAGACGAAGACAGCTCAGACCTGGACTACGACGACCTAGACAACATCTACTCCTCTGACTCCTTGGAAGGTGATGAGGTAGCTGGACCAGTAGCAGAAGACACCGGGACAGAGGCAGCCGGCGTAGTGACAGACAGGACAACGGGTGGAGTAGTAGCAGCAGGACCAGCGACAGGTAGACTGGTAGTGGAATCAGTAGAACAACTTATCCGGGGGTGTGCTAACACAGAGAGTGGCTTCCGGGGGAACAACAGAGAGTCTGAAGAAGAACTGCTGCCGGAGGACATTTTTGTTTTGTTGGTCGCTATCGCAGTTGATTTTTTTTGACTTATCGTGAAGTGGGGCAGTGGGGTAATTTTAAGGTCGTGATACACGCACACCCATTTATTTTAAACGCACACCCCTGCTAGCGTTGTTCTACGCACGCCCTCGGAATATGATGAGTCGGTCGCTAATGCCTGTTGCTGTCGCTAGATTCCTACTCACACCAACGTGACCACTCACGATGCTTGAGCCAACCCCCCCTCTGGGGTCTATCCAGACGTCAAAGCCCTTGTCGAAGCGACCAACCTGCATGCCAGAGGTGAGGGGTACACAATTGTCAAGCAGCGTAGCAAGAGGGAAGAAGGTGATCTGTACAAGGTCTATCTTGGCTGTGACTGGGGTGGGAGATATTATAACGCGCAGTCGTCGCGAGTCGGCTACAGCGCTCCTGAACCCAAAAAGCTACTGTGGCGGGCAACTGCCCGACACCTCGCGACTCGCATATATAGGTACGGCTGCGCGTGACCTGCCTAGTCAGCACCACTTCCACTGACTAGGCGCCCAGTCACAGACGAGTCCTGACAGATATCGTGACTATGCCAATCCACTGGGACGTTCTCGGGACCGCTCTTCTCGGAAGATTGAGTGTCCTTTCTCACTTGTTGGGACGCTTAAAGAAGGGCAGTGGTATCTGGACATCTGTTGCTCTAGCCATAATCATGATAGTACCACATGGCCAGCAGTTCATCCACAGCATCGAGTGTTCTCTCATGAAACACAGCAGTCCATAGCCACTCTTTCAAAGGCTGGAGCCAGACCCCAGACAATCATCTCGTCACTTCAATTGGATAATCCCAGCATAGCAATCCGTTCTCGCGATGTCTACAGTGCTCGTGTTCGTCTTCGACAGGAAACCCTTTGGCTAATCCACACCCTTGCAAGCTCTTGTACAACATCTCGAGGAGCCAGAATCCCAGTTCTTCCTCCGTTATGAGGTGCAGTCTAACTCAGCACACATCCGCCAGCTTTTTTTCGCCTACCAGCCATCAATCAAGCTTCTCGAGGACTTCCCCCATGTTTTTCTAGCAGATTGTACGTATAAGACCAACCGGTTCAAGATGCCACTGTTCTGCCTAGTTGGTATGATATCGCTCAATACTACATTCCACCTGGGCTTTACTTTCCTAAGTGAAGAGAAGGAGGATAACTATGTGTGGGCTTTGGGATGTGTAAAGGACATCTATGCAGGCTTCACACAGGTCAGGCCAGGATCTGCAGGCCTTCAGGGACCACCAGTCATCGTTGTTGACTGTGACATAGCTCTGATCAATGCCATTCGTTAGGTATGTACATATTCTATATACTTTATGTATATACCAGAACAGTTGACTAATGGAGTTGGCTAGGTGTTGCCGGACTCTCGGTGTCTTCTCTGCATCTGGTATATCAACAAGAACGTACTGGCTCATACTTCTTGAGCTTTTCCTACTGAGACATTACGTACAAACTTCATCCAGATGTGGCGTGATCTTATCAGCGCTCCCTCAGCGATTGAGTTCCAACAAAAGCGCCTTGAGCTACATGTGAAGTTTGACGAGGAGTACTATAATCTCATGAGCTACCTGGATGATACTTGGAGGCCACATCAGTTCAAATTTGCTACTTGTTGGACAAAGCTATGGCTACACCTGGGTAATACAGCAACTTCTTGAGTGGAAGGTACTTATCATGTACTGAAGAACTACCTACAAGTGTCGACAGGTGACTTGAAGGCAGTGGTGGATCGAGTAACATTACTACTTACTGCCCAGGTCACAGAGCTACGGTTGGGAATTGAGATTGAACGACAGAACTCCTCCTTGGCTCACAATCCCAGTGTTGGGTAGACTTCTCGGCCATGTTTCTCCCTTTGCGCTTCGAAAGATCTGTCAGCAGTATGAGAAAACCCTGCAGGCACCATTACCCCGCTGTACCGAGGTGTTCCATGCAACAATGGGACTACCCTGTGCCCACAAAATCGAGGATCAATGTCGCCAAGGAGACTCAGTACACCTTGATGATGTACATCGTCAGTGGTTCTTCAACCCCTACATGGAGATTGTCGATCAGGGACTCACCTTGGATCCTCTACCAATCCGACCAAAAGGACGACCCCAGGCACGTACGGTATGGCATTACCTCTCCAGTCAACCCGCCCAAACCAGTCATACTTCGAGATTGTCGAGCGGGGAGGGGGCCAGAGAGGAGGACAAGGAAGGGAATATGGTCATGCTCGTGGTCATGGCCATGCTCGTGGTTCTGGTCATAGCCATGCTCGTGGTCGTGGTCGTGGTCGTGGTCGTGGCCATGGTTCTGGTCCGGCAGGGCAGCAGCAGGTCCAGACATTGTCGGGGCCAGGAACATCGCGGTTACCGGGGGCAGGGCCAGAGACACGGCCAGGAACGTCGCAGGGACTGGAGGCAGGACTGGAATTGTCACATTAGCGGCCGACTCAACATATTCCAAAACCCAGTACGTGTACATACTGTCTTTCTTGGCAGAAAGAAGGGAGGGATGGAGGGGGATTGGGGGAAGGAGGGAGGAAAGGGGTCGGGGGCATGGAAAGTTTTAAGAGCTGTTCAGAACTGATCAGCACTCACTGTCCAAAACGAGAAGAGAGAAGTTGTGTGATACGCTTCTTCTTTCTCTTCGTCTGCATCCTCTTCCGCTTCATCTTCTTCCGCTTCGTATGCAATTCTGTTCTTGACATCCTCTTCGCCTTCCGACCTCGTTCGTACCCTACTTGGTAAAGCCAATGCTGATCTCCGCATCCTCGCTTTCGTTGTCGTTGTGGTTCTTGTCGTTGTCGTGGTACTTCTTCTCCCGGATGTATAGATGGTTGGGGGGGTTGTGTCACTAGATATTTCTTGTCGAGCTAGTTCAATGTCACTACTGTAGTCAGCTACTTAGCTAGCTGTGATCACCAGTCAGGACGCCCGCCCTTTCATCTGGCCGAGGCTGTCCAAGAGTCAAGCTGTCCAGGAGGCTGAAGCAGGATGGAGAGAGTCTAGTGTGTACTGGTTCGCTGGCTCACTGCTTTGCCGCTCCGCTTGTTCAAATATCCAGTTGTCCACTTGTTCGCCGAGCAGGCCTGGAAAAGGGGTGCTTGGAGAGGGCAAATGTATGGATGTGGTATTTACAGAGATAGAAGGACGACGCAGCTAGAAGGCGGACGGTGGACAGCAAGCCATACGATATGGCAGATGGGGGTGGGATTGATTGGAAATGCGACTGAGGCTGACAGATGGTGGGATTGGAGATGGGAGAGGAGAGATGCTATTGAGACTGGGATTGAGTGGGAGATGGGAGATGGGAGACGGGAGACGGTACTGGGATTGGTTGGTTGGAAAGGCGAATCATGTTAGTAGAAGATGTGACGGAAGATGGGAGTGGCAACGACTGGAAGGTGGAGGATGGAGATGGAGATGGTATCGGGACGTGGTATCAGGACATACTATCGGGTCACGAGAGAATGGAAACAAGAGGTATCTTTGAAGAGGAGACGAGAGACGGATGATGAAGAGATGGACGTTGGATAGATGAAGAGATGAATGATGGGTCATGGAGGCAAGGCATAGCATGGCATGGCAAGGCAATACAAGCCAACCCCAAGACGGCAGTAGTGAGGAGTGTCAAGACGAGGCAGCAGCAGCGAACGAAAGAATATCAAAAGTAGGCAATCTTCTCCGGCAAACCCCCCCCCACCGATTACAACTCCCCCACACAAAACACCATCTCATCTGACCTTGCTCATGATAGTCTCCTGGGAAACGCCAGCGGCCGCCGCCGAAGGAGAAGAAGGTGGAGGAGGAGGAGGAGGAGGAGGAGGGACAAACGGCTCGGCGGCGACGCGAGCCTTGACTGCGTTGAGGGTGGCGCGGTCAAAGTCGTCTCGGGCGCGGAGCACGGCCTCGAGCCAGGAGAGGTGAGCGTCGGGGTGCTCGGCGCGGAAATCGATCCAGAGGGCCGGGAGGGCGTGCTTGTCGGCGGCGATGAGGCGCGAGAACCAGTCGACGACGCGCCACTTGGCCTTGATGGCGCCAAAGGCGGCGGGGAAGCGGTCGAAGAAGGCAAAGGCCGTGAGCACGTCGTCGCGCAGCTTGGCCTCGTAAGGGTCGGGCGGCGAGCCCGAGGCGGCCGAGGCGGCCGTGCGCCGGAACTTGGCGCCCTTGTTGCGCACGCCGCCGAGGTAGCGCTCGAGCAGGGTGTCGGCGAGCTCCTCGACCAGGATGTCGAACATGCTGTGGTGCAGCACCTGGGCGTAGTCGTTGAGGTAGTCCTCGAAGGTCGACACGATGCGCGCCATCCCGGCCTCGCCGTACCAGCGCGCCGTGAAGAAGTCGGCCAGGGTCGAGCGCAGGTCGACGACGAAGACAAGCTTGGTGAAGCAGGTGATGCAGTGGGTGCTGAGGTCGACGTAGCCGTCGCGCAGCGCCTCGACCTCGCCCGACGCCTGGGCCAGGTACGCCGGCGACACGGCGCCCTCAAAGTCGCGCCGGAACCGCGTCAGGTAGCCGAGCTGGCCGGCGTCCTCGTTGTCGTCGATGCAGGCGATCTGGTCGTTGGCCACGGCCACGAGCCAGTCCTGCAGCGTCTGGTACCCGTCCTGGTCGACGCCGCCGCCGCCGCCGCTCGACGTGCCGGCGTTGGCGTACCGCGCGCACTCGTCGTCGACCATCTTCTGCCACGCCGACTGTCGCGTCCGAAGCACGCGCAGCATGGCGTCGATGACGCCCTCGGTGACCTCGGTGAGCCCGGACGCGGCCGCGACGAGCGTCTGCTCCCGCAGCATGCGCCACATGTCGACGAGGTTCCGGGTGCGGAAGCAGCCGTTCTCGTCCCGGTCGAGCGTGTCGGGGTTGCGCTCGCCAAACTCCTTCCTGTCGGCCTCGAAGATGCGCGAGATCCACTCGTCGAGGAACTTGACGATGAGCTGGCGCCACTCCTGGATGAGCTCGCCGGCGCGGTCGTCGATGACGTGCGGACCGAGCTCGCGCCGGTCGTAGCCGAGCCTGGCCATCTTGGCGTAGTACTTGTCGACCCAGTGCACGATGGCGAGCACCTGCGGCGGCTTGAGCTCGGGGTCGTCGATGAGCCTGACCAGGTTGTCGCGCATCAGGCCGTGGTAGATCTCGCCGTAGGTCCGGAAGATGCGCCATTTCTTCGGCACTAGAGCGACCATGCCGAGCTTGACGGTGTTGAGGTCGTTGAAGAACCACCTCATGCTCTTCTCGAGCCTGTCGGGGTCGTCGAGGAACTGCTCGACGGCCCTGTCGAACTGCTCCTGCGCATGTGCGCGTATGCACTCGAGGAACTTCTCCTTGTAGCCACGCAGCTCCTTCGGCCCCGTCGCGATCGACTTGAACCGCGCCGCTAGTTCCTTGTACTCCTTCTGGGCCTCCTGCATCGCTCTGATCTTCTTGTCGTTCCGCTCCTCCTCCTCGACGATGATGGCCAGGCGCACGACCAGGCCGTTGTTGCCGTTCTGGATCAGGCTGATCATGTTCAGACAGACGAGTCCAACGTGCTCGTCGAACCAGCCGATGGGCTCCTCGAGCCCGGCAAAGAAGTCCTCGAGCGTCGACTGCAGCGAGGCGTCGGTGGTCTTCTTGATCTGGTCCATGGCCTCGTCTCGGATGTTCCGCAGCTGCGACAGCTCGTAGTGGACGGACAGAAGGTTGGGCATGTTCTCGAGGTCGTCGTCGTCCAGCCGCAGCAGCGCCTCGACGGCGGCGACCCGGTCGTTGAAGTTCTCGAGGTTCGATCTCATCGCCTCGACCATGGCGAAGTTCCGGTGCGTCTGGGAGACCAGGCCGATCTGCGGAAAGTGGCTGACGAGACTCTGGGCCTCGGCGCACAACCGATCGATCTTCATCATCTCCTCCTTGACCAGCTGGACGGTTCTCTGCCCGTCGCTGATCGAGCTCATGCCGGCTTGCGTGATCTCGAGCTGCTCCTTGAGGCCTTCCTTGAGGTGGCCATCGATGGCGGCCTTCTTGCGGGTGAACTCCGACTTGAGAGCCGGGATCTTGTCCAGATCGTTGGGATGTCGCAGAAGGTCGGCCAATTTGGGAGGGATCCCGTCGGCGTCGTTCATGTTGTTGTTGTCAGCCGACGTGGCCGTAGCTCTAACTGCGAGTACTGGAAGCTCTCGGTCGAGTCAAAATACGGACCGTCTTCGTCTTCCCCTGAACCTCGGCACTCTGCAACGACCAACCGTGCCAACCAAGTCAACATCAGCCCGCAAGTCGTAAGATCGCATCGTCGTCTCTGAGAAACAGCACGTGAACTCCTGATACGGTGGGGAGGATGCTGTCCGTACGATAGTAAGGTTCTGCGTGCGCCCCGCAGACGATATGTTTAGCTGACTTGTTCTAGGCCTGGAGCGCACGTCTGAAGCGGTTCGACCACGCTGCTGCTGCTGCTGCTGCGACCAGCAAGCTCTCGACGCAGACGACATGACTTTTTTCAAAATCACTCTCATACGGTCCGCCATCGGCTTGCCGAAACGAACAGGCGCTGTCCTAGAAGCCCTCGGTCTACGGAAACGAATGCGGACGGTCTATCACCCTGTGAGTCGCGACGTCGCTGGCCAGATCATGAAGGTCAAGGAGTTGGTGGCGATATCGGAGGTCGACGAGGCACTTTCGGTCGCCGAGCAGAGGGCGTCGAGGAGGCCCGACACTGGATACTACATCGAGACGCCGGCGGGACGAGGGAGGTTGAACGAGAGTCCTCAGACCGACCTGGCCGAGCCTTGATACAACGACACTGGATTTGGGGAGCAGGACCATGTTCGTACTTTTCGGACTTCTTCTTCCCACTGCTTTACTGACTGGAGGGTTACGGTACAAGCTAGATGGCGTGGATTATATGAAGGGTCGGTTTAGGACCGGTTGCTTGACGCGCTGATCTACAATCATGCGCCTGAGTCTTCAGCTCAACGTGCTCCTTTGGTGTCACATCTGAGAGAGCGAAGGGACTACTTGACCTTGCCAGACACGGGGTTTCTGGGATATATCTCTGTGCCTCTGGTCTCGGTTTGAACGGTCAGCTCCATGGCGAGAGCATTCATCGATGGGCACCGTGTCAGACCGTTGATCCGTACGATGTTCCTAACGTAGGCATAGCGTCTATCCGACTGGACGGTTGGTCGGCTCACCGACAGAAGAGGCATGGGTTGAACCCTGCATCCTTTATCTCTGTTGATGTCTTTTTGCCCTCGAAGTGATGGTGCTTCGACTGGGCTCAGAATCACATGAAGGGCCAATGAGAGTCAAATAAAGTAATAATTTCTTTTTGTAGCTTCTGTTGAGTCGAGCTTCGGCAGTTCTGACGTAATGCCAGTGTCGTCAGCTCCGATGTGCTGACTTTAAGGCCCTTAAGTTACGTGGCAGTAACAATGCCGCGAACAAAAGGCACAACGCCGACATTATCGCGCTGAGGGCCCGAGAGTCTCCGGAAAAGATCGTCATCGATGCTGGACGTTTCAAAGGTCTCACGGGAACTTCGAAAACTTGCCCTTCCTCGAAGAAGAGATGGAGGGGCACGGTTGCTGGCGCAATACTTTGACTTGTAGGCGCAAATGTCTCTTGGCCGCCCAATGCCTGCGCAGAATGCTGATGTCTTGCCGGCAGACTTCGCACCGTCGCGTTTGCCGTCCTAGTCCTACGATGGACCCGCAGAGGCTACCGCATCGTCAAGGGTCGCGGCATCGTCGGCACGACCCAGGACGTCGTTTCCGCCGCCAGACGAGTCCTCTATGGACTCTTCCTCCGGGCGCCGGGCGTACGGTCCCAGGTGCAGAGGCAGCTGGCGGCTGCCGTCGCCAAGATGGAGGCAAAGCTTGTTCCACAGGGGGCCGGAGTTTCGAGATACTTGACGCTGCCGAAGGAGGGGTGGACGGAGGAACAGCTCCAGGCGGAGCTGGACCAGCTGAGAAACATGGATCATGCGAGATGGGAGGAAGGCTACGTCAGCGGTGCGGTCTACCATGGCGGCGAACAGCTGGCGAAGCTGCAGACGGACGCCTTTGGAAAGTTCGCCGTTGCGAACCCCCTCCACCCGGATGTCTTCCCCGGGGTTCGCAAGATGGAGGCTGAATGCGTTGCCATGGTATGCCGAGACGGTGCCGCTTGCACGCACCCTTGACTCACCCGGAGAGGATCGCAGGTTCTAGCACTGTTCAACGCCTCGCCCGAGGGCGCTGGTGTCATGACCAGCGGGGGCACGGAATCCATCCTCATGGCCTGCTATAGCGCGCGTCAGAAGGCCTATGCCGAACGCGGTGTGACGGAGCCCGAGATGTACGATCGCACGGCCATGTTCTTGCTGATCGCGGCTGACGTACGACCCTAGGATTCTGCCCGAGACTGCACACACCGCGTTTCGCAAAGCCTGCTCGTACTTCAAGATTCGAATGCACACCGTCGCGTGCCCTGCACCGGACTACAAGGTACCGCTGTCGGCCGTGAGTCGGCTGATCAACGGCAACACCATCCTCCTCGTAGGATCGGCCCCGAACTATCCTCATGGCATCATCGACGACATTTCCGGCCTGTCCGGTCTCGCGCTGCGGAAGAAGATCTCGCTTCACGTCGACTGCTGCCTTGGCTCCTTTGTCCTCCCGTTCCTGGAGAGGGCCGGGTACGAGAGCGAGCCGTTCGACTTTCGTCTGCCTGGGGTGAGCAGCATCAGCTGCGACACGCACAAGTACGGCTTCGCTCCGAAGGGCAGCTCCACGGTGCTGTACCGCACGAAGGAGCTCCGGGCGTACCAATACTTCATCGACCCGAACTGGCCCGGCGGTCTCTTCGCGTCGGCCGGCATGGCCGGTTCCCGACCGGGCGCGCTCATCGCCGGCTGCTGGGCGAGCCTCATGTCGTTGGGCGAGAACGGCTACCTCGAGGCGTGCCGCACGATCGTCGGCGCGACGAAGAAGATCGAGTCGGCCCTGCGCCACGAGTCGACCCTCGCGGCCGAGCTCTCGGTGATCGGCAGGCCGTTGGTCTCCGTCGTCGCCTTCACCAGCGCCAGTCTCGACATGTACGAGATCGCGGACGGCATGACCGCCAAGGGCTGGCATCTCAGCGCTCTGCAGTCTCCTCCGGCCGTGCACGTCGCGGTCACGCTGCCGGTGTCGGCGGCGGCGGACAAGCTCATCCAGGACCTCATCGCCGTCGTCGCGGCCGAGCGGGAGAAGGAGCAGCTTCGCGTCGCAGGCGGCAAGGATAGACGAGGCGCGGCCAAGGGCGACACGGCGGCCCTGTACGGCGTCGCCGGCAGTCTACCCAACAAGAGCGTCGTCGTGGGGATCGCGAGGGGGTATCTCGACACGCTGTACAAAGCCTGACTGTTCCAGTCTGGCGCACGATCACCGACACTGCCTAGCCGCATTGCCTGATTGCATCATATCGCTACCTGCTTACATCTCTTACAGTATTGGGCGATCCACATAAAGGCTATCTGGGCCACACTAGGCATCATCCAAGCCAGACGAGAAAGATGGGACTTTATAAAGGACTTTGAACTCGGCATGATCGCCATCTACTACATGTGGAGTAGCACCGACGGATGTCTTTCACCGTCCGTCAGGGATGTGCTTTAGTAGCAGTAGGACACCTTACCGTGGGTGTTGTGTGTGCTGTGCTGTGCCCCACAGACCGATTAGTTTGACTACGTTAGTACATCTAGGGTCAGGTAAGTAAGACCAGGGCAGGGCAGATCAAGACAGCGCTACTCACCACCATCAACACCACCGCCATTCCACTCAACAGATTCTCCGCATGACACAGTCTCCGCTTGACAATGGATGTACCGTGCGTTAGAGCTCTACACATGTTCATTGCAAATCGTCTCTTTGCAAAAAGATTCCCAAACTGCAGTTAGGTTCAACAAACCACTCGGTTGCCGTGCAATCCCACTTGTATATGCTGTCGACACTGTTCTGTTTATGCTGTTCGTTACGTGATGAGCCCAGGTGAGCCAGCTTCAGAGACAAAAATACTCGTGACAGTGGTCATGTCCGGCATCATGATGTACCTTCATGTACTTATATAGTGGCAAGCCCAGAGTCGTGAGTGCATCCGAACGTCGGACGAGGGACAGAAGAATGTTGGAATTACGTGACGTGAGACTGAAGACGAAAACCCGTCGACGGTCGTTGCTGTACGGTACTTTTGAATTAAGATGGATTTTTTCTTCTGTTTTGAGAGATGGGCGTTGGACGTTTGGAGCGTAGACGGAACAGTGCGCTTTTGGATGTGACTAGAGAGAGGGAGATGAGAGAGTGGCCGTGGTAAGAATAAAGGCGAGTAAGGATAGAAATGGGACATGGAACGACCCTCGGCCGGAAGGAATGAAGAGGCAGAGATGAGGGTAGAAAGCAGAGATAAGAATAGCAGGAGAATAGATGAGCGGCAAAGAATCAAGACGTCGTCTCGACCGAGCTCTCCCAGATCGGGTAGAAGATGCTCAGCTCCTGCTCGCAGTTGGGGACCTGGCCGTTGGTGCACCCAGCGAGGTGGACGACAAAGTCACCGTCGACGAAGAGACAGCTGTGGTCCTCGTGGCCCGCGCCGTCGGTGTTGTATGCGTTCATGGTCCGTTGCGGGACCAATGCTAGCCTGGCGAGGATGGTAGGGTGCCACTGGACGAGGTGTTCCTAGTTTCGACCATCATCCGACGTTAACGACGAGACGAGACCAGACAAGAGAGGGAGAGGGCTGGGAGGAGGCCGCCCGGGGGAGGGGGAGATGAAACCTACCAAGGCGTGCGCCTCGGCGTTCTGGAAGTTGTACGTCCGATAGATCGGGTCGAACCAGCTGTCCAGGAAGTAATCCGCCCATTGGCCCCTGCGCACGATCATGCTTCCGACGCCGAGCCCGTAGTCGTCCTGCGTCAGCACGAGATCGACGTGGTCGGCCTTCAGGTGCGAGAAGGTCTTGATGACGCTGTCTGGCGGCACGACGGACGCGTCCTTGAGCATGAGGCTCTCGAGCCTGGCCGGGTCCATGATGTGGTCTTCGACGGTCAAGGTCGGGTTCATGATCAGGGCCCGCTGATCGAGGTGGAAGAAGTAGGTCGTGTGCGGGTTCAGGCTCATGGCGTGGCGCATCGCGGGCACGCGAGCCCAGCTCGAGGGCGCGCCCTTGACGTCGTAGTCGTGGACGTCGGGGTAGAAGGTGCCGTAGCCTTGGTCGCGCGCGCGCGGAACGTGCCGGCCGTCAGCCGCCGCATCCCACCACATACAGAGGACCGTACAGTACATCCTCACCGTGTCGTGCCGCGTAGCTCTCCCGGTTCGTGACGATCCTACCAATGTACGTGCTGCTGAACGCGTTGCGATCGAGGGGCGTGACGATGACGACCTTGGGTGTTCCCGGCGGGACGCGGTCCGAAGACGGGAACAGCCTCGAGCAGACGAAGAGGAAAAAGAGTGCGCCGCAGACGCAGATCGCTACCAGCTGCAGTCCTTTCCGCCGGAGCAGCGGCGACGGCCGAGAGCGTCGTGCGTACGGAGGTGGGTTCGAGCTCTTGCGCGGCGGGAGAGCGAAATGCATCCCGAGCGATTGCTGTACGGATCAGGGCTCTCTGGAGGGGAGGCGCCCGAGAACGAGTGGCGGCAGGTGCTCCGGGGGGCGGAGCACCTTCGAGGTCGGAGCGTAGGCTGGCGGGGGCTCCGGTGCCCGTGTGACGATGGCGATGCCGACAGGGGGAGACGAGCTACGTGGACTGATTCGCGTCGTGCGGCTGGCTATGATACTCCTGCGTGGCCGCTCAATGGGGCGAGACAAGATTCCTACAACGGCCTCATACCGTGAATCTTTGCGATGTCGTAGTTCATCGACTCTGAGCGGGACCAGTCGACGACGCCGGCGTGATGGGGACGGCGCCGATGCGCCGGACCGGGCGATCCGAGTAGTACGTCCCGCTATACTTTCTTTGTCGACAACGCTGTTCTACATTTGGAAATGCGGATCATCAACGGCGCTGCTGACTCATCACTCGGATCGGAGAAGGTATTGATGCGCGCGCTTACGCTACGGTACGGGCTCCGCGTTAGCCGCTCGAGTCCCGAAGTACTTCTGCAGTGGGGCGATGAGCAGACAATGGGCTCGTTTGCCATCGTTCTGCTGCCGTCAGGTTTCAGCAATCCGAGAAGGAAGAGCTCCTGCATCTGGGATTATCATGTGAGCACTCCCCGCCAGGGCAGTACTACGTATCGTACCGTACCGTGTATACGCCCCTGGCGAGTAGCGCGATTGCCATCCTCGGTTGCGCTAGAGCTTCGAGTTCCACGGTCTGCTACCAGTAGTGCACTGGCTCAGCGATCCGTGCAGCCCAGTATGTATGTACGATGACGTCTCTCTCTCCCCTCACGTCGTCCTGTGGATTGACTTCAGAGCGCTAACGTACTACTCCGACATACCAGCGATCAAGACACTCTCTTGTGTCTGTCCGCTTCTCGACTTCCATATTCGCCGGTGCAACCAGAACTGCCTTTAGCCCCTCTGCGGCTCAGGACCGACGAGCTCGTCGAGACGCAGATTGTCAATTTTACCACCGCTCCTGCTACCACCGGCGGGGAGAATACCGAGATAGCCAGAGGAGTGAAGCGAACGACGACAAGGTCGTTCCTACCTACAGCCACACCATGTCGTCCGATTCCGCCTACGCCGCCTTCTTGGGCCAAGCGAACCAGGACACTGGCGCGGCTAAGACATCGTCTTCCGAGGACAAACAGTCTGGGGGCTTTGCGAGCACAAAGGCGGTCGACACCGACGACGTGCCGGCCGCTTTGAAGGCCGTCGACATGGTGTACACTTCAGAGAGCGACGAGCCCTTCGAGCCAGTGAGCTTGCAATTGGACGCTAGCAAGGGCTGGCCCGACGAGAGTATGTGTCATTCACGCGTTTCTATATCATGTTGCTTGACTTGAACGCCCCTACTTCAAGCTCCGCTGCAGATACTCCATCTGGACAGAAGACGACTGACTCCCTGCACTTCCCCAACCCCAACAGAACAGTTTCTCTCCCTCATCGACCATCCGGGGAAAAACGCGCAGGTCTCAATCCTCGGTCCCGATGAGTTTGATCCCAAGGCTCGCTACGGTGAGGTCATGCAGGCGGTCCAGGCCGCCGTCGGAGGCGGACGAGGCGCAGACGCCGAAAAGGTGCCCGTCAAGGTGTACCACGTCGCGCACGACAAGACACGAGCAGAGTACTACGTCGTCGCGCTGGACAAGGAAGGGACCAGGATCGTGGGGCTCAAAGCCAGGAGCGTCGAGACTTGACCTGCACAGATCCAGGGACAGGGGTTTCGGGATGGCGTCATTCTTGTAATCATCATCATCGTCAATGGACGAGCTACATATGTCCGGCATCGAGCTCGTTCACTCCGAAAGAGTACGCAGGGAACTACTCCGCAGACTTTCGTTTCTCCTACCGGAAAGTATATATCCGCCCCATCGTTGCTCGACAACTCCTAGGCCGAGGCCTGTTGGCGTGGCATACAAGGCACCGTGGCACGACAGGACACATTCACGACATTGTAAGTTCAGTCCTTGCGACTATCGGATTCAACTGCAAAGAGCGCCCTGGCCAAAGGTCCAAGCGCATATCATCCCATTCTATCCCATCCCATCCCATTTCGCCTCATCTTCTCTCATCTCCTCTCATCTCCTCCCATCTCCTCCCATGTTCTCCCAACGCAAGAGTCGGTACTCCCCTCCGGTACCCTCCAGTATGCACAATTCGTCGATGTGCACCGTGGATACCGCACCAGAAGGCACCGGCACACTTCTGTGCTACAAGGGAGCGCTACCAGTCCTCCACTCTCAGACACCTCTCACAGATCTTGGGCAATCTAACCGTGTCCGTTCAGCTACGGTAATTAGAGGCTTTGAGGCAATGATACCGGTACGGACTTGGACGATGGCGGTGCACAGGACAGCGTGGACAGGTACCCGGTGCTCTGATCGCCGTATGAGGTGGGTTTCGTGACTGTAGACTGTAGCTGTCGATGGGGGGGGGGAGGCTCTTCGTATGAAGCGCCCGAGGAGGGGTGTGGCAGAAGCTGCCCTCTGGACCCCTCATGATCCGGCTGGAAAGACTTCTAGTCAACCCTGGCGGGACAGGTAGACAGGCAGTTCCGTCTCGCAAAGAATCTAAATAAATAAATAAAAAAAGGAGCGAGGAAACAGAGAAGGAGGTAATCAGAGACTAGGCACTACCGTACCCCTGGTCGTAGCTGTCCTATTCGTATTCTTGATTCTTGAGGGTTGTGGTATGCAGGGCTATTCCTCACAATAGGAGGAGAGGGGGGGGGGGGGGGGGGGGTTCTCTCCAGACGAGCTCCTCCGCTCTGTTTTTCAGGTCACGCGCTCAGGACTCGGTGATTCGATGGTTGTTTGCTGGGTTGCACAGTTATTCAAACTTATCTGGTATCTTGATGATTGCTTGACTGACTGCGGTGCCGGAACTTCTCAACACAACGACCAAAAGTCCCCGAGGCCTTCTGAGAAATTTGAGCTCGCTGTTGGAGGAGGTGCCTTGTTGCTCTTGTCAGACGAGCCTGCGCCAGCAACTCTTCCAGTCCCCCCTGTACCTCATACTCCAACCAAACGAGCATAGGGCAAACACGATCATTGGCCGTCCTCTTGTTCGTCGACCCGCCTCCTCCGCTTTCTATGCTCGTGCCCGGCGTGGTTGTGCGCTTCGTCTGTCACCCGCTTCCTCTTCTCCTTGCCCCTCTTCTTCTTTCGCTCCTCTGTTCCTTTCCGGTCGTCTTCTTTGGGTGGCACAAACACCTTCTCCCGCTCGCGCTGCTTTTCTGCCATCTTCTCCCGCTGTCTCTCGTCTCTCTGCTCCTTGACGGCACGCTCCTTGGCGTGCTTGGTCAAGAAATACTCGCCGCTCTCGATCTGCAGGTCTATCTTGCTCTTCTCCGCCGGAGGCGGGAAGGGCGTGTAGACCTTCTTCGACTTGTCCGTCACCTTGAATGGCTTCCGGCGTCGGTTCAGGCTTCGCTTCTTGAAATGGGGCAGAAAGCGGTCCCAGTTCTCGTTGGCCAGCTCGGGATCCTTCGCCAGCTCGCGCTTGATCATGAGCTCCTTGATGTGGTAGATCGGGTGGATGTTTGCCATGCAGTCCTCGACCACTCGTCGGACTTCTTTTAGGCCTTTGTAGCTGCCCATGGCCGAGACCGTGTTGCCTTGAACCAGAATGTAGCAAGCGGTGAGAAGTTCCAGTGCCTTGAGCGTGGTTCCGTTGGGGCCGAGTATGCGTTGTCGACGCTTCACGAAGCGCTCCTTGTTGCCCACCAGATTGCGGATCTTGATGATGTCGGCGACGACATCGTCATGCAGGATCTTGACGGCCTGCAGCTCCGGTCAGACCTGTAAAGCAGCTGACAACCCTGATTGATGCGCTGGCATACCTGCGGCGCAGGAACGCTTCGGGCAAGCAGCTTTATCAGATCCCTCGCGTTCAGTATGGCGATCGGATCGTACGTCTTCCGCGTCGTCCTCACCGCCATGCAACCCTCGACCAAGTCAAGCGTACATGCGATACCATGTTTCTCCAGGGCGCGAGTAACGAGCGGCCACGCTTCCCTCAGGTAGACCTCGCGGTACTTGGGGAACAGAGTGGCAAAGGACGACTCTTCGGCGAAAGTACCGCCGGTATTGTCTCTGGGCGTGAAGGCTTCCACCTGAGCCTTGCTGTCAGAGATCGAAGGAGCCACGTGGAGACTTTGAGCAAAGACCAACCTTCCATTTGTCAATATCGTCGGTATCCCAGGGCTTGTCTTGTTTGTGCGTTGAAGGCATGTTGGGCGTACATCCAACAAGGGCATCTGCAGAGTATGGGCCGGCGAGAAGACAGCCTTACGGTACGGTACGGTACCGGTACTTGTTAAATCTTACGTAAGTGATATTGATGTCACGGGATCTGGCTTTCCTATCGGTGTACAGCTTGAAATTGTTACTTCTTTTTTCCAGCAATTACTGTACCATTTTCTCCACGTCAGCTACCCTGTAGTAGAGATACTCTACCTCATCATGCTCATCAGTTGATCAAACTGCTCCTTCGACTCCTGCTTCCGACGTTCCAATTCATCCTTCGACTCCTGCTCCTGACGTTCCAATTCATCCTTCGACTCCTGCTTCTGGCGTTCCAACTCATTCCTCAATTCCCGCTGCTGCTTCATCTCCTCCTGCCTCTCCTCCTGCCTTTGTTGCTCGTGTCGCTCCAATTGCTTGGCAATCTGATTCAGCTGAAGGTTCCATTGCGCAACCTGCCGGCCGTATTCCAGCTTTTGACTATCTAGCTGTTGCTGTAATACAGCACTCGCCGTGGCCCTTTCCTTCTTCGGACCGGCCGTGATCTGTGATGTAGTGCTGAGATCGAGAACTTCGGAGCCCCTATCAGCACTGGGACAATCGTCGCGGCGTGGGATTGGTGGAGGGTGATCTGAGCCTCGAGAGGCTTGCCTGGGCGACGGTTGATCGATAGCAGAACAGAGCAGACGATGCAGCTTTGGCATGAATTCGAGGTAGACGTTTTTGGTGAAGCGGCAAGCCGTCCATCTCTCTGCGCCATCTTGTGCCGCCAAGTCAAAGCTGCGGATTTGATGACGGTGGAAGGTTGGGACACGTTCCTTGGTCATGGCATAGTGGCCATAGATTCTGACAGACTTGTCGTCATGAGAGATCGAGAAGGTGAGGACTTTCCGGTGGAGCTCTCCTTCACGATCCACAAGCTTGAAAAGCTCCACAATCCCTCGAACAGCAATGGTCATGCTGTGCGCATTCTGCCTGTCCGCGACATCAAGCAATCCCCCCGAGCCCTTCACCTCACAGGTTAAAAAAGGAAAACACATCCTCCACGTAGCCAAGAAAAAACGACAGGTAATTGGATGGGGGAAGGTCTCCGACGTAAGGTGTGAGGTTTTGTCGACCGGGGACTCTACGGAGAGTTGCCCGAGGATTTGCAGGGGTGCAGAGAACAGCCTCCCCCTGAGCGACGGCTAAATTGTTGTCTGCAGGCACGTGACAGTCTGCAGAGCTTTTCTCTTCTTCTTTGTCGTCGCTCCTAGATTTTAGTCAGGCAAGAGAGACGAATCTACACAGTTGACCGGTTGTCAGCTATCAGCACCTCTCCACATAGTCGACCGGCTGTCGGCTTTCAGGTTTTGAACCTGGCTATCAGTGAAGGCGGAGAAGCTGAATCCGATACAAAAGTCGGGCTGTGGGCGTGTATCTGTGGCTGGAATAGACTCGGTCCAGCGTTTGTTGATGTTGACGACTAGATGTTTGAGCTGAGTTGGGCCGAACGTCGTAAGAGTCTCAGCCGAAGGAACGAGAAGTCGTGAGATATCGTCGACGATTCGAGCCTTACTTCGATCCCGTAGCATGTCACAGGCCACTCGAAAGCAGTCATCATCGAACAGCGAATGCCGAGGAAGCTCCACGGAGGTGGTAGGCAGAGCCTGGCAGTCATATCTGCTGTCATCGGTGATTCCTTCTGGCGAATCGCCCAGAAAACTTCCTTTCATCTCGAGTAGAGCTGTATACGCAGGATGCCGATAGGGTATACTTTCATCTCCAGTCTCCTAGGTGGGCGTGACTATGCTCGGGTCCACAAGCTGGTGGTGAAGTAAATCCAATGGTTTCTTTCTCGCAAGACGAGCATCCATTTCGTCGGCTTCGACTCTTGTAGCCAGTGTGTCGATGTGGATATCTTCCCAGGTCTCATTGGTCGGTCTGAAGTAATCTGTCAACCTGGGGGGTGATGAGACCAGTCCTCGCTCGCTGCCAGAGCCGAGGTCCCGTGAGAGAAGAAGAGAATTTTCCTGTATATTAGACTGTCAGATAGCGACACTCAGAGAATCAAGAGAGTCTTACGCGCTGGGAGCCTCTTCCGTACGACGCCGACGCCGCACGCTGACCAGTCGCCTGGCCGCTCAACAGTCATGAGCTTGGAATCGCATGCCGCTTGACCTTTTTGATTTGAACTGTATCAGGCTTCGACATAATCCTTGGGGTACGTCCCTTCCAGAAGCCAACTTTCGACATGGTGGCTGCTCTCATAGTTGCTTGGAATTACCCACGGCCATGTCTTCGAAGGAGTTTGAGAAGTGTCCACTTCATGCGACTGGGATCGCTTTCGTTCTTGCTTTCGCTCAGGTGTTCGATCGGTTTCAGCCTCGTGGAACAGGTCTACTGGACTCACAGCCTCGGCATCCAGGGGAGGATCGTCGGATTACGATCGCTTCTGCTAAGGTTCTCGATCAACTTCGATCTCGTTGGGCAGGCCTAGTAGACCGAGGGAAAGCAGTGGATCGTGTAGCGCCGTCGACGGACTAGCTTAGGAGTACGATGGAGAGAAGTGTAGACGGCCAAGGTACCTCTGTGCTAAGACTGCTGATTGTCGGTGGAGATGGGAGAAGATGCTTCGGTTCATCAGTCTTGCTGTCGGGTTCGCCTGGCTGCTGTACTTTGTAGAAGCGTGGAGCCTCGCAAGAAGGTCGTCGAAACCGCTTCTCGACGTCTCGAGATCGCTTTCCTATCAACAGTGAGATGAAGTAGGCCAGATATTCGAAGTGTGTCTTACCTCGTGCTTGTTGTCGAGCCTTTGATTTCGCCTGGCCACGAGCCACGTTGATTGGGAAAGAAAGGCCTGGGTCCTCGACGATGCTCGAACCGACTGGATCAATTTTGATTCTAGGTACGTATGTAGAGTGTAGTGAGTACCAAGGCGAGCTTGTCATACTGTACCATGCTTGTTGTAGGGGACAAACTCGATGTTTCATACGAGTATATGGACATACAGTACGTACAGAGTACATCCTGTACGTACTCCGTAGATCATCGTCGAATTCCTGTCATATATCAAAAGTATCTCTCACGCCCACCAACAGGCGAGATCTTATCTATTTTGAGCCGCATGGGCAACAGCACGTCCGTCGAGGATCGGTTGAAGAGTCGAGCTGGTCTTACTTCGTATCGGCCGAGGCTCGTTGACTTATAAATAGTCTGCGCGTCGGCCTCAGTCGTGGACACGAAGAAACAAGTGGCGCGGCAGCCTGTTCTCCGTCACGTGTCATGGATGGAATATAGTAGGACTTGGTGCTGATAGGATATTGTCAATGGCTTGTTAAAGGTCAGGCCTCTCTCTCAGTCAAACTGGCCTTGGCGCGGGAACTCCTCTTAAAGGGTCTGTACGTTACGTACGTTACGTAGATCTACAAAGCTTACACTCAGACATTTCAGCCACTCACGACGCAGCCCTTTCGCTTTTCGTTTCTTTTTCGTATCACGGCTTTTCGTGCCTGCAACGGTACGGACGAGATTACTCGTACACACTCCTTTCTTCGTTGCTATCGTCGTCGTTGTCGTCGTCGTTGTCGTCGTCGTCGTCGGGGAAGGTCCAACAATCGTCTCCCATCCGTCGAGTCGTGTCCGGCGTTTCTTGCAACATTTGGCTTGGCCGGTGCTCGTGGTGGCCGAGAACGACGGCGCGAGAGACGTGACAAATCCTTCCAGATCCGACTTCACCGAGTCGGAAGACGTTGTGACGCGGCGTTCCACGGTGCTTCTTCGAGACCCGGCCCATGCTTCCAGGATTCTTCATTTCGAGAAGACGACCTCGCCCCGAGCCCCCGGTTGAACATTCCACCCCTTCTTGAGGCACTTTGGCTGCGTGTCTCTTACTGGATGCTTCGATCGGAACGGACGACTCCTGGCCTGGACGATTCGGGACAGATCCCAACAGCCACGTAACGACCGTTTCTCCCCGGCCTCTAGGTCCTCTCCGACGGCGTTCACGCGCTCTGGAGATCCGCAACTGTCGCCGCGACGATTGGCGAAGAGCCGGGCTGGTCCTGCTCCGTGGCCGGCCGTTGTCGCGACGAAGGAGAAGGCGACGAAAACAACGATAGCAGACCGTCACGACGACCACGCTCGTTACTCGACCGTCAGATCCACCTCCCGATCCGGTCCCTGGCCGGCCCATGTCCCGGCGAGGACCGTTGCGTTCTCCATCTCCGAATCCGCACGTCACCCTCGACACTGGCCAGCAGGACCTCCTCATGACCGAAATCCCAAGATCTCCATCCGGCGGTGCCCGACCAGAGCCGTCGCGCTCGCTCATACCGCAGCAGAGACCACCGTTGCCTCCACCCCACCGCTCATCCCCGCCAAGTCCGGCCGATGGACCCTATCGTTCGCCAGCCGTCGCCGAATCGTCCGAACTCCTCATACCGCCGTCGAGGTCGCGAGCACATCGCTTCCGGGACGAAGATTCGTCGTCGAGGTCGCCGGCTCAGTCGGGCTTCTCGTCGCGGAGAAGCAGCTGGGCGTCCGAGCCCGGCTTCAGGGACGACCGGGCCGGTCCGTTCGCTTCGCCCTTTGACGACTCCAGAGCGCCGTCGCGGGCCGGCAGCGACGACGACTACGTCAACACCCAGACCGTGTCGGAGAAGTACACGATCACGCCCTCGGCCGGCCTCCTCCTGTATCCCGAAGACATCGAGAAGGACGACTGGCTGCACAACCCGGACCCGAACGAGAAGGAGAGGCGGTCCTGCGACCTCTTTACGAAGCGGGGCATCGTCAACGTCGGAGGGCTCTCGCTGATCACCCTGGGCATCCTCATCCTCTTCATCGGCTTTCCCGTCCTGTGAGTCTCCCGGTCGCTGCTGCGTCGGTGGGACGGCTCCATTTCCGTCCCCTCCCTTGCACACCCCTGTCGATCCTGACGGCCCCGTAGCACCTTCGCCCGGAAGCTACTCAACCCCTTGGGCGACTCTTGCAAACGAAACCCCCTCTGCATCGACGTCGGACCCATACCGCTCCTGAAGAACATTCGAACCGGGCTGATCGATCCGGACACGCCCCGTTCGGCCCACACCAAGACGGCGGCCGACGGGAAGAAGTTGAAGCTCGTGGTGCGTTTACGACCGGGCTCGTCCGCTTGCGCCGGCTTCTCGCGCCGATCTCGGCTGACGGTCACCGTGGCAGTTCTCGGACGAGTTCAACACGCCGGGCCGGACGTTCTACGAAGATGACGACCCGTACTGGCAAGCCGTCGACATCTGGTACGGCGTGACGCAGGACATGGAGGTGCGTTGCTCTTCTCGCCGTCTTTGGTGCGCCCGTCTTCGAAAGTCGGCTGATCCGTCCGCGTCCAGTGGTACGACCCGGATGCGGCGACCACGAGAGATGGAGTGCTCGAGCTCCGATTCGACGCGTTCAAGAACCACGGCCTCAACTACCGATCCGGCATGGTGCAGTCGTGGAACCGATTCTGTTTCAAGGGAGGCTTCATCGAGGCCAGCATATCCCTGCCCGGCCGAGGCGACATCGTCGGCTTCTGGCCGGGCTTCTGGACGATGGGAAACCTTGGACGACCGGGATATGCCTCCAGCACCGACGGCATGTGGCCGTACAGCTACTGGGACAAGTGCGACGCCGGCATCACCAAGAATCAGAGCCACACGGACGGTCTGAGCTTCCTGCCGGGCATGAAACTACCGGCGTGCACCTGCCGCGGTGAAGATCACCCGACGCCGGGGAAGTCACGCTCGGCGCCGGAGATCGACGCGCTCGAGGCCACCGTCGAGGCCATCGGGCCGGATCACTCGAACATGGTCGGGTCCGTGTCGCAGAGCGTGCAGATGGCGCCTTTCGACGTCTGGTACCAGACTAATTACGGTAGGTGGTGCCAGCCGCCACTCGGATTCGAAATCCGATCCGAAGGACAGACCCGACTAAGGCGAGCGTTGTGATCAGACTTTCTGGAGGTGTACGACAGCTCCATCACGCAGATGAACTCCTACCAGGGTGGCATCTTCCAACAGGCGCTCTCGGGGCTCAGCAGCCTGAACAACGACTGGTACGACGGCAAGCAGTACCAGACGTACGCGTTCGAGTACACGCTCGGCGACGACGGCAACGTGGTGTGGTACGTTGGCGCGCACAAGACCTGGAAGATGGACGTCCGGTCGGTCGGGCCGAACGGAAACATTGGGCAGCGCATCATCCCGGAGGAGCCGATGACGGTGATCATGAACTTTGGCATGTCGGAGGGCTTCTCGAAGGTCGATCTGCCGGCGCTGTCGAAGCTGATGCCGGCGACGATGCGCTTCGACTGGGTCCGCATCTACCAGGATCCGGGCAAGGTGTCGGTGACGTGCGATCCAGAGGGCTACGAGACGACGGCCTACATCCGGAAGCACCCCGCGGCCTTTAGCAATCCTAATCTGACGTTGTGGTTAGTCTTCTTCTCCGTCTCTCTAGACAGCCTTTCTAAAGTCCATCAAACTAATCAGTCCTGAACTTCTTATCGTGCTAGGTCGCAAACCGATCATCCTTGGCCCAAGAACTCTCTCGTCGACGGCTGTTGATGATGATGGACGCGATCTACCTACCGACCATCCGATTGATTCATCGAGGCGTGTCTTGGCGAGGCACCCAGCCAGTCAGGCCAAGTCGACGTGGATGGGGGCGCAGGAGGAGAATTGTTTCTGGGCGGGAGCAGGTTTATAGCATACCTGCTTGCTTAGTTGCTTCTGCTTACTTACTTACTTATTTACTTACTTACTTGTATCATCGTCCGTGTGTGACTGGTTACAACAGGCGGAGGCATTCTTGATATTAACATTCTGACAGTATCACATTCTGACAGCGTGGTGCGACAGCGTCCGACAGTGTATGTCACTGTATCAGTGTGTTGATATGTCAGTCTATGTGTTTGTGTAGGTACACTTATTGCGTGTATGTGTCTGTGCATTTGTATGTTCAAGTGTACGTGTGTAGGGGTATTCACTGCGGCTGTACACATCACGTCAGCAAGTGAGCAAGTGAGCAAGTGAGCAAGTGAGCAAGTGAGTTCACACATGATTTCGAACAAGTGAGTATGCACGAGTGCATACACATGAGCAACTACTGATAAGTGACTTACATACATGCACTACTCACTACCCACGACCATAAGCAGCAGCCACTCAGAAGTACAGAGTACTATTGATAAGTAGTAGCATCAACAAGTATCACCTGGGACTTCTTCACCTATACGGTACATACTTATATATGTACGGTACATACTTATATATGTACGGTACATACTTATATATGAACAGGAATAGAGATGGAGACAGACGAAGAGAGCTGTGTGTGGGGGGGGGGGGGGGGGGGGGGGGAGGGAAGGAAGGTTGGAGGGAGAAAGGGGAAAGTGAAAGGCAAAGGGAAAGGGAAAAGGAGGGGGGAGGGGAAGATGTACAATAAGTAGAGAGAAGGGTCCCAACTATTCGTACCTCGTAGAAGAAGAGCTCTGATCACTGGTAGTACAGGATACGGTGCTGGACATCTAGTCTGGCTGGAAGCTACGGAGGTAGTTGGACAGTGGATCATCGTACGAGTATTGAGCCCACGGATAAACAGACCAGACAGACAGACAGACAGACAGACAGATGGCGGACAAAGAACACCGAGTCGACTGACAGTTGTCATTGCTAGATGCAGACTACGGTGGAGCTACAGTAGAACATGCGTCTAGAGAAGCCGAGTAGGCAACCCCCCCCTGACCACCATCACCCACATCATCCTCAGCTCGCGGCGGCAAGATCCTTCTTCAGCGTCCCGATAATCTGCTTCTTCTCCGCCGCTGTCTGGTACACGCCGTGCCCGAACTTGGACGACGTGTCGATCCACTTGAGATCGACCTTCTCGAGCGACTTCCGGTCCGTGTGTGCGTACATCGACTTGCGCAGCGTGATGACCCGCTTCTTGACCCCCGGCACCGACCCCTTGATGATCAAAAAGTCGTTCTTGACCTCGCCGTACCGCACAAAGCCGCCCATGCTGGGGGAGAATGAAGCACGTCAGCCTCCCCAGCATCGTCAGATTGCATCGGCGAGAGAAACTCACGGTGTGATGGTCTTCTTGGACACGTCATACTCGGTCGAGGCGTTGCCGCCGTCCTCGCCCTTGCCGACGCGGTAGACCTTGTGGTTGATCGACGTGCGATGGTGGTACCCGTCCTGACCGGCTCGGGCGACGGTCCACTGCACGTGGGACGGATGCCAAGCGCCGATGCAGGCCACCTTGCGCAGGCCCTTGTGCGTCTTGCGCGGAAGCTTCTTGGTGCCCCATCGGCTGGTGACGCCCTGGAAGCCGTGGCCCTTGGTGACGGCGATGCAGTCGATCATCTCGTCCTGCTCGAAGATGGAGCTGATCTCGACCGGTTTCTCGAACAGATCCCGCGCAAAGTCGACCTTCTCGGCGATGCTGCCACCGTTGACCTGGATCTCCATCAGGTGCGCCTTCTTCTGCTTCAGCGGCGTCTTGCGGATCTGCGTGTGCGCGAGAACGCGGACGACGGTGCAGTAGCGCTTCATCCGCTCGAGTTGCCGCGAGAGCGGCGCCGCAGACTCTTCCGAATGCTTCTTGGCGTACTTGGTGAAGGCCTTCTTCTTGCTCTTGTACCAGTTCTTGTAGAATCGTCGCTTCAGCTCGTCGCTGAGATGTTCCGCCCAGATGGTGGTCAGGGACCGCAGACCCCGGGGCGTCTCGATGTAGCCGACGACGCCAACAACGATCATCTGTAGCCCCCCGCAATCAGCTCGTCGGGCTATCCTTGAGCTTCCTGGAACCTGGGAGGAACGCACAGGCGGAGTCTCGATGATGGTCACGGCCTCGACAATCTCCTTCTTGTGCATCTTGGCGCCGGGACGATCGAGGTCGCGCACGATGGTCGTCATGCCGGCCTTGTATCCCATGGCCGCGGTGAGGTGGACCGGCTTCTTGGCGTCATCCTTCGGGAAGCTATTCTACATGAGCACGAACGCCAGCGCCTGAAATCCACCGTCACGGGAGCCCTACCTCTTGACCTTTCCTCGATGTCTACTCGCCCGCTTCCGGGGCAAGAAGGCAAGCGATCCGTGCCGGGGAGCCTCCTTTGCGATCAAGTCAGCACCCCATCAACGGACCACGTCCGACGACGCCAAGTAAGACTTGGGCTCGGCTCGAGACGTACGAATTTTCTCTGCAACGACCTGGTCAGCCATGTTCTGCTTCGACTCACGGGGGACGACCTACGTGAGACATGTCGATTATGTGCACGGCGTCGACAGATGTTGCGTCCTCGGCTTTGTCGAGTTGGCTAGTCGTCACGGAAATTTACGTGAGCTACCATAAGTGGGGTGACAGGGGCCCTGCGACTAGGGCTTGTGCGCAAAGGTCATACAAAACACAGTCACGCCCCCCCAATGCTATAAGTAGCAAATGCTTAGTAATAGATCATATCTGAGTGTGTCTTCGTACCGCTACCTGCCGTTACAACGCACGTACATGTAAAAATACGTACTCGTACCCACGAGGCGTCCAGAGTCATACCAATACGCACAAGGCGAATAGAGGTGTGTCCAACGTTCAGCTCGTTGCTCTTGCTGATTTCCTCCAGGGTGCATACGCCCTGATGTAGAGTAGGCAGGTAACCATACGTAGGTGGGTACCAGTAGGTATGTCTCAAAACTTGCAGTAGCGGCGATAACAGCATCACCTCCACGTCTTTCCTACTCCTCGTTCTGGACGCCTCCACCGAAGCCACTACCCTCAAGGACCCCTCCCCTCGCCCGTTGCATCTCCTCTAGAAAGACGACCCACCCATCCCATTCTCCCCCGACAATGCGCCGACTTGTTGCTCGGCCAAGTCGCTCTTGAGGCCGTCCCGTGAGTTCTCACGCTCCAGCCGATCCCACGTGCGGATCCCACTTCGTTTCTTCTCGAGTCTCTCGGCGAGTTCGTCTTCCAGACGCCTCCGCTCATTTTCGAGCCGGGCCAAGCGCTCCGCCACGTTCTTGTCCGTGCCCGGCGGGGCTGCCTTTCCGCCAGGCACGACCGATGGCATATCCGACAGGTGGTGTCGGAAACGCTGCGTGAGCGGGTAGGTGCGCGACGTGGAGTTGTGCGCGCTCGGCGGGATACGATGCGCTGGACCCTGATCTCGACGTGGAGGCCCGTAGCCGTCGTAGTGGCCGTGATGATAGGCGCCGTTGCTGCCGCCGTTGCTGCTGCCACCACCGTCGCGGTAGCCGTAGCCGGATCGTGGTCCGGTGGGCACGCCAGCGCTGGGAGACCGCTCTCGAGGTGGAGGACCGTACGGCCCACGCCCGTACGGCGACGGTTGCGAATGGTAGCGGTCGCTGTAGCTGTAATTGTTCTGCTGGTGGTAGGGTCCGCCACGTCGATAAGGTGGCTGTCCCCCGTAGCCGTAGTCGCGCCGAGGCGGAGGGCCGGATCCGCCGCGCGGTTGTGACGGTGCCGACAGGACCGAGTTGCTGCCGGGACGATTGTGCGCCGACATAGAAACCGGCACGTTGGAATGGCCGTGCCTGGGAGAAAGTCCGCCGACGCTGCCGACGCTGCCGCCGTGGCCGCCAGCAACATGTTCTCGGCCAGAGCCTGCCGGGCGACCGTCACGATACGGCGAGTCCAGCGGGTCCGCGAACTGGCCTGAATCCCCGTCGTGATGGTATTCCAGCTCGTTCTCTCGAAGCGGTGATTGCAGGCGACGGCGAGGTGGCGAACGGTGCTCTCCCTTTCCATCGGTAGAGTGAGGTGGCGGAGCATACTGACGAGCATCCGGAGAGCGCTCATGCTCGTCGTGCCAACGCCTAGGCCCATTTGTATCAACGGGAGCGTGGTCGTCGTACGAGTCGAGCGGTGGCGGAGACCTTGACGCGACGGACAGCGCGGCTCGGTGCGGCAGCGCACGGAGGGTTTCGGCTCCCCCGTTCTCACCGTCGTCTCGTCTGGGGGAATGCCTGGAGCGGGTGCCGGATCCGCCGACGTGGAAGGTCCGGTCGATGGGCGGTGGGGACCTCGATACCCGGCGGGATGACATGCCGGACCGACGGCCGGTGTGGCCCTCGTGGCGCGCAGGTGACGGCGACCGGTATCGATGCTGGTTCGGACCTTGCGGCCAAACGGGGCCGCCTCGCCAAGCCGAAGGAGGCGAGGGCTGCCGCCATTGTGTCCTCGTCGTCCCAGCTGGGGAATGTCTGCGGTCTCGGTCTCGTGGAGGTGAGCTCGGGCGTCTGCCGGGCTCATGGCCCTGGTCGTAGCGTCCACGTGGAGGTGAGGCCAGACTCTCCTTCTTAGCGGGCGGCAGTGGCGATAGAGGCATCTCATAGTCGACGGGGGACTGGTCACGGCCCCTCTTCATGCCCGCTGGAGACCGCAGCCTCTGGGATCTAGGAGAGTAGCGCCTGCTCCCTGGAACGGGAGATCGAGATCGACCTCGCCGCGATGGAAGGGCTACGGGCGATCGCTGACGGTCATCCCGCCTGGTAGGGTCCCGCCTGGGAGAAAATCTTCGAGGAGGGGACCTCTCCTTCATTCTCCGCCCAGGGCCTTGGTGTGGAGCCGGGCCGCCTCGCCAACGATGATGAGGGCTCCGAGACCTGTGACGCTGATATCCCGGAGGAGAACGACTGTAGAGACGATTGCCCCGGCCAGCAGGTGGAGCATACGCGTTGACGGGCAGAGGAGATCGACCCCTGGCGTAGTGGGGTTCGCGGTTAGGATGATAGGGATCTTGACGAGGCGGCGGCGGCGGCAGGGGTGGCGAGCGACCACGCTGATATGGCCGGTACGGTCCGCGATCCGCGGGCGCCCGATCGGGCAGTCGGGCACGAGGGTCGTATCTGCCGGCGACTGTCAGCTTGGGCCACTGACGGCACGCAGAGGCGGGGGTTTGAGCGACTCTCGTCGTGTTTCAATCAAAAGCCAGCATACCTTCGATCTGGACGTCGGTCCATCTTCTGGAGGGAAAACACAGAACAGGACCGAGCCTGGATGCCGAACAATTTGTAGGAATGTGGATTCTTTCCCTGCGAGAGAATGAAGAGGCAAGTTTGCGTTGGCCCGTGAGAAAGCCTCCAAGAAACGAGGCTGGTGATCTGAAATTTTCAGCAGCCGAGACGCGTCGGCCCAAGGGCCGGCTATATATACCGAAGCGGAGCCGCATCAACATCACGTGACCAATCAGTCGACCACTCGCCCCTGAGGTCCGACAGCGCTGCTCAGATCCAGAAGGCTGGCCGCAGGTGATGTTTCTTGATCAAACCTTGCCACAAAGCCCTGGCATCTCCCCCTTAGCAGGATTGCGGGGACAACAACCGACTCCTTTCACAATGGGTCCAAATGGGAACGGTCTGTTGCTCCGGCAGGGGCACGGATCTGAGCAGAAGCCGACGATGTCCGCCGGGAGTCGATGGAGTCCAGGCCAAGGCAGATGAGAGTAGGCAGTTGCCGCAATTACGCACTCTTGCGTCTGCTACGATTACACGCATCCCTTTGGGGAACGTCATCGGCCGGGCATCATCATCGCTGTATGCACCTGCATCTTGACATCTCGAGAACGGCCCCTGGTTCGACAATGCCTTCACTTCCTCTATTGAACATTATGGCTATCGCTTCGACCTTCTTTCTTCGTCTCTCTTCAGCCTCTTACGGCTCTCGCTAGCAATCATGTCGCTGAGGTCTTCCTGGAAGCCCCAGTCGGACCTCTCTTGGTTCTTGTGCTCGTCGAACCTGCGCCGCACCTCCTCCTTGCTGATGCCGTCCTGGGTCTGCAGAGCGTCAGGGTCAAGAGCGACGTCCACGTCCCCCGGTCTCTTCCGTTTACGGTTGGCGTCTTCCTGATCCAGCACCGGAAGGTTCTGGCTCCGTTGGGCGGCCGTGACGTCGTATGCTCGATCGCTACCGAAGAATCCCTGGACGCGGCCCTGCTTCTCGGGCACGACCGTGTACGCGGATCGCGGATGGATGGACTCCTCGGTCTCGGTACCTCGTCGATGCTTGCGCAGGTCAAAGTCACCGCCGACGCCGACCTCTCCGCCGAATTCGGAAGGAATGGTGGACGAGAGTCCACCGGGAGTCTCGAGCCCGCTGGGCGTCCGCAGACCAGCGCCGACGTCGGCCTCATTTCCTTCCTCGTCGTCGTCGTCGTCGTCATCCTCTTCGCTCTCGCCCTCCTCGGACTCCTCCTCGGGCTCTTGCAGCTCTCCCCATAGGGTCTTCTCGACCGGCTCCCCCGCCTGGGTGTTGGTCTGTGGCTGGACGACACCGTAGATGTCGCCTCCCCATAGGGGTCTGTTGAATTCGTCCATGGGAGGCTTACCGTAACCTCCGGGCTGGTATCCCCACGACGCTCCCGGTGGTATGGGTGCGTTGAGCCCGGCAATCTTGAGGGCCGGATATGACGGTGGCGGTCCGTAGCGTTGCTGGTTCAGCAGCCACGGCGGAGGTGCGCCTGGAGGCATGTTCAGCGCCTCCTTCAGCTCTTCGCTCAGTTCTCCAGGTCGCAGGTGGCGCAAGTTGGTCTCGTACTCCTTCCCCTCGTAATAGACCTCGCCGTACCGGGTCAGCTCTGGCTTGGTCTGGAAGCGGAAGAAGGCTTCGTAGAGCTTCTGATAGTCCACGTCCAGCTTCCCCATCTTTGGCTGCACCCGTTCGCGCTGCTTCTGCTTCAGGCTAGCCTGATCCTGCTTCTCCAGGACCGCATCCCGCATCTCGGCGATCCCAGTCTCCTGTATGAACTTGGGTAAGGCAAAGGGGGGTTTCTCGATGCCTCGCTTGGACGAGAGATACTCACGCTTCAACGCCCAATGCGACGGCACCGGCACCACGTTCCGATAGGACTTGATGTGCACCAGCAAACGCGGATCCGATGCCGACGTGTCTGTCCAGTCGACGATCTCTGGTTTCAAGACGAGGGCCTTGAGCTCGGCCACGGACAACTTGTTCTGTGCTTTCCGGGCCTTCTTGGATAGCTTCTGTTCACCCTTTAGTGCCTCGGCCTCTTCCTCTTCGTCGGGAATGTCCATGTCATCGTCGTAGAACACTTCTCCCTTGCCGTCCTTGACATCTGCATCTTCCTACCGGTTCAAGTCAGCAACCAGAGCCGCGTGGCACAGGGAGAACCAGAAGAAACAGAAGACGTACTGCTTCGACAGGCAGAAACCGATCGAAGATGCTCTTGAAGTCGGCGTAAAGTGGATCATTTTCATCTACGGCCAATTCAGACTCTGGCTCCATGTCAATGGGACGCCGTTCCTGTTCTTGCACTGGTAACGCCTAGGATGGGACGTCAGCCCCCGAAAGGTGAAAACTTGAGAAGTAACAGACCGCTTACCTCGCTACTTTCACTCTCTGATTCTGTGACAACGCTGCCTTCCCGGCTGGCTCGCTCGCGAGCTCGGTTTTCTTTCTTCTTCGCCCGTTTCATTTGGTTCTTGGTCATCTTGACCTTGCCGGCTTTAACGGGCGCGCCCGCCACATCCCCAGCTGAGGTCGACATGATCACGAAAGCCAGGTTGGAATGATGCTGTTGCGAAAGCCGTGATTGAGAGAACTGAGGCCGGCCGGTTATGTACTGTCCGAGGTGGAGACGGTGCTGGAGAAGATTCGACACGAGTCGGAATTCCCGAAGAGCCCCATGCTTACTCATCGTGACCAAGGTACCGGTACGGTGTACCTATGTACGGTGCGGTGCGGTACGTTATACGATGCGTACCCGTGCCCCCACACCCCGCCCCCCGGAGGGGTGTTGGTCAGCCTAACGAACACGACCAAGTTCAAACCACCATAACTCCACCCCAACATGCCTGATTTGTACGCAGAGGTTGAGGCTCGCATCACAGAAGCCATAGATTCCATCTCCGATGATGAGAATGTCACCCTGTCAACACTAGCCAAAGATTATGATGTCCCCTATCGATATCAGCGACTTCAAAGACACTTCAATAGAACCCCTTCTAAACTGGCGACTGCTGCCATAAACTGAAAGCCTCAGCAACTCACCAACACCAGCAGACTCAGTGAAAGCCTGCAACGCGAGGGATAATACTACAGATGTAGGAGAATCAGATAGGCACATAAAATCACTCCTTTGTTGTTGTGTTGTCAACTTATAAGTTTTTGGAATTGTCACTATCAAAGACCTCTTTTCAAGTGACAACCAATGTTACCTCTCAGCAACACTAGAAAATTTCATAGATTGTACTTCCGTAAACTAGAAGTAGAGGAATCAAATGAGCTGCTTATATTTCTATTTGGTTGCTGTTGTCCAGAGCTACAGTTGTGTGTAGTTGATTTTTTCGACAGATGTTCAAAGAGGTGTCGTGTTTGTTGGGCTGACCAACACCCCTCCTGGGGACGCGGTGTGGGGGCACGGGTAACCCAGTATCGTAAGCTCAGTGTGCTTAGTAAGCACGGCTAGTAATCATGGTTGCCTCGAGCACGTCGCATTCGGACAAGCTGAACCGACGGGCAGGCTGACCGAGACCACGGCAGCAAAGTGCAAGAACTCATCGTAGTAGGTTCTGCTTTCTATCTAGACGTCTGAGGTCGCTTTAACATTTTCCTAGCATATGTGACCCATCATCGCCCCATAACGCAATGTCCTTTCCGATGATGGAGCGGTGACCGCGACGTCTGCCATGCGCGCCTGTCGCCTCCGGACCCTGCAGGCCAATCCAGAAGATAACGCCTTATATTGTATCCCATTCCTGGGAGCGGCGGTCGCGACTTGGACCTGAGATGGCCTCGGCGAAACTGGCAACCCATGGATCGGCGCTCTCTTCTCAAGACGATACAATCGCCAATGGTCCGAAGACACTGGCGGACAGGATCGACGAAGCTCGGATGAATTACTCTCGAGAGTCTTCGGGAAACGTACCAGGAGCGAGTGAGCGCTGGCAGTCACATCCAGACTTCAGGAGCTCTCGTGAACCAAGCCTTAAGCATGGGCAGCAGAAAAGCTTGAGCGAAGCTCTGAGGACTATTCGAGGACGACGTGGCAGCGTCAGCGCGAACGCCCATGAGCTGGCGCATGCTTTGAAAGCTCCGGTGTCGCCCAGACTCATTGTACGCCTTCTATCATCCTGCTCCGACTCTTCCCCGGCTGGCGCTGTGAGCTGGAGCTCATGCTTTCCGTGCAGGTTTTCTGCCTAATTTGGTACATGACTTCCGCCCTCACGAACACCTCGTCGAAGTCTATCATGATTGCGTTTCCCAGGCCGGTTACCCTCACCTTGGTCCAGTTCGCTTTCGTGTCCTCGTGGTGTGTCCTCTTGGCCCACCTCGCCCGCGTCAACCCGGACCTGAGGACAAACATACCCGCCTTACGACATGGGCTTCGACGGCCGAGCCGACATGTCCTCGCCACCACCCTCCCGCTGGCGATCTTCCAAGTAGGGGGCCATCTCTTGAGTTCGACAGCTACGGCTAGGATTCCCGTGTCGCTCGTGCACACGATCAAGGGACTGTCGCCGCTGTTCACCGTTTTCGCCTATCGGCTCTTCTTTCACGTTCGCTACGGCTTCGCGACATACATGTCGCTTGTTCCCCTGACGGTTGGTGTCATGCTGGCATGTTCGGCCGAACTCTCGGACAACTTCTTTGGCATCCTGTGCGCCTTCGGCGGGGCCATCATATTCGTCACGCAGAACATCTTCTCCAAGAAGCTCTTCAACGAAGCGGCTCGAGCAGAGTCCGAAGGTCAGCACCCGTCGAGGACACAGAAACTGGACAAGCTCAACCTGCTCTGCTACTCGTCGGCGATGGCCTTCCTGCTCACTTGGCCCCTGTGGCTCTGGTCCGAAGGCTTCATGCTCCTGCGCGACTTCTTCCACGACGGTGCGCTCGATCTATCGAGGCGAAAGGATGCCTTGGGTGCTGGGCGCCTGGTGCTCGAGTTCGTCTTCAACGGCACCTTCCATTTCGGGCAGAACATCATGGCCTTTGTTCTGCTCTCGATGGTCTCACCGGTGACGTACTCGGTGGCGAGTCTGATCAAGCGCATCTTCGTCATCACCGTCGCCATCGTATGGTTCGGGAGCCGCACAAACCGCCTGCAGGGCCTGGGTATCGCGCTCACTTTCCTCGGCCTGTACCTGTACGACCGGACCAGTGACGCCGCGAAGGCAGACCGCCGCGTCCGAGCCGCGCAGACGAGGGCCGCCTTGCCGCTCCT
This sequence comes from Lichina pygmaea, assembly GCA_963422465.1. Classification (NCBI taxonomy): domain Eukaryota; kingdom Fungi; phylum Ascomycota; class Lichinomycetes; order Lichinales; family Lichinaceae; genus Lichina; species Lichina pygmaea. The sequence continues at coordinate 4,309,478 of OY730170.1, forward strand.
CCCCGTGGACCAGCAGGCAGCCGGGCCACAGCCGTACGAGCTGACGGAGTCCCCGCTGAGCTTGTCCACGGGCCAGCTCTACAGCGCGGCGAATGGCCACGCGAACGGGGTCAACAGTGTAAGCAGCACAGGCGGCGAAGAAAAGCCAGGATCGTTGGGATCTGGCCGGACGCGTGGCTCGAGTTTCGCTCCGGGGTGGGTGTCTCCTGTGACGATGCAGGAACATCAGTGGCGGCCACCAGATGAATCTGGCCACCATCCAGTATCCGTGGCATAGCTAGACTACCAGGCAGTGTGGCATTTCCGCATGATGGTGCATCGGTGGCGTTGATCGGACTCTGGTGGTCACTGCGACTGGGACTTGTGAGACGGTGTATGCTACCGTAGTCACAACGTGCCTCCAAGATGTAGAGCGTCGACAGCGAGCGATATAAGCTTCAGCAACAGAGCTGTCATTCACTGTTTGGTTCACCTGTTGCAATACCGATTTCTGCCCGTGATTTCCTTTGACTGGATCACGTAGCTTGGCTCAAACGACATGTGAGCCTCCGGTCCAGATCTTTTGAGGACTACTAGGTTAGTTTGGATACTTCTGCTTGGCCTCTCTACCTCCGTGACGAGCTCAATGGCATGAGCTCTTCTTACCCTCGTTCTGGCTTCTGCATCTTCTCCCGTCGACCTTCTATTGTATACTTTCTTGACTACGTCGTGATTGACGCGGCGTCGCCGGCAGATCTGGGACTAGCCAAATTCTAAGAACTCGATAGCGTCCTATACCCGCGCATTCTCCACCCAGATGATGGTATATGGTTTCTTGAAGTCGATCGACATGTGGCTTTTCATATGGAGATAGAGAGGACGACGGTGGTGCCACGTCCTCGTAGACATGTCCGTCTGCTCCTGCATCATAGTGAAGGGTACCTCGTGTTTGACGTTGATCCAGCAGGTGCCGCCAGGTTCCACCAGATGCCTTCTAGAGCAGTCCCAGCCCTAAGGCAAACAAAGGCTTGCAGGACTACATATAGTAGATTAGCTAGTTCTCCCCAATCAATCAATCAGTCGTCACACTCATCTTCTTCCCGCTGCTCGCTACAGCGTTCGTAGTAGAACACCTCGTACGTATGCTTACGGCCTGCCTCGACACCACAGGAAACTTTGAGCAGATGTGGCGACCGTCGGTAAGAAACTAAACATCATAGGGCGCTTGCAGAAGAGCTGCGGCGCCCTCATTCGTTCCAACTACGGCGCGTCTTCCGATGGAGATGGAATCAATCTCGAGTCACGTAGTAGAGGGGGATAGGATGTCGAAGGTGAGATGATGACACTCGTCCGTTGATCCCCCTACAAAACAATGTGCCCTTGGTACAATTGGTTGAGGGAAGGAAGAAGTTGAGAACGAGAGAGTTTGTGTAGACTTGTAGTCGGCCGGTCGGCTTTACGTTTTCCCGCTTTCGGCTAATCGGATGCTGCCGATTCCGACGGAGATGTTTTTTGGTCAGTACGGTACGTATATATTAGTACGAGACCTGTTTGGAGTCGCATTTTGAGCCGCATTCTGAAAAGTTATGAATGACAAGTAGTGTTCTCCTAAGTGATAGTGGTCTTAGTACTTTTGCCCACGACCGTTGTGAGTAGAAGTCTCGCGCTAACATTATAAAAGATGACTACCAGTACTGTACGAGATATGGTACGAAGGGTACGTATAGTATGCATGTACGTAACGTACTCCTACCGGATCATACGTCTCGTGCGGTGTCACCAATGGCTTTGTTGGTTCTGAACGACATCATGTAATCTCATCTATTATGATACAAACTTAGATGGAAGTCATGGGTACCTAATTACAGCAGTACTCTACCACTGTTTACTTGTATCTACTCGTAAGTACGTAGGTGTCACGCTGTACCTCCAAACGTCGACAACGTCAACGGACGGCGGCCGATAATTTGCCCGGCTCTCTCCAACACGACATCCATCTTGGAGACTGCGAGATGCTGCGACAGAGGGCGCTCGTCACGCTGCGAGCTTCGCGGAGACTAAGGCCATGGCATGATGTACGATGGTTCTCGGCTTCGGGGCTCAGACGAGCGGAAGTCGAGCTCACAATCAGTACGTGCTACGTCCTCCCGGTGGGGCAGCTTGATACTTACTCGTGTAGATGGCAGGAAGATCTCGATTGAGGGTATGCAATGTGTAGATGAGCTCATATCGAGCATCGAATTGGCTTGCAGTCGCTGAAACCGCCGTAGCTGGATCAGCCTTGATACAAGCTTGCGAAAAGGCCGGCGTTACGATTCCAAGGCAAGCGTCATGCCGGGACCATTTTGCACATCAACTGATACTAATTCCCGATAGATATTGCTATCATGAGTACGTGTTCGGTGTTGAAGGTTACGCGAGAGAGCGGGGGCTGACAGCGACCCAGGAAGTTGATGATAGCGGGCAACTGTAAGCTATTTCCAGCAGGGACGCTTGTCTACATATCTGACAATGTTACAAGGCCGAATGTGTCTGGTGGAAGTGGAGAGATCTCCGAAGCCGGTGGCATCATGCGCCTGGCCAGTACAGCCGGGCATGGTCGTTCATACAGACTCGCCCTTGACGCATAAAGCGCGAGAGGGTGTCATGGAGTTTTTATTAGCGGTACGAGAGTATCTGCCCGGAGCGAAGAGTTGAAGTGCGGCTGACTGGCTCAGAACCATCCGCTTGACTGCCGTAAGCTATGGTCCTTGTTGATCAGAAACGCAGGATGTTGATCTCTGCCAGCCATATGCGACCAAGGAGGCGAATGCGACTTGCAGGACCAGTCGATGAGGTATGGCGCAGATCGCGGACGATTTCACGAGATCTCAGGCAAGCGAGCCGTCGAAGACAAGAACATTGGCCCTTTGGTTAAGGTATAACCTGCCACCCTAGGGCTGTTGTTTTGAGCTTACATGCGTCCAGACGTCGATGAACCGATGCATCCATTGCACACGATGTGTTCGATTCTGTAATGACATCGCCGGTGCGCCTGAGCTTGGAAGCACGGGCCGCGGAAACGACATGCAGATCGGGACGTACCTCGAGACGGCCCTCGACACCGAGCTTTCCGGGAACATCATCGACTTGTGCCCCGTCGGCGCGCTCACCTCGAAGCCGTATGCTTTCCGAGCGCGACCTTGGGAACTGGCACATCGGGAGTCTATCGACGTTCTCAACGCTCTCGGCTCAAACATCCGGGTCGACTCGCGGGGCTTGCAGGTCATGCGCATCCTTCCGAGGCTCAACGACAACGTCAACGAAGAGTGGATCGACGACAAGACCAGGTTTGCTTGCGATGGTCTGGCCAGCCAGCGGCTCACGACACCGTTGATCCGACGCGAGGAACGCTTCTATCCGGCCACCTGGGATCAGGCGTTGTCGGAGATCGCCGCGGCTCATCAACGGCTCGCGCCGAAGGCGAACGAGTTCAAGGCGATCGTGGGACACCTGGTCGAAGCCGAGTCGCTCGTGGCGATGAAAGACCTGGTCAACAAGCTGAACTCGGACAACCTTGCGTTGGATCAGCCCCGGGGCGACCAGCCAATGGCGCACGGCGTCGACGTGCGCACCAACTACCTGCTGAACTCGAAAATCTACGGCGTCGAGGAAGCAGATGCGATCTTGCTCGTCGGCACCAATCCTCGCCACGAGGCTGCCGTCTTCAACGCGCGGATCCGGAAACAGTGGCTTCGTTCCGACCTCGAGGTTGGCCTCGTCGGCGAAGCGTTTGATAGCACCTTCGAGCTCGAGCACTTTGGTGCAGACGTCGCCGCGCTGAAGAAGACGCTCTCGGGTCCGTTCGGCAAGAAGCTGCAGGCGGCGAAGCGGCCCATGATCATCGTCGGCAGCGGCGTGGCCGAGCACGCCGACGCCAGGGCCTTCTTCGAGACGATCGGATCTTTTGTCGACAAGAACGCGTCGAACTTCCTGCGGCCCGAGTGGAACGGCTACAACGTGCTGCAGCGAGCGGCGTCGCGCGCGGGCGCGTACGAGCTTGGTTTCACGGTGCCGTCCCCGGCCGTGGCCCAGACGACTCCGAAGATTGTTTGGCTCCTCGGCGCGGATGAGCTCGGCCGCGGGGACGTCCCTCGCGACGCCTTCGTCGTGTACCAGGGCCACCACGGCGACCGCGGCGCACAGCTCGCGGACGTGATCCTGCCCGGCGCAGCCTACACGGAGAAATCGGGCACGTACGTGAACACCGAGGGACGGGTGCAGATCACGCGGGCCGCGACGGGGCTCGTGGGCGCGGCGCGCGAGGACTGGAAGATCATCCGGGCCGTCAGCGAATATCTCGGTGTGCCTCTGCCGTACGACGACATTGCGATGGTGCGCGATCGCATGGCCGAGATGTCGCCGGCGCTGTCGCGGTACGACATTGTCGAGCCGACGTCGACCCAGGTCGCCGCGCTCGGCAGGGTTCAGCTCGTCGATCAGAACAAGGCGAGCAAGGTCACGGGTGAACCGCTGCGGAGGGTCATTGAGAATTTCTTCTTTACGGATGTCATCTCCAGGAGGTACGTCTCTGACTCGCTTTCTCACGCTTCCATCTTAGATCGTCTGCATCATCCGTATCCACAATCCCTCGAGCCTCTCATGCTAGTTCGCCGCAACCCTCCTCCACTTCGTCAGCATCAGTCTTCTGACCGATCAATGCAGCTCGCCAACCATGGCCCGTTGTTCGGCCGCCAAAGCCAGCGGCAATGCCAAGACAAACTTCTTGGCCCCTGGGGAACCTGATCCTCAGACGACGTACGGCCCGCCACCAACGCTTCTGTCCGAGCAGGACGGGGGCATTGATCCTGCCCCGCGGATCGTTTCCGCTTGACCCTCTTTCTTATTCTTTTGGTACAATACACTCAATTCTCCAATTTTGCTTAGAGCAAGTTAGCTCTGCCCCATCCTTCATCACTATGCTCTCCGCCTTTTCTTGCGCACATCCTCAATTGCCCACATCCTTTCCCTCCTTCACACTCTCTATCCCTGTTTTCTGTTTCCGATGCGCCCAACTTGTCGGTTTGCTGTAAATGGTGATTACCTCGTGCGGACTGGTACTCGATTGTGCGGAAGGTGGAAAGTAGAACGGGGTTTCATCACCAGCCTAATAGACTCCTGGAAAGAAGGAATACATAGCCGTGTGGGGTTGTGTGCAGCGGTTGGGGCTGGGAGGCGGAGGGAAGGGGACGGAGGATGACTGGCGGGGAGACCGTACTTCTGGATCTCTTATTGCAAGGTGTGAACATCTCGGATCGGAGATACGGTAAGACGTTGGCCACGAAAGCCTACAATCAGTGGTTAGAGAGTAGATATGCTGCATCTGGCCGCATCTGGCTGGATTTGACGTCAATTTGGCGTCAATTTGGCGTCGGTTTGGCGTCGGTCTGGTGCCGGTGCACCCTTGGGCGCCTTGTCAGATAAAGCAGGCAGCTGTAGGGAGTACGATCCGTGCTTCGGTACTGTACGTAATACCGTGGCCTACAGTACTTGTATTTGCCCAAAGAAATCTTCTTACGAGTACAGCTCCGATGTAGTTATCTCCAGCCGTGCCAGTTCTTCCAGTCGTTCCAGCCTCTTGATCAGGTCCAAATCGCACATGGATCCTGGCACGAGCATCACAAGTGACAAACAAGTTTCTTACGATGATCTACCAACCGAAAGGAGCCTTACCGGCAAGAGTCGAATCTACTTGTTGTCAGAGTATGTAAATTTTGGGTTTTTATTTTCTGGCGGGACGCTCCCTCAGGTTTTCTTTTTGGTAGTTTTTATAGGGAGAAGAGGATGGAAGGAGACAGGAGGGGACTGGGGAAAGACTGGGGAAAGACGGGAGGGAGCGAATCGGAAGATGACAGGAAGAGGAGGAACAGATTTTTCATTGTCGTGGCCACGACGACGTCGATAAGAGGAAGAAGAAAGGGAAGAGGTGAAGGGTATCGCTGGTTGAGATCTTGCTGACGACTGAAGACGAGAGACGACCGTGATGATAAGAGGAGGAGGACATTCTTCGTCGAGATCGCGGCGGTGAGTCGCGGCGATCAAAATCCTGACGATGATGATAATGCTGGTAGTGACAGTTGGTCCGTGGTCGTGGTTGTCGTGAGTTTGCCATCGTGGTAGGGCGTGACGAGAGGAGTGGCTGGTTGAAGACACACTTCGGCTTGGTGGGACACCACGACGACAACGACGACGACGATGATGACGCGGCTAGGATCAGTATCGATACGATACGTATCTGCCTTCCTCCCTGGCTTTCTTCAGGGCGAGCGTCCTCAACAGCGCGGCTTTTCTGCCCGCCCTGGTGTCCACGTTCCTGACGAAGGAGCCAGGCTCGGGCTCCGGAGTCGGCGTCCGCCCCAACCGCCTTACGGGCGCACGGACGTCGCCGCTCTCGGTATCCTGCCCCGTCATGGCGGTCTTGGCCCTCTTCGCCGCCCTCGAGGCCGTGTTCCAGACGTCGTCCTCGCTGTCCGAGGAGTCGTCCCTCTTCCGGGTCTTGTTCGGGTTGAGGATGTTCGTCGGGAAGATGTCGATGTCGTGGGCTCTGCAGAGCCTGTTGTTGACCTTTTCCTCCGGCGGCGGCGTCTTGGCCTTCTTCTTCTTGGCGACTTTGATCTCTCGAACCGCCAGCGGCGGCGGCTCGTAGAGCGGAGTGCCCAGCGGCTTGAGATAGTGGAACTTGTTGACGATCCTGAGCCCCTTCGGCGTCTGGCGTATACCCGCCTCTTCCATCGCCTGCGCCGCTGTGGCCCTCGGCCGCGACTTCGGGCTCACTTCTCTCCAGCGCATCCACGGACCTGTCGCGATCGATGACGACGGAGTCGAGGTCCGGACCGATGCGCGCCGGCTGTACGTGCCGCTGGAGCTTGCGCTGCTGCTTTTCGCGAGCGCGCGCTGAATGCCCGGTGGAAGAGCCGGCGAGATTAGCTCCGGGACCGCCTGCTTCGCGGCCTCCTTCTCGACGGCCGGCGCGACAGCCGGCGAGCGCGTCTTCGGGACCGCTTTCTTCGGGATGCCGGCGGCTGAGACCGGCGGCTTCCTCTTCTTCGCTTCCTGCTTCTCCTTCTCCTTCTCTTCCTGTTCCTTCTCGACGATATCCATCAACTTCTTGAGGGCGTCGCTGTGAGTTATTTTAGCGCCGGATTTCTTCCCGGAGCTCTGAGAGCTCTGAGGGCTCTTGGTGACCCTGGCGGGGTTCTTCGGCGACGACTCCACCGCCTTGGCCTTGTCGGCGCCCCGCTTCGGCGGCGTGTTCTTGGGCGTGCGAGTATTCTTCGACGACGACTTGGTTGCCGGCGACGAGGTGTTTTGGAAAGTACCGTTGTCCGAGACGGTTGTGCTCTCGAAGCGCGCCACCTCTGGCAGAGCGGCCGATCCCTCGACGTCGTCGGCGAGCCGCACATCGCCGGCGCGTCTCGAGCGTTTGATGGCCTCTCTTTTGGCGGCGGCCTCTTTCTTGGCCGCTTCTCTCTTGGCCGCTTCTTCCTCCGCCGCCTTTTCCGCGGCTAAGTTCTTGAACCATTCTTCCGCCTCCGCCTCGGCCTCTCTCTTCATATCCCTGCGGGTCACTTCAGCCAGCGTGGCAGTGAAGAGGTCGAGATCGTGAGCGAAGCGGAAGCGTTCCTCGAGGGGAGGAAATTTTTTTGAACCCGTCTTGGCCGGAGCCGGACGCTTCTCCTCAGCCGCGGAACGACGATGGCGCTTCATGTATTCTGCCAATGAGATTTTGTCTCTCCAGACCATACCCGGCGGCGGCGGCGGGGTTTTGCTTCCGTCGTCGACGGGGCCGAAAGGCGGACGAGCAGCCATGACCTGCTCCTGGTCCTCGGTCACGGCGGAGTGCTTCTCGCTTTGTGCCTGTGGCTGGTGTGGCTCCGGCACGTCGTCCTTGGTGAGATCGATAACCTGGTTGCCTTCCACCTTGGACGGTGAAGCGTTGCCATCGTCGACGTGGCCGAGAGGCGGACGAGCAGCCATGACCTGCTTCTGGCCCTTGGTCACGGCGGAGCCCTTCTTGATTTGGGCCTGTGGCCCGTGTGGCTCCGGCACGTCGTCCTTGGTGAGATCGATAACCTGGCTGCCTTCCACCTTGGACGGTGAAGCGTTGCTATCGTCGACGGGGCCGAAGGGCGGACGAGCAGCCATGACCTGCCCCTGGTCCTCGGCCACGGCGGAGCCCTTCTCGCTTTGTGCCTGTGGCTGCTGTGGCTCCGGAATGTCGTCTGTGGTAAGATCGATAACCTGGATGCCTTCCACCTTGGACGGTGAAGCGTTGCTATCGTCGACGGGGACGAGCTTCGGGATCTCCGACGACATGATGATGGTGATCCGACGCGTTCGACGATGGACGGAGAGTCGAAAGCGGATATCGAGTCAGGGATCAAGGGGCACTCGAGAAGCAGACGGTGCAAAGATAAAGGTCGAAGAGCGCTTGACAGCAGGATGGTTTAATCAGCTCGGACGAGCAAAGACTTGATGAACAAGGCAGACTTGGTTGATTGCTATCGAAGCTGAATACTATGTTCTGCGTGTGGTGGAGGAGGAAAGAAAGAAGAAAAGGGGGGGGCGAGAAGAGCCGGCGGGGTTTTTTATATGATGTGTTATGTCTCGTGGGAACCGTTGCGCAAATAGAGCCAGTGTGGTATTATCCTCCTGCCCTTGCCCTAGGTCCGACAATGAGTCTGCCAGCATTTCCACATGCTTCCCCACCGGCACGCGAAAGTGGAAAGGTGTCAGCAATGGTTCTCGTGACAACACCAGGGAGGTCAATGACGAGGCTCGTTCCAAGAGTATAGTTTGATACATGCGAATAGAACCTATTGTGTTCTGACCGGCCAGCTACCATCGCATTCAAGTCATCAACGAATCATTCTATCGCGCCTTATGGTCCTCCTAATCCTCCGCCGACCAATTCTACGCTCAGCTGCCCGCTCCACAGCCACACCGACGCTGTGGCGACGGCAGCGTTGATCCAGCTGGACCAACAGTCTCCAACGGTCTCTCATGATGTCATTGAGACCAATGATATCAACGGTCTATATATTCAAAAGGGTCCGCACGGCCTCAACAGGATGAACGGTCTGACGGCTAGGATGCCGCTGGCAGCGCAAGTGCCATCCTCGTGTCGTGCAGTCTCCAGTGGTATACTCCCGGCTGTCTGGCAATATCAATCTCGTCTCCATTTCTTCCTTTTGTACATACGTTTGTATGTACGACTTGCGGCAGCATACTATGAGGTCCAAAGAGGGTTTGAGTTTGGCCAATATGTGAGGTAGATCTTCGGGCTAATCAAAGATCTGCCGCACTCCCTGTCCTTACCGATGCCGGCAACTGACTACCGGTACCGTAAGCGGGCTGACAGCGGAACCTGATTGCCAGGCCCCCCCACCCCATACTCCTGGCAGCACCACCAACGGCGCAGGCGGGAGCAGGGGGTATGCCTCGTAGGGCGGCTCTGCCGGAGAACATCACAGAAGCGAGTGCGTCGTTACACAGAACAGACGATCAATCTGCGAAGCATCAGCCCTTGCTGACCATGTCACTTCTGAGAGCTTGACAGACGGGCCATCTTCCGCTCCGATAGTCGATCCATGAAGTCAGGCCTCGACACTCCTGGGTCAACTCGGAACACCAGCACATGCAAAGGGTCTCCAGCCAATATAATGAGCATATCCATTGTGAGAAGACATCAGGGTGATTATCTTTCTGGTGTGGAATCTTACAGGTACCTTCGTATGGAGTGCGTTTCGAATACGTACGAGTACTTGTACGAGTAAGCTCTTTCAACCCTCGGTGAGGCTCTGCAAAGTCACGTGGATACCATTAGTCATACAGCCACGCCCAGTGCACGTGACCTCTCAGCCCCTATCTTCATAAACTCTTCGTGGCCCTGAAGATTCGCTCTGTTCCCAAAAGAAAAAAACGCCCCGGCTGCCTTTGAAGGCCACCAAAATGAAAATTCCCTTCCCTCTCTAACAGGGAATCGAACCCTGATTACCAGCGAAGCCAGAGTTCTGAGAACTGCATTGACAGGCTGGAGTGCTACCATTACACCATTAGAGACGATTGTTCGAAGAGGCTCAGAACTCTCATGAAGGAGAATGAGGATAGCTGGATATTTGTCTATCCTTGGACTTCTAGGCTGGGGGTGGTTTACTAAGAGCGTGATCCAAATGTGACGAATTCTCCATTGGTACGCTATGAGATACCTTAAAACTCAAGGTACCATAACGTCGAGCAGTGAAGACGGGCCTGCAACGACTCGAACCTCCACGTGGTGCAGGCTGGGAACCTCGGGGCAGTCGATGGCGGGCGGCTTCCCAGGCTGCTCGTAGTCGCTGCACCGAGAGCTAATCGAGTCACCGGTCGAGCTGCTGGTGTTGCGGAGCGACGGGCCACCGGAGGTGTCGCGCAGGCACCCTAGACGCCCCCGTGAAACAGCTACAGCAGAACAGAGGACTGCGACCAAGCTTGGGAGATGAAAACCACCCGACAGACGACTACCGTGTACGCTACGGCCCGAAGCCAGGCCCACAGCTGGTGGATGTGAAGTCTAGGCGTCTGATAGGGCACCTCTGGAGTAGTCGAGAGGAGTTCTCGTCACGTCACCCTCGTAGCAGAGTTTCCAGCTAACGTGTGAGGATCTGCTAGGGGGGGAGTGGCCTTGGCACCGCGGTGTTGTTAATCGAACGGGGACCACCTGTTAAAGAAGGAGAGTGGTCGTACGAGGAGACATCGCCGCTCCAGTGCCTAAGGGCCGTGTGATAGCCAAAGTGCTGGCTTGATGGTTTTGCCTAAGGCCTTGGCACGAAGTCTCTTCGTACGATCCACAATCTGGGGCCAGGGGACTGGGTTATCTAGTGGGCCAACAGGTGCAACCGGGGCCCCACAGGCGACAGCGGACCAAGGAGAACTCCTCCCTACTTGGTTAGTGGGCTGGAAAGGCGGCCCTGCAGGTGCTGGCACGGCCTGCAGGGTCTGTAAGGCCTGCGAGGCATGGTCGGCCTTCGTACGAGAGATCTGCGAAGGTAACGCGAAACAGTTAACAACTGCGAGGCGTGGCATATAATGGCAGTGACGGAGGTAGGGCCTGGGCCTACTACGAGACTGTCTATATGGCCCGAGAGGACGGATGCGCATGCCGGTTCGTACGGAGTGCAGGCTTAGGCTGCAAACAACAAGCTCAGGGAGCAAACTACAGTTGGAGCGTGGGCTCTGGGCTGGTGACCCAGCGCTCCGAAGCAGGATCCCAGGGGTGAGCACGTACGGCGGAGTGCAAGAGACCTCGGGACTGTGGGAAAGCGTGGTAGAGACCCTGTGGGGGGGTGCCAACTCTACACTATGTTCTGGCATAGTACGACTGTGGCGGGGCAGCGATGGCAGGCAGTCTCCCAAGCTGCTTGTAGTCGCTGCACCGAGAGCTAATTGAGTCACCGGTCGAGCTGCTGGTGCCCGTGGAGCGACGGGCCACCGGAGGTGTCGCGCAGGCATCCTGGACGCCCCCGTGAAGCGACATCAGCAGAACAGAGGACTTCGACCAAACTGGTTACGAAAACCACCCGACGGATGTCTACCGTGTACACTACGGCCCGAAGCCAGCCTTGCAACTGGTGGATGTGAAGTCTAGACGCCCGACAGGGCACCTCTGGAGTAGACGAGAGGAGTTTTCATTGCACACCCCCTCCTAGCAGAGTCTCCAGGCAGCTAATGCATCGAGGATCTTCTAGGGGGGGAGCGATGTCTGTACCGCGGCGTTGTTAATCGAACGGGGACTACGTGTTAAAGAAGGCGAGCAGGTGGCACGAAGGATTTCCGCCGCTCCAGTACCTAAGGGCCGTGTGATAGTCAAAGTGCTGGCTTGATGGTTTTGCCTAAGGTCTTGCCACGGATTCTCTTCGGGCCACCTACAGACCGGGGCCAGGGCACTGGAGGTTCTCCAGTGGGCCACCACGTACAACCGGGGCCCCACAGGCGACAGCGGGCAGACGGAGACTCCTCCCTACTTGGTTAGTGGGCTGGAAAGGCGGTCCTGCAGGTGCTGGCATGGCCTGCAGGGTCCGTAGAGCCTGCGAGGCATGGTCGGCCTCTGTACGAGAGATCTACAGAGGTAACGCGAAACAGCGAGAGCTGCGGGGCGTGGCATATAATGGCAGTGACGGCAGTAGGGTCTGGGCCTACTACGAGACTGTCTATATGGCCTGAGAGGACGGAAGCGCATGCCGGTCCGTACAGAGTGCAGGCTCAGGCTGCAAATGACGGGCTCAAGGAGCAAACTGCAGTTGGAGCGTGGGCTCCGGGCTGGCAACCCGGCGCTCCGAAGCAGGACCTAGGGGTGAGCGTACACGGCGGAGCGCAAAAGACCTCAGGACTGCGGGGAAGCGTGGCAGAGACCCTGCAAGGGATGTCGACTCTGCGCTATGCCTCGGCATAGCTCAACTGTGGCAAAGAACGAGCTGGAGCAGTCAACAGAGTGGCTGGCCAGTATTGGGAAGTCGGCGGAGGTATCCCGACGAGTCTACTCCGTGCTGGTCCACGGAGTCAGGGCCAAGTCCATCGATGCAGAGCAACAGCAACAGGCGATCGATGTCCTCACCCGGCAGAACCGTACCCTACACCCAGGACTCGTGATTGTGAAAGTGGCGTGGCCTCGGGCAGCACAAGGAAAGGACTACTCATCGCTAGTGGTGGATACCTACGAGCCGGCAGCAGCAAACCGAATACTGGACGAGGGCATTGTCGAGGGAGCGGATGTCAAGACATGCGAGATCTACCATCGCAACCTACGATTGCGGCAATGTTACAAGTGCCAGCGATACGGCCATGTAGCGACAGCATGCCGTGACCTACAGTGCTGCGCCCACTGCTCTGGCCAACACGACACCCGACAGTGCAGAGTCTCAGAGGATCCAGCCCGGGCCCGCTGCGGTGCCTGCCATCAACGAGGACACAAGGCGTGGGATAAAGCCTGCACCACACGTGACAAGGAGCTCAACCGCCTCACAGCTGCAAGGATGGCAGCACCCGGACGATTTCTAGTACCACGGGTGGAGACACAGGGCGACAAGTGCTTGCACAACAGCAGCAACAGCAGCAACAGCAGCAACAGCAACGGCGACATCAGCGCCAACGGTGACAATAGCAGTGGTGGTGTCGACAACACCCCCAGCCCCCCCAGCCCACCACCACCACCCCCCGCGCGGGCTCCTGGTGGGAGGCGCCCACGCAGCAGTGACGGGGATGGCGATACGCGCAGCAGCAGCACTGTCCCCCCTACTGCACCAACCCGAAAACGACGAGGGCGGGTGAGGACACAACTGCCCGGCCAACGTACAATCACGATGTCACAGCTACGCAGCTTCGCAGCAGCAGCAACACCACCTCCAGCAACAGCAACACCAGCAACACCAGCGGCCTCCACAACCCCTCCTCTTCCTGAATAAGGAATCTCGAGGTTTCTGCTGCTACAGACCTCCTTTCTTGTTCAACCGTTATCCCAGCAGTTTACCGTCGCTAGAGACGTGTGGGACAATAAGGTTTTTCGCCCTTTGGGCCCTGGAGCCTAGAGGTCTTGATCTTGCAGCTCTAGGGCCCAGAGGTTTTCCTTGTTACACAGCTACACAGTGTTCCCGGCATAGTCTAGCAGTAGCTAGTTCTGAAACGGAGTAGGAATACCATACCATACCACAGTGAAGACGTTGCGAAGGCCTGGTTAATCGATCGATGGGTTGCTCGCTCGACGATCCCTGAATAATCTTTCTCTACTACATCGTCTCTGTCCTTACCACTTGACACTCATGACACTCTATAAATGGACTGCGAAATCAATCAGAGTGTTACTAGAATGTACGGACATGGATACGGTGACACACACAATCCGATGTGACTGAGAGAAGTGAAGCCTATATGATTGAAGAGCGATGTCAAGGCCAACGAGTCATGGGCCGGCAAAGCCGCACCGATTCGACGGCATCGGGCCTGAAGCGGTCGATGTCTGCGCTCTTTGCTACTTTGGGAAATCAATGTGACAGAAGTTTGACGACGTCAACTGTCGGCGTTTCCTGTACGACCAGTGAGTCATGCATCCCGATTCTCATGCGTAAACGCCAGTGTTGCACCCGACCTTCGCCATGCTCTCTTGGTGATGACATAGAATACCCATTGTCCGTTTGCCTCTTCATGATATATTTCTTCAGACTGACGGGAAACCTGAGAGATTAGAAACTTGACATCAGTGAAGATGATGGTTAAGAGATGAGATATGCAGAGCAATTCCTCCTGTTGACCGATTTATATCCAGAGATTGATGCCAACAACTGGAACTATGCTGTGCTCAACCGACCCGCAAACGATATCACAGACGCGAGTTCTCGAGTAGAAGATTTTACAGCTCGTCGTCATCGTCGTCTGTCGCGGTCTCGTCCCCGGAAATCGCGCTCGGCTCCGCAGCCTTCGTGAATGGGTCAGCTGCTCGAGGGTCGTTCGAGGTACCGCCGGTGCCCGGAAAAGGCAGTTCACGTCGAGGAGGCGGATCAGCACGCTGTTGCCGGGGCTGTGATTGTCTCGTCTCGGATGCTCGAGGTTCAACGAGCTTGTCTTTCTGGGTTGGAAGAGTTGGAGGCCTCGGGTCGTAGGCTTCAGACTCCTCCTCTGCCGTCTCCTGGTCGGACGGTTCTGGGCTGTTTCGAGATGAGCCCTCGTTGGTATCGGTATCGTTCGCATCGTCAGCATCCGACCGTCCAGGAGACGAAGAATCCCCACTCGCGCCAGCCTTTCGCTTTCTCGGCCGCGACGGACGATCCCCTCCAGAGGCGGTCGACATGACATCTAGAAGCTCATGTAAATACAAGTCACCCAGAGACTACTACGTCAAGCAGCTGTCGTCGCTCACCGTCCTTGCCGTCCAGCTTGACCCGATCCAGAAGCCGCTGTTGCTCTCGGATTTTTCTCTTCTTTGAGTTTAGGAGCGCCTGAAACCTCCCGAGCACAACATTCTCGTGCTCGTCCTTGGCTTTGATCAGTTCATCTAGATGTCGCGTAAGCTCTGCGATCGATTCGTCATGGCACTTTGCGCGTGCAGCAAGAGATGCCTTCTCATCCTCGGCCGCCGCGACCGCCTTCGCGGCCTGGCCAGCCCAGTCGAAGAGCTCAATCTCTTGAGCTTGGTTATATTGCAGCGGAATGCTTCCAAGCCTTTGCTACGTCGGAGTGGATCCTTCAGCGGCCCGGTCGAAAAGAGTCATAGAGCCCGATTCTCGTACCGTGATTCCTCCAACGTTCTTGCGAATTGTAATGATCATCTCCTCGGCTTCCGCGACAGTAGCCATCAGCTCGACTCCCGTCGTCTCCTCTGCGCGGCGCTTCTCTCCGGTCCTAGGGAGCATGGACCACGAGACCACCTGCTCCCATTCGTCTTCTGGGCCATTGTAGTTCTTGGCTCGTATCTTTGCCAGGTGTGCCTTTCTTACTTTTGATCGCCGTGTCAGCTCAGATCAGTCATATCGACGCTCTAGTATCAAGCTCACTGGACCCCACGTATGGGCACGTCCCTTCCGTCCCGACCAACTTGAGGTCTAGCGGCGACGGGCCGTCACGTGTCACCTGAACTAGCACGAACGAATCTTGACTCCCCAATGCTTGCGGAATTCTCAAAACCCGCGAAGCCTCTGCCATGTCGACTGGACACGTGCTTATCACTTTGTAGAATCGGCGCAGCCGTGACCGACGATCAAACAATCGATAGCTCACCGGCGCATGCGACGCCCCGCGCGGGGCAGACGCGACTACAGTCACACGCGAATATAATGACTCAGCATTTAGTCAGCCGTCACCCCCCCAGCCTCTCGCTTACGCTGCCGAAAATGGCAAGGCGCCGGGTAGGACACGAATCACGCCCCAGCCATTTTCTTTGGCAAGCGCGAGAAGGCGATCGTCAACGGGAAAAAAGAGCAGCTTTCAACCTCATCTTCATCCTTTCCATCTCTCACCTGCAATTCGCCCTCTTCCGGCGACGTCGTCGTCGACCTTCGAGCGTCGTAGGTCGCTCATCCGCTCTTTCGTCCATATTACCCATTGGATAGAGTTCGACTTCAACCCCCCTGACGACGCTGAGTAAGGCGACCGGCGCAAGGTCCCTTCCCTTTTTGACAGTCGCGACTGCCAACTCGGCAAGAATGGCTTGAATCTCCAGACGACAACAACAGACCCCGCGGTAAGGTGAGTACACAAGTTTTCCGCCCAGCTGGCTTCTGTTCTCATTCTCTCATCGTCCGCTTCGCTTTTGATTCACTTTCTCGATCGTCTAAGCTTCTGTTCTCGGCTTTTGCACTCTCCCGCTTCCTTCACAACCGCGAAGATGCCTTGTCTTGCTCTAATTCTCACCAGGATTCTCTGTAGGCTACCCATTATCGGGCCCTATTTCGGATACTTCCTGCTGCCGACGATATCGGTCCGAGTCCGGGTCTATCGGTACTGGCCGGACGGGCCACCTCGACGGGAGGAAGTCGGGACAGTGAGGTCTACGGAAGTCGAACCTGTTGCCCGGAGCTCGAACGCAATCAAACATGCGATGAAGACCTTGAACAAGAACGAACCCCTCGCCGAAGACACGACGACGAATAAGCCTCTCATGGCAGGTTCGAACAAAGACGACGTCGAATGCTGGGACGACGATGAAGATCTCCAGCTTGATCACGTTCCTCTCGCGGCCAAAGCTGTCGTTGCCGATGATTTTGAACAAGACCTCGAGTTCCCTGAGGATGATGCCCCCCTCAGGCTCTCCACCCGCGAGGAGCCGCCACGGCCATCGACCAATGTGGTCGACGAATTTGAGGATTGGACGGAAGCCAGCCTGGGTACCAGGCATGGCGGTACCGGCCGTGGCGCCCGCTCTCCTCGCAGCTCTTCGTTCTCGGCCATGAGCCCCAGCCTGTCCAGCTCTTTCACCGTCGAGAGCGAGGATGAGGGTCTGGGCGGCCTCGTGCTTCCCGAGGGTCCGCTGAACCTCGGCGGCTTGCTCAAGAAACGCCAGGAGAAGACCATTGTAGAAAAGCTCGATCAAACGAGCGAGATTCAACCTGTCGGTGAGACACCGGATCAGACTGACATCTCGGCCGACGACGACTTCTTCGCCGGCATCGACGTTGGCGACGGCGACGTGTTCGACTCGGCGAAACCGACGTTGAATCGGAACATCAGGCACAAGGCACCAGGATCAAGCAGCTCACCTCCTCGAGGAACGACCGTGAATCTGGCCTTCCTGAACAAGGCCCAAGCGGCGACTTCGCGCATCCCGAGGTTGGTGAGCGCTACGGACCGTATCGGGTCGACCTTGGAGCGTGTGGCCGAGACCGGCGCACCCGCGCCGAGCAACCGCCGACCTCCTTCCCGCCTCGGTGGGCCATCGACGCAGCCCTCGTCAGCATCCAATATTCCGCTGCCGTCGACTCCATCGCGCTCGGCCGCGGCGCCGCCTTCGACGAAACCCCGTGAGATGCGCAGCCGGCCGTCGACGGCCTCGCTCAGACCGGAGCCAACGACAACCAGCACCCAGCTTCTCCGCGTCAAGCGATCTATGCCGGCGATGCGCGCCGCCCCTGCCGTCCCAAGTAAGGCGCCGGCAATCCCGCCACGGCCTCCGACGAGGCAGGATCATGGCGGCAGCCGCGGCGCCATCCCCCCTCGACCCAAGACGCCCGTCGACCGCAGCGGCGCCGAGTCTAGCCTGGGCTTGATGTCCAGGCGGTTCCCGTTCTTGCCCGCTGGCCTGGCCGGCGCCCGATCGCATCATATCGCGACGAAGGGTGCGCGGAACTTCCGCCGGCATGATTCCGAGTCTTCCGCGACCGCCATCGAGCCGCCCACGCGATCCGTGTCTCGGGCCGGCGCTCCCTCGCACTTCCCCCATCGCTCGCCCAGTCCTCACCGTCGGGACGGCGTTCCGGAGACACCCTCCCGCGATGCTGCCGGTAAACGCACGCTCGTGCAGCCGGCCAAACGTCGATTCTTTGGCGATGGCTCCGAGTTGGAGATCTTCGACGATCTCCCCACGTCGACGGCGGCCGAGAGCAAGTTCATCAAGGCGCCCTTGGCCCGCGGCGCTCCTCGGTCGACGCGGGGCAGGCTTGGCCTGTCTCCTCTGACGGAGACGACCAACGACAGCGTGCCCACGTCGTCGACGACGACGACCGGTCCGACGGCTCAGTCGTCTGAACCGATGGAGACACCCGTGCCAGCCACTCCGCGTCACGAGAACACTCCTCGTTTCGCTCGGGATACGTTTGCGAGTCGAGCTGCGCGAGAGCAGCGCTCTGGGCCGGTAAGCGGTCTGCCCATGCCGGGCTTTGGTGGGAATTGGAAGGCGCAGATGGCCGTTCGCGGGGCGGTCGGCATGAGCATGGCCAGCACCGCTCCGCCCCTGGCGCGCGTCAAGAGGCGGCGTGCCGCCGCGCAGCAGAAACCGCATCTCATCAAGCCGCTGGGCGACAATCACAACCTTGCGAAGTGTAAGCAGATTCCCGGCAGCTTGACCGTCTACCTTCTCTTTCGACCCCGAGGCATGGCTAACCACTCGATACAGCGGTCAAGGGAATGCAGTACAATCCTGACACATACAGATGGGAGGGCAACGAGAATGCTTTGACGCCGTTCGATGGGCCGTCACCGCCGTCCGGACACACGGCGGCTTCATCCTCGTCCTCGCTCGGTGTATTCTTGGGTCAGGCTCCGCCGCCGACGTCGATGGGCCTAGGTGCTGGTGTGGCTCCGTCGAAGATTGAGATGCCCACGGCTCAGCGTCCGGCGTTGATCACCAACAGCAATTTGGCGTCGCCGTCGGTGCAGGTTGTCGGTGGCATGGTGTTCGACCCGGTACGTATGTGCTGGTTGAAGCACCAGCAGCAGACACACAGCGGCCTTCAATCCCCAACGACCTCGTCAAACTTGCACGCGCCGACGGACGACGGCGAAGAGTCCGATCCGTTCGCGGGAGTGGACGACCTCGAAGAGGGCCTCATCGCGAGCCGCAACCGCAAGGCCACCAGCCAGGATCCCCAGTCGCCTCTGTCCGGCTGCGGATCGACGCAGCCCGAGGGAGGCTCCATGACGGGGGCCGCTGCGGCGAGCGGCGCACCCGGCAACACCAGTGGTGGCACGGCCGCGAACCGCGCCAACGACGAGTGGCTCGTCGGCGAGGAGTTCGATGTCGGGCCCGAGTTTATCCGTCGGCAGCGCGACGAGGAAGGGCGCTGGTCCGGCAAGATTGGTGCCTGGATGGGACCGGAGCGACGCGCGGACGACGAAGAGTGGCGGTATGCCCTGAGGAAGATGGTTGCTGGGTCGACGTGACCTCGTTCGCTTCTCTGATTCTCGGTTTCTTCTGTTGGGGGATTTCCCCATCTTTGTCTCGCTCGTTCTCCTGTTCTCTTTCCTGTCTCTCTTCCATCGTCTGAGCATTTCGCGGCGCACGTTGGGATGCGATGAGATGTGGGCAACGATGGGACCATTGTGGGCAGTGGCGTTTTCTATTCCGTCCTTTTCTCTCCCGTTCATTATTGGCGATCCCACCGACCGTCATACCCTCGACGACAGCGTTTCCAAACACTCTTCTCATTCACTATGATGATCGTCGTCGTCTTCATCAATAGCAGGCATCCCTCTTTTCTGTCGTTCCTATCCATCCTACTGACTCTTTCTATCCTCAGTGGTTGTTTTTTTCATTCCCTTCTCGTTTCTTCCTGTACATATTTTCCTCTCCTTCCGTCTCCTTCTTTCAGTACCTCTATCACGATGAACCAAGACACATACAATAGCAATGACAATGACGATGACGATGGTACCTCAGATGACACCTGTGCTGATGACAGCAGCTATGGTCGACCGTGGTGATGATCGTAAGTGGCGGGTATGTTGGACGCCAAAGCAAGATTTACCCTTGAGCCAGTGAACAAACTTGAAACAAACCTCCTCCTTCCCCTCCGCAGGACTCAAGCGCACCAATCAATCAAGCAAAGCAAGAAGTCACGTCTCTCTATCTGTCCTTTCATCTCTAGACTAATCGAAGGAGTACGCAGCTCTCATCTCTCTCTCTCTCTCTCTCTCTCTCTCTCTCTCTCTCTCTCTCTCTCTCTCTCTGTGATCTCTCCGCAGTTACTCCCGTACCCCTCACACCCCTCACAGCCCCTATCCCGGCACGCCTCCATGCCCTCATGAGTCCATACTCCGAGCGTAGCACAATCCCATCCCATCCCATCCCATCCCATCCCATCGCGAGTACTATATCCTATACCGTACAGCCCACCCACTCATGCCAACTCCCAAATCCCATAACCTACCAACTGCCACAGAACCATCCCACGAGCACCGCGCAGAGATGGAGTATCTACTGACTATTGGTTGATGCGTGATGCTTGATGCTTGATGCTTGAAGCTTGATGCTTGAAGCTTGATGCTTATGGGCGGTGTTTAACAGAAGATGGGGGGGGGGGGGGGGGGTGGCAGGGGAAAAAAAGGCAGGGAACGGACGGAAGGGAGCCGGAGAAGGGATGGGATGAATAGGGTAGTGAATTGGAGTCATTTAGGATGGACAGTGTTTGAGATGAAGAGCGAACAGCAAAGTACGGCATGCGTGGCCAGCCAGAGATGTCGGATGGGAACTGGATTGGGTATGAGAAGTACTGTCTGATCATGAGTATGAGAGGCACTGACTGCCTGAGGGCCCACTGACTCTGCAGCGTTCCAGCACTGGCGGCACATACACTACTCATGGGATGGTGCGAGGGCTGTGACTCGTCCGAGATCAAGATCTGAAGATCGCGCTTCAAAGACTAGAACCGAGATCAAGATCTAGATCGAAAGATCAACGCCTTGGGAGGAAATCAGACGATGTGGAATAGGAGAAAATCTACCTTGGCTACGAGACGGACAGGTTGAAGCAATTGACTTTTTTACAATCGATGATTGTCTACTTTGGGGGGGACTGGGGGCTCTTTTCCGGTGGGACTTTTACGATCTTGGAGGGTTGCATGTGTGTGTCTGTTTTCGTATGGCTTTTTGTGCATGGCTTCTTGGATTGGTTGTGCGGTGATGAGAAAGAGACAAGGGAGAGGGAGAAGGAAGAGGACGAAAATGATGAAGACAAAGATGAAGAAGATGAAGAAGAGAAAGAGAAGATGACAGACAGAGACAGATGGACGACAAAACTCCTTGCGTAAGCGCATGTTTTTATACCGGTAGCGCGAATTTCTTGCCTTTCCAGACCCTGAGATTGTTGGAATTTTTTTGGGTTAGTTTTGGTTGAGTGCAGGAGTGAAGAGGAAGGAGGATGGAGGATGGAGGGATGGAGGAAAAGGAAAAGAGTGGGACGTTGAGAGGCCAGTCGAGACGTTGCACGAGAGAGGAGAAGAGAAGAGAAGAGAAGAAAAGACGAGCACCCACTTGGTGTAGTAGATCCAGAAAAAGTCAGAGTACAGCACCGTCTGGATGATGCCGGCGACGACGGCGATCGGATCGCCGCGGTGCTCGGCCCAGTGCTGGTCGAAGACGTAGCGGTAGATCCAGTTCGGGATGTAGAAGGCGCGGTAGGCCCCGAGCGCGAAGAGGTAGTGCGTCGTGATCGTCTCGGCCTCGCCGGTGCGCTGCAGCAGGAACAGCTGCGGCAAGATCGCGACCGACTCGAGCCAGATCGAGAAGGCCCAGAGGATCTGTTTGGAATCGAACGTTCCACGAAAGATCGTCAGCCGAACGCGGATCCCGTTCCGCTGTGCACTGCGTTTGGTCGCACGCCGGGTCGTCACCGGTCCTTGACGGACCGGCTGTTGGTCCTCTCATGACAGAAAAGGGGAAACGGTCTGCTGAGACAGAATCGAAAAATGTCGACGAAAAGAAAGAAAGGAAGAAATAAAAATCCCCCCGGGGCGGATATACCTCGTACGGTGTCCATTTGTAGGGGAAAAGAACTGCCAGGACGCCGCTGGCGCCGAGAAGATATTCCACCTTGAAGGTGTCGAGGCTCAGGTCATGCGTTGGGCGGTAGTCGTTGAGCATCAGGTAGATCGTGTACGCGGACGAGCCGATGAAAATGATCTTGAAGGTGGTGTTGTAGGCCGAGTTTGTGAACGTCCAGAACAAGTCTGTTTCAGAGCAGGACCGCGTACAAGTCAGCCTCTCCACGAAACAACTTCCGACTCGCTGCATGTCGTCGTGGGTGACCTGCTGGGGCTGGAGTACGTCGACCATGCCTGCGAGAGCTACCTCAGACAAAAGGGACATCAGAGACTCACCCAGATATCGCGTCGCGTACACTACGAAATAGAGCGTCTGCGACTTGAACGATATGCCCGCACAGCTCTGTAGAAGAATAAGCCGATTGAGCGCGTTGCGCATTCGAGGAGGATGCTCCACGACCGTCTGGCCGGAGCTCTATTTCGGGACCGAGAGCCAGGTGCGGTCGAGCAGACGGAACACATTGCCGTGCCGAGATACTTGCGCGTCGTCTCCGAAGACGGAAGGGGGTCGCAACTCACGTTCGACGACTTCATCTTCGCCAGGAGAATGAAGACGGAGAGCAGATGGGAGAGGTCTCCTGCAGAACGTGTTCGAATCAGCACGGTTCGAGCTCTTTCTCCGCCGACAGAGCAACAGTCGGGGAGGGGAGAGATGGGCAGGGTTGGCGACCAACCCAGCAGCCGAAAGATGTTCATCTCGGCGTTGGTCCGCAGCGGGTCGTGCCCCAACAGGGCAGCGACCCTGACACGTAGGACTTGTTGGATCTCTTCTAGGCTTTCCGGTGAGATTGAGTTCCCAAGCTCGGTCGACCGACAACAATCAATTCCCCTCTCAAGTAGCCACTCGAGCGCGCGACGCGAGTGATTCTGCCCTTTTAGTCGTCGTTGCCGTTGCAGTTGTCGTGGTCTTTACTCTTGCAATCGCAATGTGGCGTGGAGACGTACTGTACTCGTACGTCACGTACGTAGCCACGGCTTGTTGACACGCAGCCCCAAAGTGCTGGTCCGACGGATCTTCTGTTTTTCCGCTGGCCGCCCGATCAGATCGACGTTCTGGAAGTCGTACCCTCGTACGGAACGTATGTACAAGCGCATTTGGCGACGTCGTCCAAGCGAGACGATGTGCCTACTAACCGTTCAAGTTGGTCGCCCTACGTAGTAATACGTACGAGTATGTACGTAACGTACCCGTGCCATGGGGGGTATTACCCCCCCATGGCTCGCAGGGTACGCAGGGGGGCTTGCAGCCGCTATGCGAGACACCTCACAAGTCAGTCCCACATGAAGACTTACGTACTTTCGTACAAGGATAGCAAGCGTCTGCGGGGCCTCTGGGGCTTAATGCGCGGGGCAGTGGGGGCTTACCGTTAGCCAACATTACTCAACGCTGCAGAATTGTACCGGTCCAAATACTCGGGCTCATCTCGGAATCCCATCTTAAGCAGACGAGCATTCGCACGCATGCGGTATGTTCGTACACCTCGTGCAGGGAGGAACGCTGCTCGTGCATTAGGGGCCCTCACTTGATGTGATTGACCGTGATGGAACAGCCGCGGCAAATCCAGGGTATAGGCATCGTGTGCACTCGGGACAGTAGCTCATGGTCCAGGCCAAGGCACTCCTGTTCATCACCTTTGCACAGAGTCTAGCTGTGTTGACACGTATGGTACGTACGTAGTGGGAAGGGTCTCCGCCATGGTGAGACCAGACCTTCAGACATCACATGACAGATGGCAGCAGTGCTCCGGGAGCTGGTATCGAACAATCGGTGCCCTCGAGATCATGCCAGATGTGTTCATGCAACTTGGTTGTAGCACGTCAAGAGTGAGGGCTCGAGAACCACTGCTTTGCCGCAGATGTCTAGCGACTTCTCCGGCAATCCTCGAGATCGATTGGGACACGTCAGATCAGGACCGATCGTTCTCGTCGAATTTGTCGCCCCAGAAGCCACGGTGATGCTTCTGCCGCCCTGCCTCAGCAATCTCCTGGATCTCGTCCGGTTCCAGAGTGAAGCTGGCAGCGTCCAGGTATTCCTTCATACGCGCCTCCTTGGCGCTGGTTGTGATGGGAAGAATGTCTTGGTCGATGCACCATCGCAGAGCAATCTCGCCCTCGGTGACTTTGTATTTCCTAGCCAGGCGAGAGTAGATCTCATCGACCGGTCCTGGCCGGGCCTTCGTGATCGCCGTCAGGGGCCCGTAGGCGCTCGTTGCGATCTTGTGCTGCTTATGGAAGGCTAGCAGGTCCGGGTGCTGCAGGTACGGATGATACTCGATCTGATTGATGGCGGGAGGGGCCGTCGCCCCTTCCAGGGTGGCCTTCAGCTGCGCGGGGAGGTAGTTGGACACACCGATCGACCTTGCCTTGCCTGAAAGCTTGACTGCCTCCATCGCGGACCATGCCGTTCTCAAGTCCTGGTCGCTCTTGGCGAAGAATGGCTGGTGGATCAAGTATCTGTAGGAACCACGAAACTCCCTCAGAGCCCAATCTCCAACCAGGAAAGGTCACCGCCAAATGCGGTCGATGAGAGACGTACAGATCAACGTAGTCCAGTCCCAGCCGCTGAAGACTGGCGTCGATTGCCTTGGGGATGTCGACGACGCCACGATTCACTTTGGACACCACATAGAGCTGCTCTCGAGGCACGCCGCATCCTTCGATGGCGACGCCCAACTCTGGCTCGGTGCCATACACTGGAGCCACACCGTCAGCACTCATATGATCGAAGCTGTGGCGAAGGAGACGGATGACGAGTGTCCCTGCTTACCTTCGGCACCGTCCAGATGCCGATATCCCAGCGCAATCGCCTTCTTCACCGACTCGACCAGCTCGCGATCGATAGACTGATCCCCGGATCTTTTGAACCAAGCAGTCCCTGTCCCGTAGCCTAGCTGGTGGACGAAAGCCCAGGTCAGCCGATGACGAGCCCATCGCCTTGCGGCCGGGCCGATCTGGTTGCGTTCACGTACCATCGGGATGCGGTGGCCGTCCGACATCGTCAACGACGGTATCGACGCCATGGCAGTCGGACTCGGACAAGCACTGCCTGTACGGTACGTTACCTACAGCTTAACGCCGTATCTGATGACGAACTTGACGCCTGGTGGCTCGAGCGAGTGCCGTTGGAAAGCGCATTGAACTTCCGAATCAGTCTAGGGCCGGGAATGCGGTGACCAACCGGCCTAGACCAAGCAAAAGGCGTTGACAGCGTTGGCGGCGGCAGCAGCTGCTCGACCGTGGTCAGACGATCAGCGTTGTCACCGCTCGGAGCTCGGCCTCGGCGTCGTATTCGACTGATAACGTCATCGGCGCTCACAGGTCCCCGTACCCCACACCCCCTAGTCCAACTAGAGCGGGCATCACCACTTTGAAGGGTGTGCGCAGCCTACGCATCCGGCTCCTAAATCCCTGGGCTTCTTTCAGCCATCAGGATCCATGGGGCTTTCGTTCGTCCGATCGCCTCCAACAACCCGGTAGGAGGCAGTGAACACTTGCAGTACGGTACAATACTCTAGCCTCTGTTTCCACGTGGCCATCGAGGTATTGGCCCGACTAACCTCGATGATGTCTTGACGAATTCAACATTCCTGCCGATAGTCCATGCAGTATGTACGAACTACCGCTTCTCGAATGAGACGTCAGACGTCATGTGTGACCGTAGATTGACTGACTGAGGATCATAGGCTCTTCTTGACGTGCCAGGACTCTCACGATTGACCAACTATCATATGGGTCGATGAACATGTGGATTCCGGTTTCCACGCGCAACGCCAATTTCTTCTCGAGTGCCACCCAACAACGCCGTATGACGCGCCTGACATGGTGACGCAAAAAGTGCAATGTTCTAAACATCGGAACTGCCCCGCAAGGACCCAACCCATGCGAAGCGTATGCAGTATCGAAGTTCTCCTAGCCCCGTGGTGCAGCGCTACCAACCGTGCCATCTCATGTTGCGACACCGACTTCAGGAAAGCCCGAGGCCCTCGACCTTCAATTCCTAGGGCGTTTTGGTGGCCGGCTCATGCGCCTATCATAACGAGCCCCGTTCATTTTCTGGCACTTGGACTGGCAATAGAGGAGCTCGAGTATGCAGGCCTTTTGGATCGGGTAAGAGCGATGTTAGCCGTACATCCATTGCGTGCCGTTCAAGGTCAATCGAGTCTCGCTCACCTGGGCAGGTATGTTGGCGCAGATAGCTCCTGTTTCGCAGGGGCAGCTGCCACCGAGACCAAGACCTACAGATGCCAGATGGATCAGTTCAGACGCTCTGATCGTCAGGGCAAACTGCAGGGTACCAACTCTGCTCAAATACTTGTATGTCTCGATCGATCGGCTCTGATTTCCTGTAAGGGTCCACGTAAGGTGACGCTGCGACCATCGTGGTCAAGGCAGCCATGACCAAGGCAGAGAGACGCATCCTGATCGTAAAACTAAAGTGGCGATGGAGATGTTCAGTCGAGCCCAAGGTATAGTACGGCGCAGCAATCTGCGGCAGTCGACGAATCGGTTTTGCGACGGCAGGCGATCAAAGAAGAATCGCAGAGATCAGTCCCGAGTCAGACGCTCTGAAGGACCGCTGTGGAAACTGGCTGGATATTTATGCTTCGTGACCCCTCGCCGGACGAGCGTACAGGCACAAGGCGGATACGAACCGTCTCCTCGGCGGACTGAGATACCGCGCGACCATAGACTTCGACAGTCCATGGTGTTGGAGCGCTCCGAGCATGCACAGGGCCTAGGCAAATTTCACCTGCCTTGGCGGATACGAAGCCGGATCAGTTCGGTGCAAGCACCGACAAGGAGTAAGTTGTCGTGGGTGTACGGGGCGTACAACCGCACCTCATGATCACGATGGATCAGCAACATGGCTCGAGAAACGAGAGCTGCATGTCGAACGGCGAAGCGAAGCCGCAGCCGGTCAACCCCTGCGTAAGCTAGCCCTATACATATGAAGGTTCATTTCAGATGTACGGTACTGTAGTGCGGCCGAGAAATTTTTGGTGGTCTTATGAATCTTGATACATTGAGTCGAAATTCTATATCCTTGGTGTCCTTGCTTGATGAGAATGTAGGAACTGAACTTATAGACAAGGTCAATAACTACACCCATTAACCTGGTATAGTCTAGGATGGCTACTCTTAGGTGCATCCTGCATGTATTCATCCTCTAACTGCTGGGAATCCTTCAGGTTGAAGCCTTGTTCTCAGATGTAGGTGTATGAATGGCTATGTATCTTCTGCCAGAGAAAGCACATGGATCTGCTCTCCAATCAAGTAGTATCTCTTTGTCATCACATGCATAGGTTGAGGACAGACGGAGAAGATATCGAGAACTGAAAATTCTCACTATTATAGACTAACCACCAAAAAAGTCATGAGGCTACCAAAATTTCTACGGCCGCACTACATCTGAAATGGACAGAGGTACGTACTGTACGTATCTCGTGGGATGCGATAAGTATCGCAACGTACGATAGCCGGCGCCAACAACGGTCTGCGTGACTACCGAGTACGTACGTATCTTCAGCGATAGTATTGAGATTGATCAATTCTGGCGGCTTAACATTCAGCTCCGGGGTGTGTAGAATTCCGTCGCTTATCGCGAATAGCGATACGAATTGCCTCGAACTATAGATTCTGTGGGCCACTACGTAACGTACTTCGTACCGTGGTAAGCCCTAACGGTACGGAAGGACGTGCATCGTCTATCCAAGCCGAGACGTTCGTGTTGCTAACGGTGGCGAAGCCGAAGGTTTCGTACGTACGTATTGATCGAGGAGTTGCGGGCCGGAAGAGGACAGACTTTCAGTTCCGGTCACATGCGGTAAAGGCGATTATCCGTGGCGTTCACGATATGACAGCTGCTCTATGATGTAAGATGCGTGCGTCTCTCTCAGACCTAGGTATGCAAACTCGATTGGGAACAATGTACCGACAAAAGTCGAGGAAGACTGATGATGTCAGTTCTGGATGAGACTTACTAGTACAGTGCTGAGTCAGCATTGACTTGGATGAGGCTCTGCTGTGTGGCCACCGAGGCTGTCTGTCCCGCCGTGGCACTACGTTACGTAATACGTACCGGCAGGAAGTTACCCGTCGTTGGCCGTTGTGTCATAAGTTATATTTGAAGTGGTTCGACTCCACTTGGCGCTAGTCTCGGTAGCTCAAATGCTTCGCTTCTCTCCTGTGTTACGGTACGGTACGGTACGGTAAGTGATTAGATAAGGTGCCGCAGCTCGCCCGGTCGATACCAAGTCGGCTCACGTGAAACATGGACCGTGTACTTCCGTACTTCGTACTCGTATCATGTCCATCGGATTTCATCGTCGGGTCGGAGTTGGCTGGTATACCGCAGCAGTACTCGCAAGTCTGGTGCGAAGGCTAGAGCGTTGCAGACCGCACGTACGTATCACAGTACATGACTTACAGCGTCGCCATCGGAGATCGCTACCGTAGCGCTGTTCTCTGAATGCTGTCGCGTCTGAGGCTACAGGCCAGCCTCTACCGGTGCGGAAGTTCGACGGCCTTCCGGATGGGATCCCGAGACGCTCCGAGTCGTCGCTCGAACGGACCTCCGAGCAGAAGCATGGGACTGTCCCTGTCGGACTTGCCCAAGTCGGCCGTCTTTACGAGCAAGCTGCCTTCGGACCCCGACTTTCCAACCCCGACGGATTCGCACGGTGCGCCAAGGTCGCGGTTGGGCCCGAGACGGGTCAAGGCGGCCTTGTACACATACGTGCGTCCCGAGAAGCAGAGGGAGCCTGAGTTGCTCGCCGTCAGTCCTGCCGCCCTTCGAGATCTTGGCCTCAGGCAAGGAGAAGAGCAGACGGAGCTCTTCAAGGAGGTGGTGTCGGGCAATCGCATGCTGGGCTGGGACGAGGAGACTCGAACGGGGGACCTCTATCCGTGGGCCCAGTGCTATGGAGGTTGGCCTCGTTCCCTTCCGCACCCCCTTCTTTCTGTTCCTGCAACGAGACGTTGGATGCTGAAGTCGGTTGCAGGATGGCAGTTGCACGTGAACCCTGTCGACCGAAACGTGCTGCCGTGCCCGTGCTGATTCGTGCTCTCTGCTCAGCGGCTCCTGGGCGGATCAGCTTGGCGATGGGGTCAGTTGTTGACGTTCGGCTTTTCGACCTCGGTCTTGACCTTCCTGCTGAACACGCGGTAGCGCGTCATGTCGCTGTTCGAGGCGACCGATCCGTCCACCAACGTCCGGCACGAACTGCAGCTGAAAGGCGCCGGACGGACGCCGTATTCTCGCTTCGCCGACGGAAATGCCGTGCTGAGATCTAGCGTGCGGGAGTTCGTCGTCTCGGAAGGTCGGATCCAGCAAGTCGCGCCAACGGCGCTTGCGAGCACGTTCGATGCTGACCCGGTCGCCAGCGCTTCACGCCCTTGGCATCCCTACGACACGGGCCTTGGCTCTGACGTTACTACCTCACAGGCCTGTGCACCGTGAGCGGACCGAGCCAGGTGCCATCGTCGCGCGATTCGCGCAGTCGTGGCTTCGCATCGGCACCTTTGACCTGCTGGGGGTGAGACGAGATCGAGCGCTCGTTCGGCGCTTGGCCGACTACGTCGCCGAGGATGTGTTTGGCGGATGGCACAGCCTTCCGGGCAAGTTGCCCGACAAGAGCCCCGACGGCGCAAGAGAGCCTCGGAGGGGCATCGCCGCATCCTCCGCCGAAGGCAGCGACGCCGAGCAAGAGAATCGCTATGCGAGACTGTACCGCGAGATTGTGCGTCGCAACGCCGCGACCGTCGCGGCATGGCAAGCCTTTGGATTCATGAACGGCGTCCTCAACACCGACAACACCTCTCTGTCTGGTCTGAGCATGGATTTCGGACCGTTTGCGTTCATGGACAACTTCGATCCCGCTTACACCCCGAACCACGACGACTACGGGCTGCGGTACAGCTACGGCAATCAGCCCAGCATCATCTGGTGGAACCTGACGAGACTTGCCGAGACCTTGGGCGAGCTCATCGGCGCCGGGTGCGACGTCGACGACGATGATTTCATCGGTCGCGGTCCCAGCGCCGGCCCGACGCCGGGCGTCGTCCAGCGTGCCAAGGCCGTCGTCGAGCGGGCGGGCAACGAGTACAAGGCCGTGCTCGCGACGGAGTACAGGCGCCTCATGGCGAATCGGCTAGGGCTGAAGGTCCTGGACCAGGAGCGCGATGAGCTTCTCGACAGTCTGCTCGAACTCATGGAGTCTCTGGAGCTCGACTTCAACCATTTCTTCCGTAGACTGAGCAAGCTGGGCTTGGCAGAGACGACCGAGCTCGAGTCGCGGAAGGCCATCGCCGAACGCTTCTTCCATCGCGACGGCGCGGCGTCTGTGGTCGGGGAAAGAGCCAGGGAGCGCCTGGCCGAGTGGCTCGGCAGTTGGCGGAAGTGCGTCGTCGAGGATCTCGGTGGCGATGCCGGAGAGGAAGCAGCCGACTGCGGCGACGACGAGGATCGGAAACGACGGATGAAAGCCGTGAATCCAAAAGTATGCCGTCCGCCACTTCCCTTCCATCTTCTCCGCCGTCGTGAACGGAGACGTACCTGTCCTCCGTCGCCCTGGCCTCACGGACACCCGCTTCCGTTGCCCCCTTGTATGATGCCGCTGGCCATTCATCACCCCTCCACCGAAGCCCACATCCGAGCCGACAATCGAACCCGGCTGACCCGGCTGCAGTTCACGCCGCGAAACTGGATTCTCGACGAGGTCATCGAGCAGGTCGAGCACCGGCACGATCGAACGATGTTGCTTCGCGTGCTACACATGTCTCTGCATCCGTTCGACGACGAATGGGACTTTCCCGCCGAGGCCTTGCCTCCTCCTGCCACTGCCGCCGCCGCCGCGGCGGATGCCTCCTCCTCGACCGACACTACCGCCTCCCCTCCTCGCGGCGTTGATATGGCCGCAGCGGCCACAGCCACGGCCAGAGCCCAGGCGAGAGAAGAAGCCGAACGTTTCTGCGCCGATCCGCCAAAGGCGAGACGCGCCATGCAATGCTCCTGTTCTTCGTAGAGCCGGGGTGGTGGGGGGGGGGGGGGGGGGGGGGGGGCCGGGATGGGGAGAAGGCCGGGATGGTGAAAGGGGGGGGGGGGGGGGGGGGGGGGGGGCCCGGGGCGTAGGGGCCAAGGTGCCGAGACCAGAGCTCCATCTACAGTATCCCATCTACACCTTTCAAAAATCTTTCGATTCTGAAATCTTTTCATCCGTTCATCCTTCCTGGATGATTCATACTTCCCGGAATGTTCGTACAGTACTTCCCCGGATGGTTCATCATCCTTCCGGACAGTCCGTACAGACTGTTGACTCGCGTACAATCTCCGATCCTATCCAGGGGGGGGGGGGGGAAGAAAGAATGATTGATATGACAGTAGTAGCCAAGCGCCGTTCAAGTGAGTGACGAAAGCCATCTCTATATTTTGTGAGTGTGTGTGTGCCATGGGTATTCTGAATTCTGCTCCTACTCCTGCTCCTTTCTCCTATCCTGCTTTTACCTTTACTCCTCGTCCTTCCACTCCAACCTTCACTTCTACTCCTGCTTCTCCTTCTTCTTCTACTTCTACTTCTACCGTTCGTTCCTACTCCCTATGTACTCCGTACTCCTCCTCCTCTGTCTCTAGAAAGGTCAAGTTTCATGAGAATTTAGAAAAAATTGTTTTGTCTTGGGAGAAAAGGAGGGAGGGAGGATGGGAAGGAGTGGATGGGAAGAGAGGGTTGGGAAGAAGGGAAAGGGGGGGGGGGGGGGGGGGGGGAAGCTGTACTGTAGGCAAAGAAGGAGGGAACAGAAGGGGTACATCCCGGTAACTTACGAGTACTGTACTGTACGCAAAGAAGGATGAATAGAAGGGGTACAGCCCCGTAACTTACGAGTACTGTACTGTACTGTGCAGTAAGTGTCTCCGACTACCCGCCGGGTTTACTTGTACGGTACCTTTCGGTAACAGTACCTTGGCTCTACAGGCACTGTACCGTACGAATTTGCTGTATGCACTGTACGAGTACTCGGAAGCAAAAAGTTCTTCTCCGTGCTTGGTTGCTTTCTTGCCGAAGCTGCTTTGGTTCCTTGCGAAGAACATGGTTCTTTTTCTACCATACGGTGATCACTCCCCCACACTGAAAGTACAAAGTCTGGAGGACTGGCTTCTTGTTCAGGCGGGCGTATTAGGATTCACATCGTAGATTCATATCAGATGTGCAGAGTAAATGAAGATACCACTTCAAAAGACGCTGGGGGCCCGACACGGCTACGACGGGACTTGGACTGCGTAGTCCGCGACGGCCGCGTCGTGGGCTGGGGATCCCCCTTTCGGCTACGGGAGCGTGGCTGGGACGTTTTCGGGCCGCTGCGGTGGTTGGTGGAGGCTGGAGCCGAGGAGGCAGGTACGGTGCTTGCCGTGGTATGCGAGCAGGGACTGGGACGTCAGGGTGGAGCTGGTACGGTATGCGACGTACCGTACCGGCGAGACGGGATCGTGTCGCCGGGTTCTCCGTATCTTGGGACGAGATGGACAGGACGATGGAGACGAAGATGGAGAGGCGAGGATGGGTGGCCCTCGAGCAGTTTCCATTGATTCCGTGCGAGCAAGTCGACAGCCGTACTCTGAGCAGGCGCATCGGAGCAACGGCCGATGCTTGCCGAGAGCCGCCAACCCATCCTACCGTCGGCATCGAAGCTGGACGAGACGTCTGGCCGTGGGCGACCGTGCATCAGATTCTGCGTCTCTTCTTGTTCGACCTTTGGTCTTCTTCGTAGACGCGCTTCTTCTGCATGATCTCGTCGATGAGCGGATGGTTGTGCAGCGCCTCCTCGGCGGCGCGGTGGCTGGCTTCGTTCTTGTTGAGGCCCTCGCCTCGGCCCAGGAACTGTCCGTTCCAGCCCCAGCCGGTCAGGCGGACGGCGATGTAGAAGGTGTGCCTGCCCTCGAACGACTTCGGCGGATACTCCTCGACGTACTCGAGCTTGCTCGCGGTCGACAGCAGCTTGACCGCCAGGTCTTGCTTGCTGCTCGACCCGATCGGCTTGCCCAGCCGTCCGATGTTCTCCGCGAGCTTGGGTGCCCAGAGCTGCCGCAGCCAGATCTCGGCCGTCGGCAGACCGCTCGACGCCCAGAACGACGTCGTCGGGCCCGCTCGACCCGTCACGAGAGGCGTCCCGGAAGAGCCGTCGAGAACGACGGCGGCGACGTACGCCTCGAAGACATCCGCCATCAGCTTCACGTCGTGCACCGACGAGCCGGCGTGAAACCGCGCAGGGACCTTGAGACGCTCGCCGAGGCCGTACGCCTGGGAGTAGCCGGCCAAGGTGTGGTTGTTGACGAGCAGCTCGCGGCACTGCGAAAGCTTTCCCGGAGACAGGTCCGGATGGCGCTCCAACACGAACCGCGAGCAGATGCACTCGATGAAGGCATCGCCCAGGAACTCTAGCTGCTCGTAGCTCATATCAGCGCGCATGTTGTTCCCGTCCGACAAGAATCCCTGATGCGTGAAGACCTTGTCCAAGAGGCTCGCATCGCGGACGAGCGGCAAGGGCGGCAGATCACCCCCGCCTGTTGATCTGGACGCCGGGGAAGACGACGACGGCGACGCGACCGCTCTCGACGGCAACGGCATGATTGCTCTAGGCCGAGCCGGCTGAACCGGCCGAGCCGCCGTCGACGGAGGCTGCTGGGTTTCAAGGTACGCCGACAGCGACTGGAGAAACCTGGCCGCCTCCGCCGCCGGATCCGTGACCTGCTTTGTATCACTCATCGTGGCTCGCCCGGCCTTCGGACCGGCTTGCAATATATCGACCAAGGCCGTCTGAAGCTCGACCAGTTTTTCCAGCGGGATTGGATCTGAATCCACGGTGCTCCTTGGACTGATCGTCACCGAGCCGCCATTCTGGACCTGCTGCGGTGAGGAGTTCAGAGCAGCGTCTACCTGGCGCATGGATCAGTCCAGGAGCAGTAGCACGATCAAGACTGCAGGTATAACGACTGAGGGCCAGAGTGATACCTTGGCCTTCTTGCCCGCAGAGCCCTGCTGAGAGCCGTGCCCGGGAGTATCTTTCCGTTTCGCCATGGTGTACCGGTCGCCGCGTCGGCACACGTTACCGGTGCTCCCTTGACGTTCGCGGGGGATCTTTGGCGGGGGTCATCAATTCCGAAACAGAAGGTCAAGGAGGTGGGCGTCGTTATAATTCATGAGTCGTGGTAGGCACATTCGGAAACCGATCGCGATGCCGCCGTGGCGGGCCACGACCCGAGATTGACTTTCCCAGATGACTAAGCACGCCCGCGCTACGATAACCGGTGCCCATCGTAGTGCAACATTAGTAAGCACGTCTCGCGGTTATCGCGATTAATGAGCGCGCGGTTGTCTCAGGTCCAACGTCAGGTCGTCGATCCCAACGCGCACACCTACTTCACGAATCAGCGCAGCATAGCACCAACATCATGACGGTCCCCCGGTCACGCATCCTCGATCTCGTAAAGGTAGGTGGTCTAGTAGCGTCTGTGCCGCCGCCGGCCATCGCTAGCACGAGGGTTGACCGCCAGGGCTTTAGGTCCAATGCCGAATCTTCGGTGCCACCTTCAACCCAGACCGGCTACGCCTGGGCACCAAGATCTTGCGTCAGCGGCTCAAAGGCCCCACAGTCGCCAGCTACTATCCTCGAAGACTCATCACACTTAAGGACATCCGTAATCTCATCCCAGGAATGGACACCTGGGACGAGAAGGAAGAGGATCGGCTCGAAGGCCTACAACAGTGCGTCCCTCAGCCGACGATAGGCTTCGCTGTCCCCGGCCATTCACTCCCCGCTGTTCGAAGTTGCACCGCTAACGCCTGATCATCTGGCACGCAGGCTGAGATCTAGGGGCAAGGGGCCGCCCAAGAAGAAGCGGACCGCGTTAGGTAAGAGGCCCGCTGGATACAGGGACGGTCTGCCTCGAGTCAGGCGCTGACAGGCCCTTCTCTTTGCCGTGGCAGAATACAAGAAAGCCGGACGGCGGAAGTGATGTGTCGACGATCCGAAGAGACCGCAAGAGGTAGGTGCCGGCACGTTTCACTGTACCTCTCCCTGCGAAAATGTACCGTCGAGGACCGTCATCTGCCCCGCCGTTTTGGAACGTCTTCGACCCCGACATTCATCGAATCAATCCCGACGTCCCATCTCGTCGGCTTATCGATGCACAGACCGAGGTCAGAGCACAAGGACGATGACGTGACGCTCGTTGTCCGTCCCGGACCGGGATCTCCACGATGCATGAGCGTCGACGATCGATCAGGAGGGCGCTGGACCGGTTCCCATCCCCGATTGGCCGTTCTAGCTTACCCTCAGGCGCCCGGCGATCCGTTGCCCGCGGTAGCCGCCGTAGCCGCGATGGCGGCTGTTGTAGCCTCGGTCGTGCTCGGTGTCGCTGCAGCCGGGGACCTGGCCGCCCCGCAGCGAAGCTGTCGTCGCGATGATGTATGTATCGGTGGAGGAGTATGTCGACGGCGGCTCATCAATTCATGTCATTCCGATGCGGTTTTCTTCTGCTGTCTCCCACGTCATGACTCAATGACGATCGTTGTGTGGCCACGTAAGCAGCATCGGTGACTGCGGCGCCTCGTTCCTCTCTCTCCAGGCCGGTGTGCACGGCAGCTTTGGGGATCGTTCACGATCGCTCTTGCCGCCTCGGCCCATCGAGAGCACCTGCCGAGAGGCCCCTCCATCGCCCAAGGCCAGGCAGGATGGGACCTATTGCGGAAGGAGGAACTCCCCCCGTTTCTCCCTACGTCTTGGCTGCCCCACCGCCCGTATCGAGCGGTGCCACCCGTGGCGATCGAAATCTACTGCTGCCCTCTCCTTTGGAGTCTTCGTCGTGTCGTGCCCTCGTCTTCTGGCCACGATCGGCTCGCCGAGATCGGAGATGGGGTGCCCGACGACGAACAATCGACAGTTGGACGGGGCCGATCAGACCGATCGGCCCATCTCACCGCCTTGGGTACGCCAGCGGGCATTCTCCCGTTGCCGCCTTCCCCACCTGCTTCCCACGCCGGAGCGAGACCGGCCGGGAGGGAGGACGATCCTCTGCTCTGCTACCCCTGCTCCACCGCGCTCTCCCTTCCGATGACGCCTCCCTTGCTCAAGGCCGGTCCGCGTATATAAGCCCGTCATTCCCACCCACCTCGGACGACGTCCCCCTCTCCTTCATCTCCACCACTCCACTCTTTCCCGGACGCCGTTCTCCGCTCTCCATCCGGTCGTCCCTTCTCCTTGTTCCTACTCTCCTTGTTGTCCGCCGTCTCGTTCCCTTGGATTGGGCTTGACGTGCCCTCCCCAAGGAGAGAAAGCCATCGCCAGACATATACGCCAACTACGTTTCAGAAGGGTCCTTCGTCCTGTCTTCTAGTCAATATATAGTCCGCTTTGTCGATCGTCTCCTTCTCCGGCCTTGTCGATTCGTTCTAATATCTGGTCGATATATCTGAGCCTTTTGTTTGGCTGCATCCTGGTCGCATGCCAGCTGCGGCGACCTTGACGTAAGAGCTCGGTGCCTGCGTTGAACGGTCCTTCACGTCACGCAAACAGAAGATCATCTTCCCTTGGGCCATCGCAAGCCCTAAGAGGCCTTGCCCTTCGGAGCAGGTGATGTTGGCGCGTCCGCACTTTCCATCTAATTCGAAAATTGCCCGGCTGTCCTCTTAATTGGCTCCTCTTGTTGTCCCTCTGCCCCTCACACCTCTCCCCCACAACCCACCTTTCCGTTCGTACCACCCTTCACACGCCTCGTTGCATCGACGTCAACAACTGCACTTGATCCAACCGCTCGTCGTACGAGCCTCTCTACCGTTCTCTGCTTTGCCGGATCATCGGCTGGCTTCGTCAAGACTTCCATAGCTCTACGGTCCTGGGAGTGTGTCCTTGTCGCCCACGCGCACCCTTGCATGGTATCTCACCCGGCACTGGATCACCAAGTCGACATGGCGGCGGCCCTGCCGAATGGCTCTCCGTCCGCACGGGCGAGAGCGACGAACCCATCGAGAGCCGATGGCAGTGGCTCGTCGAGAAACACTATGGACATTGTCAACGAGATCGGACGGGCGTACCGGGTATGTTTGCGTCTGATTCTGGCGACTTGGTGGTCTTTGTCCTTGGGCCCGGGGACCCTGCTCACTGTCGCGCGCAGGAGAGCCGTGCTGCGGCCGTCAACGACACCGCTCCTGATCCGCTGATGTCGTCCAAACTGGCCAACCAGTCGAACCGCATCGCCGCGTACAAGGTACGTCGGTTGCGTGCTTCCTGAGCGCCTTCTCCGCTGCCCCACCTCGGCCCACTCCGCTCCCGACGAAGCCATTCCCCTTCCTCGGTCGTTCCCGGGACGTTGCTTCTACCACTCGACGTTCGCTGACGGTCGTGGAAGCAAAAGATGGAACACGCGGGCAACAACGCTGAGAACGGCGGCCCCCTGGCCGAGCCCATGAATCGTCTGTTGGCCCAACTCGCTCAGCAAGAGATGATGCTGCTCAATCAACGTGACTCGTTGGCCGCGACCGAAGCCGCCCGTGTCAAGACGGACGGGCTTGCGCACCCAGGCAAGCACCTGACCTCCTCGAGCGACGGATCGCTCTCGAGGACGCCCGCGTCGGACTCCTTCGGCGACGACGTCGACGACACCGACAAGGAGGACGTGCGTCATCTGAGCAACGAAGAGGTCCACGAGATGCTCCGGCTCAAGCGCGAGCTGGCGGAGGCCAACGACAAGATCGCCCACATGGACCGCGAGCTCTTGCAGACGCGCATCACCAAGGACAGCATCGACCAGGTGCTGGCCTCGCCGTGCGAGCGGGATTTCCCCGAGCCCGCCCAAGTCAGCGACCGCACGATTGGAAACCTCCAGGGCAGACTCAACGCCGCGATCCGCGGCCCGCGTCCGCCGCCGACGCGTGCGACCCAAACCTGGGGTGGCGCTGGTGGCGCTGGTGGCGCTGGCGACGCGGCGTCGGATACCGCCGTCGTGAGCGCGCCCTACGCTAGGCACTTCGCCATCTGGAGCAACCCGTCGGCGGGCGGCACCCCCCAAGCAGCGACGACGCCCGCCGTCGGTGGCGGCACCGGTGCAGGCGGCATCTTGCCGGCTCGCGACGCCGCCAACGGCTGGGGCGAAGGTCCTGCCCGCGCGCCGCTCGGTCAGGGCGACGCGCCCAACCTGCCCGTTCGACCCGCCTTTTCGACGGTGCCATCGATGCCCCGGCACCCGACACCCGGCCTTTTCAACGCTCCCGGCTTCGTCGGCGACGGCCGCGGTCCCACGAACCAAGTGAACCAGATGAACCCGATGGGCGGCCTTGGCCCGTACCCGACCGGTCCGATGTCGCGCCGTCCGCAACCGCCCATGGCACGCGGCGGAAATCCGTTCAACCACGGCCATCCTGGCAACATGGGCAACCACGGTAGCATCGGAAACATGGGCAACATGGGCAACATGGGCAACATTGGTCAGACGGGCCACATGAGCAACCACGGTGGCGTTGGAGGTATGAGCAATATCGGTTGGGGCTATCGGAACGACGTGGTCTACCAGGACGGCATCGTCTCGCCCTCGCCCACGCCCATGTGGCAGCAACAGTCGTTGATGCCGCCGGCACCGTCTTATCACCGTGGCTCGAGCGTTGGTTCCGCCCTGTCGCCGATGGCGCCGGAATTCACGACGCTGCAGCCGCAGTACAACAACTCATGGAACAGCTGTGCGGTGAGTCGAAACATCCCCCCTCCCCCCTCCCCCCTCCCCCCTCGTTCTTTTTCTCCTTCGGCTTTCTCGCCGCCCTCGGTGATCGAGGCCTTTTCTTTTGCTTCCCCTTCTCTTCACTCACGAATTAGGTCTGTTCGCCCGCTAACGCGCCGCAGAAGCCTTCGCCGACGCAGACGTACGTTTCGCCCTGCGAGCCTCTGAACTACCGGCGCCTTCTCGAGCGCACGGTCAACTGCGATTGGAGGTACATCGTCGACAAGATCGTCTGCAGCAACGATCAGCAGGCGTCCATCTTCCTGCAGCAGAAGCTGAAGATGGGCACAGCCGAGCAGAAGTTCGACATCGTCGAGGCCATCGTGTCCCAGGCCTACCCGCTCATGGTCAATCGCTTCGGCAACTTCTTGATCCAGCGTTGCTTCGAGCACGGCACGTCCGAGCAGGTCGTCTCCATCGCCAACGCCATCCGCGGCAACACGCTGAAGCTGAGCATGGATTCGTTCGGATGTCACGTTGTGCAGAAGGCCTTTGACTGCGTGCCCGAGGACTACAAGGCCGTCATGGTGCACGAGCTGCTTCGCCGCATCCCTGAGACGGTCGTCCATCGCTACGCCTGTCACGTGTGGCAGAAGCTCTTTGAGCTGCGCTGGAGCGGCCCACCGCCCCAGATCATGAAGTACGTCAACGAGGCGCTCCGAGGCATGTGGCACGACGTGGCCCTCGGAGAGACGGGCAGTCTGGTTGTGCAGAACGTCTTTGAGAATTGCCTCGAGGAGGACAAGGTAGCGATCCCCGTCTGTTCCCCCCGGAGAATCCTGACCGCCCGCTGACGTGCGTCTGCCCTCGCACAGCGCCCTTGCATCAACGAGGTGCTTGCGAGCATCGACATCGTCTCGCGCGGTCAGTTTGGCAACTGGTGCATCCAGCACATCTGCGAGCACGGCATGCCGGCCGACCGCAGCCGCGCCATAGATCACATCCTCCGCCACGCGGCCGAGTACAGCATGGACCAGTTTGCCTCAAAGGTCGTCGAAAAGTGCCTCAAGATTGGCGGGGTCGAGTTTCTCGAGTGCTACCTTGGTCGCGTGTGCGAAGGTCGCCCTGACCGTCCTCGCATTCCCCTGATCGAGAGTGGGTCACCCCTTTCCCCCCCTCCTTCTGGTTTCGTCCGGGTCGGATGGTTGACACGCTTGCCCTCAACAGTTGCCAGTGACCAGTACGGAAACTATCTCATCCAATGGATTCTGATCAACTCCAACCCGCAACACCGCGAGATTGTTGCTTCGCACGTCCGGTGGGTGTTGATTTGCTTTACCGAGCCCTATTCTACACCCTGTACAAGCTGACGGTCGAGAGCAGCAAGCACATGGTGTCTCTCCGAGGCTCCAAGTTCGGCGCCAAGGTTGGAATGCTCTGTTGCAACCCGGCCTATGCTACCCGCCCTGGACCCGGTGTCGGTCCTTTCATGAGCCGTTTCGGCCCTGGCCGTCTCGGTCCGGCCTACCGCTAAGGAGAGGAGGCGTCGAGCTATTGGCCTTTCGGTAGACGTCTCACTCGCCTGGCTGTCAAGTCAAGCCCTTTTCGACGGCCGCCGTCTCGTCCTCCGCTCGGCACGCCCATGGCCTTTCCGTCTTCACTCGCCAGCAGTATCGCCCTTCACGTACCCTTCATCTTTCGGCCGGCACCTTCTCGGGGCGCCAATTGACACGCGAAGAGCGTTCTTCACGCGTCATCGTCTCATCCGAGCTACATGAGCCTTCTACTCTCGCCCTTCATCACCGTCTCAAACTACGGCTCGCACATCCTTTGCTATCTCTTTCGAATCGGTATCACACATGAGGTATCTGTCTGACGGCGTGCGGGTGGCTGGGTGAAACCGCAGCGACGATATACTGGAGTTGGGCTTGGCTGGCTTGTTGGAGGGATTGGACTGGACGGAGATGGATGCCTCCCCTCGATGATTGGAGTTTGGCCTCACGGGCTGCGTCTTCGACCTGCGTCTTTCTCTTCCTTTCCTTGTCTCTGTCTCGCCGTCTTGCCTATTGCGCCTTGTTCGCCCTTTTTGCCCATATTCTTGCCCTTCTGCCCTTCTTTTGCTCCTGCCTCGATCTGCTCTGAGTTGGTCTTCGCCCTCCCTGCGCTTCTCTTGGCGACTGCCTTTCTTTGCCTGTCCCTATTCTCCCTTTCACTTTCCTTGAGTCCCCATTGGGCACTGCCCATTCACATCAACTTTGTCTCAGCGTGCTTTGCACTTTTGAATTCCCATTGAATCTCCCAAATGGCCCCTCTCTTCTTCCTTGATCGTGCTCTGCCCAGCTTTGTTTCACTCTCAGTCTCTTTTGCCCCCTATCCCTTCCCACTGCCCCGTGCTCTGCCTATTCTCGATCTCTACTTCCCTTGCCCTGCCTTTGATATCCGTCCGTTTGCCATCACCTATACTCTTGCTTACACCCTGTTCCATTTCTGCCGAGATGTCATCCCGTTTGCCATTATCGACGGATGCACCCTGGCCTCGCTTATATTCTTTGTTCTCTCTGGCTCAACTTTACTATTCCTGTACAATAGATATTTGCCTCTCTGGCTGACCTGCCTTGCTTTATTTACAACACCTAGCATATATTACTTCTTTGTATATTACAATGCAACTCCTTAATACGTGCAACAGTCCGAATTGGGGCTGTTTCATCTCATGGATCTTCTGGCGACAGCAATCGGTACCAACTATCCATCGGAACCAGCACAAAGAAACTTTCCACAGGCTTGAGACTGTGATCCACCAGCTCAGACTCCGTTGACCCAAGGACGTCGCTTCCCAGACCCGCCCCTCCACTTCCGCCTCCTATCCCTCTTTCTGCATTTCCCAAGGCTTCTTTCGCTGCTGCTCCACGCTCCGGCTTCCTTGACCCTCGAGCACCGTGTTCGGGATCTCCTTGACGCCGGGAATCGGCGCATCCGTCTTGATGAGGTCTACAATGTGGGAGAAGGACGTCGGAAACGCGGCCGAGGACTCGGCCACCGCCCCACCGGCCAGATCGGGCTTCGACGCCGGGCCTATCGCCTCTGCCTTCGATGACGGTGACGATACCGATGACGAAGTGGCGTACACGCCGGTGATCGCTGGGTTTACATGCTCCGTGTTCGGGCTTGGCCCAAGCTCTCGTCCTTGCCCGGACTCGCTCTTGGCCACCGAAGATGTGCTCCCGTCATCTTCTCGTTGTCGACGCCAGGCCATGTACGCATCATAGTCGATCGACGTCTGATGTTTTCTATCGCCGCGGCGCAACTTGCCTTCTTGTCAGCTCGAGGAAGGCCCATCCAACAACTACTTTGCCGCCACCATCACTACGAGGAAAGCGGCAGGTCCAAGTTCAGGCTTCTTTCAGTTTGTAGCTGAGAGGGTGGGGAGAAAGGAAAATCCCTGACGAAGAAAGGCACGTGTTGAATAAGACAAGGGCCCGGGGGGATATTTGCCTGGCGTAGTAGAAGCACCTCGCTCGTGACGTCAAGACCTCCGTTCTCTCCGGCGACGAGACAGATGCGAGGACCGTCTGTAGTCCAGCCTAGTCGTGAATTCAAGAACGTCTCAATATCAATCTGAACATGTTGTCTTCCTACATACTAGCCTAGATAGGTATGGGTACAACACTCCTCGTACGTACAAGTATGAAGGAGCGACTCGAAAGGCAGGAAAGAGCAGGGAGCGGTGCCGGTCGTTGACTGACCTGAAATTCCTCATCTCGACTCCACGGATATGATTCCAACTGTTCGAAGATCGTCTGCTGCTCTGTTCTTTCGTCTTGAGACACCCCCTGCGATGAGGACCCGGTAGACGATGGTTCCGGTGCGAGTGG
Organism: Lichina pygmaea; assembly: GCA_963422465.1. Lineage (NCBI taxonomy): Eukaryota > Fungi > Ascomycota > Lichinomycetes > Lichinales > Lichinaceae > Lichina > Lichina pygmaea. Next base: position 4,352,068 of record OY730170.1, read on the forward strand.
TAGCGTTGCCATGCTCGATCGACAATGGCCTGCTCCTGAACTCCAGGGAGGACCGGGTACAGTAGGGTACCGTAGTGCTGAATCAGCAGAATCTTCGATACGCACGCGTGACACGTTCAGGCACGGTAGCCCAGCACACGGTACGAAGTACACAAGTTACGTAACCGATCAAGCCAGCCACAGCTGGTCCAAAACTCATGGACGGGTAACCAACCACTGAAGGAAGTAATTAGTCCCATAACCTTTGATTCAAGCGTGCCGTAGCCGCTATTGCTCGGGCGGAGCCTCATTCGTTTGAGCCGCTTCTTTCAAAATCAAGCGCTTGTAGCCCAGCCACGCCAGCCTTACTGGTAGCCGCGTCGCCCTCATCATGATCATGCTACCGATCACATCAGGGCTGTCACTCTTCACAGTGTTGTCGGACCGAATACAGTCTCCGCTCTGACTCTTCTCATTCAACGCCTGCCAAAGATTCTGTCACGCGCGTGAATCCAACTCCGAGGGTCAGACATCCGGCGAGAGCATCATCGAGGGAGCATACTGGTAGAAGGTCAGCATGCTCTTCGCAGTCGTGCTCGACTTTCGACTGTTTTCTCATGCTGCTCCAGACGTCAGATCGCCACCGGCTACGTTCGTATCAACGACCCTTTTACTACACGGCAGCCGCGCAGATATCCTTTTGTCGACTGCGGCTTCGCCCGACTCTCGGTCAGAGAAACTTCCAGCCTATGCTTCATCTCCCGATCAAACCCCCTGGAAAGTCCTCAGACTCTGCGTACGATCAAGAGGATCCGCTGGCACTGTATCTATCATCACCCTGCAGGCCTCTCGAGCGTCTGCGGACCTAGGCGGCTGAAGCCATGATGTCCGAGTACATAGGGTAGGCAGCCCTGGCATCTGCATTTCTATAATTGGAGGTCTTGGCTGACATGGTTTGTAGCGCTCGCATCTCGCTCTTCTCGAGAAGTGATATTCGGTGCATGAACCCTAGTGCAAGGCGTCTTTGATGTTACAGGCTATTGACTGCGCTTGGGTCGCGTAGATACATCGGCATCCTACATGAGATCGACTCGGAGACTTCCACGGTCGCCCTGGAACAGGTCATCTCGTATGGCACCGAGGGTCGTCGTGGAGTCCCGGACGAAGAGATCGCGGCGACGGAAAAGGTGTACGACTACATCGTCTTCAAGGGGAGCGATGTCAAGGACTTGACCATCCTCGAGCCGCCGCAAGCGAAGCGGCAGCTGCCGCAGGTGCCGGACGACCCTGCCATCATCGAAGTAAGTGGTCGGCCGTACGCACACCCTGCTGCCTCGGTCGTCAGCCGCTGTATCGTCTATGATGAAGACATCGGATGTAATTACACAATTCCGAAAGCGCATACATTCCTGTGGAGAGTCCCGTTGCCTTCCTTCTGACAAATCCTTTGACATCAAACACGGTTGTTGAGAGAAGTTCGTCCGGGTTGAGAGGCGCTGACAGCGACTTCCGTGACAGAGTGGAAGCCGACCGCCGCCCGCACCTGCCCCCGCGAGGAACCAAGAGCAACTTGTACCCCCACCTCAACAGCCGCAACCGGGACCATCTCACTTCTCGAATCCGAATCCGAATCAGATGTCGATGCCGTATATGTACCCTTCTTTCCCGGGCCAACGGCTGGAACATCCCAACATGCAACATGCGCCGCCTGGTCAGGGCTTTCCGGGCATCCAGTTCGGTCCGCTTCCGACCTGGTATCCCCCTCCGCCTCCGGCCCAGACTTTCCCTCACATGCACCGCCCGCTCCCGAACCAGGGGACTCCCTTCCACCAGGCCCTTCTTCATCAGCAGAGGCAGCACCACCAGCACCACCAGCAACACCAACAACACCAGCACCACCAGCAACACCAGCAGGCATCGACGCCTGGACGGGCCGGGGTCGCAGGAATTATGGAGCCGAAAGCAGGGCCGTCGGCGCAATCCCCGCACGGCGTGCAGCCCACTGCACCTGAGCCGACGGAGCCTATCGCGAAGGATCTGACTCCACCGGCGCAAAGTGCGCCGACTCCGCCCGTCGACACGAAGCCGAGTCCAGCGACCGCCCTTGCTTCGGCTGCTCCTCAGGCTTCCAAGGCCCTACAGGCTGCCGTCGCGCCTGTGGTGCCAGTCACAGCCGCCCCGGTCGGCAGGGACGCGCTCATCGCGCACGCCGTCGCCGTGCCCAACCTGGGCGCGAAAAGGGCAGCGGCTCCAAAGGAGCCGCTGCAGACTAGCTCCAACAACGCCAACATCAAGATCGACGAGACAAAGGGCCAGTCTCGCCCCGGAGCCACCAACCCGTCCTTGCACAACGCAACGCTCGCGGCGACGGCGGCCGTTGCGGCTGCCATGGCCAAACTACCGCCTCCTCCCGGGGCGAAGCAGCAACTTGGCAACCAGCATCAACAGCCGCAGCAACCGCAGCAGCAGCAGCTCGGTTCACAGCAACAAAATCAGACGGCTCTTGACGAGGTGACCCGGAAAGTGAGCGACTTGAAGACGAGTGACGGCACGAGGCAGCCTCGCGGCGGCGGTGGCCCATCGACGGCCTCGTCCCGCGGTGGCCGTGGCCGAGGCGGTCATCATCAACCGCCGCGCAAGGTCGAAGTGCCGACGACCGACTACGACTTCCAGTCCGCCAACGCCAGGTTCAACAAACAAGACCTCGTCAAAGAAGCGATCGCGACGGGGCCTCCCATGAACGGGCCGTCCTCAGACGACAGAGCCGCGGCTGCCAGCAGCGCCACAACCAACGGCGGCGCGTCCGACGCCGACGCCGACGCCGACGTCGACGTCGACGTCCCGATTCCGGCCCCGGTGCCAAGCTACAACAAATCTACGTCCTTCTTCGATAACATCTCGAGCGAATCCAAGGACCGCGAAGACACAACGGTGCCGCGACCGGGTGGACGTGAGTGGCGCGGCGTCGAACACCGAAAGAACCTTGAGACGTTTGGTCAGAGCAGCGTCGACACGGGCTACCACCGCAGCGGTTTCCGTGGCGGTGGGCGCGGACGAGGCCGAGGGTACGGTGGTCGTGGACGCGGCGGTCGTGGTGGTGGGTTGCATCATCGTGGCAACCACGGCGGGCATGGTCACGGTGATGGCCGTGGCGGTAGTGTCGGTGCCGGTGGGCGATACCGCGGAGATCATCATGCTGCAGGCCAGGCGCCTGCCAGCCGTGCGCCAGCCGTGGCAGCAAGTACTTGACACATGGGCACATTACCGGTGACCGCGACGGTGACAATCGCAATCAAAGGTCGCCATCGCAGTCACTCTTACAGTCACGACCATGGAGCTGAATAATTCTAATGCAACAGCCTCCAAGATGCACTGGACATCAGACAGCACATCCTTCTGTCTCTCCCCTGTCATCTCCGACTCTCTCTGTCCCTGCCCATCTATCTTTTTATCATATTTCATTTTTGCTGCCCTCTTCTCTAATTTTGCTCTTCTCTCGCCTGTCAATTCCTCATGCTCCATCTCCCCTTACTCCCTGCTGCACGTACAGTGTTTGTTCTCGCTGGTCTCAGGAACAAGAAGTATGTGGCGACAGCTTGATATTGTGTTTTTACCCTTGTCTGCTCTGTGTGCTTTGTCTCTGATGTGCTTGTGGCTCTTACTGGGTGCTTTGTCGTGTTCGGTGCCTGTGGCTTTCACTGGGTGTGCTCTGTTTTGTGTTTGTTGCCTTTAAGCTGTGACCCCTATCATGCAGATTCGCTTTCTATAAACAAATGCTGTCATGGTGATTATACTGGAGTTGTGTTTTGCGGAGTACAGTAGCACCCACACAGCCCTGGAGTACGAGTATCCTGTCACAGGGATTCAGGGTTGATGTTCTTGTTGTACATGAAATAGGGACATGACTGAGCATAGCAGTATCATGTACGATGGCGGCGATGACGATGCGACGGGAAAGTCGGAGATGGATGGCCTAGGTCATGACTAACCTATGACTAAGACCCCTGACCGGTGGATCCCGCCATCGAACTGCTACCGTATTGGTCATGAAGACGTTCAAGGGCATACGTAGATGAAGATGCATGGATTGGAGTGTAGGTGCTGGGCGCCTGGATGTCTTGACGCTTAGTGCCTCGTAACACTGTTTTGTTGCAGCTCTTCGGTACGGTACGGTACTATTACATACCTACAGTACGTAACGTACCTCCTGACTTACCTACAGTAGCCTCCGTAGCGTAAGCGATACCACGGTGGAAGCTAATTGATAGCTCTACACGCAACGGCCGACATGGACACGAAAGCCGAAGACACATCGTCAGTCGGGCCAGTTGGCAGCCAACTGCACTTCCATCTCGACAGCACGATACCCACGTACGTATGGTACTGTACATACGGAGGATATGAGTACTTCCGTGCCATCGACATACGAGTACACAATCTCGCTGTGCGTAGCCAACGCGCGCTCAAAAGCTCCTAGCTTTCGAGAACACGAGCGGAGACTTTCCTTTGGATAGGTGCCAACACCGGAATACGATGCGAACAAGACATCTATCTAACGTACGGACGCTCTCACTGGAGCATAGTACAAGAGCTGCTATAGCATACCAGTACGTTACGTACAGCAAAGCTCATCCGCTCCCTCGTGTCCGTGACCGAGCACTGAGCGTATAAGAATGTCTTTGTGGACCGTCCGAGGCCCATCACCCCAAAGCCTTGCTAGCTCCCCCCTCCCGGCGTCGCCGTCGTTGGTTCACCATCGGAGGAGAGAATCTTCCGAAAGATCTACCAACGATGGCCGTCATCACTCTCTACTTTCGGTCTCTGCTGGTCTTCCTGATTGGCTTGTCCAGCCTCGTCCAGGGAGGATCGCTTCTGCTTCCACGCGATCCTCAATCGGTGGCCAAGCCTGTGCGGTTTCCGGGGTCCTCTGCTGATAGCATCGCCCAAGCAAGCTCCGAAGCAGAGCGGCAACCCTTTCGAGGCTTTGGTTACTTGAGGGTCTGGACTGGTTTCGGCCCCAGATTCTTGGAGGTTTTGGATATGGGGTTCCGCCCCGTCGGCTGGCTCAACAAAAATGGGGAATGGACCTTCGATATCAAGGAGCGAGGAGTCTTCAACGGGGCGGCCAGCAGTAAGTCGACACAGCGTCTCCCCCGAATTCGCCGGCGATCTCCGTCGTCGTTGCTTACGCAGCCTTCTCCCATGCGTGCAGAGGCACCTTACGGCGTCGATACCGCTCTTATCAGATCCGAAGTTGGGATGTGCTTCATCTGGAAGGAGAACAATCGTCGGTTAGACTGCCCAAAGATGCCAGAATCGGTACGTCTCATCCGGACGATCCTAATGTCACATTGGGCCCTCGTGGCATATGAGCTGACATGAGAGTCCCTTCAGTTCGAACCCAACAGTAAAATTGGCGACGCCATCCGTGTCGAAGGAGACAAATTCGTCCAGGCGTTTAGAGCTTCAAAACGACCTACCAAGGGGAAACTGACATCACCCGTGGTCTTGACCGCTCTCGACGGGTTTCCAACAGGCAGGAGGGTCGTCATACAGTGGGTGCCTGCTGACAAGGAGTGAGCGAGGGCCAGTCCGAGCTTGCTACTAGGTCTGGAGTCACAAGAAGGAGAAGAGTCTTCGTGAACGTACAGTACGTACAGCACGTATGTACGCATGCCTCTGTCAGTTGCCCGGCGCAGCTACTGCAGCAAGAGACTTTTTTCTTGCTCAAAGCTCTTCTGTGCGGTGACGACGACGACGACGACAGCAACGACAACGATGACAACGACGACAACGACGACAACGACAACGACAACGACAACGACAATCGCGACGTACGCGGACAAGCATCCTGATTACTTATTGAAAATGCAGTACCCAAGGGCCCAGAGGGCCTAGCCGCGCCGTTCCCTCCAACCCCAACAAGCTTTTGTTCATCAGGAAGTGTCATCTGTATTTAGAAAAGAGAAGGGGGCTTTCCTTGTGAGGAGTAATGTTTTTAAGAGAGAGATCAAGAGTCACTTTGATATCTGGCGTCGTATTTGGAAGAATACATTTCAATGGAGTGGCGGACAATGAAGCAACTCAGCTGCTGCTGTCCAGGCAACTAGCACCTCAGACGACTTTGTTCCGGCTGCCGGGTGCGTCTGCCTCGTATCCTTCGTCACAGCACAGGAGGAGCGTCATATCATCGAGTCGTTCGATCCAGAACCAAGTGTGGGCCAAGTGGCGTCGAAGCACCTCGACGCACCACCTCGACACACACACAAGTACCACTAAAACCGTACGGCATGCACCACTACACACACACACACACACACACACACATGCACAAGCACCTCCTCCCAAAAGAATAGAACTTGTCAACTACCACCAGCGAGAATAACCTTCTAATCTTGTCGTCGATAATGAACACGAGCCCTCGAGTGGCAAAGTATCCCCCCCCCCGAGGAAGGAAGGAGGCGCGGTGTCGGTCTTTGAACACATGTTTCTTCCCGCATGTCTTGGTGTGTCTAAAGGCTCTTGATGTGTTTGAACGGTCTTGGTGTCTTTGAACGGTCTTGACGTGGTTAAAAGGTCTTGGTGTGCCTGTAGAGTTTGGTGTGTGTCTGAACGTCAGGATGCACGAAGGGTTACCGGTACATGGCATCGGCCTCGCGACCGCACCGGTAATTTGTTTGCGTAACTCGACGCCCTGGAAGAGGCCTCCTTCTTCTACCACGCCACTTTGGCGTCGGTGGACTTGGAGCAGCGAGGAGTTGTTCTTCGTTTGCTGCTGCGGAGAAGGAGGAGGAGGAGGAGGAGGAGGAGGAGGAGGAGGAGGATCATGTCTTGGTCTTGCTCCATACTTGAATCATCGACTTTGAATATGCCCTGGTGCCTCTTGTAGATTGGAACGTACACATCGATGACTTGGGTGACAGATTTTCGGTAAAGTGGTGTTGCAGATTGGCTGGCGGGTATATGCTGTCGTCTCTGTACAGCATCTCCGAGGCAGATGCAAGGTATTGACTACATTTTCTTCGTTGAGGTCTCGGATCACATTGCCGAGAGGACATGCTAGACGGTTGAGAGTTGAAGGAAAGGTGATGATGCTTGAACCAAGAGAATCCCACCTCACATCGCTATCTGTGTGTCCATTCGGGTTTCTTCTTCTTCTCGGCGAATGCAGCCATACCTATGAAGAGGCTTGATGTTAGTGGTGCATGATACGCCAAAAGATTGAGAGATGACACGACAGAAGTTGAAATGCTCTCCGGCAGCCACATACCAATCTTCTGATCCTGACTCCCAAACAGCGCGTGAAACAGTCTTCTCTCGTAGTCCACACCTTCTCTGAGGCTCGTCTCTTGGCTCTTGTTGACCGCTTCCTTGGCAGCCTTTGTTGCGACTTGGCTGTAGCCGGCGATCAGCTCGGCGGTGCTGATGGCACCCTCGACGCACTCGTCTGCCGTGTCAAAGACCTTGGCGGCCAGGCCCCACCGCTCCGCTTCGACGCCACTGATGTTTCTGCCCGTCAGGATCAGCTCCATGGCTTTGCTCTTGCCGATCGCTCGCGTCAGGCGCTGGGATCCACCGGCACCCGGGATGATGCCCAGCTTGATCTCGGGCTGCCCAAAGACAGCCGAGCCGGAGCAATAAACGATGTCCGCCATCATCGCCAGCTCACATCCACCTCCGAGAGCGTAACCGTTCACCGCGCTGAGCAGGGGCTTTTTGAAATGCGTCACCAGCTCCGACCAGGTTTCAATAAAGTCGTCTGTATAAGCATCTGCGAAGGTCTTCTGGGCCATCTCCTTGATGTCGGCTCCGGCTACGAGACCACTGGTCAGCCATGCTCCGAGTTTCTGGCCGCAGGGCGACCATACCGGCAAAGGCTTTAGCGCTGCCAGTAAGTACTACTGCTCCGACACTCTTGTCGTAATTGAGCGACTGGAGTGCTCCGTTCAGCTCCACCATAAGAGGAGTAAACAGCGCGTTCAGTGCCCTTGGTCGGTTGAGCGTGACTACCAACGTGCATACCCTCCAATCAGCTGAGAGGCTCTACCAGGTATTGTGGACTTGACAGATTGGTGCCGCCAGACATACCGAGTCCTACACCTGGCCTGGGATGCGACACCAAGATATGCTCGTACGCGGCAGAGCTTGTGGAGGACGACGAGCGTGAGGATAAGCCCCAGGCACATCGCAATTGCTGCAAGGCCGATGGCCGAAGATAGACGTGCCTCATCATATCTGGGTGGAGATTGATGTCACAGACTCAATGTTGACAGTAACGGTACCGTACCGTATCGCACGCAGCTGATGAATCGCTTCTCGACTGTCACATGCGCTCTTGTGTCATCGTTGTGCAGTCTCCCGTCGCGATCTGGGACTGCACCAAATAGGGATCATCGTAGTGTTTTCATAGCGCAATACCAGCCGGCGCAACCGTATATACCGTCACGTCTTTTGTACGTACGGTATGTACGGTAGTACCACCACCGTGTGAATGTATCAGGGGTCAACAAGCACGCTCTATTCCTCACAAGTCCAAGTGATGATCAAATCTTACCAGGAGGACTACAACGTCAAAGAGATCTCCCCATCTCTTCCAAGCCTCTAGTGGTAGGTACATACTCTAATCATGCACTTGGGTAAAGTACCTCGGAGAGCTTCTCCATGCTTAGTCAGCCTTCGTAGCCTTCATACTGTGGCGTCGGCTCAAGCCCTCGCTAGGGTTCAAGACACATAATACGTGCCTCCTGAGCATACAAAGACGTTGTCTTTTCATCATGTACTTTGTCAAAGAGATCTTTGATCGCGATGAAGGAACCCTCGCGTCTCTTTATCCTTCAACAAAGCTGGCTTTGTATACGTGACCGTCTTTCATCTTGTCTGAAAGATCAATGTGACCTTCTACTTGTCGAAAGGATGGTACAAAGGTTATATAAACAGGAGTCGCCCTCGACTACAATGTCTACACATCACGCTCTCTCTCCTCTCCTTTGGTCAATTCTTCCTCGCTTTCTATTTCGTGGAGGCTGGTTCTCCGGTATCTTGACCGTATGGCGAGTCCCAACAGTCAGGATAATTTTCACTCGGTGCTGGACACCTATCTACAGGACGTGCCAGGTGCTGACATCGACGAGCCTTTCATATGGCCGACGGAGCTGGCTCCAGACGAGGGTCTACTACCTGTGGAAAGCGCGGGAGTGGGCGATACAACGCTTCCACCAGACGTGACTATGGAAGACCTCCTCAACACGGATTTTAGTGATTTCACAGGTCCCCGCTTGCAGGGTAGCGATGAGCTTATTGGCCCTCAGGTGGAGCCAGCTACCGCGACGCAGCCCTTAACAGCACCCAGTCTCGATTTCAATCTGGATCCCGATGTATCTCACGTGTCTGACCAGCCCCCTGTGCCGTCGACTGCCGCCGGTACCGAGTCCCTTGATCCACTCTTTACCGAAGACCTCACTCTGCCGGCTACAATGGACCTCACGGCCCCTTTCTCATACCCATGGGCCAATACTGCTGTGGCTAATCCATACAGTCGACCTACCTCTCCGACAAACTTCTCTACTACTATTGACCAGGGACTGCCAGATCTCTCAACGATTCTGTCACAACCTCCTCTCCCTCCAATCACTGGCTCAAACGAGATGCTGCCAGCTTTCTCAGCCACTCTGCCACAACCTTGTATCTCTCCGGTCACTGGCTCAGATATCCAAGCAGGTTCGACGCCATTGGTGCCCACAAAGCCGTCACTGGTGCCGACAAAGCCCTGGATCCGGATCAACTCTACAACGCAAGGAAAGAACCGGCGGTCGGCTAAGATTGAGACGTTCGACGCAGGTCGGGTCTATCAGCAGCTTCCCAGCGCCCCAGATGCTTGGAGCGACTTCCGGTATACTCGTGAAGGGGAGCTTGCTGAAGCCGAGACCTACAGTGTTGCGCAGATGAGAAACTATCTCTTGAACCACCCCTTGAATACTCATAGGCCCGATGGAGAGAACCGACTAAGACTCTGGATCCAGCGCTCTCCAGCTGATTCAGCAAGACGATATCCAACGAGCACTTCATCACGGTGCCGCTTTGCAGCATGCTTCGCAAACGGCCACCGTATCCTTGCTGGCCACTATCGAGTCTGCTTTGACGAACAGAGCTGGAGTCGCCAGAACATTGACCCATACACCAACGCAGGGTACGTTCATCTCTTCTGTCTTGAGAAGCTGATGGATCTTCCGCAGCTCATCCGACATTGCAACTTCATTGCGGACAACCGAACCCTTCCATCTGAGCCTGTGGGTGTCAATCGCATGAGCCTCGGTGGCGGGACTGTGTTTCGTACGGCACAACGCTTCATCAGCGGTTGTCGAGAGAACAGTATGCCTACCTTCATAGCTCGCTTCATGCGAGGGCTCAAGCAAAAGGGCCATGACTTGACTGTTGATGGCACACTGACGCAGCTCCTCAACATTGCCAAGCTCATCGAGGAGCCCCAAACTCGGGCTCGTCAAAGAGAACAACGAGGCACATCGACAAGTCTCTTTGACCACCATCTCGGTAATCTGATCAAGATGAACAAGAAGAAGGGACAGAAACGAACTCTCCCTTTGGACGACAGCGGGGATGATAGCTCTGAGAAAACCGTGGTGGCGCCGGCAGAGCCGGAGCAGCAACCAGCAGAAGAGCCTCGGACAAAGAAACGTAAGTTGTCCAAGAACCAGGAGCGCGACAAAGCCGGAGCCTTGGTGGCACCGGCAGAGCCGGAGCAGCAACGAGCAGAAGAGGCTCAGACAAAGAAACGTATGTTGGCCGAGAACTCCGAGCAGGACAACGAGGCAGCTCGCACGATAGCAGAAATTGCATTCCGCAGGCTCTTCAAGGGGAATTTACCGCAAAGAAGATCCCGCAGCAGTTCAGTAGCCAGCCGCCACCTCCGAAACCCCCCTGACTCTTCTATCTCATCAACACCGCCCGCATCTGCTTCAAGCAGTCCTCCGCCGCAAGCTGATGTTGCAGTCCCATCCATCGAGCCGATCGAGGTCATCTCTAGCTCACCCCAGCGTGAGGAACGTGAATCAGCACCTTCTCCATCACCCCACGCCGCTGGGTTTGCACATGCAGTTTCAATCCCGAGCACTCGAAGGTCAAGCGCTACAAACAGCTTGTTTAGCTTGGGAGGGAGATCTCAGCGGTCTATCAAGACTGAGCGTACCGACGAAGATGATGACGTAGATGAGAATCGTCGAGGAAGTAAGAAGCGGCACAGAGTATTGGGAGGGTGTTCACGATTTTCTCTCAAGACTGAGTGTATTGACGAAGACGATCTTGAGATGGATGAGAGTCGTCGAGGAAGGAAGAAGCGGCGCAGAATATAAGCAGAGGAGCTGTGAGCCTTTCCCACAAGGTTGGTAGACGTCACTAAACTTGTGGAGGGTTTACGAGGTCCTGCTGCGGAAATCTCTCAGCATACTGGCGTGGAAGATACACGACATTGTGGAAAATCTTTTGTACAGTAGCAAGTTATCTTGGTATTGCGACGCACTGTTAGAGCAGATATTTCGCAGAGCTAATGAAAATCTCTACGCATCATCCACTTCGGCGCGTGCAGAGATTTTTGCAGCCTGATCTCCTACAGATAACCCTAGACCATCAAGGGCGAGTAAAGCGAACAAAAATCCAGAGGGATAGATTGGTTATCAAAGAAGAAGGGGTCATAGTTAAACAGAACAAAGGTAGGCAGAATAAAGAAGTGATGATTCTCTTATGCTTGTCCAAGTCACTACGGTCAGCTTGATTCTTTGAAGCTGATGGTGGCAACAAAGAGGGTGTTACAACAGCGGAACTGAATACCTCTGAAAGCAAAAACTAACACGCAAGGCTGTACTCCCGTACGCTGTTGAAATCTAACAATCTAATCTGCCGTGACGACACTTCCGCCGTATACGTGTGATGCCCTTGTTGCGGGGATTCCTTTGATTTAATACAGCATCGATCAAACTTGTTTTAGAGAAAATGCAACTGTGAAGATTTCTGGTCAATCTGGGTACAACTTGATAGTAGTAGTCTAGTGATTCCTTAACAGCGTTGAGCACGTGTTTAATAGCCTTGTGTGGGCTAGCAAACTATCAAAGGGCGTCGACAGAGCAACACTGGAGAGACTCAACAGTGTTAACCAACAGTCAAACATTCGAGATGACAGTGAAAACAAAGACATGCATAAGTGCAGGGCACCAGGCCCAAACCCACTCACAGCCCCCCAGAGACCTACCAAGATCCTCATCAGGTGGTGTAAGTGGAAGGGCTCCTGGCTGGAGTTGCAACATCTTGCGAGAGGATGTCGCAAAGGGTGTGGGCCTTAGCCCATGTCCAGGTGGAAGCAACGCCGACCGAAAACAGTACAAGCAATCCGCAGAAGCCAAGGATCCAGACGCAAAGCCGAGCTTGGCCACCGCGGAAAGATGGGAGATATTGTGGCGCAACTGGGAGGTAGCTAATATGGAAGCTAAAAAGTCATGCGTTGACATGACTTGACGAGACAAGATGAGCAGATGTTTTATGCGCAGACTGACGACACTGTAATCATCAAAGCGCAGGAAGAGACAGAGATGGCGATGGTTTGTACAAGTGGCCTAGTTGACACAGCGCGGTTGGTGAAAGACCAGTTTCTGAGACACATGGGTGGTACCTCTACTGCAGGACCACTTGTTAGGCCCATGATCGATGTCCTAATGAGAGTGCCTTTCGTCCATTGTCACAAAGGACTTTTGATGGGTGACAGGCACATGGGCTACTCGTGCTCGTGATTTCGTAATGCACGTGATTTGTGCCTCGGCCCATGTGTCAATGCCGGTACTTCAGTACGGTAACGTGATCTACTACGCATGCGGTTCTAAAGTACGTTCGGTACTTACCAGTGCGATATATAAAGGCTCCATGTAGATCGAATTGCAAGTAAACATCCCATATCAGCATTCTGCATCGGCATCAATACCTAGAGCATCATTAGATTCCTCTATCCATCATATCTTTCATTGACTGCCACAACCCAGAATGTCCGATCCGGTAGGTGAGTTGGCAGCGCCTCCCTTGACCTAGATCGATCTTGCTATCTTGACTCAGCAAGTATGTCTGACATATGGCGACGTACCAATCTCAGATCGGGTATTTGACTATGCGCTCAATATGGTGCAACGAATGCCTGTTACCGGAGGGGTCAGACCGCCGACCACAGTTAGATTGCGGCTTTATGGGCTGTACAAGCAGAGCATGGGTAGGTGCATCATGATCTAGACATCCGGAACGACCGGTCAGTGCGTTTCATTCGAGGCTGAGGCTGTGCTCAGAGGGGGATGTGGTGCCGAGTGCGGATAGGCGTACAGAACCAGGAGGCAGCTCGGACATTGAACAGCAGAAGTGGTAGGACCTGCTGCGCCAGCGACGCTTGATCAAGTCCATGTGCTCACAGGCTTGTCTCAGGCATGAGTGGAGCTCGCAGCGTGGTCTCTCCAGGACAGAGTCCAAGAGACGATATATCTCCCTTTTGATCGAGACAATGCAAATATACGGCAGCGCCTCCCCGTAAGTGGGTCGTGTCCCAACGCTGATGCCGATAGCTCTACCACGCGGTGCTGATGACTCTCTCGGATAGCGATGCGCGTGAGCTGATATCGGAGCTGGTGTATATGTGGGACCTAATCAGATCCATTGATCCATCCACTACGTCGTCGCCGACACATGTGCCTCAAACGTCGGACGTACCGGCTGGTAGCGGTCCTGGGCTGCAATCCAACGACTCGCCGATGCTCATGCTGTCTCCCAACTCGGAGCAAGACGGAGAGGACGATGACGAGGATGAAGGTGATGAGGATGAGCAATACGAGGACGCCCAACAGGGCGAGGGGATCGACAATCGCGCCATAGACCAACGTGGTGGCCACGACCGAAGCACAAAAATGACGCCTTTACAAAGAGAAACCGCTCAGACGCCTCGCCGTTGGCGACGAAGAGTTGAAGACGCGTTAGCAAGGCTCACGGTCGAAGTATCGGCTCTGCGCGAACAAGGCAGCATCGAGTACGACCAGCGCGACAGCGGCACCATGATCATCCCGCGGCGATGGCTGTGGATATTCAGGATCGGAACGAGTGGGAGAAGGAGAGGAGCTTGTATCTGGAGGTGGGTGGTGGGTCGCATCTGGGCTCTGCTGAGACACCTGGCCATCGATCTGGTCCTTGTGGGACTGCTCTACGCCTGGATGAAGAGACGACGAGATGAAAGATCGCAAATGGTCACAGGGATCGTCAAAGGGATCATCATGGAGCAGGGCCGGAAGCTGCGAGCTAGACTCGGTAGACAACAGCAGCGATGACCTGTTGTGTTTAGTGTGGCATGAAGATTTGAATGGCGGAATTGTCGAAATGTGTACATATATGTATCGTACGTACGTACGTATTACCAGACCGAACAGCCCACAACCACCGCATGCGCACCGATTCTGCAAGGATCTACAAACATGCGCCCGAAAGAACCTTCAACGGTGTGGTTCCACATACGTACGAAGTAACCTTGACGAGCCAGGTCAGTGGCTCAGTCTCGGTACGTACGTAACGTACCTACATACGTACAGTACGTTAAGCTAGACTCCGATCAATAGTGACGTCCCGTCTGCCGCTTGTCGAGCAAGGCTCGATGACGTAGGCAGAGTCAAACACATTGACGCGCATACTAAGATACATAACTAGTGGACGCAACGTACACGACGGACCTTCCGAGACGATACGAACATACGAAAGGTCAACTGTCACTGTCAGCAGCCTTTCCCCAGGAACCCGACATCGACGCCAGGGGGCGTACCTCTGGATTTATCTCGACCCGATCAGCCGGGAGAAATGGGGGTCGAGACTGGAGCGCCCGGTGTGAGTGCACTTGGGTCGACTTCTTCTGTCCATGTTGCTCGATGGATCCACCCTCTTGTTTTCGTGTACTTCTAGAAGGTGGAGATGTTACTGTTGTGATGATGTTGGTGGGGGGGGGTTGGTGTTGCTTGCGTTGCTGTCGTCGTCCTACGGTACCGTACGGTAGCGTCTCTAAAGAGAACTCGGCTCTGCGTGACGATGCCATGTATCTTGTTTTCATGTTCGAGAAAATGTCTTTGGAGATGGTTGTCACTCTTCACGCAGAACTGCGGTGAGAGTGCTGTGTTGGGGTCGATGCAGGTTATTGTTGCCGTTCCCGGCTATGTGCTTCGCCATGCTTCCTTCTCGTGCTCCTCTTTCAGGGCGTGCTGGCATGGTGCTAGGGTTATACCATCCTCCCCTTGCTTGACACCCTTGCTCAACAGTTTTACCGGGTCATATCTGATGTTTCTTCATGGAGGAGGAGGATCTTGCTCTCGCGATCCCACAGATCGACATGCTTCGCGCCATCGCGGTGCCGTTTCCTGGGTTGGGCTCCTTTTCTTATTTCAGTTCGGCCTTCCGACTAGTTCGTATGTTGGTAGCTCCTGGACTATCAAATGATCTCTCTTTGGCTCGCCCTTGCCCCTCTTTCGCCATCTGCGGGGGTGGTTTCTCGGAGTGACGTGGATTGATTGATGAATTTCTCTCGACCTCGAGAGTCGTCATCTGAATGACTTTCCTGTCATGTTCATTGCCACAAGCTTTGCTTCTCTGTATCTACTACTTGCGGGAAGATTCGGATCGGCTGTTAAGCTGAGTGGACATGAGCTACGGCTGATATACACTTTATAGAGACCTTCTCCCGGCGCCGACCAACTCGAAAGAGACCGGCACAGCAGCCTCACCTGAAACAATAGCTAGCCCTGAGGTTGGACCAGACTATGCCAATCTGAGCAGAGAAGAGAAGCTGCAGGCTATCCTGGGCAATCTGAAAAGGCATCATGACCAAGTCAGGTATGTCCTGCTCTTCAGCTCGCATGCTACCCACATCGCCCTTCAGACTTGCTGTATCAGGTGCTCTGCGCTCGGAGTTCGCACATTAGAACCATACCGGTGGGAGAGGGACAAGGAAAGTTCTGAAACGCAGTCTATGATGTGCCAGATGCAACATCCTTGCCCAGGCCCTCAGGAGGAAAGAACAGATAGAGTCGAGCAGCTATGCCGAGTCTTGGCTGCACAACGAGAAACTCGAGGCGTCGGAGGGACGATCTGGGCGTGATGCAATGGATTGGGACATGGACGAACCTGGACCGGAGCAAGACGAAGCTAGACGGCAGGAAGAGGCCATCGTCAAGTGTCTCAAGACCGTTTGGGATCCTAGCAAACCCATACCCCATCTTCCCAGCTCCATGACGACGGCGGCGCCCGGCAGCGCCCCTTTGGACTCGTCCGGAAGAAAGCAATCACAGCCTAGCGAAAGACATGTTGAGCTGGTGCAGGATACCATCAACATGCTGGAATCCTACGGCGAACAGGCCGAGGAGGGCCTGGTCTACTACCGACGCGCGATGGAGCGGTTGGCTGGAACATCCATCTCGACAAACGCAGGGGCGAATAACAGCGCGGGCACGACTCCTACCGCCACCAGTCCCGTGACCGGCGCTTTCTTCTCGAGGAGCTCTGCGTTTTCCGAGAGCGCTCGCGGTAATGCGGTTGGCAGCCCAGGCACCAGAAACACGGCAGGTGCATCAACAGCCGAGACTCCTCGAAGAGATTCCGGAGCCGCCAGAGGGATCTCGGCAGTGGCCAACGAATACGATGCCAGTAGAGATCCTCGGCTGAAAAGATGACTTCAACAAGCGTGGAAGAGGAGTAGATCGTGCTACATACGTACCGTAGGGCGGAGTGGGGTCGGATACGTGTATCAGTACGTTATTATCCAAGAGTGTCCTTCGTCAGGTCGTCAGATTTCCGAATCAGTCGTTCTAGCGGCTAGCTGTCCTCAAGCGTCCAGCGTGATCCTTCCAGAACAGTGATCTCGTCACTATTATGCGTAAGCCGAGACCGATATCGTGATAAATAACTCGACGGTCAACAAGTGCCTTTTGGCCCCTCCTCTCGACACCTCCAGGCTTTAGACTGCCTTCCCCCTTGGACAGAGCTATTTGTGCTGCGTGTCGTGCACTTGTTGTTTGAAGGGCTTGAGAAATGTCGAGGTGATCAAATGAGCGGGAAAATGGAATGTCGGAAACAATGGATCCGCCCCGAGTGCGCCTGTTCCATCTCAACTGATCATGGCCGGATGGGCCTCATGACCTTTCCGCCCAACTTCGGCCCGCGACCTGGAGAGGGCATGTCGGCTCGTCCTTCCCCGGGCCCGACATACTTCCAGGCCTGCTTGGCCAGGTCAGGACCGACATCGGCAAAATTCCAGGTATCGGGGGGTCCCCGTTCGATGTTGTAGTCATTCGGATTTGGCCGCTCGTAAACTTTCTTGAAGTCGAAATCCCGCACGAGTTTGTCGGACAATAATTCTGCTACCCCTTCGCCATCGGGGAAGTACTCAGTCCATCGCGGTCTATTCTCATATTCCTCCAGATCTTTGCGTCTCTTCTCCTCCTTTATTGTTTCGCCGATGTATCCTACCTTCGTGTCAGCGTTAGCCGTTTCCCATGCGCTGCATATCTTCCCCCATTCTGCGACGGTGTCTGGGCCGGGTTGTTCCCAATTTTCATAATCAAGTCGGTCGTTCTTGATCTCGTCGAACTTGCGCCGCTGGTTTTGATCACCTGCCTCAGCGATCGTGCAGACTATAGGCTGCCAAGGGTGTCGGGATGGACCAACCTTCCGTCTGAGGCAACGCTTTATACTGCTATCGGACCATAAAAAGTTTCGGAGCCTGCGATGCCCATCCCCAATCATGTCGCGTACGTCCTGGATGATGTCACGCTTGAGTAGCCGGCTCTGCGAGTGTCGCGACGCCACCTTGATATCTGTAGCGGGACGGTGGTCATGAAGACGTAGCTCCGGCACGACTTCACATTGTCCTCTTGGTCCACTGATGCCACAGCCCAGTTCAGACCGCCAGATATCCTCTGGAGAGTCCTGCAGCGGTAGACCCACTGCAGTGGCTGCCAGCCAAAGAGGAAGGAGAGAAAACAGAGACTGCATGACAACAGATGGCATGTTTGTGGAGGTGATGCGATGTAGTCTCCGGAGATGACCAATCCATCTCTCGCAGTCGACAGAGAGATTGGATGATGGAGCAACCAAACGGGAGGCCGGCTACTGAAGAAAGAGAAGGAGGCAGCCATTTGGATGAAACGGCTAGAAAACCGTTGCAGCCGCAAGGCGAAGCGGCCTCGTGTTCGACCTTCGTATGGGATGACAGCTGTGCATACGTACGTGCGTACGGCATCGGTCCAAGTGAGGTCGAAGTCAAACCCCTTGTTTGAACAAGGGCTGTCACATACGAGGTTTCTGAGGCAAATGATGCCGGTGGAATACGGACGTTCTTCCGTACCGTACGGTACTTATTTCCCTGAGATACTACTATTCCAGGTCCCTGGCGGCACTCCAGCTTCACGCCGGCCTGTCGAAGGCACAGAGGAGCATTCTCACCCAGGTCCGCACTGGTAACATTGGGCTTGCAGGCTTCCTGTGCAAGCGGCGTGATCCCTGAGAGCACGTGGAGGCCTGTGGCAGACGACCCCCACTATTGATCTCCAGGTGCCCATCTTGCGTCTGCAGCCCCCCGCCGGGCTGACGGTGTGGATCCTCCGCCTTGGTCTCCTGTCTCACTCCTCCAGGACCCTGGACGAGTTTGAGCTGCCTCGAGATAGGAGCGAGTTTTGGTGCGCACCGCGGGGGAGTTTGTTCGCTCTCACGGTCACCTGACCGACTACGGTGTGTTTAGCGGGCTGAATCCGGACCACAAGCTCACGTGACCCAAAGGTCGTTGTTACCTGTCTTTCATAGAGTTCCCGCTGGTTGTCGCGATGGTCTACGGAACGTACAAGCACCTTCGTCTACATCTCCTTCTGGACGTACGAGGACAGTACGTAGCGTGCCGATACCACTACCAGTAAGTTTGCGGCTACGTTTACTGTTCCACTGACAAATCACTACTCTGCCATTTACGTACGGGAACGGCAAAACCGTTGCCACCGGTTCAAGGCACACAGTAAGAATGATTACCAATACCACTACCAGTCCTCGTCTGTCCGTCTCTCTCCGTCTGTCTTATCTGTCTGATTACTCTGTCCATACCGTGAGCACTCTTGTCCGCGCGGCGTTGGTGCCTGAGACTCGCGAAATCGGAGAAGAGGAAACCTCGTACTGCCTTCGAGCATCGGGCTGGTTTGCTACCTATCGCTCTTCCATACTCGTCCCTGGAGACGTCGGGCCTCTCGAACGCGGCAGCTCGCAAGGAACTTGCAGGCAGCAGGACATATGCCTACATTCGGCGCAGGAGGCTTCCACCCTCCGCCGCTGCCATCGCCAGCATCATCGGCATCACCCCACCAGCAGATTCCTTGCGAACCGCCCGGATCCCCGTCTTCTCCTTCGGGCTCGGCCGCCGAGGATGCCGCGCACGATGCTCTCGTCCTAGAAATCCATCATCGCGGCCAAGTCCTCAGGTACTCGTTCCCGGATGATAATGTCACCATCACCGATCTCTCACAGCGGGTGCACGAGAAGCTCTCAATACCGCCTGAGTATCAAAGATACATGATCACGCCGAAGGTTGGAATGATCAAGCATCCCTTCCCACACCCAGACATGTCTCTGGCGGGTTTTGCTGGCACTACCCCAGAAGGCGGTGACAGCAATAGGAGACGGAAAACCAAGATCGTGCTGTTTGGAGCCACGACTTTGGAAGTGAATTCCCTATACGCATCCAATCAGGAACGCAACTCAAGGACAATAAATGGCCGCCCCTTCAGCCTTCCACGTCCTCCCGCAAGACCCAGCATCCGACACCGAGTGACTCGTCGCACAGTTGAAGAGTCGACCTATACTTTCACCACTCTACGACCGCTCCCGTACCTGCCCAAGCCGGAGCGTTCCGTGGCCTACCTAGCCCGTCTACGAGACGACCCGGGCATCAAAGCGGCGATGCGATCGCACCGATGGACCGTCCCGCTACTCACCGAGATGGACCCGGCCGAGCACACGACCCTCGAAGCCCGCACCCTGGGCATCAACCACAACCATGGCGAGGAGATTGGGCTGCGGCTACGCACCGACGCGTACGACGGTTATCGAGACTACAAGACGATCCGCAAGACGCTCTGCCACGAGCTGGCACACAACGTGCACGGCGGCCACGGCCAGGACTTCTGGCGGCTGTGCCGGGAGGTCGAGCGCGAGGTGGACCAGAACGACTACCTCGCGCGCGGCAGGACCGTCGGCGACGAGGAGTACTATACTCCTCCTGATCAGGGCGGCGCGTCTGAGGGTAACGATGGACGTGTCAATGGAAATAGTTGGTACGGGGGCGAGTACGTGGTCGGTCGAGGATCGTCTGTTGCGGGAGGACCGTCACGACAGGCACAGCTAGAACTCGCGACAGCAACGATAGCGGCGCAGACAGCAGCAGCCGCTACCACGACTGAGAACCCAGACCTCCTCTCGCGGAGGGACGCTGTGGCACATGCCGCCGAGCAAAGAAGACTCCAACAGCAGCAGCAGCAGCAGCAGCAGCAGCAGCAGCAGCCAGAAAAGGAGTAAGAGCGCCAGAGTCAACGCCATGAGCGTGAGCAGGGCAGAAGAGAAGAACAACGATGAACGACAGCGATGGGCGTTTGAGGAATGCCTACTATCACTTTGCTTCTTGCACCACTACAATGTTACTTTAATATACGCATCGTCATAATACTGGTAGTACTTACTTGTGTTCCTGCCCAGTCACCGCGACTACTTCCCCACAGTCCAAGCCAGTCCTGAGAGAGAACTCTTGTAGCTGTGACAGGACACTTGTGTTCAGATTGTCGGGGGGCTTTTTTGAGAGTGGTCCTTGACTTTGGTGCTTGACTGTAGCATTTGAATGTAGCACATGACTGCGGCACATGACCGTGGGACCTAAGTACGTACAGTAGGGCTTGATATCTTCAGAGACGGGTGAGTAGCCAGGAACTCTTGAGTGTAGAGACGAGTGAGAAGTTGACCAAAGGACTTGAGGAGCACTCTGGGACACTCACGCTGCAGCCAGCCGCGCAGCGCTACCATCAACATATCATCATCATCATGGACACGGAACAGACTGGAGAGGTGGGGAACGAAAAAGAAAGAAAGGAAGAAAAAGAAGGGAAAGAAGGGAAAGAGGGGGGGGGGGGGGGTGGGGGGGTGGAGGTGGGAAGATCCCCACGGGGAAAATACAAAGTGGCAAGGACTGGACTACCGGTACAGTACAGCTGGCAAGTGCAAGAAACTGCTAAAAAAATTTATACTGTACACATTGCAAAGCACTGAAAAGATGGCAAAGCACAGGACAGAACTACAGCGGCACGACCCAAGTCTGTGTAACACTTCCTGTACAAATTCAACCTCAGGTCGTTCCAGGGAATCAATATAGCATGTTGGCTTTCTGCTGCCACATGGTGATGAATTGGTCGCATCACTTATGAAAATGACGGTCGACAGCTTGTAGAGTACCGTACGGAAGTACTTGCGTACGCAGACTTGAGTCGTGACACTGTACACGTACTACACAAGTGGCAAGCATAAGAATCACCCTACAGGTGGCAAGCTCAAGAATCAATGTACAAGTGGAAAGCAAGGGGAAAACCAAAAAAAAAAACAAGAGCCACGAGTGACGAGAAGAATGGTATTAAAAGCCACAGGCGACAAGAAGCGGCTGTATCGGGAGGAACATCGGCTAGCGATCGGTGAAGATTAGGAGCAGTGAGAGACCAAAGAGAAAAAGGGGGTGGGGCTCAGACTCCGACACCGTGTCCTGCGCCACCTGCAGAACTGAAGCTGCCGCCTCCACCGTAGGCGCCGACCCCGACTCCAGCTCCGCCGGCATTCGCAGCCGGAGAGCTGAACGAAAACGTGCCACCATCGCCACCGTTAGTCGCTGCGGTTCCGGTTGCAGTCCCCGTCGCGGCATTGCCGTGGCCGGGAGCATGGGTAGGCCTCGTGACCATGAGCCGCAGCTGGGCGGCTTGTCGCGACAACGTCAGGATGCGATCGAGGGCTGGATCGTGCACGTCCTGCATACGTTCTGTCGGCACTTGGACCGACATCGTCTCGAGCCGTTCGATGACAACGCTCATGATGCGGGGCACGTGGTCCCTGATCTCGTTGTTCTGAGGCGGCAGGGATGGAAAAAGTCAGCGCAGACTTTTTCGTTGGGGGGGGGGGTTCGATGGAGGAGGCTGAGGAGCACTCGTGCCCCAACTCGCACGGCGAAAAAAACCCACCGTCGGATCCAAAAAGGCCAGACAGTACTCCATCCACGACAACCGTTCGTTGATCTCCAGCTGCAAGACCGATCCTACCGTCGCCGTGACGGAGAGCAGCACCAGAGGCGACAATGTCCGCAGGCAGATCGGCCCGGCTCGAACAAAGACTTGGCGGAAGATGGCATCCTGTCCGGATGATTGCAGCCACTGTAGCGATCATCGACGTCAGAAGACTGTTGCCGCGGTAACAGTTGCAGTGGTGGAACGAACCTTGATGAATGCAGCCTCGTAGTTCCCGCGTCTCATCAGGGCCGCGGTCGCCTCGAGATCAGACGCAACCGGTTGACTTCGCCCCGGCTCCGCCGATGGCTGGGGCGGTGGCGGCTGCACCGCGGGTCTCGAGGCAGCTGCATTCGCCTGCGTCGATGTAGTTCTGCTCGACGCTGCTCGGTTCGACTGTCTCTTCGGCTGCGACTGCGCCTGTGCCTGTGCCTGTGCTTGCTGCTGCGGCGGTCGCTGCTGCCGGCTCCCGCCGGGAGTCTGTCCTCGAGGCTCGTCGGGCTCGCCTTCATCACGACCCCGTCGTTGCAGCTTGAGGATCTCTTGCTGGAACTCGGCTTGCACCGAAGCCATGCGCGACACGGTGCGCGTGAGACCATGGACGAGCTCTTGCAGATTCTCAATCTTCTCGCTATCGCCCTGAGCACGTCCTTCAAGCCGGTCGATCTGCCGAGCGACGCTGCTTTCCATGTCGCTGGCCATCTCCGGTAGCGTCACCGTTTGCAGCTGCTGCAGCACCGGCGACAGACCCGACCTGACGAGCGCGACGACCGCAGATTCGACTCGGCCCGCCACCTGTTCCGTCACGAGCTCGGACACGGCCCGGGGCATGTCCACATCCCGCATGGCCTTGCGGACCGACTCCGGCATGGACCTCGCGACCTGGGCCGGCACCAGCTGACGCAGCTGATCCCGTAGCGTCTCGGTCAAGGCTTCCTCGCAGACTGTGGCCGTGACGTCCTTGATGGCGGGGACGACGGCCTGTCGGAGGCCCTGCAGAATGATCCGAGAAAGCGCCTTTTCGACATTCTCCGTCAGCGTACTCGACACGAGGCGGAGCACGGCGTCCATCTTGGCATCCCCGGCTGCTTGCTGGATCCGCTGATCGTCGGAAACGCGACGATAGAGCCTGTTGAACTCGGTCGAGATGACCTTGTTGAACTCGGTCGAGACGGCTTTCTCGATCTTGCGCACCTCCTTTTCGAACGTGTCGGCCGAGATGCCGACGTTGGCGTTGGGAGGCGTGTCGGCGACCGCCGGCGTCGGCTGCTGCGACGACTTGACCGGCGAGCCCAGGGGCTGGCTGGCCGGGAGCAAGCCAGCTCGGCCCGTCTGGGGAGCAGCATCGTCCTTGCTCGGCGCGGAGAGGTCCTGTGCCTTCGACCGTTGGCCTGTCTGGCTGGGGCGAGCCCCGACTGCCGAGAGGGGAGTCCTGGCGACAGAGTCATCGTTGCTCCGACCCGCCGTGTCCCCCGCCCCAGCTCGCCTTTTCTTCTTCTTCTCGGCCTTATCGGGCAAGATGGCGGCAGCGGCGACTTCGTTGGCTTTGTTGCCGGCGGTTTCTCGGGCCGCGTCGCTCTTCTGGTCCGCCTGAGCCGGCGTAGGCAGCTCCGAGACTTTGGATGTCGACGTTGCCTCGACCGACCGAGCCGAAGACGGTCCCGCGCCCTGACCTGGGCCAAGTTTTCTCGGCGCCTCGTTGAAAGCGTCACGATCGCCCTGGGTCGACGTCGCATCCGTCATCGATAGCGGTAGTGTCTGGTACCGGAGCACTTCCAGCTCGGCCAGTCCTTCCTCGATCGCGTCCACCGGGTGGAGGACCCTGCCATCCTTGACCCATCCAAGGTCCTCGGGTTTGACGCTGATGCGGCTCACGCCTTTGGAATGCATGACGTACAGCTCGAACAGGAACGCGCCCTCCCCATCCGGCGCTGGCGACGCCGGATGGGTCAAGATGGCCAAGCTGCGTAGCCGTCCCTTGGACGCCAACGAATACTCCCTCAGGCCCACGATGATCGCTGTCGAGTCGGGCTTGCACAGCTGCGGGTCTCTCTGGCCGAGACACTCGAAGTACGTTGCCTGCGACATGGGCTGCACCGCGTATCTCGGCGAAGACAAGGTCAGATAGTAGATCGAGTTCCTTCCCGGATGACCCACGACGACGGTACCCGAAGCCGGATGGAAGGCGATGCTGCATTGCGCGTTCGAGTCTTCGTCGTAGGGAAGACGGAGCTCTTGCACGGCTCTCGCCAGGGCGAGGTCCCACAGCTGGAGCACGTGATTCCGTTTCATGCCCAGCAGCAGATACCGCTGAGCGGTTCCTTTGCCGAACGGCTTGAGCTTGTCGACGAACATGATCGAGCATGGCGCCGCCGACTCGCCCGGAAATCGTACGGTGTACGCCGCCATAGGCGTCTTGATCTCGATGGGCGCCGTCTTCGACACCACCGGCGCGCCGATGCCGTCCTTGGGCTCGTCCAACAGCCGTCGGATGTCCCAGACCTTCATCCGTCCGACCCGGTCGACCGAGACGATCGTCGTGTCGTCCTCGCTGAAGGCGAACTCCTGGCCGGCTTTGCCCGTCGCGATCTTCCGGCATCGCTCGCTCAGGTACTTGGTGGTGTCGACGACCCGCCTCTCCGGGTCCTGCAGGAAGCGAGGATTCTGCGCCACCGACGGCCAGACCACGTAGATGGCCTTGCCTCGTCCGAGCGCGAAGAAGCGAGGGTGTCGAGAGCTCTTACGCACGCGAGTGTCCGGATGGCCGGTGTCGAGGCCCTCGTCCCGAGGGAGATGTGGCGGGAAGATGAGCCCAGAAGATTCGAGATCTTCGGTGGCCCACGCCTGCTCGTCGACGCCGGACATGTCGGCCCAGTAGACCGAGCTGCTCGAGCCCATGCCGAAGACGGCAGCTCCATCGTCCGACAGCGACCCGGAGGGGCCCATCGAGCACAGCACGTTCGTGATGCGATCCTCCGATCCGCCAAACACTTGCTTGTCTCGGCCGTCGTCCTGTCGGATGATGCGGAAGCCGCCATGCTTGACCATGGCGTACGTGATCCACTCCTTTGACACGGCGACCACGGTCTCGTCGGCTGGATCAGCCTCCTTCTTGAAGCGCGCAATCGCGAGGACTCGGTCCGGTCTCAGCGGGATGGCAATCTTCTTGGTGGGGTCGATCGTGAGGCAGGTAAACGGCTTCATCGGAAAGTTATGGACGTGGACCACGGAGCCGTCCTCGTCGGCGGCACGGTCCTCGCCCTCCGAGTCGGTCCGCACCGGGTGCTTGCCCTCACGGACGGAGTGATTCTGGGCGACGTCGCTGGTGGCCAGGTGTGGCGATCGATCCCCGTTGGTCATCCCGGTGGAATTCGCATCGGCCGTTTCCTTCCCGTCCGTCGTCGTCGCGACAGTCTCCAGAGCCACCTCCGTACTGGCGCCGAGGATGTTACGCTCGGCCGCTTCAAGACGTTCATCGCCTGCGGCCCCTTGAGCATCTTCCTGATCGCCACTGTCTTCATGCTCAGACTCGCTCTCGCCCTTGCCAGGCTCGGCAACAACGTCGGCGGCCTCGCCGGACCGGTCCGCCTTCGCCAGAGCCTCCTGAACCTGTCGGCTCACTTGCGCACCGACTTCGCCCACTGCCTCGGCGACGGTCTCGGGGCTCTTGGTGGCCGGGGCAGTTTGCGTGGTGGAGGTCTCGATGCGGCCACGAGCGCTCGCCGACGGGCTCGGACGCCGGTCCGACGTATCCAAGACCCCTTCTTCATTCGGCGTGCCCATCTTACGTCGCGCTGCGACATGGGCCGGCTCAGGAGAGGATTCTTTGCTCCTCCTTTTGGCGTCGCCGGCTCCTAGTCCTTCGGCCACGGCGCTTCCGGGCCGCTTCAGGATATTGTAGGCCGGAGGGGGAGGTGCCGCCGCCACCGTCGCAGCAGCAGCAGGACTGCCGGACGAACCCGGTCGACCCGCACGGCTCCGAGCACCCGTTCCAAAGGGAGACACGTAAGTGAAGACGGTCCGCGGATCCTTCTGCCTGGACGGCGGGGTGGCCCCAGGGGTTCCTTTTCGATGAGCACGGGCTTCCGCGCGACGGTCTCGACGATTTTGCTTCTCGGCGCCGCGTTCACGGTGTCGTTCCTCCTCGGCGTGCTTTGGCTCGGCTGGAATCCTATCTTCCAGAGCGGTGTCCGCCAGACCACGTGCTAGGCCATCTACTGCCGCTTGCTCGGCTGACAGTGGTGCTGGGCTTGACCTCTCCGGCGCAGGGCTTCTCGTGGGAGCATCAACCTCTCGAGACGGTCTCGCTTGACTCAAGAGCCTGAGAAGGAGGTCTTGCGTCTGCGGATCCGTGACCGAGGCCTCTGCCATCCGCGACCTGCTGTCCTCGGGACGGTCCTGGGACGGCACATCCTCGGCCTGCCCCCGTACGTCACCCGCCTCCTGCTGCGTGGACTGCTGGATGTCCGTCGAGGAAGCCGGAGCTGCTTGAGCCGGAGGTGTCGATGCCGGCTGAGCGAACTTGAGTAGGTTGAGCAGGTTCGATGTCCGGTCCGAGCTCGGTGCCGGCATCCTCAAGCCAGGCGACGCCGTCGTCAGAGTCATGCCAACGGGGCTCATCACCGCGGACGCGTGACGCGGTTGAGGACCGGTCGGTTGCGGGGATTGAACGGGCGATGAGACCGTCGCCGGGCGATAGCCGGTCAGAGGATCAGATGAGCGCGGGCTGGTGTTTCGCCTGGGTCCTAACGGGAGCGAGGCAGCTCGGGGGGTGGTCATCGGAGACGCAAGTCGCTGTTGGAACTGTTGTTGCTGCGGGTTGAATGGCTGAAATGTACCGTGGGTGGGGCTGTTTGATTCACCACCGGAGAAGCCTCCATCCGAAGTCTGTCTGCGCAGTCTTGCCAACAGAGATTCCACCGGCTCGGTCCTAGGCGTATCGACGCCGTTGGATGAGTCCATGTTCGCGGTGGCGGTCTCCTTCGACGTACGCCAAGCGCGGTCAGTCCTGTCTGCAGGGCGTCAGTCCGGTACTGCGTTGGGGATGTCTGAGCCTTGGGCTATCTCACAATCTCAACGTTCGAGCTGTACCAAGCTGGAGTTGTGAAGGTTCCAAGCTTCAAGCGTCAAGGTCCGAATGCAGCAGGAGCACCTGGACGTCGACAAGTCGACAGCGGTACCCTGGGGATCGCAGCAGACGCAGAAGATCAACGATACCCAGTGGAGTACTTCCGTAGAGTGTTGAGTCTTGTGCTTTCGTATGGTAGTTTATTGTTCCTGATCGATCAACGTGTGCGACTTCTGTGGCTAGATTGACCGGGGGTGAAGAAGGATGTGGCTGGAAAATTGGTTCAACCAGCTGCATGGGCCACCTCCCCATACGGGTACTCCTTACCTCAGCAAGGTCTCCAGGACTTTGTGCAAGGTGGGGTATATCGCAGAAGTTATGGTACATGGCTTCGCTTCTACGGGCGAGACTTTGTGAGAGTTGGCGCAATTCCTCAGTTTGAGCCGCATGCAGATCTGGAGATGATGTATGCTTCGCCGTCTATATCACCACAAATTGTCGCAAGTCTTATGATAATGACAGCTTCATATGCGGCTCAATAAAGTCTCGATCCGGCATCGTAGAAGTCACCGGCAATGTACCAGTGATGCGCACACAGACTGATGACGTAAGCGAGCTCGGCGAAAGTGACTAAGAACTGACTAAGCGGCTGCCGATGTCAAGCCACGTGTGGCATCTGGCTTGAACGTCCAAAGGATTCGGTGGCTGGTTCATGGAAGTCTTGCCGATAGCTTACATCACCGGCGGTTGCCACAGACGCCCGCGCAACAATTCCCACAGTCGAGCTGCTGTATCCTAGCAACTCCACCTAGTCAACCGATATTGACTGATTACCTCCACATTGGGCCCGTTGGGCACGCAAAGGCAGCGAGTGCGACATCCCTTGGGTGGCCAGTGAGCAGTATGCTATCCACCATGAGGCTTTAGACGACGCTTC
The DNA here is from genome assembly GCA_963422465.1 of Lichina pygmaea. Classification (NCBI taxonomy): domain Eukaryota; kingdom Fungi; phylum Ascomycota; class Lichinomycetes; order Lichinales; family Lichinaceae; genus Lichina; species Lichina pygmaea. The sequence goes on from OY730170.1 coordinate 4,380,407, forward strand.
TCCTATGCCACCATCATCGGTCAAAGTCAGCGACGCTGCTCAAAGGTTCTCGATCAGTCAGACCTCCTACATTCCACCTGCGCGAATCGCCGGGCAGAATGTTTTGCCTTCGAAGGTACGGCCCTTTGTTGTTTTCTGTTTCTCCCCATCGTCAACCTCGCACCCGGTCCTCAAGGGCATCCCTGTCCGCTCTCATCTTCATCCCGAAAATATACACGCGCCGAGTGGCTAACGATCAACAGTTGGCTGCCTCTGCTGTTCATACCAACCAACGCATCGCCCGCGTTCATCGTTCTCTTCTTCATATCGACGTACTTCCTGAACCGGCCGTGCATATATTGCTCCGTGCTCCTCTTCGTGCTGTTCATCTCGTCATGCCACTGGTCCGACCACTGCTTCTTCGACCTGCACAGTAACTGGTTCGAGCCGCGCCGCATGTCCTCGCCGCTCGCGCCGGGCGGTGCCGGCGTCGTCATGGACGATCCTTCGTCATCGTGTCCGAGACCCGGCGACACAGGAGCGGGTGGAATTCCGACGACAGACGCCGAGACCGAAACAGCCGTCTTTCTGGCGTCGGCGGCGCACGAGACGGCCAGAGCGCTGCTCGGCGCCGCTGCCGACGCCGCGAGGAGGAGGATCCAGCCTCGATCGTCCGAGTGGACCGGTCTGGGAATGGAATGGAGTCGAAGTCTGATGGGTCGACGAGAATGGAGGCTGCCATGTATCGACGTATCTGTCCGTCTCTGAAGCGAGCAATACCCACACATCCGGTCCCTCTTTCCCTTCCGTCTACGACTCTTGTCCTTCTCTGTCTTTCTCGTCTTGTCCGCTCACGAACGGGCTAGTCTATCAAGCAGCGGCGTCGGTTTCGGTGGCAGCCGCGGCAGTGCCGGCGATGACGACGACGGTGTCCATAGACGTGATCCAAAAGGTGTTTTATCACGCTAGGCTCCGGGGACGTCAAAACCTTTACGAATCGGGTCTTCATGAATAGGTTGCTTCACCAGCCATTCTCCCTCCATACTCTTCGTCGATATGCCAAGATATCATCTCCCAAAGCGACTCGTATCTCAATCATCCATTCCTTCCTTCCCTCTCCCCTCCCCTCCCCTTCCCCCCCCCCCCCCCCCCCTTTTACTTCTCTGAATCTTGGGCAAGAGAGATGTGCATCACTCCTACCTTTTCATTACCTACATGCTGAACATCCGTCTTCTGAGCATCTGTGTCTCCTGAGCACAGTACCACACTGTACAGCATGTACGTACTGTACAATACATGATCTTTGTGAAAATGAAACTTCATCTCTCAACCTGCCTGTACTCTACTCCCGTGCTGGCATGACTGGTAGGATAAGTTACTTTGTACTGGTACTGTCACAGGTATACTCCGTATCTAGTGAGAGAGTGGCTCAATCATCCACTCCTTCCCCCCCTCCTCTTCTTTTTTTCTTTTTTTTTTTTTTTTTCTCTCTCTCTCTCTCTCCCTCTCTGAATCAAGACCAGGAATCATGAGCGTTCACTCCTACCTTTCCATACCCCATACCTAGGTGCTGAGCACCCGTGCTGCTGAACATGCGTGCTGCTGAACATCAGTGTTCTGAACATGCCATCTTTCTAGAAATCTCTATTCTAACAAATCCATGTTCTGAAACATTCTTCTTCTGAACACAGCCACCCCCCCCCCCCCCCCCCCCCCAACCGTACGGTAAACAACACATGATCTTTGTGAGAAATGAAGCTTTATCACTCAAACCCGAGTACTGCGCGTGCTGGCCTGTACACACTTCTGTATTTATTTACTGAGTAGACTGAGTAGATACAGTACAGTACCGTACTTCACTTTTACTTTCACGCTGCAGTGTCAGTACATCCTTGTGAAAGAAATCCCGAGTGGAAGAAAGGAGAGAGGGAGAGAAAGCCTTGCAGTAATACGTACTGCACGTACTAGCTACGGTACCGTGTCGAATAAGCCAGCAGAATAGGCAGCAGCTCCGGCCAAGAGGACGAGCGGAGAAGGCTGCTACAGACACCGAGACAGAGTGAACTCCCCCGCCCCCCCCCCCCCCCCCCCCCGGAATAATTCTACGGTCGATCCTCCAGAGGGCTACCCCGAGTGGTGCGAGAACCGTGGGACCTCGGCGTTGACCAGACGCTGGAGGGAAGGGACCTCGGAGTCGATCTGACGCTGGAGGTAACGGACGACGGCAGCGGCGACGAAGGAGACCGCCTGGTGATGTCGGGACAAAACTCGGCGAGAGCGGTCTTGCCGGCGACGGTCACGCAGTGCACGCCCACCGTGATGTAGTCCGCGAACTGGGCGCCGTACCTGACGTGCCGCTTCGTCTTGATGTCGTACATGTCCGAGACGGTGAGCTGGCGTTGGCCGTCGGCGCTCCTGACGCCGTCTGGGATCTGCACGCGGAGACGGAGACCCTGCTCCTTGCTGATGTCGCCGCGCTGCCACACGAACGTCTCGGCGGGGATGTCGACGAGCGAGCCTTCGTCGCCGTCGCCGCTCGGGTCCAGTCGAAAGCTGTCCGTGTTGAACTCGAACATGTACACCCCAACCGGGTCGGCGAGCGAGACCGAGTTGCCCTGGAGCGCCAGCTGGTTGATCGCGAAGCCGATCTACAGCAATGGTTGACGGTCAGCGTCGACGCCCGGGACAGGCCCCGGAGGGACAGCTCCCTGGTGCGAGCACTGTACACACTTACTCGAACGTCGGAACTGCGACCTGGATGTCCGTACCGCGAGCAGCGGATGAGTAGATCCGAGTCCGTCGCGGCCGTGCCGTCTTTGAACTTGCGGAGCACAGTCGCCTGCGCGGCAATATCAATCTCGGCACCCAAGGTGTTGGCCGGATGGACAAGATGCGCGATGGTGCCGATCGTCGTCGAGAAGTTGTACCAGTTCCGGCCCTGGTAACTCCATCTGGACCTGTCGTTGGGGTCGCTCCGATCAACGTTGAAGAAGGCGCTGTCCGGAATGCTGTCGAGCAAGGGTGCATTCAGGCTCCTGATATTGCGTACGGCGGTGTCGACCTGGTAGCCCGCCAGGAAGTCCCAATACTGCCACGCGCGTCAGCGATGGAGAGCACCGGGTTGAGGGTCTGAACAACGGCAACGGCACACATACCTCTGGGCTTTCGCATGTGAATGTCACCCTGACGATGTTGCTCGCTTCGTCGCGGATCAGAGACCACTCAAGGTATTCGTCCTGGCCATCGCGGCTGTAGTCGGCCGCCATCCAACGTTCCTCGTCGGTGCTGCCATAGACCAACGCGATCTATCCCGGATCGGTCAGCCAGTCCGGATCAACGGAACATCAGAAACACATGCCCTCTTGGGAAAGCCAGTCCAGGTAATCTTGACGCCTTGCTGTGCCTGGCGGTAGGCGGTCACCGTGCCGTCGAAGAACTGCTTCAGTGGCGTTCTGCCGGCGGTTCTCCCAGTGATCTCGTTGCTCATCCAACTCGAGACGGCCTCCGACCAGCCTGCTCGGTTGGCATCGGACAGGTCATCAATGTTCCCTGGAGGCGAGAAGACCTTTAGCTTGGAAGCCAGAACCGACATTGTGTTTTCGAACGAGGCGGATGGAATACGCAGTTGCTGGTACTTCGCGCTCTCCGACCTGAGGAGCTCACCGGTACAGCCTCGAGTTCAGACAGGGCCCGCGAGATCGAGGACCAGCTTATAGTCCTTGGGACCCGGCTCTCGCGGTGGATGCATCTCCTGCAGGTTCCGCAGGCAGGTTGGATGCTGATCAGTGACGCCTTCCGCATCTGGAAACCTCGAGCTGCCCCCCGCAGTGACCGGTCAAGCACGAGCGCTCGCGATGCGATAGGCGGTGACGAGTCGCTGCCAGCATCGCACGGTGCCGCATGGGCGATTGTATCCTCTGCACCCAGGATAGTCCTCATAGAAGCTGCCCCCACTCGTACCAGGCTACAATAGCCCGGCGGTCCCGTGCACTAGGAGTCCATCGGCCAGCGCCATAGGGGCAGTCTGCACGGTCCAGGCCCTGCCTTCCCGTTCAATTCGATCCTTTCGAGCACGGTCGTCGTTGCCGCTGTGGTGCCCGAAATGCAGTACATCTCAACTATCGGTCCAGACATAAGAAGACAAGATGTTGTGAGTGAAAGCCGTCTGCAGTCGCTAGCCGTTTGGATTCCTCTACGGCAGCATGGTAATTCGATGACTGTAGCCTGGCGCCATTTCGTTTGCTCTTGTGTGAGGTCTTCGAACAGTAACGTTCACGGTTGGTGTAAACATGGAGGTAGATGTTCCCCTTCGCTCAGTCGTCCAATCGCGCGGGTGGCCGAGACTTTTTCCAGTCCGGGTCTTGACAGTTGCAGCTGCAGAAGGTGGGCGCCATGACATCGACCAGCTCTGAGACGCTGGTTGATCCCGAGACCGCGAGGCACCGCGGTGCCCGTGTCCAGGACCGTAATCTCCTGCCAGAATCGGTCAATCGATGTGCCCTGGACACTTTCTGCGGGTGGAGATGACGAAGTGGCTTCTCTTTGGCATGCCGAGGCTTCGTCTCTCGACTGCTCGGTGCTTTCTGAGCGCTGCTCGACGTCGTGACATCCGACATCACCGTCAGCGAGTGGATCCTGGGATTGCGGGCATCGGGGTCTGCTGCCGCCAGCCGAACAGCAGACGAACGTCGTCGCCTAGTCCATGTCCTAGTCGACAATCGCAGACTCATTCCACGACGCTGTAGGATCTGTTGGATTCATAGCGGCTCCGCTCTTTTGCTTGGTACCGGTACACTCGAAACAGCCGCCAATCTGACCTCTCGGCGCAGAGCACGACATCACCTGTCGACGGGCGTGATTCCCAGTACGGTACCCGATCATCGGTCGATGTTCCTCAGGTGGGTTTCGTACGGGGACACCGAGTTGGTGTGGATGACGGGCAGGTCAGCCCTAGTGGTCAATGTCCTTCCGCGCCTGGGCTTCGAGCACGCAAGACTCTTCTTGGTCTTCCTCCTCTTCTGGAAGAGCTGTTGCCGCCCTTGAAGATCGTAGCGTTAGTATGGGGAGCTGACACTTGGGGTCGCTGTACTAACTGTAGTCTCGACCAGAGATCCTCAACATCGCAAAGACGCGGGTGCGTCAATCGCTGTCTAGGGACGCGATAAGACTACGGCGATCAGTCCGGCCTCCAGAAGATGCCTACATGTAATCAAGTCTGCACTCGGCTTTCTTGGAGATTGCAAAGAGCTCAAAAACCGGAAGGTTCTCGGCACCTAGGATCTCAACGAAGCTGCCCGTCGTTCGCAGTGCCAGGCAGCGTTTCGGCCAGGGTTCTTTCCGACGTACTGTACTGTACATGACATCTGCGTACGGTACGGTAGTCTTTTCCGACGAAAGCCCTTGCGGCCAACTGATCGTAGGATTCGTCAAAAGTGGTTGGAGTGTTTACTATGGGGCGGGAGAGTAGATCGTGCTAGAGACAGTGGTAGACTACGTATGCTAAGGGATCGATTGGGAAGCCTATGGGTAGTTCCTCAGTGGGAAGACTATGCTAGAGACCAGCAGACCAAACCCCTTCGTACTATATGTCCTAGGCTACGCTAGCCACTCCCGTCGTAGACTACACTGCAGACTCCCGTCATCTACCGGCGCCATGGGGTGGGGGAGCAATTGAGTACCGTGATACGTATGTACATACGTACACTATGCAATAAAGAGCTTTGAGCCCGACGACGACCGCGGCGGCGACTGCGATGGTGAAGGTAGAGTATCCACGTCGTGGCAGATGCCCGGCTCGCAGAACATGATCCTGGGCCGATCGCCTTTCAGGTGTCCGATCAGGGCGTTGCGTTGTTTCAGCCACGTGCCTTGTGTCGCTGCCGTTGCGCTGCTGTCATCTCCAGCGATGCCGGTGCTGGCATTGGCGTTGGTTGTTTCGGCATCGCCACCGGCATCGGCTCTGGCACCAGCGCCAGCAAGAGCGAGAGCGCCAGCAGGAGCAGGAGCAGGAGCACCATCCCCAAAAGCTCGTACGACGGCATCGACGCCCCTGACACGCCCCCTGAGCGTTCTGATGGCGGTATCGATCTTCTCTGCGTGGCCCACGAGCACGACACTCCTGAGCCCCAGAGCATCGACGACGATGGCCGGCAGCGTGGAGGTGAAGAGGAAGGGGTGCTCCATGAGCTCGGGCTCGAAGGCAAGCCAGGTCTGGCGCGCGCGCTCGCCGTACGAGTCGTCCTCGAGCATGCCCGACAGCCGGCAGAGGTTCTGGGCGCTGATGCCGTTGGCCGACGGCTCGGCGTTGTCCATGCCGTCCTTGAGGCGCAGGATCAGGTCCGTCGCCGTCGACTCGGTCGAGAAGAAGCCCGACGACACCGGGTCCCAGAAGAGGCTGATTTGGGAATCCGTGGCGGCGAAAGCAAGGGGGGCGGGGGATCGTCAGCGTCGGGCGAGAACGAAGCAACGGGGTGACTCATCGGTAGGGTTCCCAGCAAAAATTTCCCCGAGGCCGGAGGGGAACTAAGAACGAAAAAGCACATCGAGGGGGGGGGGAGACGAAGCTCACTCTGTAATCGGTCCGCAAAGGCTAGGTACGACTCGTCGAAGGTCGCTTCGTAGAGCTCGATCAAGCCCTGGATCGTAAAGGCGTAGTCGTCCGCGAAGCCCCAGACATCGCCGGGCCCGTCACGGTAGACACGTCGCAGCTTGCTCGTGTCCTCGTCGAAGAGGTTATCGCGGACGAAGCGCGCCGCTCCGGCGGCGCGTCGGCGGTACCGCGAGGCGCGTTGCGGGTCGCTGTGCTCGAGCGCGGCGCCGGCGCGGGCGAGCGAGCCGATGGCGAGCCCGTTCCAGCTCGTCACGATCTTGTCGTCGAGGTTGGGCCGCGGCCGGTCCTTGTCGCGGTGGTCGCGCAGCTTCCGCCGGCTCGCCTCGACGACGCGGACGACGTCGTCTTCGGCCATGCCGAAGTCGCGCGCGAGCTGGGCCGGCGTCGCCACCACGTTGAGCACGTTCTGGTTCGTCAGCTCGTCGTGGGCATCGTGCTCGGGCGACACGTTGCCGTGCCGCTTGACGTTCCAGTGGCGCGCGCAGATCTCGGCCGCGCGCTCGCCGAGGACGTCGTCAAACTCCTTGCGCGTCCAGACGTAGAAGGCTCCTTCGCGCTTCTCCGTGTCGCCGGGCCGGTAGTACGAGTCCGCATCCTCGGCGGAGTAGAAGGCGCCGTCGGGGGCCGCGAGGGCATCGGTCGTGAGGTAGTCGGCGATGTCGTTCACGCACGCGAGCATGTCCGAGTCGTCCGTGAGCAGGTACGCGTCGAGATATACGTCCAGGAGCTGGGCCTGGTCGTAGAGCCTGCGGTGGTGATTGCGGGCGTCAGCGACGCCGCCGCAATCCGAGCTCGGAGCTCGTCGTCGATCCGGGCCGTGAAGTCTTGCGCTCACATCTTCTCAAAGTGAGGCAGGCTCCAGTCGGCCGTGACGGAGTACCTGGCGAAGCCGTGCCCGACGTGGTCGTGGATGCCGCCCTTGGCCATCCGACGCAGGGTCGCGATCGCCATGGAGGCCGCATCCTTGCACTCGGCCTCGCCCACGACATCTACCACCGGCGCCGGAAAGGCGCTCAGACGCAGCAAGAACGAGAGATTGGTCGCGGTCGGGAACTTGGGCGCGGCTGGCACCGGCAGAAAGTCAGCATGCTGGCTCGACCCGGAGCACGGCCGGACGGGCGCTCGGAACAAAAGGGTCCTACCGCCAAACCCGGCATGTTCCCTGTCGTAGCGCTTGGCAAAGTGGCCGTACGCATCGTCGAGCAGGTCGATGTCGAGCTTCTCGCCCTCGTCGCCGTCCTCGAGGCGCCTGGAGCTGCCCTCCTCGGCGAAGCGCTTGAGCTGACCCAGGATGTCCTTGGCGCTCCGCCGGCAGCGTTCCGGTTGGTCCTCCCACACTCTCCGGAGCTTCTTCAGGATGTCCAAGAACGTGGCCTGGCCGCGGATCCGGCTCGGAAGGTTCGCGTTGGGACCGGGCCAGTACGTGCCGCCGAAGATGGGTTCCAGCTCGGGCGTGAGAAAGACGTTCAGGGGCCATCCTCCCGACCCGGTCGTGGCCTGGACGTAGTTCATGTAGATCCGGTCGACGTCCGGGCGCTCCTCGCGGTCGACCTTGATCGGGATGAAGGATCCGTTGAGGATGGCGGCGACGGCCTCGTTCTCGAAGGACTCGCGCTCCATGACATGGCACCCTGTGCCGGGCCCGGAGAGGGCGCGTCAACGATCCCGACCCTCTTTCCTCCCTGCGCACCATCCCCTCCGTCGACCGGGGCGGGGAAGCCGTACAGTGACACGCAGCGTATCCGACGCTCAAGAAGATCAGGCGGTCGGATCTCTTTGCCAACCGAATCGTCTCGTCGCTCCACGTCTGCCACGCGACCGGGTTGTCGGCGTGGCCTCGGACCTAGACCGAGAGCCCACGAGACCGATCAGCAAGTGGCACGACCCAAGACGAGGGCTCGAGCAGCGTCAGAGACCGCAAGTGTTCCCATCAGAACGGCGTGCGACGTACGTAGGGGCTGCGACTCTCGTCCAACCGATTTCGGAGCCGGAGCGGCCCGGCGTCGTCCGGGCCGGTCGACGAGCTCGTCGACGCCATCCGGAATCTAACGGCGTGCGACGCCGACAGGAAGGTCGCCGGAGAGGACTGGGCTCGAGGTGAGAACGGTGGTGCGAGTCCGTCGGCCGGAGATGGACGGAGCTCTGAACGGCGTCGCGAGGGCGCGTCCGTAGAACGACATCAGCGGCCGTTGGCGGAGGAACTCACGTACGGAAGGTACGTGCGCACGGATCGATCCGGTTCAGCTGGGACGGCAGCCTCGACGGGAACCGGCAGGTCGCGCCTTCTTTCGGTACCGTAGACGTCCTAGCGCTACGTCGAGCACGAGTCCCCCGCCACAACGCCCCGGCTGAAGCTAATGACGAGATGGTTCGGTTAGAATCGCAAACGTTAATCCGTTTGCGACAACAGATTTCGTCATGAGATCACAAGATGGAGGCCGCCGAGATCGCATCATCGTACGCCACTGCTGGTGACGAGGGCTGTCGGGCAGGTGCAACCGAAAGCCAACAGGGCGAGTCCACGATGACCTAGCCGTGCCGGAGACCGTACCGGGGACGCCAGCGCGAGAAGATACGGTAAAGAATCGGTTCACGACGGGCAGACAAACATCCCGAGTCGGACTATAGCCAGACGAGAGACGGCGATGTGGTGGATCGTGTACATTCTTGTTTTCTTTCGCGCTTCTACGTCTACGTAATCGTCATGGCGGACGTGAGAGAGATGACGGGGTAGAGCGGACGGCCCACAGAGACGTTTCGAGGGCTTCGAAGCACGAGGGAGATGAGCCAAAGATGGAGCGCGAGAAAGACATCATGGGCGAGAGGGCACGAGAGTTGGAGGACGGATAGAATTGTGTCGTCGGATTGAGTGAGCCATGTCGACTTCGCTAGAGCAAATTGACAAGACTTCTTCCGTCGTCTTCCACCATCCTACCGTCCAGTCCGAACAGATCGATCCATGCACCGTCCCATCTCACACCGAAACCTGCGTTCGCTCGCGACCGACCGTCGACGACGACCACGACGACGACCACGACCACGACGACCACGACCACGACCACGACCACGACCACGACGAGATGACCGACGGGCACATCAAGCCACGGGCGGCAAGACTTTCTCGGCGAACTGCGTCAGGACGTTGCCGGCCGGGCCGTAGTTGCAAACGGTAAAGTACGGCCTCACGTTGGGGCCGGTGTTGGCGAGACCACCGGGGCAGTGCCGGGTGACGCAGGCGACGTGGGTGGTGTCCTTCCAGACGATCTGGGTGAAGTGACCCCACTTCTTGAGGCCATACTTCTCGAGACCCGGCTTGTTGGGACCTGGGTCGGGCTCGCGGCCGTACCAGCCGTAGTAGTCGACCTCGCTGTAGAACTGATCGAGGATGATGGCCTCGATGTCCTCCGCCGGCCCACCAGCGGCGATGTTTTGGCCAGAGCTGCAAGACGAGTCAGTCGTGTTCTGTTCGAGCTCGGAGGATGCATCTGGAGGAACGTTGGCTCACCGATCGTGCTCGTACGCACAGGTCGAAGCGAGAGCTTGCGCGGTGCCCTCGAGCTCGGTGTCCCACTCGAGCGGGCTCATACCATGCTTGGCACGGGCGGAGTTGTGGCTGCTGAGTACGATGTCCTTGTACGAACCGCCGGTGTTGGATGCCGGAGACTGCACCCTCACGGGCTCCTCGGGCTCCTCCGACTCGGCCTCATCAGACTGCTCGACAACGGGCTCGGGTTCAGGTTCGGGCTCGGGTTCAGGTTCGGGCTCGGGCTCGGGCTCGGGCTCGGGCTCGGGCTCGGGTTCGGGCTCAGGCTCAGGCTCAGGCTCAGGCTCAGGCTCAGGCTCGGGTTCGGGTTCGGGTTCGGGCTCGGGCTCCGGCGTGGGGGTCGGAATGGCCTCCTCTTGACGGCCACGGCCGCGGCCGAATCGCCAGGTGCGAGTGACGGTGACGGTCTTGCGATTCTCGCCCTGAGGGGCCAGAGTCGGGAAGGAGCCGTAAACCGTCTTCTTGACCGTCACGACATCGCTCTTGGTCACCCTGACGATGCGGAGCTCCGGGTCGGCAATGGGGGAGGCGCCAACGAGCGCGGCCGCGAGGACCGAGACAACGAACGAGGCGCGCATCTTGAATCGATCACCGAGAATTCAACGACTTGACGCGAGATCGACCGACCGAAGAGGTAGAGACGGTGATGATGCGGGTTCAAGAGAGTGAAGAGTCTGGACTCCAGGTCAGGACGAGAGCTCCCTTATATGCACCGTCGCCGACGGTGATGGTCTCGAGTGGGAACGCAGGCAAGTGTGGTGGGGGGGAAGAGATTGAGACGGAAAGCAGCTCCTCGGTAGTGCGGTCAGGGAGGGAGGGGGAGGGGGTTTGTATGCCGGCTGTGTGGAGGTGTGTTATGCAGGGTTGCGATAGTGCGGGTTTCTTGGTGGTGGAGGGGTAAGGTTAGGGTGTGATATGTGCGTTGTCACGCTCATCGACGTTGTGTGGTTAGGGCTCCCGTGGGACGTGTGGAGATGGTGTGTCTGTGCGACGCGCTTTCGCACCACGGCGGAGGACAGCAAAAGAAAGACAAGACGTACCGGGACGACTCGCGTCACACCGAGTGCGAGGAGATCTGGATCGCTCCGTCCGAGGCTCTGGCGATGCGGTACGGGCTGCCCGTAGGCGGGACTGTCGAGAGACGGACGAAAGTGGTGTTCGGCGATGCTCTTCGAATCTCCGTTCAACGGAAGGCTAGGACGACGAGGAGACTTGCAAAGCCCCGGTCGACAAGGACGCAGAAGGATACACAAACAGGCCGATCTAGACACAAGCGTCTCGACGGCGGCTGAGAGCGTAGGCTGCTGGTCACGACGGATGTGGAGGGAAGTGCTTTGTGGTATGTGCGGCTGGCAATGATCGTGGTGGCGTGGACGAATCTGCGGAGGGCAAAAGCGCACTCTTGAAAGGAATGAAAGACTGTGCTTTGGGGATCTTCACAGAAGAATTCGCGCCGTCGGGGTGACACGAAAAGGGTGGGAGCTGCTGCAGCAGTCGAAAGAATCGAAGGAAACCGGGCGGTTCAAAGGAGTGTGTGTAAGAGAATGTGATCGTGGTGGAGAGAGAAGAGGAGGAGAGAAGAAGGAAACGAGAGAAGGTGGGCGTCAACTGAAATTTATGGCGCCAGAAATTCGGCTGCCATTACCCCCCATACCACGATAACCCCCATGCCCTCATGTCACGGCGGGGCAGCCGGGAGGGGGGTATCAGAACGTGTACGTATCTACGGAGTACAGTACCGCGAAATTGGCAACGGACAGACGGTAAACAGGCGTGATCTGGTACGGCGGGTACTCCCACCTACGCCGCTCTGCCAAGCCTCGTCGAGGTAACTCCCGTCCGGGGAGATTGCTCTGATCGGCTTCAAACCGCCAGCAGACCGAGGCGCCTGTCCCCTTTAGGACTAGAGCGCCGTGGTACCTGCAGCGCTCGGGATGTCGGGAACGAACGAAACGGTTCGGTCTCGAGGTGGGGTTGTCTAGACTTTCCCGGTGACGCGGCCGCCAGTGGTAGATCCTGTACCCACTACCTTCCGGTCGGACAGCTTCGACCAAGGACTTCGGTCGATTTACCTTCGGTAATGCGATCTACGACCAATACGTACGGGAGATTAGGTCCTCACTCGACGTACTGTACGTACCTCCAATGCCCGTCTCCCGACTTCTCTCTCGCCTATCAAGTCCGCGTGGACGAGACTTCCGGGTACGTGGTTATCAGACCGATGAGACTACGGAAGTAAGCGAAACAAGGTGAGCGCCCGAAGGCACCTGCGCGGCTGAGTGGGCAGGATCGTGCGTCTCAATCTCCATCGGACTTGGCATCTGTCGCCCTTCAGGTAGATGCTCTGCAGTCATGGTGTGGCCCTAGCCGAGCCACCGCGACGGCTCTTGGTGATTTCTCCCAGGCGATCTAACGGTCCTCTGTGACGTCCGAAACAATCAGAAGGTCAGAGGCGCTGATCCTACGTTGGCGGCCGCTTCGGCGTCTTTTGACTTTTGGAAACTGAGACCGGTGATTACTAAGCCGATGATCTGACGGCCTCCACATCCCGTGACCAAAAGCCGTGTCTTTTCCTACCCTACTCACCCACCTACGTACAGACGAAGTACGACAAAACAAGACAACCGCTGTTTGACCAAAGGGTTTCACGATCCAGGTCCCGTCAGGTCGTCCTACGTGGCGGCCGACGTCCGGCAATGGTTGGATTCGCATTTTCGTTCTGCTGTTGGCTGTCTGATTTGTTTGCGGATTTCGCTTGGGCTCGGCTGATCGAGTCTAAAACGGCGCTGGCGCTGGCGACGGTGTTTAGTTGATGCCGTGAGGGCTGCAGCACTTCGTACGCCAAGTGATTGTGGATTGAGCCACTCGGATTCCGTATGTACGATACCTACGTATTTCAGCCTGAACGGTAATCGCGCCGTCTTGCAGGAAGGGGCAGTCGCAACAACAGCAGCAGTAGCAGCAGCAGCAGCAGCAGCAGCAGCAGCAGCAGCAGCAGCAGCAGCAGCAGCAGCAAGCAAGCAACAGACTCACAGTGCCGACGATCACTACCGTCGCGGCAGTCGGACTGCGGTCCCACTGCTCGCTGTACGTCACGTACGTCACGTACGTCGTACGAAGGTACTTGCAGTCAACTTACCGCTGCGCTGGGGGAAGACAGGAGGGAAATGATGGCTGGACTTTGCAGGAGTGTTGTTAGAGCTGTAGGTATAATGATGATGGGCCCTGCCATACGGGTGGATGGATGGATGGATGGCTGGTGGGAAATCAACACGGCGTCTGGCCCTCCCAATCCTGCAATCTCCGCATTGTTCAACCTCGATCGAGTCTGTCTCTCGAGATGCCAGCCATTCCTCATCTTGTGGCCAACGTCGTACGTCGTCGGGTGAGAAGGAGGGAAGGCACGATGACGATGAGATCGGATGAGCGAGACACGACAAAGGAGTCTTGACGCCTCCCTCGATCGCGTCTTCGCTTGAGGGTCGCATCCTTGACTCCTGCTTGCTCCTTGCCGTCGTCGACGAGCGGCCGGACCCTGCTCCATCGAACCGAAAGGCGTATCTCTTTCTTGGCCTGTCTCGCGTACGGCGAGAGATGGATGCATCGATGATCGATAACGATAGAACGGCTCGGGCGAGGCCAGGACGGGCCGCGAGCATGAATGACGAGGTCGACGACTGTATCACCTCGTACGAGGGCCGTATCGTGACCGTCTCACCGGCTTTGCCGGAGCCCCCAGGTGACAGCCCAAACAGCCTGTCCCACCCAAGTCTTCCTCCGGCATGGTGAAACGCCCTCGGGCGCCGACGGCCGTGCGTCGGATGACGATGGCGACGGCAAGGACGAGTCGGTCGACGACGGAGGAAGGCGAGGCCCGGATGGTGTCAGGCCGAGTCTATTGCGCGGTCGCCAAGACTCGATCGTGTCTTGAATTCGACCTGCATTATGTCCTGTAGGGCTCTTTCGCAGCTCGACTAATCACGCTCCGTCGATCGTAGGCTGATGTGAGCGTGTGGGGAGCCACTCTTCTCAGCCGGACGACCTTGTGGCACTGCTGCTGCATCGGGCAGGTAGGTCCGCTCCCGGCTTGCCAGCGGCTCCGTCGTCCACGGCCGTCGAGCAGCTTGCTGTCGTGTAAGTGCCGTCCCGGCGCTGGGCGGGTCTTCTTGGCACAGCAGCCTCGTCGGGGAGGTGTGAAGGCACGAAGTGTGCATTCTTGTGGCGGCAGCAGCAGCAGCAGCAGCAGCAACAGCGCATCTGCAGGTTCCAAGACCTGCACCCAGCACCGGTAGGCTGCTCCGACAGCGGCCTGGCCATGCCCGGGGCCGTCGCACGAAACAGACGGACGGTCGTCGTCGTGTGCCGCATCTCGATTTCTCACCTGAGGGCTGGAGTTTGGTGACGCGGCCAGTGCGTTTGATGACTGTCCATGACATTACGCGAAAGAGTCCAGACTGTCAGGTACCGGCGAGTGACCAACCAGCTCGAGTCTGCGCTGGCTGCATGTAATCGGACGAATCCTCCGCCAGCAAAAAAAAGCCACGAAGATAAGATCTCCTTCGAATGCATCCCGAAGTCCGGAGTATCGGCCCAGCTGGTCCGCAACCGAGCCCCCAACTCCCGAATACTGTCGATGATGCACGAGCCTTGGGAGCAGATGCCGCGTCATGGCAAAGTCTCCAGTCGGTCCAAGTGCGAGGGGTCACGCCGGCACTTTGTAACTGTGACTGCATTGCATAAGCTCAATAGCGCTGTATGCAGGTCGAAATTGAGGTCACGGTGCAACGCTGACAAAACAGGCAGTCGTTGTTGGTGCTCGGCATGCCCTGAGACAGTGCGCTGTGCGTGGGGACGGCAAGGGTTCAATCACAAGCCACAATGCATCCGTGGAGCCAGGAAGAGGTCTGCATAATACGGGATAGCCTAGCCTGGTCTGACCCTGTGCGTCCCGGCGATGCAGCGATGCAGCGATGCGATGACGCAGGCCCTAGATCGCAGCAGGACGTGGAAAAGATCTTATCCTTATAGGCTGAACTGGCAGCGAATCTTTGGCACATCTCCAACCTGGTGATTGCCTGCGGCATGCGAGCATCAACAAAGATGCAGGCAAGCCAAGCCATGGACCAAGAGTTGGGGAGAGAGAAAAGGGGGGGCGCGCGGGGAAGGAGGCGGATATCGAGCAAGGCTGCACCCCAAGATCAAGGGCAGAGCAACAATGACGTCGACGTCAAAGAACAAAGCTGCGTTTCTGGTCACCTGCGAAGTACAGACGTCGATTCCAAGGAGGGGGAGGACCGAAGCGAAGCCTGCCTGCCCACGACCCCCTCACAAGCTCTGAGATACGTAGGGGCATGACCGTCCTCGGTGGCCGATGCAGCTCAAAGGGAAGAAAGCAAAAAAGACTCGAGCCTCGCCTTCATCGCGGACCGATGAAAGCACTGCAACGGGAACGACCAAGAGAAACGGAACAACCCCCGAGGTGGCCGTTTTTGTTTTAGAGGGGAAGCATCGTCCAAGTGGGAAAGCCACTTGGATCTATTCCCATCAACGTTCTCAGAGTCTTTACTGGTGGTTGCTTTTGCCGAGCATCTCCTTGAAAGCCATTTCTCGATGTGCTACGGCTTGGTAGCACATACCGTACAGAAATTTCTTTTCAAGCTCGCTGGCTCCATCTTCGCGCGTACGAGTACTGGTATGCGGGAGAACACTCTGGTACTGCGCTTGCCCGTTTGTGCTTGAGATCAATATCAATTGAGTGGGATCCCTTTTTTCGGATTTTTGGGATATGTGCTGGGCATTGGTATAACCATTGAAGTCTTGCTTGTACTGTTGTCGAATGTGTTCCAGTAGGCAATCCATCTTGATCTGCTAGCGCTCTGCACTGCCAGTTCACACAATGAGGATGACCATTCATTTTTCAATCCTCGATTGCATTTTTCGTGTCCGCTAATTAGAGTAATTTGCTGAAACTGTGATCACGGCCTGCTCATCACGCCTTGCGTCAGTTCTCTCACCCATCTGCCAGAGAACAGGACTTGTGAGGATATTCCAATTAGATGTCGGATGGTTACTACTTCTACTTTTCATCCCTGGAGGGATATACAGTCACGCATACGTCAAGTGTTGGTCTCGATATGTTATCTTCTGTCGCATTGTTGGCTTCTTCAGCAGATCCAGCTTGAGGACCTGTCAAGACGACAACCGCCAGGTCATTTCTTTACTCTCGTCATGGCCGGGACATACTAATGTTGCTGTGTCACATCCCCCCAGATGGAATTGCTGGTGGCCCGTCTAGCTCTTAGATACAGGGGTGACTACAGTACCGCCGGTACTACATCTGAAACCCCTCGTATCATCATGTACGTAACGTACAACACTGCTGCCATGCAGCACGAGGCCAGGTGGCACAATTTCTCTGTCGTGCAGTGGTCGATACAACCTAGCTCCGACTACTCTGTCCAAATCTCACCAAAGGTGTCATGATTGAAGGGAGCTGGTCGATGACAAGAATCACGGGGCAATCCTGTACAGTACGACCACTGATTTCTGTTTCGGCCTCCTGACCTCATGAAATTGGAAGTCTTACGTTGTTGATAAAATCTATCAAGACCTCTCGAGGCTCTCATGCAGTCCTAATCACTGGAGCACGGGGAGGTGACTTTTGCCTGTACTGCTCGTGTCACTCAGTCACAGCAAGCAGCATAGGCAAGAAGGATTATGATATGGCCTGATCAGACAACTCGAGATTCTGAAAGCCGACAGTCGGTCGACTTGGTGGAGAGATGCTTTAGCTGACAACGGCCAACTGTGTAGATTCGTCTCTCTTGCTAACTAAAATCTAGGAGCGACGACAAAGAAGGAGAGGAAAACTCTGCACACCGTCACGTGCACACAAACAATTTAGCCGTCGCTCAGGGGGAGGCTGATCTCTGAACCCCTGCAAATCCTCGGGCAACTCTCCACAGAGTCCTCGGTCAGCAGATTCCCTTGGCCTTTTGAATCGGCGTCGGACGCCCTCAGCATTCGCGGAAATACAACGAAGCTTGCTCGTCTGAGTGTCGAATGTCAGTCACGCAGGCCAACACAGATGATATAGCATCACAGGCAAGAGTCGACGACGGAGCTTCGTGTGGAAGTACGCGACATATCGGATGAGCCTTTATAGTGGATGGTCAGATACCGTCAAGGCCCATGGAAGACCTTCAAATTGTGATCTTGAGCCTGCCATTGTCGGCAGCGAAGCTGGCAGCCGCGGGGACGATCGAGGCGCATAGCGATTCAACCAGGGACGGTGATTTGCGGTCAAAACTCGATGAATCAGCTCGGGGTCCATTATCGATGAGCGGCTCGGCCTCTGCGCTACTGATATCAGAATGCCAAGTTCCCCCTCTTTTCTACCACGCTTGTCGCCTACCGGTATGAACCCCCTCAAACCGGAAGCTGAAATCGTCTCTGATACACGACCAAAGGTTGGTGCTTGATGTCTGTCTGACGATGGAGCAAGTTGGAGAAGATGATGTGATGGATCCAGTGCACAGGAGGAACAACTGTGACAGGTCTGTCTGCTACCACGTGAAATCCAGATAAGACAGCACCCTACTGTTGGTGGTGATCTGCATTGAGTGTGCTCTTGGCCAAGGCCTACTCTAGAGAGCAAGGCTTACTAAATGTAGGCTACAGGTCCACGTAAGCTCCACCGTCCTTTACGGTAAAGCCAGGCGGAGCAACGACAACACCATCTCATCTCATCTCAGGATTCATTCCTGGGATCAGGCACGACCGAGGGACACACCGGTCCTCCTCATCTACTGTAGTGTACGGAGTACAGTGGGTCGACACAAGTTTGAACAAGCCGGTTCCTGCTTACAAACCTGATAGTCATAAGTGGTAATAATTCTGTGTGTACTTCCGTACTTTCCCTACCATTGTTGTCATACTGTATCAACAGGGGTAAAAGAGGCGATGAGTATGGAACATATGTTAGTTTGTAGTAGAAGTAAGTCAAGTTTGTATGGGGGCTTGTTCAAACTTGTGTCGCGACACTGTACATATGTGCTTGCGTGTGCTGCGTACGTAACGTACAGTAATCACATCTGTGCTGCCACACTTCTGCTTCAATTTCTGGTCCGACCAACTCTCTGTTTCCCTTTGAGCATGCCAGGACGCCCCGACGCATAGTCTCCAACGAGTGCTTCATACACACACACAAGCACACGCATGCATACATACATGCGCTCATACCCTCGGCTGCTGCTGCTGCTGCTGCTGCTGCTGCTGCTGCCACCGCCGTGACCACCACCACCACCGCCACTACTGTCGCAGCTGCCGCAATGCCAAATGCTACACCACACATGCACCGGCTGATCATCTCCCCTTTGCGCATTCCCGGCCCGAGCGCACCGGCGCGCGTGCTGTTGCCATTGTTGCGATGAAGGGCGAGTCGTCGCCGGCGATGCCGGCCGCCAGCCGGAAACGTATCCTGCGGGTCTTACTCTTCTCCCTGCTCCTGGACCTGGTGCGTTGACACTTCGTCCCTCCTGTCGTGCTCGTTCGACATAAACTACACGACAGCGGCGTCTGCATCATGTAGCTGTAACTTCCTGCATGACTGACAGTAGCTCGCTCGGTCGCTCCTGCAGATCTCCTTTACGTTCATCCTGCCGCTCTTTCCCCGACTCCTCGAGTTCTACCGCGGCCCCGAAGGCGACCGTCACCGTCACGACGGCCGGACCACCCTCCTCAACAACGTGCTGCGCGGCCTCAATGCGTACAAGCATGCCTTTGCCCGCCCCATCAACGACCGGTACGACGTCGTCCTGCTCGGCGGCGCCCTCGGCTCGCTGTTCTCCTTCCTGCAGGCCATCGCGGCGCCCGTCATCGGCAGGCTGTCGGACAGGTATGGCCGACGCACGGCGCTGCTGTGGTGCATGGCCGGCAACCTCTTGTCCGTGGCGCTGTGGGTCGCCGCCACGGACTTTCGCACCTTCCTCGCGAGCCGCGTCGTCGGAGGCCTGTCCGAGGGCAACGTTCAGATCGCCACGGAGATCGCGGCCGACGTCAGCGACGAGAGGTCGCGCGGGAGCACGATGGCGCTGATCGGGGCTTGCTTCAGCATCGCCTTCACCATCGGACCGGCCCTCGGCGCGGCCCTGTCGACGACGACGATCGTCGCCGCCAACCCCTTTGGCACCACCGCCGCCGTCTCTTTCGGTCTGATCGCCGTCGAGACAGCCTATCTGTATCTCTACCTCCCCGAGACGCGCATCCTCTCATCCTCGACGCCAGCCAATCGCGGAGCGAGCGACCCCGTCCAGGCCGCCAAGCCCAGCCCCGACAGAAGCATGAGGGGACGAAGAAGCAAGTCGAACGGCCACTTCCTGCTGAACCTGACGCACTTCACCTTCCTGCTGTTCTTCTCCGGACTCGAGTTCTCGCTGCCGTTTCTCACGTACGATCTGTTCTCGTACGGATCGAGCCAGTCGGGCCGACTCCTGGGCCTCGTCGGTCTCGTCGCGTCGATCCTCCAGGGCTCGGTCGTGCGTCGTCTCGATCCGCTGCGGGCCGTGCAGGCAGGCGTCGTCAGCTGCGCCCTCAGCTTCTTCGTGCTCGTGCGCCTCGAGACGGAGGCGACGCTGTACTTTGCCGCCACGCTGCTCGCCGTCACGTCGGCCACCGTCGTCACCGGCCTCAAGAGCCTCGCCAGCTTCGAGGCGACGCAGGACGAACGAGGCGGGAAACTGGGCAACCATAGAAGCTGGGGTACGACTCTCTCTTCGGTCCCGTCTTGCTGTAGTAGCACAGGAATCAGACCTCCCTCCTCCTACCTCAGCATTCTCCCTCTTGTTCTCAACCATCTTCTCCTCGCCTTCACTCTCTTATCATCCAAAACCCCACCTCTCCTTTCTTCCCAAATCCCCCGTCCCTTCTCAAGCTAACCAAGTTCTCCTCGTGCGGAATAAGGTCAACTCGGCCGCTCCCTCGGCCCCGTCATCTTCTGCTCGCTGTACTGGTGGGCAGGCAGGCAGTTCGCCTATCGGGTCGGAGGCACAGGCATGCTCGCCGTCTCGGCGCTCGTGCTCTTTGCCCTCGTTAGTCCTGCTTCCGGTCCTGCGCGAGCTAGTTCGTCATCATCATCGTCGTCGTCGTCGTCGTCGTCGTCTCCGACGAATACCGCAAGAGGACCGTCCGAAGGTAAAGTACACGCCAGCGACGTAAGAGAGGCCGTCAAGAAATGAATCTTACTGGGAGGGGCACGTTGCTTGCGAGGCTTTCTTTATAATTTGTTTTCGTACGTGTGTGTGTGAGTATGTGCTCTTTCTTCGGAACCTTACATGTCATTGGAAAGTCTACACACTTATATCAAACACGCGACGGAGAGATGGCACGGCTGCTTCTTCGTCATCCACCGTCACTCGAGGAGAACCCACACAAAGAGGTTTCTGTAGGACGACGTCCAGTACCGTATAGAAAGACAATGGACCAAGATGAGTCTTTCATCGTGGAGGTGTACCCACCCCGGAGTCCCTCCCTCCTCTTTATTTCCCAAGACGCTGTATGCTGCAGTAAGCTACGTAGTGGGCCTGACGTAGGGAGGGGGGAATCCTGTAAGATGCTCTGATGAATGTTGTGTTGCCTTTTTGCTGAGCCGTGTCAACATCATCATCATCATCATCATCATCATAGTAAACGACAACGCAGACATCAAACAACACCAGACTCTTTTCCGCACTCCCCTTTCATACTATTGCCTACAGAAGACAATTCTCCTTCCTATGCCTGACAGCCAAGACCAGGAGCGCCAAGACGACAACAACAGCAACCAGCAGAGTAGCGAGACAAGGAACCAGGGACCAGCCCGCTCGAGCACGCAACAGATGGCGTAATACGTACTTGTCGTGATTCATCAGGACGTCCTCCATAGCGCACGCGCCCACGTCTTGAGAGATTGGAACATTGCCCTTGTCGTGATGGCCGTCGGCGCCGACGCTGCCACCGTTCGGGTTCTGGCACGTGATGTTGAAGTTGCGCTGGCAAAAAAAAAGCTTTGGAATGACTTTTGGCGGTGGTGATGGGAAGTGGGATTGACGATCCCGATGCAGCACGCCATGTTATGCGGTGCATAGCGGTAGGTCTGCCGACAGTATTACTTCGGTCTCAGCTTGAGATGCCCAGTTCGGGTGCGTGATCCTGTTCGGCGTGGCGGGAGATGGAAACTCGGGTGAAGACAGGAGTGCGCTCTTTCCCATTCGGCCAGCGTGAAGAACGGCTTGTGACAGCTCCACCGACGTCGGCCGCGATGACCAGTCATGTCAGGGCGTTGTATATGCGGTCCGGGATCAAGCTGACGGATTTCCGATCACGGGTCAGGATCGTGAATCGGAACGCTGTTCTACGGTGGTGCTGGCCAAGGTAGTCGAGTGTGGATGCTTTCAGGCTAATTGTCGCGAGAGACAAGAGAGCGAGCAACGAGTGTTCCGACGGGGCCTACTCGCCAGAGCGAAGAGGCCGTGATTGTCATGTTGATAGAGTCGACCACCGCAGGGTTTTTTTGACTAGAACCAAGTGCCGAGACGCAAAGTTTCAGAGAAAGAGCGGAGAGGAATAGAAGTAACCAGATCATACTTCTTGTTATCAGGCAGCTCGATGTCAAGATATCGAGCGGAGGTCGACTGTGTAAGAGGAAGAGTCTGAAACAAACCTCCGTGGCTGACAAGCGTATCAAGAAAGATGCCGTGATACCATGTTTTGAAAAATTGAGAGCTGGACGGATACAAGATGAAAGGGACTATGGAACAGTTTTTGGATTGCGGACCTGTGCTGGAATCGAGTGGCCGACTCGCTGAGTAACCAAGTCGCTCCAGGACTTGAATGATGTGCCTCTGCCATTCGTCTCGCCGTAAAGGCATATAAAACACCGCAAGAAACATCCTCGAGTTTTGAAGCCGTTGCCGCGGATCGCCCACCTGATCGTATTGCCCCTCGCCGCTCGAAGCAAGACTTGCGCCGTTGGATGTGAGGTGACGCCCGCATGCTGCCTTGCTAGAGCCTCCTGACATGCTCTCCAGATCGTCGTCATGGTGGAAAGTGGCGACCTGTTCTAGAACGTCCCGTTATTGCGCGAAGGAAACGCGAGGACCGATTTTCTCGATGTCCCTTATCAGATGATCGATGATGCATCGTATGGTGTTGCCACGACGATACATCAGCGCAGCCTCTACGCCGACCATATAAAGATCATTGTAAGGTGAAAGGCAATAGATACGCCTCAGCTCCGACGTGGCCAGACTAGGGTCTTCGAGCAGGCGCCCCGCGGGTCGTAGCCGTTCATACATCCACTCCAGATGTCGACTCGCAGCATGGTCTAGTATTAGCTTGACCATCGCGTCATGTCCCAGACTGACGGCAAATCGCAATGCATCTGCGAGCTTTGAGATAGGCTCAGGTGCCTCGGCAGCCTTTTTCAGCCAACGAGTCAGTTGGTCGGATGACTCCAGGAAAACCGCTGTCCACAACGCATACTCGACCATCGCTGAACTCGCAGTACGACTCTGTTGAGGAAACGATTTGAGCCGGTGGATCATGATCCTAGGGCTGAGCCGCTCCGTTGTTGCAATGCACACGGCTTTCAAGTATATTTCCGATGACCCGTGCTCTGGGGAGCTCTCTTCGGCTGCCATCATCTCGGCCGTACGATGGATGATTCTTGAGACGTTATCTTTCCGGGTTCCATCAGCCACGACCCTTGCTGTAAAGTATTTCTGGGCAAAATTGTGGTGGAGGTGCACAGGGCAGTCCTCAAGCAGCTCCATCGCGACGATCGAGCGGGGGACTTCTTCTGCGAAGAGTTCTGATGTACAGGAATCGATCGTTCAGCATTTCGTGCAGTATCTCGGGATCTCAAGGGGACCATACTATTGACGAGCCGGAGCTCTAAAGCTGGCACCACACCCACGGCAGCCACGGTGAGATCCAAGATATCTTTGAACAGCTCTGGGGGCAGGTCAAGGAGCTGCATCTTGGCGGGACTGGGGTCTGACACGAGAGAGAGAACACTTTATCACGCCTTCGGCGATAGATAGAGTAACAGAGGCAGGTAAAGACACTATACAACTGAGTTGTACAGACTGAGGTGAGGTTGGAAACAGCACAAAAGAAGGTTGAAGCTCTTTGCGGAAGCAGGCAGCAGGTAGCAGGTATTTATCGATCTGGTGAACAGAGGCTTGAACAATTGTTCACCAAGCCAAAGATGAATGGGCCAGCTTCATGTATTTGCACAGAGCACAGTGAAAGTTTGGTGGATTGGTGCCTCGGGAATATCAGTCACCAAATTCGAGAGAGCCGGATAGCGCTTAAGAAGCAAAATTTGCTGAACGTGTTGTTAATGCTGGATATTTGGGACCCACCGTATGATTAGGTGTCTCGACCCTGAAAAAATGCCCTGCAGTAGAGCCTTTTCCTTCATACAGACCCTGTAGCCTCGGCTTTCAGATATACGTCACGTGCCCCGTGCCGCAAGCCTACTGCCACAAGGCGCGTCAATTACGGTAGTGGCCGAGTAAGTACCTCGTACCGTACATTGACAATAGCCACGAAATGACGTCGGGCGTCCCCTCTCGACGAATCAGGGACCAGTCAAGACCATGGACCAAGTTTCATATGACACCCTAGGGTCGTCCCAGGGTGCTCCGAACGCGCCGAATGGCGTTCCTCCTCAGGGACCGTCGGTGGTATCTACAAAGGAGCCTCAGACCGGGGCAGGTATGACCTTTGCCCATCAAGACGATCTGCCTAAGCTCCCGATTCCGGACTTGGAGGTCACCTCGAGCAGATATCTTGACGCTCTCAAGCCTCTTCAGTCAGGACGCGAGCATGAGGACACCGAGGCTGCCGTCAAGGACTTTGTCAGGAAGGACGGTCCGGAGCTGCAAGAGCGGTTGAGAAAGTATGCAACGAGCAAATCGAGCTATATCGAGGAGTTCTGTATGTGTTCATGCAATGAAGAGCTATATAGTCCATCAATCTATGGGGTTGGACGCGCCGATTGGCTAATAGAAGAGCCTCTGCCGTTGAACAGGGTACGACGCGTACCTAAATTTCGATAACCGTATGTTCTCCCATCTCTTGGCTTCTGCTACGGTCAAGGCTAATGCGCCACAGCGGTGGTGCTCAATTTGAATCCCTTGTAAGGCCTTATTGTTCCTCTGCTACAACCTCTTCCATCTTCTGATACCTTCCAGTTTCCTGTTGGAGGATGATCCCACTCCGGCCAGAAATGATCAAGTCACTCGCGCTGCCTCCCTCGTTGTCTCGGCTCTCGCCTTTGCGCGTGCGATCCGCAAGGAAGAGCTGCCGCCAGACATGCTTCGTGGACAACCACTAGACATGTACCAGTACTCCCGCATCTTCGGCACTTCTCGAATTCCCACCGAAAACGGCTGCGTCATCGGTCAGGATCCCGTGGCAAAGCACGTCGTCGTGCTCTGCCGCGGCCAGTTCTATTGGTTCGACGTGCTCGATGACAACTCCGACACGATCATGACCGAGAAGGACATTGTCCTGAACCTACGGGTCATTGTCGAGGACGCCGAGAAGACGCCCGTTCAGGACGCGGCCCGAGGCGCCCTGGGCGTCCTGAGCACCGAGAACAGAAAGGTCTGGGCTGACCTGCGAGATATCCTCACGCGCGAGGAAGGCTCAAACAACTCTGATTGCCTGGGTATCGTCGACTGCGCTCTCTTCATCCTCTGTCTGGACGACACCGAGCCGGGGACGACGCATGACCTCTGCACAAACATGCTCTGCGGTACCAACATCATCGAGAAGGGCGTTCAGGTCGGCACGTGTACGAACCGCTGGTACGACAAGCTCCAGATCATCGTCTGCAAGAACGGTAGCGCAGGCATCAATTTCGAACACACCGGCGTCGACGGCCATACCGTTCTCCGGATGGCTAGCGATGTCTACACCGATACCATTTTGAGGTTCGCTCGGACGATAAACGGACGCGCTCCTAGTCTATGGGCCTCGTCCAGCCCGGATCCATCGAAACGAGACCCGGAGAGCTTTGGAGACGTCACAACGACGCCGCACAAGCTCGAGTGGGACATGCTGCCAGAGCTGCGCACGGCGCTAAGGTTTGCCGAAACCCGTCTGGCGGATTTGATCCAACAGAATGAGTTTCGCACGCTCGAGTTTGTCGGGTACGGCAAGAATTTCATCACGTCCATGGGCTTTTCTCCCGATGCGTTTGTGCAGATGGCTTTCCAGGTGGCGTACTATGGGCTGTACGGACGACTGGAGTGTACGTACGAGCCGGCCATGACCAAGATCTTCCTGCATGGCCGCACCGAGGCTATCAGGACCGTGACTGCTGAGTGCGTTGAGTTCGTGCGGACCTTCTGGGCGGACAACCCGGCGGAGAAGAAGGTCGAGGCGCTCCGAAAGGCTTGCCGGAAACACACCGCCATCACCAAAGAATGCGCCAAGGCGCTAGGACAGGATCGACACCTGTACGCCTTGTACTGCGTCTGGCAGCGGGCGGTGGATGCCAACGGCGTCGACCCATCCAGCGACGACGGCGCCGCGTATGGGGATGGATCAGGCAGCGTCAGTGTGGGCGAGCCGTCCGAGGTGAGCTGCGTTGCTCGACCTGAGACTGGCGGCACTTATAACATACTGTAGGAGACTACGAACGGTAACCGCCAATCACCGCCTCGGTCAATGCCGGCCATCTTCGCCGATGCAGGCTGGGCCAAGCTGAACACGACAATCCTGTCGACGTCGAACTGCGGGAATCCGTCGCTGCGACACTTTGGCTTCGGGCCGACGTCGAGCGACGGGTTCGGGATCGGGTACATCATCAAGGGGGACTCGGTCAGCATCTGCGCGTCGTCGAAGCACCGTCAGACGAAGCGCTACATGGACGCGCTTGAGTCATACTTCAACGAGATCCGTCGACTGCTCAGGCAGGTGCAGCAACGCCGCGGCACCGGCGGCGCCATCAACGCCAGTCGCGCGCGAGAGGTCGAGAGCGAGGAACGCCTGTCGGCGTCGAAGGGCAGCGGCAGGCTCAACCGCGGACGCATGATCGAGACGGATTCCACCAAGCGGAGTGTCGATAATCTGACCGACAAAGCCGTCGAGTTTGATGAGGATGACGATGGTCTTGGTGGCTGTGCGTATCTCTCTACATCACCCACTTCCGCCCTGTTCGCACAGAATCGCATGAGTCTTGTTCCCTTTTAGATTCCCTGGTCCTAACGCGGCACTTGCAATCAAAAGACGGCTTCTTCGACGCCGGTCAGCTTCTCCAGGCACTTTCGGTGCGCAGCCCGAGCAGCGCCAGACTCAACACGTCTTCCCCTTCCGCGAACAACTTCTCGACCTCCGCCAACAACCCAATCCCCTCTTCCCTCTCAACCTCCACAAATCATAGCAATACGGCCCCTTCATCTCTCATGACAGGCGCAGAGAATGCCGTTGATAGGAAGAACAATGACCCGCATCACATTGGCGACGACGGTCGCGGCGACAACGCGCACAAAGAGATATTAGGCACTGATGGAGATGTGGCGGCAGAAGGAGATGTCGACGTCGACGTCAACGGCGTGCCTACCACGAATTTGTCCTCGAGAAGAGGTGTCGTGGGGAAGAAGTTGACTCTGAGCGATTACTGAGCAATTATTCAGCTGTGGGTGCTGAAACGACTGTGAGAGCTGCCCGCTACCCAACCCCCCTCCCTCTATCCAGCCATTAGCCATCTACCCAAGCCACCTATCTAGCTATCAGTCCATCCAGCCATCATCTAATCAACCCACCTATCCAGCTATCAGCCATCCGTGCCATCTACCCAGCCCACCCATCCAGCCATCATCTCCCGACCCAGCCATCATCTCTCTACCCAACCGTGCCAGCCCGCCTATCCGTTTCTTAGCCATCACTACCCAGCTCTGCTTCTAGTTGTCGCCCAACAATCCTCGGAGAGTTTTGATTTTTCCTTCTCTCTTCCACCTATTCTACTCTGCATCACACAGCGTACGTGTACTTCCGTACCCACTTAATTCCTAGTCCAAAATACGAAAAACTCCCTCTCCCCTCAAAAGTGATAAAGTCTTGCATGGTATCAAATGGCCAGTGGCAACACTTGTCCAAGTACTTGGCTTTGCTCTGAGACAAGCTTCTTTCTTTGTAGATGGGGGATATATATATATGAGAATAAGAGAGAGAGAGAGAGAGAGAGAGAGAGAGAGAGAGAGAGAGAGAGAGGGAGTTGTTGTATACTTGGTCACTATTTCTGATTAATATACTTGACTCCTACCTGTTGAATGTCCATCTCGACTTTTGGTCAGTATCTTGATTCCCAGGGAGTGTGTGTGCATCAAGAGTACTTGTTCTTCTGTTGGTATTGGTACATCAAGACCACTTCTGTGAGTATTGGAGGTGTGGAGATTCTCGGATTCTAGATGTGGAGGGGAGGGGACATGTTGTGGGGGATGGCTGAAAAAGTGTGTGACGGGGGTGGGGGTGTTGGCAAAAAGTCCTATCCTTGTACTTGATTACTATCATCGCAACGCAATATTAGAAAGAAAACCTCACACCTTTTCTCCCCAGGCTTTAGGACCTTTGCTAGAGAATAACATAGCAAGACAAAGACAAGACCGGAGACCAGGCAAGGAAGAACTCGTCCACCTCCCATCTGCTCAGCTGAGCTGGCATCTCATACACACACACACACACACACACACACACACACACACACACAAACATCACTTCCGTGTCTTCCCCCCCTCAACTAGCCACCCGAGACACACCGATCGACGGTCCGTCGAACAAATCCCCGACCGGCCATGCCACCTTCTGTGACTCGACCTTCAACAGCACCCGTTGGCCGATCCTGATTGGACGCCTTGACCTTGTCCGACCTGCACCGTCGGCTTGTTGTTGACCGTCGTGTTGCCCATCCGCTCTTTGATCTGCCGGGCCATGGTCAAGAAGGCCTGTTCCACGTTCGACGCGTTCTTGGCCGACGTCTCGAGGAAGGGGATGCCGAGGCTGTCGGCGAACTCCTGCGTATGACGTGTCAACGGGCTGTCGCGTACATGACGATGCTACGGTGACTGGGAGCCGGACCTTTGCCACCGTGTATTCAACCACCTTCTTGTCTGCCATATCGCTCTTGTTGCCCACGAGCAGCTTGTTGACACCCTCCGTAGCATACCGATCGATCTCCTGGAGCCACTGCTTCACGTTGTTGAAGGACTCCATGTCCGTGACATCGTACACGACGCAGATACCGTGGGCTCCTCGATAGTATGACGAGGTGATGGTTCGGAATCGCTCTTGGCCGGCGGTATCCCACTAGACAGCGTCGGTCAGTCTAACAGTAGCCCAAAGATCGCTGGACGTGGCGAGGGCGTCTTACAATCTGTAACTTGACGGTCTTGCCATCGAGCTCGATCGTTCGGATTTTCTGCGCGGTCCACGAGTCAGGCCACATCCTCAGCGAGTTCCATCGGAGAGGAACCTTACGAAGTCGACGCCGATGGTCGAGATATAGCTCTCAGTGTACGTATCGTCGGCAAACCGTAACAGCAGGCATGACTTTCCCACGCCCGAGTCTCCGATCAGGAGAAGCTTGAAGAGGTAGTCGTATCTAACGGCAGGCAAGGGTCAGCAACGGGAACACCCGCTCGTCAGACGAGAGCAGCCACTGTGGCTATCGTCATCCAACTTGGCAACACTCTAGATTCCAGCAGCCACATCAGCGACACTCGTTGAACGGGCCTTGGCCAAGTCTACCGCGCAACAAGCCCGTGGACAGTTACGAACGGAGAGAGAATGGGGGAGGGAAACACACCACTCTGGATTCATGATGCAGGAAGAACTGGTGTTCTAGGTGGTGGCGGACGATGAGGGCCGACAAGAACAAGCCAGACAAGCCAGACAAGCCAGATGTTCGGCTCAAAGTTGAGGAAGAGTCGGACTACGCAGGCGGAGACGGAGAGTTCCGCAGGTCGAAGATACCAGAAGAAAGATGAAAAACGTGGGAGAGAGAGAGAGACGAGGATGTTTGATGGGTGGAGGGCGGTGTCGACCGAAGAGGAAACGGGGTTGGATAGATCTGTAGGAACGGAAAAAGCAGCCTGCGATGGCGACTTTCGACGAGGACGACGATGCCGATGAACGATGATCGTCGTTGGAGCCTTTACAGTGGGAGCCGTACGTACAACGTGCGAGGTGTATAGCGGATATAACGTTACGTGTACCGGTATACGCTTAGTAAGCTGGAGAGCTCGCAACATTATCAAAATAATTTGGTCAGATCACTTCCCAGCCATGCCAGCCATGCCAGCCATCATGGATCTAGTCCCTGAGAGTCTTGATACAACAGCAATCCCAAAGTGACAGCAAATGACTTGAGATGAGTGTCCTGTCACTAGGCAGTCATTGATGCCAACAGAGAGCACGCAGAATTCTCAAGTGCAAGTATCTATGTGTCTCAAGAGTTTTGACAATGCAGCTCTGAAATTCTCTTTAGCTTGTACATGTCATGTTATTTTGGCTATACACCTTGTAGTACAGAAGCCCACAACAAAAGTATTCGCAATCCTACCAAAAAGTGACAAGACTGTATGTATGATGGTACCAGATGTAATGCTCCGCCAGTAATATTAGGAGTCTCATAACTTTCTGACTAAGCATGCTGTATATATAGAACAAGGTACTTCCGTACGTACGGAAGGATCACGAAAAAGGTGTACCCGTGCCTGTGTGGGCTGACACCCCTCCCGCCCTTCGGTACGTACGGAATACCCTCCTTCCCAGGAGGGTGCCTATCATGCCAACGAAAACAACACCCCAATGAAAATCACCAAATTACTACAATAGCGACCATGTTCAAATCACCAAAACTCCATGGCCAAACCATACATAGAAGTCAAGGGCTGTATCTCAGAAGCTATAGAATCCATTCCCGCTTGCAAAAAGTTCACTATCTCAGAATTGGCCAAGAAATTCAATGTCCCACATCAACAAATTTAGTGCGGTAAGTTGAGGAGAAGGAGTGTGTGGAAGCAGCTACTCAGGCATGTCAGGTTTGTGAAGCTGCAGCCACTCAACAACGACAGCATCATCAGGAGAATTCTATAACCTCAGAGATGATAGAGAAAGAGTAGGGGAATTGCTAGGACTACAGCTTCTAGAGAGCGATCTACTCGTAGGCAGCATCGAAGTTGCCCATTGTAGCTATGATGCATCGTGACTGTGTTCCGGCCCTATATCCGGTAAATACGTATGTACCGTACATCTCATTCAAGGCCAAGGCTTTTCCGTAGCCCGAGCAGCCCGTCCGTCGCCCGCAACAGAGCCACGGTCATCTCGCTCCAGAAGCATCCCCAGAGCGACGGCGCTCGTGAGGTCCCGCTCAGAGATACCCGTGTGCGTTCAACCACTCCTGCACCAGCTGCTCGTCTCGCTCCTTGTAGTTGGCGTTGCTTCGGATAGTATCGGCGATGACTCCCAGACTCCGGTCGTAGCCCCGATTGTCCTTGTCCTTGAAGAAGCTGGCAATCTCCCGCTCGATCTCGTGGCTGGCAAACTGTTTGAGACTCATCTTCAGCAGTCGGTCCAGCACGACAAAGTTGCCGGCCAGCGTCCCATGCACGCTGTCCCAGTGGTCCTTGATGTACCGCCACAGGTGCAGGCGAGCCTTGGGATTGGCAGCGAGAGAGGCAGTGCCGCTGTGCTTGTCTTGCAAGGGCACCTTGTCGGAGAAGACAAATTCGATAAAGTCCTGGGCCAGCTCCGGCATCTGGACACGGCCCAGCGAGACCAGGCAGATCTCCTTGCCGTCGACGGACGTCGTCTGCAGGAACTCGTTCTTGACGGCCTCGTACTCGGCACGGCCTCCCTTGCTCACGACGACACGGAAGATGGCCGATCGAAGGTTGGGATGCACCGCCTTTGGGTCATCACCGGACACGTACAGCTGGAAGCGACGTTGAGCCTCGGTCACGATTCTGAACTGACGTGTCAGCGGCAGGGCACAGAGCTGGTGGCGCAGGGCCGGTGGATGACTTGCTCCTTGTGACCAACCCCACCGGCCGAGGATAGAAGCAGCGCTCGAAGCTGGATCCGAAGGAAGTCCTCGTTCGGGCCGAAGTCCCAGCCAATCTTCTCTGCTGCAGGTGTCAGGAGACGCAGCTGGAATTTCTGCAGCCCCTTTGCGATGGTTTCGTTGTCGGCGAAGATCGAGCGGACGTTCGCGAGGGAGCTGATGACCTGCGACCAGACGCTGTCGAAGTTAGTGCCTGGTTCGGTTCAGGAGAGAGGAGTCCGCAGGTGTCGCGTACAGATAATTCTCTTCGCTTTGGAATCCCTCCAAGAAAGACAACAGGCCGGCGGTGGTACTGTTGCCGGCGATCGCCAACGCAGCCGTGTCGCCGATCAACCCAATTCGATCTTCGACCGTAAGCTGAGATCTGGCAGCGCTGAGCTTTGCAAGCCGTTGCGGCGGGTAGCCAGTACGGAAGAAACCG
Organism: Lichina pygmaea; assembly: GCA_963422465.1. Classification (NCBI taxonomy): domain Eukaryota; kingdom Fungi; phylum Ascomycota; class Lichinomycetes; order Lichinales; family Lichinaceae; genus Lichina; species Lichina pygmaea. Next base: position 4,412,076 of record OY730170.1, read on the forward strand.
GTTTGGTCGGTGTTGAGCTTGTAGAAGCTGTCGTTGATGTCGCGGATCGTGGTCTCCTTGGCCGTGAGAGCTTCTGCACGTACGTCGGGTGCCTTGGGATCTGTCTTGAGGCCGAGCGGTATCCACCAGGTTGTTTCATCCTCCTCAGGCTTCACGTCACCGGTAGAGAGGAATCGGGACTGACGGACCCCAATCTGCCCTGGCTCTTCCGCGACCGTGATGACAGGGAAGCCGATCTTGCGGATCCAGGTGTCCTGAGACATCTTAGCTCCTTGACCTCGGAAAAGATAGACTGCCAAGGCTTACCATGACACTTGTGACGTCTTGTCCGGAGGCTTTGCTAAGCGCGTCCCAGAGGTCCTTTGTGGTCGCGTTGCCTTGCAAAAGTTCTTAGGACAGTCCTGAGCATCTCTAGACGACCAAGACTCACCATACATGTGGGCCTTCAGATAGTCCGAAACACCCTTGAGAAAGACTTCTACGCCGAGATGGGCGCTGAGCATGCGAATGACCGAGCTCCCCTTGAGGTAGCTGATGTGATCAAAGATCTGATCAATGTCGAGCGCGTCTCGGACAGGAACCTCGATGGGATGAGAGCCTCGAAGGGCGTCCAGGGTGAAAGCTGGTTGCACAGAATCACTCTGCACTCAGCACACCTGTCAGCAGAGGGCCGTGTTCCGGGCAAGGTGTACCTTTGGAGCGCTGACGTACGACAAACTGGCCCCACACGTTCCATTCTGTTGACTCCGAGATTAGCAGGCGGAAACAATGGCAGGCCAATTCCTCGGGGAACAAACCCGGGTACAGATGATCAACAGCAAGCCATCCTACCCAGGTGGCGAAACCCTCGTTGAGCCACAGCTCACTCCACCAGTCCATGGTGACCAGGTTGCCAAACCATTGATGGGCCAGCTCTGAGAGTGGTTGGTGTTAGTGGTCGATTAGGACCAGTCACAGACAGACATAGACTGACCATGAGCCACGACGTATGCCACACGATTCTTGTACTTGACGTCCGAGCTCGCTTCATCGAACAAGACAGCTGTGGTGCGATACGTGATGAGGCCCCAGTTCTCCATAGCACCGTGTGACTGGATGGTATGATCAGCCCAATTGCCGGTGGATGGAGATGAAACGAGTGAGAGGCTGAGAGAGGCCACGGCAAACCTACGAATTCGTGGACGGCGAGCAGATCAACCTTAGGCAGCGGATAATCGATGCGGAAGACCTGTCGTTCGTGACAACGTCAGCACGGGCACTTCAGATGATATGGCAAGTCAATCGGTCGGAGATGCCCACCTCGGAGAAGTAGTCGACAACCTGGTGAGCGTTCTGCAGAGCAAATCGTCCTTGTTCCTTTAGACCCCGCGTCGTGTAGACCCGCACGGGCAGGTTCTTCCCGTTGTACCTTCTCTTCGTATGGCCCTCGACATATTCAAAGTCACCAAATGCCCAAGCCAGCAGCTGTGGGAATCGTCAGCGATCCTTGCTCGATCCTCCTGAACATCCCCACATACATAGGTGCTCATCCTGGGGCTTCTCTCGAAAGAGACCTTCTTGAGGCCAGACCTGGAGCCGGGCTTCACCTCCTTCTCGGGCATGTTGCTCAGCGCAGTCTGGTCCTCGGGAATCTCAATCTCGAAATCGAAGCTCGCTTTCAGATTTGGCTCGTCGAAGCAAGGGAATGCTCTGCGAGCATCGCAGGACTCGAACTGGGTGCTGAACATGTAGTGGAACTCGTCGTCCCTGGGCACCGATGGCGCCGCCGGTGCCGCTGGCTTGTACTTGGATCGGTAGAACCCTGCCATGACGTTGTTCATGGTGCCAGAGAACTGGACGGCCAGTGTTGCCTTGGAGGGCCCCTTGAGCTCCTCAGACAAACCCAGCGTTGCTCGCTGAGACTTGTCATCGTAGGTGATCTTGGAGGCCTGAATGGCTATCGGGCAGGCTAACTGTCAACAACGGCAGTCCATCAGACGTCAAACTTGGGACTTACACTTGGACCCCTCAAGCCGCACCTCGGCACGACCGATCTTGAGCTGCAAGGTGTTCAAGACGATCTCGGTGGTATTCTTTCGGACCTCCAGGTCGATCTTGACCGTGCCATGGTAGCTGTACGAACCACCCAGCTCGAGATCGTGCAGGGAGATGTCATAGTTGACTGGCTTGACACTTGAATACGGGCATGTCAACACCAAAACTGGTCCAGGCATCTGTCGAGGTCACTCACACGTCCGGAAGAACATCCCTGTCGTCGGACGGCATCGTGAGAGACGTCGCCGTGGAGCTACTCCCAATTCCCCTGCTTTGCTTCAAAGCGAGTGATGTACCGGTAGATGCCGTTGCGGGGGTTGCAAGTCGACACGACTGGTTTCTTGCAGTAGAACGAGACGTCTGTGATGCGGCAGACAAGTGTCTACGGACGTCTGTCGAGTAGGGTCGTCGAAAGAGGGGGAACGGCGGGGTCGACCTCGGCCGCAGCAGACAGCCCGACTCAAAGCGAGATCGACGAGGTAGAGGTACATGAGCACGCGACATTCCAATTGGGCCTTCCGCAACCACCACCGCAGCCACCTTCGACCTGCAGGCGGCTAGAGGAGTGCCAAGTCGGCGGACGGATCTCATGCTGTTCTAGTCGGGCCTCCTCACGAAGGGGCCCAGGCAAAATCTGTGTCAGTTGGAGGACAGCCCTGGAGCGAGCATCTGTGGACTTTCGACGAGAGCCTCAATTTCCCCGAGGACTCGAGATTTTGTTTATTGACTCGATTCAGGCTCCGTCGGCGCTGCTAGACCGAGTCTACTCGTCGAGTTCTTGGCGCGTGAGGCTCGCTGAACTCTTGCGATAGGAGGAAATACATTCTCCCCTCTGGACCGTCGATCAATGGCGGGGCAGGTCTCGGGACACGTCGGCGCGTCAGCCCACCAACGCCATTGCGAACAACGAACGCTCCCGGATTGTTCGTCGCGGACGACCGTTGCCTGATCGCACGGCCGATCGGTCGGTGACTGCTGGCTACAAAGAATCATGACGGACCTACTGCATATCCTGCCGTCGTTTCCACCGCGTCTGTACGGACATCTGCTGCCTTCGCTGGAGAAGAGCATGATCACGACGACGGACCTGATGACGCTCGATGCGCTGGAGATTGCCAAGCGCGCGCATTTGCCGGTGCTGGACGTGCGGAACCTAGCCAATGCCATCGACGCGAGCTTGAAGGCGGCCATGGGAGTCGCCTCGATCAATGGCGTGTCGGCGCCAGACGTCTCGCGGGGGAAGACGCACTGCTTGAGGAGGAACGGGCAGTCGCTGCTGGAGAGGTGGTCTGCCATAAGCACTCTGGACGATGAGCTGGACTCGGCCCTCGGCGGCGGTGTGCCGGCTGGCTACATCACGGAAATCACTGGCGAGAGGTAGTTACGACGTTTCTTACCGTAGATGTCGAATGGTCATGACCGTGTTGGGATGCGCCGGACAGATGATCGTGCTCATTCTCGCTGGTGCTAGTGGTGCAGGCAAGACGCAGTTTCTGCTGACGCTTTTGCTCTCCGTTCAGCTAGCGCCGCCACATGGTCTCGGTAGGACGGCGGTGTACATCTCGACCGAGGCGGCGCTGTCGACCGCTCGGCTGTCGCAGCTGCTCGCCCACCATCCTCGTCTGACGCGGCTGGTCGAGTCCGCGAGGCCGTCGCTCGATGGTGTGCGCAGCATCACGGTGCCGGACATTGAATCGCAGGACCACATCCTGCAGTATCAGCTGCCGGTGTCGGTGCGGCGTCATGGCGTCGGCCTCGTCGTGATCGACTCCGTCGCGGCCAACTACCGCGCCGAGTTCGACGGGCGTCGAGGTGAGTCGGTCAGCATGGCCCGCCGTGCGGACGACCTCATGCGGCTCGGCGCCCTTCTTCGAGACGTAGCCCGGACCGAGAAGGTCGCCGTCGTTGTCGCCAACCAGGTGGCGGATCGGATCCCGAGCGACGAACCTGTCGCCGCGGGCGCCCCGGGGGGCATGGGCACACCCGAATCCAGTCTGGCCCTGAAAGAAAACATCCAGCCGGGGAATCAGGACCACGACTTTCCAGCAGATGCGCTAGGGCTGGAGCATCAGCAGCGTTGGTTCACCGGTTGGGGCGACGAGCAGGCACCGGACGGACGACCCGGCAGAGCCGGCCTCGGGACGCCCGCCGTGGCCGAGCACCAGAACCTCAAGACACCGTCGCTGGGCCACGCCTGGACGTTGCAGATATCGGCGCGGATAGCGCTCGTCAAAGAGCAGCAGCCGCGTTCGTCGACCGACCTCGCGGGCCCCGGCACCGAGGCCGTCGCAGGAAACGAAACGGCGCAGTGGAGACGGCGGCTGAAAGTGGTCTTTTGCCCGTGGGCACGCAGTCACGCGGGCAGAGACGAGGGGGTCGAGTTCGTGGTCGGCAAAGAGGGGATCAGGAGCGTCAGACCGGTCACAGCCACACGAGGTGACTTGCTTCGTTATGCTCTTCCCACGAGACCGACGTCATCTCCTTGTCCGGCCCCTGGATTGTCACGACCGTCGTCGCCGTTGCCGTTGGTAGCATACCCAGCATCATCGCCGTCACCATCATTACCATCACCATCATCACCACCGCCACCAGTATCGTCGCCACTGCCACCACCGCCAGCGCCAGCAGAAGACGATACAGAACAACCAGAGGACGACGACGCGCGCGAAGTAGAGATGTGAGACCACAAAGGCAACTCGACACGCGAAGTGTGACGTGCATACCATGCTCTTTCTTCTCTCTTTTTTCTTCCACTCGATCCCAGCGCTTTACAAGGCCTCGACGATATATCTGCTCATTCCAATCATACACATCTTCTCTGCCACGAACAGCATGTTTCTCGAAGCATACTTTCCACATTACCAAGTACAGTATACGTGTGTACTACAATCGACAATCCAATGACGCGCTACGTACGACTCCGTATGTAAGTGAGCGTGATCTTGCTTCTGGCCTCGTCTCGCCTCATCTACCTCGCTGCATGCGCAGTCCGAGGGTTCGAGAAGGCAACAGGCCAACGTTCCGAGAGGCCAACAGTCTGGCGGGCCGACAGTCCAACGGCCCGGCAGCCCAACAATCCGGCAGTCCGAGCATCCATCAGTCCCATGAAGAAAATGACCCACTGACAGGTTCACTCACCTGGAAACATCAACGACTCATCAATCGATTGATGATGTTTTCATGTTGCGCGCTTCATGTTGCTCTCGCGCTTTCATGCCAACTCGACCAGGCACGCCAAAGCTAAAGCCAAGCAAGTCAAGCAGGTCAAGCCAGGCCTAGCCAGGCCAAGTCAGCCCAGCAAATCCTGCTCAGCCAGTCACTTGGCCGGGCAGAAGTCAAGCCAGGCCAAGTCAAAGTGAGGAGATTACTGAGGAGCAGATCTGAAGCAGAGATCTGAACAAGACCTCTGACGGAACAAGAAGAGCTATACGTGCCTTAGACCCTGTGAATGCAAACAGCCTGCTTCGGCGGAAGGATCCTACAGTATATTTTATATTGCCGCCTCGCACCGTACTGTACGAGTACTCGTACGAGGATACCAAGTTCGTACGTACGTACCGTACCGTAACGATCAGGATGAGACCCCGATCAGCACAAGAGGTGAATCAAACAAGAGCTGGATAGAACAAGAAGCAAGGAGGCCAAGATATGGACAGGCCAAGCAGCGGCCAACCATGGTATGATACGGTACCGTAAGGGCTAATCACCATGTCATACTGTATCGACACGACCAGCAAGGATTGACACGGGACAGGTGATGCTGGAGCTACAAGGCAATGGCCTGCTCTGAGGGGGGGAGATGATGATGATGATCATTGATGCCCTCTCAGACCCGAGGGCTATACCGTATGGGCCCCCCTATCTAGCTGACCAACACTACCGGTACTGACTAAGCCAGGCTCAGCCCCTGGCCACGTGGCCGCAACAGGTGATCAACATCGGGAGACTACGAGGAGAGGAGACAAGTCATCTCCCTGTACCGTACCGTACCATAGTCGATCACGTGACGCTCGTTATCACCGAACGCTCGGTATTTGTAGATTTTGACCTTTTTTTATATCGCCATGGAGAGGTCATACGACGACCGAATGAGTGATGCTCTTGCTGAGCTGGACCTAGCGGATCGAATCAACTATACGGCAACTGCTGTAAAGCATGATATCAGTCGTCATGCACTTTCTCGTTGCCACCAGGGGAAGAGCACCTCCCGAAAAGAAGTCAACTCCACGATCGTCAAAGCTCTCTCCAATAGCCAGCAAGCAGTTCTGGTAGAGTGTATCAGTGCTCTGAGCCTTAAGGGATGGCCAATGACACCTCAGGTTGTCCGAGACTTGGCAGAACATATTGCCAGAAAACCTCTTGGGAAGTGCTGGACACAACACTTTGTGCAACGTTATTTGGACACTATTGAAAGTGTCTACCTGAAGCCTATAGATAAGAAGTGTAAATGGGCAGAATCTATAGCCCAAATCAAGGCTTTTTACCAGCTGGTATTACTATCCCCAGTATTATTGATGAATTCTTGCTAATCTTCATATAGCTAGATGACGCTATTGAGAAACACCACATCACAGTGGATAACATCTACAATGTTGACAAGAAAGGCTTCCTCATTGGCCAGGGGTATGCCACACGACAAATTGTCAACAAGGAGGCACGGAAAGCTGGCAGGATTCTAGGTGTTAATCAAGATGGAAGTTGAGAGTTTGTGACTCTAGTTGTATGTGTTCAAGCAACTGGATCATATATCCCTCTAACTCTTATCTACCAAGGTCAATCTCATGAACTTCTTGATACCTGGGTGCAAGATCTGAACAATACTGAGGCATATTTTGCTGTCTCTGAGAAAGGGTGGACTAATAATAATCTAGGTCTGCGATGGTTAGAGAAAGTCTTCAACAAGTCTACCAGAACTCAGACAGGACAAAGCTGTTGTTGTCTTCTTATTGTTGATGGCTATTCTAGCCATGTTAATCTTCCTTTCCTTGAATACACTGATGCAAATAGTATTATTATTCTTGTACTACCTCCTTATACTACCTATCGATTACAGCCCCTTGATGTTGGTCTTTTCTCTCCCCTAGCACAACACTATACCCAACAGCTTGATGTTGTGATGCGTAACAGCTTAGGCATTACATCTATCACAAAACATATCTTCTGGCCTATCTTCTACTCTGCGTGGCAAAAAAGCTTTACAACTGAGAATATTCAGTCAGCTTTTAAGGCTACTGGTATCTTTCCCCTGAATGCTTCTCAAGTACTTGATGTTCTTAATCCGCCTTCTCATACACCTCAGAAACCTGCCCCTATCTGTGCTAAGACTCCTGTTATATTCAAATCTTTCTGTTATGCAATTCAAGTGCAGAAGAAAGCTACTTCCTCAGAAGGACTTGAGCAGATCAGTGATGGCTTTGCAAAAGTTATCACAGAGCGAGATCTCTACAAAGCTACAGTGGAACAGCTAACACAGGCTCTACTAATGGAGAAGAAGAAGAAACAGCGAGGAAAACAGCTTAATCTGCTTGGAGAGGAGGATAATAAGCCTCAGATCTTCACTCCAACGAAAATCCAAGCTGCACTTGCAAGAAATACTGAAAAGGAGTAGGAGGAGAAGCAGAAGAAGGAGGAGGAGGATAGGAAGAAGGGGGAGTGTTCGCAAAAGCAATTGGAGAAGGAAGAGCAACAGACTGACTGAGAAATTGCTTGTCAAGTGGCAAGAGAGGAGAAGGCCAAAAAAGCTGCAATTGTGAAAGCTAATAGAGAGGCCAAAAAGTAGGCAGCAGGAAAGGAGAAGGTCCAGGGAGGCTCAGAGACTGTTGAGGAGTCTTCTCCATCAAGCAAGGAAGCTTCTATCATTGAAGATGACGAAGATAAGTGGAGCTCTGAGGAGGAGGCTCCTAAACTGACTTCACGTGGTCAAGTCTTGAAGAAGCCATCACGCTTTGTACACTAGACTTCTATTGTTCACTATCTCTTCTATGCATGCTATTCTATCATATATCCAAGTTTGAGATAGTTCCGACAAATATCTATCAAGTTATTCAACTTTTCCTTGAGGGGGTGCTTGGTCGCTCAACCGAGCGTTGGGTGATAACGAGCGTCACGTGATCGACTACGGTACCGTACCGTACCGTACCGGTACAGTAGTGACAAAGAGATGGAAATCAGCCTTACAGTGACGGAGAGATGGATGTCGATCGTCCCGCAGCGACAGAGAGAAGATGCCTACCGTACCACCCTGTGGCAACAAAGAGATGGTCGTTGCCCTGTACCGGTACGGTACCGGTACTGTACAAAGTAGTGATGAAGAGTTGAGCATCACTCTACAGTGACGAATGCACAAGCATCACTTTCCCCCCCCCCCCCCCCCCCACCCCCTTGAAAGACTCCTGTTGGAGCCATCATCATAAACATGTCCCACTTTTTTTTGAGGGGGGGGGGGGGGGGGGAGGGGAGGGGACCAAAAAATTGCTGGGAGATGTTGTTTTGAGCCATGGGTTGCCATGTAGATACGGTACGGGAATATACAAGCAGAGCAACCAAGCACGTACTCTTCTGGAGATGGCCACTGCTTGTTGATACGGACTGTATGTAGTGCTTGGTTGCTGATTGATAATAGTGGTTTGTTGGTTCTTTGCTACTTTGCTACTTACTTTGCTGGTTGCTGGTTGCTGGTTGCTGGTTGCTACTGCTGCCGCCTACCACCACTACTTGTCACGGCTGCTTGTAGAAGAGCAAAAGGAAATGACACAGCAATGGAAACCGCCCTCCCCCCCCCTAGAAGAGAGGAGAAGGCAGAAAAGGAAAGAAAAGAAAAACAAGAGAGAAAAGTAAAGAGCAAAGGAATAGAGTGCAGAGAGAGCCACCGTCGAAGCTATCCATCGCTGTAGACGTTTGCTGTAACTGAGCTATCATGAGAGCCATCGTCGTAGCCCACGCTCTAGTCTGACGGTAGCTATTGGGGTAATAAGCTATTGGGGTAGGGGAGGGGTAGGAGAGGGGTTGGTTTCGTCGGGTCGATATTCTGCTGCACACACGTTGCTGCGCCTGTACCTTCACCTGCACCCGTACTTTCACGTCCTGCTGCTGCCACGGCTACGGCTGATGTTGAGCTGGCGTTTCCGACTGCGTCGGAGGTCGAGGATCAAGGTGAGATTGTTACCCTTCTGCCACGTCCATCCGACTGTCGTGGCCGACCGGTGTCCCGAGTGTGGCGCGATGCTGCGAATCGAGGCCGTCGGAGCTAAAGTCTGCGGCTTGCACTGGGCTCCGGTACTGCGTTGGAGCTTGCTGTTCGCTTCGCTGCTGGTCCTGTTGGCTCCGTTCTTCTTGTGCGTGTCCTTGCTTGGGCAGCTGGCGATGCGCCGTTGGAAGTCGTCGCGATGCGGGTGGCGGTGGTGGTGGTGATGACTGTCCCTGCGGGAGATGATCTGGTCCTGGCTTCCGCGCAGTGCCCTCGACCTGCTGCCGAGAGGAACCAAGCGAGTCGTGTGTGCTCGGTTGCGTGAGACGACCTTCGCCGACACGATCGTGCTCGGAGCGAGCCACCAAGACTTTCGGCTGCTGCTGCGGTGTCCGGGCCTCCCGCTGCTGCCGCAGGATTTCCGAAGGGAGATAGGCGGAAGAGAAGCCGCCGCCGGGTAGGTACGGCGACTGGTACGGCCTGTTGCGGGACTGCAGCCGGAGTTCTGATGCGCGGACGATGCCGGCCGAGGCGCCGTCGCCGGTGGCAGCCGTACCCTGCGCCTTGATGTGCATCGGCATCGGCATCGGCATCGGCGCTGACATTGGCGCGGGCGTTGGCGAAAGCCGACGTCCTTGCTGCGCTTGGACCGAGGACGGCCCCGTCTGCAACTGGCCCAGAAGGCCGGTGGGACCGACAGACTCCACTGCGGGAGGCGCAGGCTGCGGCGCCACCGGTGGCGGCGCCGCCTGGGACGACCTCCTCGGGCTGTCGCCGGCGCTGGTCCGGGCTCGAGGCCGACGTGGCCGCGGTCGCTTTCTGTTGACGGCAATGTCGTAGTCGTCGAGACGTTGGCCATCGAGCTTGCCGGCGTCGCGGTTGCCATGCGAGGCTGGAGCCGGTCGCGACGGGAAAGGTATCGGCATCTGCGACCGTGAACGCGGGTCGAGCCCCTGCTGCTGTTGGCTGGAAGACGCAGCGATCCCGTTCGGCTCCGTCTTGGCATGTGCCTCTGGCGATGTTGGAATGCCAGCTGGTACGTGCTGTGATGGCCGGGCCGAAGGGAAGCCGCCGTGGACGGTCGAGGCCTGAGCTGCCTGGTCATCGCTCGCACCGTTGTTGTTGTTGTTGTTGTTGTTGTTGTTGTTGTTGTTGCTCGTGTTCGGGGCCTGCGGTCCCGGTTGCCGGCGCTGGGCCGGATCGTACCAATCCGTGGATTCGGTCGACTCTCGACCGGCGTAGAAGAGAAGCGTCGTGGGATCGAACATGTTGACCGGCGCCTGATCGGGACAGGGCTGGAAGATCCGGGTGTCGTTGTCGAAGCGGAACCCCGCTTCGCCGGGCTGGGGTAGTTTCTTAGGGGGCGGCCTGGAAGCCGTGTCGTCGACCGCCGTCTGTCCGCCCCTGCCTTTGGCCTTGACCGAGGAGGCAGGGATGGGATGGTTGGACGGGTTGTGGACGAGGATCCACTTGTGTTCGACCTCGACGCGATCCCTGTGCCGATGTCGGTCAGCCGAAGCGACGACCGGATCTGGCGGTCTCACGTACCCTCGCGGAAGGACGTCGACCAGGACGCAGCGCTCGCTGCACCTGTTCTCGACCACGACGCCTCCGAATATGTCGCCCTTCAGGTACTGCATCTGGATGAGATCGCCAGGCTTCATGTTCGAGGCAAAGTCGCGGATGGCCCGGTCCTCCTCCAAGATATCGCCGTCCATGATCTTCGGCCTCTTCGGCCGGTGGTATCGACACTGGAAGTAGAGGGCGACGTCGGTGATCTCCTGCCCGTCGTCGTCGACGACGGCGATGTCTCGCTTGTCGACGAGCACGCCGCCCGCTGCCGCGCAGGTCGCGTGGTACGCCCGAGCGCATCTGCGTTGCGAGCACTGGAAGCAGGCGCCGCGCTTGGAGCGGCAGAAGGTGCATTTGAGGTCCAGCCGGGCCTTGTCGATGGCGTCGACGTTGCACACACGCTCGGCGCTGCCCGCCCCCTGGATGAAGGTCTCCGGCATGTACAGCGCACACAGCCGATGCGCCTTCTTGCCGTTGTCGGTCGGCAGCAACGGCTCGGACGGGATATCGTGAGGGCAGAGCACGCAAGGTTCCCTCTTGGGCGCCTTGAGCTTGACGCAGATCTTCTTGACCTTGTTGATCGGGTCGTCGTCCTTCCGCCCACGCTTCCGCTTGCGGCTGTTTTTGGGTGTGGACCCCTCGACACTGGCCGGTGGCGATGGCAGGTCTGTCGGACGGCCAATGCCTTCGAGGTCGTCGTCGTCGTCTTCCTCGTCGTCGTCGTCGTCGTCGTCGTCGTCGTCGTCGTCGTCGTCGTCGTCGTCCGTCACTTCGTACTCGGTCACCTCGCCCCGGAACTTGCGCTCGACGTCGTAGACGTCGACCCAGACGCTGTCTTCGGCACAGTTACACTTTTTCGCAACCTTGCCGTAGTCCAACCAGGCTTCGGTCGCAAAGTTGACCGACTCGGCGCAGTTGTAGCCGAGGTTGAAGCCCGAGTGGTATCCGTACGGGAAGGTGACCACAAACTCCCCTTCGTGGTGCACGAGTCGGTTGACGCGGATGTTGAACCGAGACTGCAGGAGCGCAGGTGAGATGAGATACGTCTTGTGGCGCAGGAACTGACTACACTGCTTGGCGTCGGCGGGCCATATGCCTGGGTGGGAAGGAGAAAGAGTCAGCCCGGACATCGCCGGAAGAGGGGCGTCCCCCCACACCCGACAGAACTCACTCTTCATGGCCACCTCGAAGCGTCGGGCGTCCTCCTGCGAGATGCTGTACCACTGCTTCGGCGCGCCGAAATGGATGTAGTTGATGCTGTAGAGGTCAACGTCCTCGAGGTGCCACGCGAAGGTGCTCTTCCACATGCCGAGGTACAGGTAGGCCGTGTTCACACCCGGCACCTTCTGGCCCAGGACGTCCAAGAGGTTCTCGAGCCTCGCGACGTTCCAGGACGTGGTCGAGCCGTCGAAGAGCGAGCCGGGCATGTCGGCGCCGTACAGAGGACTGCTGTACGTGATCGACTTCCAGTAGTGCCGTTCGAGCTCCTCGCAACGCTCGGGCGTGTACTCGTCCTGGTTCTGGATGCGGTAGTCGAAGTCGACAAAGGCGGCCTCGTCGACGACGTCCATGGCCGCGCGCCGGTTGTACTTGCGCCGCGACGAAACGGACTTTGCCTGACGACCCTTGGCCTTGATGGGGCTGTCGACGTCGGGCTCCCCAATCTCGTCTTCGTCGGGCTGAAGCTTCGCCAGCGGGGCCTTGTCGAGCTCCTTGGACGGACCTGGTCCGTCGGGCGGACTTCCGGTCGAGGCGGGCGTCGGCGGAGCATTCCGCTTCGAGTCGTCGTCGCCTTCTTGCGCGTCAACCTCATCCTGCACCGGCTCGGAGAGTCCCGTCTTGGCCGACGACCTTCGCTGTCGGCCTCGAGTGCGCTTGGTCGGGGTCGTGGTCGTGTTCGCGTTCGCGCTCGCGCTCGTCGACGCGGCGGCCCTTGTCCTCGGCGTCGGCCGTGGCGCCCTGGCCTGGTTCAGTCGTCGCTCGCCGCGCCGCGCCGGTGGCTGATGGTTGCTGGCATCGCATAGTTGCCTCCATTGCGGGAGATTGTACGACCGTTGTTTCTCGATGTTGGCCTGACGGTAAGTCCCTTGCGAGCCGGCAATCTCTTGCGTGATAGGGTTCTTGACTTTGATCGTCTTGACGCGTTCGTCCAGCGATGGAAGCGCATCCCGCCTGGGTCGTGACACCGGTCAGCCACGACGTCGCCCAACAAGGCTCGGCCCGGGCGACGGTCCCAAGCCACTTACCATTCCTTCGGCGGGATCACCTTGACGATACCCGACTTCATGCCGTACTTGTCGATCTTGGAGATGAACTGCTTGAAGCTGCGGAACTGGTCCATCGTCTTCGGGAGCGCGCGCAACAAAGGCAGGGTCAGCCATTGCGACGGCAGAAGGGGTTCGCGCGAGTGAGGGGTGCGTTCAACTGAGGCCCGACGTCGAGGACTTCCCCCCCCCCCCCCCCACCGCGGCCCCTCGACCTGTGCCGAGGGTAGGCGAGGCGAGAACTCACCGGCTTGAACACGGGTATCTTCCCACCGCCGTAGTAATGATCCGGCAAAATTTCGTCGACGGCCTGCTCGGCCTCGAGGTCCGACAGCTCCGACGACGACAGATCCTCCATCTTGGGGAGCTCGACCGACGCCGGCGGCGTCAGCGTGGCCTTTTCTGGGAGGTGCTGGTCGTCCGCGATCGTCACGAGGGCCGGCTCGGCCATCCCTGCGACGGGTAGAGGACCGCAACGCTCGCGACCCGCCGGAACAGTGGCCGGTCCGCTAGAGAAGCCGAATGGCATCCACCATGAGCTGTCAAGCTTGAAAGTCCCACTTCTGCCACAGAGTAGATGATTCCAGTCGAGGGCGAGGATGGGCGAGTGGCGGGCAGGAATCGAGCTCAGATTCGTGGGGTGACCGATGTCGAAGCGAGTGTCGTCCGGAGTGACGGGTGATGTCACAGGCGCAGTGAGCTGAGATGGCCGTCGTCGTCCGTCCTGGCTGTTCTGCACTGGCCACACCGAGCTCTGTTCGTGTTCGCGATGCTGCTCCTCTATTTTTTACAGCATTCGGTCATCCATCCCATCGTGTATTCCCCGACTGCCGATGCTGGAGGCTTGTCTTGGGGGTGATGCAACGCATCAGCTCGCTTAGGACCGTGGCAACTATAAGCGAGGCGAGGTTCTGGATACGGAAAAGTGACGTGGAAGTTCGCGAAATATCAGGTACTGACTACTTCGGGCCATAAGCCCGCAACGTGCAGTTTTTACCGATCCACTCCCCGAACCGTAACGTCACTGCAGGAACACCATTTTCGCCACCTGGGGGTGCTATTGTACGGTGCAGAAATGACGTATTGTTCGCCGGTGACAGGTACTTTCAATAAGCAGCTACGCTGGGAGGGATCTCGGTAAATGTTACCTAATTTAGCCCTGCTGTTTCTACACACCGACCCTGTGGTACGAGGTACTTCCGTACGTACTCGTATAGTACTTCCGTACGTATGGACGAGTTCAAGGTTCCTACAGATGTACAGTGGCACGACAAAAGTCTGCTTACACCTCCATCCAAAATCTACCTCGGGCTACTCTGGAGAATCAATACACAGCTGCTTTTTGCTACTGGCGTAACCTTGCAATCTAGTCGTATTACTTATGAAGGTAGCAGCTGACAGCGTATACTGGTGTTCGCAAACTTGTGTCGCGACACCGTAGCTTACGTAATTAGGGCTAGGTTGCCCCGATGCTCCCCATTGCCATCCCCCCCACTCCTTCCATACAGTGCATCCGGCATGCGGAGCTTGCTGATGGACAGTAATTACATACAGTAATTAGGTATGTAGTTCATCTCTCCCCGGGCTTCAGCATTAGTGTACTGTACACCGGTCCAGGTCTATCTACTCACCACATCCGGCCTGGAACTACGTAAGGCGCAGAATGTACGGTGGCCCGACACAAGTCTGCGTATACCTTCATACATAATCTACCTCGGGTTAGTCCGGAGGATCAATACATCATCACTTGCTGCTGTCGCTGTAACTCTGATTCTGTCGCATTACTTAAGAAGATGGCAGCTGATGGGTTGTACCGGTGTACGCAGACTTGTGTCGCGACACTGTACAAGAGGGCCTTCAGTGTTTCCCTGAGGTACAGTACTTTCCCCAGCTGACTAGCCCTTTGATTGCCCTGAAGACACATACTGTACGTAGGTGAATTGCGGTTATCTTCCGCAGGGAGCTCCTGGGCTTCAGTCTAGATTGAGAACAATCATGCCGAGGCCGTTGGGCTGGTCCAAGGGTGACGCGAGAGAGCAACGTCCTAGTCGATGACAGCCATAGTCAACGGCGGCCTAATCCTCTCGGAAGAAAGTCACGTCCTTATCTTTTGTCTCTGCGTAACGCTTTTGGATACGCCGGTACGCACGTATGTAGAAATATCCAGAACAGATGAGACGAACTAGGCAGGCCAATGTGCAAAAACTTACATCGACGGAGGCTGCGGGCGTGACGGGGATTCGAGAGGATAGATGCAGACTGGTGGAAGATGGAACGGGGACGGTCGACGGGGGACAGATCGAGGGACGTTGGACGACGTGGGACGGAGGAGAGGAGGAGAAACGGGGCTGACGGACAACAGGACAAACGCATCGCTCAGCAACCCTTTCCGTTCTTTGACCATTTTACGAAAGGAACAGGCAGTCGTGGGGATGGATGGATGAATGGATGGGACGCTATCCCCGCTGCGCTCAAGTGCCCCCCCCCCCAGATTTGCCGCTATAGAGTAAACCCGTGAATGTAGCGCCCTCGGAGACAGAGATAGGGAGGGAGGGAGGGATAGACGACAATTGCCGACACACGGAGGAGTCGGACGAGAAGGTAGTTGCTCAATCGGTGACGGTCGAGACGTAGGACGAGAGGGGAAGGATGGAATGTTGGCCGAGGAGAAGAATTGGCGAAATGGAGGGGGCAACATTCGCTGGGGTGGGCTGGAGCAAAGTGCCGTCGGGAGATCCTACCCGCTGCCCATCACCACTGCTGGCGTGTGCCTCCGGACGGCTGAGGACCGCCGCTGCCGGCCCCGGCGCCGAAGCTGTCACGACTGCCGCGATGACCACCACGACCGCGGCCACGACCGCCGCCTTCGCCACCGCCTCGATCGCCTCGGAATCCACCGCCGCGACCGCGCCAGCCGCCTCCGTCGCCACCGCGCGGTCCGCCGCGGCCGCGCCAACCGCCGCGGTTCTCACCGTGAGGTCCGTTCCGGCCGCGGCCGCCTCGCGAGTGCTGAACTTCGCGGAAGCCGTCGTTGCGGTCGGCCTCGTCGCCGGGGCCGGCTTTGGGTTCGGGCGCAAGCGCCGGCGCGCCAGCGGCGGCGGCGGCGGCGGCGGCGGCGGCGGCTGCTTCCGGCTGGTCGTCGGCCCAGCTCTGCGTGCCGCCCAACGCGGCCGGGGTCGCGGTGACGCCGGTATCCGTCTCGGCCGGGTCGCGGGGCACCTTGATCCACTCCTCGGCCGTCGCGGCCGATGCCGACATCTTATTGTCCCACTGGATCTCGGCCGTCTCGTTCGCGGCGTCATCGTCGACGCTCGACTGCGGAATCACGTGTGCGGCTTCTTCGTCGGCGGCGGCGGAGGTGGCGCCGTTGACCGGCGGAGCGGCCTCCGAGATCTCGGTCAAGCCGGCGTTGGCAACGGTAGGGTCGGTCTGGGCAACGTGCTGAGCTTCGTCCTTGGCCGCTGTCGGAGTCGAAAACGGCTCCTCGACGTCCTTCGGGCTTTCTTCGACCGTTTGCTGGGGTTCTTCGGCCCCGATGGCCGCTTGCTTGACCTGCGCGTCTGTAGCGAAAGCCGGTTAGCTCGTCTCCGAGAGCTGCCGCATGCGAGCAGGGGAGCAAGGGACGACGGACAGGTGTAGTCGACCGGTTCGCTCGCCGTGCTGAGGATACGCTCGTCGGACCCCGTGACCAGCTTCTGGGTTGCTTCCACGGCTGCGTCATCGCCTCCGTAGACCATCAGCAGCAGGCCCTCGAGAGCCTTTCGCTCGGCCGACTCAGGGTCCGAGTCCATGTCGTGGCGACGGGCGGCGGCGAGCCGTAGGAACTTGGACAGCACGAGAACGTTCTGGTGCGCCTCCTTTTCGGCCTCGGCTCGTGTCTCCTGCTTGACCTCGGCGCGAACATTCTCGAGCTCGGTCTTGTGCGCGGCTCGGAGGGCCTCCTTCTCGGATCTGAGACGCTTCTGGTAGCCTTGGTCGACTTTCTTGTACTGAGCGACCTGCTCCTCCAGCTGTGCGAGGTTGGCTTGCAGTTGAGGCTTCTTCATCGCCTGCGCCTTCTGGTCGGCGTTGATCTTGCGGTCGTTGACCAAGTCGTCCAAGGACACGCCAGGGTTTTCCGCGATTATGGAATCGACCTTGGCGGTGGCATTCTGCTTGAGCGTCATGTCAGCGCGGACCGGGAAGCATCGGAGGTATGTCTGGCAGCTTCAGATGACTCACGAGCTTCTTCGTGATGCCGCGGATGGACCTTTGGGATGGTTAGTGCTCTTCGGTACCACAGCAGATGCTGCGCTGAGGGGCGCGGTGATCAACTCACTTGTGCAAGTCCTTCACGAAGGGGCTGTCCTCCTCTTTCGAGTTGGCATCATTCGCTCCTTCTGCTGATGCGGCTCCCGATGCTCCCTCGCCACCGGCGCTCCCGACCGACAGGTCAGTCCGAGCCTTGTCTGTCTTCTCGGGCTTGCTTTTTCTCTTCTTGCCACCCTTGGTCTCTGTCTGCGGCGCAGCTTCCGTCGACGGCGTAGACATGGCGATGCAGCTATTGATCTTATGATCCTGCGCGGCAAGAGCGTCTTCTCGCTGCGGCTGTGCAAACTAGCTTGACCTAAGGCCTTTGATAAAGCCCTACAGGAAAGAGCGACTGTGATCAACAGCGCTCCGACACAAGGATAGACGTGATGTGACGAAGATGACGAGGTTGGTATGAGCAGAAGAGTTCAGTCCGCAAAACCTGCATGTGGGTTTTAAGTATGGCAAGCTGGGTGTGTTAGGGTAAATCACGAGGTGGTGTTGACAAGTTGAGGTTCGGTTTGTCCGAGCCCTCCCAGTTGATTCTGCCTTGATGATATGTAGCTGTCACCGCCCTTCACGGGGTGCCTGCATAAATTTCACTAATACTGCGCGGTATACGTAAGTACGGAGTACTCCGTATGCAAACGGATTTATGTACAAAGCGGTACGTAAGTACTTACGTACATACAGTACGTACGTACGTACGCGTGTTTGTACTCGTGCTGTCTTCTGGCATCTCTCAGTTGGGCTGTCAATGGAAAGAAAGTTGGAAATCTCATTCGGCCACATTCTACTGGAACCATGACATCACGAAGAAGCTGCGGGGGCCATCATGAATCCCTGCACGAGTTGTTCAGCCCCCAAGGCTTCCCTATTTGGCCTTCCAGCAACATCGGCCCCCACTCCGCGCAAACACATCCTTTGATGGACGTACGCCGGCTCAACCTTTAAACTTGCCCAAGGTTCTCTGTTGCGACTGGATGTCAGCTCCATGGTCGAAACATACCGAGGCTGGTTCTGGAAGAGGGTAGTTCGCGCACGTACCCCTGTGACCTTCTTGATATCAGTCGCCGACAACACGCGCTGGCCACTTCGTCTCGCTTCGATCGTGGCTTCCTGCAGCAGACTAAAGAGACGGATTAGTTGGCCCGCTGAGAACACGGCGTCGAACACAGATACCGGACAGGCAACAAACGCTTTGAGGAAGAGAGTGTGGTCCAGAAAGATCTACTCGCAGGACTGCCGTTAGAAATGGAGATCGAGTTTGTTCCTTTCACCGGTTTGCTCTTTGATGGAACTTACCAAGATGTCGACGTTCTTACTCAGATTCTTCTTGGAGTGCGCCTTGACGATACGCCTGACGGTCGCCCTCGGATAGAGCGTTGGAGGCCGGGCCATCGATGGCGCAGGAGCAACGGAGCAACAGACAAACGACTTCTCTCAGTTCCTGCCAACCCTACAGCGGCAACTTGATGATGGATTGGAGGGGTCTGCAAGCCTCTTTGGAGGCTGCGACGCTTTGTCGATGCCGCTCATCCCTTTGTTTACTTCTTCCCGAAGTAGCCTGCTCCTGCCTCACCTCTCGTTTTCGTGGTGCGATACAGATCACGTGACCCGATATATCGTTAGTAAGCAGAGTATTTTTTTGGCATGCTGATTCGTGGTACGTACGCATGTACGTTACGTACCTACCAAGGTGCCGTCGGCTTACGTAATAATATCTGTCCATGACGTACCGCTACAGTAGCTCTGCGGCTAAAGTATCAATGCTTGTGGTCTTGAGAACTGTCAAAGTTGCTGTTGGCGCTACATTCTTAGCAACATCAACGCAGAGGAGAGCTCGTTCTCTTCCTGTCGACTCGAGTAAGGCCACCTGAGCTGCAGTGGGCCGTACCGTACCGATCAATGGCTTCTTCGTCCGCCCCCACGCAGGACCTCCTTCCGCCTTCAGAACCAAGCTACAGCACCCTGCTCGCTCAACTGCGCGCAACATGTCCCACGCCCCTGCTGCCACCAAGCAAGCCACACACGCCTTCGCTGGCGAGCGTCATCGCGTCTCTCGCGCTGCACCCGACGCTCGAGGCAGCGCTGCACATGCTGAACCACGATCTCGTGTCGGCACACTTCTTGGTCCGACACATGCAGGCGGCGCCGGCGTACGAAGGCATGCTGCTGCACGGCATCTTGCACCGCATCGAGGGTGACTACGACAACGCGCGGGTCTGGTATCGGGATGTTTCGCGCAGCGATGTCTTTCGGCATGTTTGGGGGAAGCCCCACTACGGTGATGACGACGAGGGTGGCAACAATGATGATGATCATGATGATGACGTCGATGATGATGATCATGATGGCAAGAAGGACAACGAGAGAGATCTAGAGACAGTCATGATATTCCTGTCCCGCATCCAGCGCCTCAAACAGACCGGTGCGAGCCAAACCCTCTCATCTTCCAAGCCCAAGCCATCTCCCCAGTCAACCCCAACCACAGCCTCGGACCGATCCCCATCTCCAGCTGCAGCAGCTCCGGCTCCAGACGAGCATGCCCACCTCATCTCGCAAAGCCAAGACGAGCTCGACCGCGTCATTGCGTGGTGCGATAGAAAATTCAGTCACGAGCCGTGGCTCGACGCGTCCGAGGCCTGGGTGCGACCGAGCGACAAGATCCAGAAGATTGGTCAGGAGATGGTGACGGGAAACGCTGGCTTTCGAAAATTTTGAGAGAGAGAGAGAGAGAGAGAGAGAGAGAGAGAGAGGCTGTTTAGAGTACTTCACTCCATACTCTACCCTATACACCATACTCCACGCACTATTCTCCACACTCCATGTCCTTCTCCACACAAAATACATCAAGCCAGATGATTAGTACGTAGCGACACTCGGAGAATCCGACCATGCATCTGTACCGGTACGACACAGTTACCACGCTCAAGTACTATGTGTCAGTGTTCTTTCCCTGACCAAGTATTCCATCGATAAGAAAGGACAGAGGTTTCTTGGTTCCTCGGTCAGGAAGAGAAAGTCAAGTACAAGGGGTGGTGAGTAGATGGATCGAGGTGACTTGAACTGATGTTACTGTACTGTACGTGATTCGGTAAAGAGAAAAGAGAGAGAAAAGAGAGAGAAAAGAAACTCGAGAGGGAAAGGTAGAGTATGGACTAAAGAAGGGAAATGGGGAAGAAAGAGAGAAAGGAAGCAAGGAAGAAAAGAGAGATGTGGAGTGTGAGGCCTGATCCAGACAGATACCATGATTATTCCGTATCAATTGAGACAAGAAAACATGTCAACGAAAGAGAATCAACCTTGCAGATATCCGTAGCCCTTCGAGTCCCGCGTTCGTAATGTACAAGCCCCCGCGTTCATGCCGCGCCAGTTCAGGCACGTGTGATTGCGATGCCGGCCTCGCCCGCGCCGACGTCGGCCTTCAACTCGCTCATTTCTGCGCCTCGGTCGTGAAGCACCAGCGCCATCGTCTGCCCGAGCGTCTCGCCGTTGTTCTCGAACCAGTCGCCGAGACCCTTGACGAACGACTCGACCTGGCCCTTGAGCGGCGCGTTCTCCCTGAGCCAGATGATCTGGCCCGGGTCCAGCTTGAGCATGTCCTCGACGACGTAGTAGTGCGGGATCTCGTCGCCCCAGCCCTCGGCTCCGGGCTCGTGCCCCGGCGTCGGCACGTACTTGCTGTGGAACTTGCTGGACGCCGTCACCTGATGCGTCGTGTGGAACTGCTGCTGGAACGGCGTCGGCGGCGGCGGATGGTTCAGATGGATGTTGAACGTGAGCTGGTGCTCGGGCTCGGGGAAGCGCTTGCGGAACTTGCGCTGGATCGTACCGTTGCTCGGGCAGATGTGGTTCTCGAGCACCTCGCGAAGGACGTCCCGGACGTCTTCGATCTCGCCGAGCTCCGCCGTCGTCCAGTTGTGTAGCAGCGCGGCGCGCTCGAGGACCACGGGCTGATGAAGACGCGAGAAGCGCGGGTGGTTCCGGTTGTGAAATGCCTTGTCGTACAGCCAGATGCGGTAGATGGCGCGGCGCAGGCAGTATCGCTCCTGAGAGGCGAGGAGACGACGGTCCTCGTAGTTGAGCTTCCACTTCTTCACCGGATAGACGTCTTCCCACTTGGTCGCCACTCGCCCGAGCGCGAGTAATTGCCGGAAGAGGGAGATGGAGAGTGGAACGCGGCGACGCAAGTGCGCTGGCTGGCTGTCGTTCTGGGTTACAACCTGGATTGCGTCTTCGAGAGGGCCGAATTCGGCTTCGAGGGCACGCGCGAGGATGGGGAGTTTCTGGGACGGTCCGCAGATCTTGCGAAATCGACAGCAGGTCAAGCCTAGGTTGAGCACGTCCTGAACCGAGGCGCAGGATTGGAAGACGTGCAGGACAAGCTCGGTGGGTAGATCTTCAAATTGCATTGTACAGTCTGTAGGAGCGCAACGAGGTCAGCGGTCAACCACGTTTCGTATGATGACGCCGCCCATGGTCGACCACGTACAAGTTTAAATCTCTCGTATGATGGAAGATGGAAAGAGATCAATGGACAGCGGACAGGATGCACTCTGGAAGGACTGGCTGGTCGGACAACCGTGACGGTGCCGACGGCGATGCTACAGGAATCAACAAATCTGGACCCCGGCGTTGGGGCTATGGTGCAAAGGAGCGCGCAAAGCAGACAGCGACATTGACACGACATCCAGCCCCGGTGGGCTGGCAGTCGTGAGTCGCAACATGATGGCTGCGAGCAGTGAGGCAGAAAGTGGGCCTCCCAAAAGATGTAAACAGATGGGTGATGATGGTTGGTGGTGGTGGTGAAGGATGACGAGCAGGGAGAGAAAAATTTCGCGCTGAAAACTTCTTCCAATACGGTAGTGAGTCGATTAGGTAAGCAGAGCCCTGCTATTGTGTCATAAGTCATGATATGGTACACCCGCCTGCCCAAAGGTCAGAACGTCTGAAAATCGGTTGGCACGAGCTGTCCGGTGGCTTCCTGTGCACGGCATTTGCTCCGTCTGAAAGAGCTACTCAGGTTGAAAGACACGACATTTCGCCTCTGCCGTAGGTCGATCGTAGATGTTCTTCATAGGCACGGCCTCGCTGGGAGTCAGAGTTCGCCATCGATTCGGAGCATAGACAGCCCTCAGAAGCCGCAGTACATGAACATGACTCAAGCAAAGAGGACGCTGTCGTCCAGTTCGTTCCTCGGTCTCTCTCGGCCGCCGTGAGATCTCAGTCCCAGGTCGCCCTTTTTGCGCATCTTCTCGACGCCTTGATCGCTTCTTCGGTTGTGCTTCGCCGCCCTGCGGAGCCGCAACTCGGACCGGACCTGATTCGGGCTGACAAACTCTCGATTCTCATGGATGACCGGTCCACCGAACGATCCCTCGAGAATAACGATTGGTGTCAGCACGAAGCGCGGCCCGATCTCCACCAGATTTAGCTTCGTCTCCTTGTTCCTGCCGGGTCCACGCGAGGTCTTCTCGCCTTGCTCGCGGTTGGGTGCATCTTCCGTCTCGTTGATCTGATAGCAGCGGATCCAGATCTTGCCGTCAGCGACGGTGAACGCCATGACGTGGTCGACAAATGGCTTGCTCTTTCGGGCGGCCTTGGGTACGCCAAAGGTATGCAAGAACAGCTCCTTGATGACTTGGAGATGAGGTTGGCGGTCGAAGTGGGCATCGAAAGACAGGATGGGGCGCGAGCCCTTGAGACAGTTCCCAGAAAAATGTAGTTCGTCCATCGTATGGACTAGACCGGGCTGGCTTAGCCTCGCGCACGAAGCTCGTCGCTGCAGCCAGAGACGACAGTGCCGCACTCACTGTTCTGAACATGCATCTTCACCGTCGGCCCGTTCGGCGGCTTGCTCATCCACATGTAGAGATCCTTTCCCTTTCTGGCCTCGAAAAAGGCGACGTTGTTGCAGTTGTATAGCTCGGCCAGCTCGTTGAGCTGGTACAGTTTTGTCTTGGTGTCGAGTTTGGCATCCTTGCGGCTGTGGGGAAGAAGACTGTAAAGGTCGTTCAAAAGATGACGATGCCTAGACACGTACAGTCAGTATACGTACCTCCGAACATGGCTCGGCAATCCTCAAGACATGAAGCCAGGGTCTGATATCGAATCTTGGGGAGGACGGCGACGGCTGATGTCTACCTACCTATATGTGACGCCCCTCGACGATAGTATGAGCACTCGTTGTTTGTGCTTTCTGGGACCCCCGACGGCCTTTTGTTCGCAAGTCCCTGTAGACTTTGAGAGCGTCTTGTAGACGGCGGCCATCGTGAGCTGGTCAAGTGGAAAAGAGTCGGAAGGGTGGGGTGGGGGGGCTATCGTATCCGAAAGTGTCGCTCGGATGTTTGGTGTTCGGAAAATAGGTTACCGTACTCCGGCGATTAGGGCTCAAGCCTTCTGTGGCCGGTCAAGAGCAACCATGGATGGTCACGTGCCACTCGCCCCGTCTTTTTTGCCTCTTGAAGAAGTGGCACCAGTCCTTGGAATTCTCATTGAGTACGTTATACGTACTCCCGTACAAGATACTATCTTGTTAAGGTATGTCAAGTAGCCACTCACCCTATGGAAGTTCTGTACGTATGTACATACGTACCCGTGCCTTGGAGGTACTTCGTACCTCCCCTCCCCTCGCTAGCTCGGTCGGGACACCCTTACTCCGTGAGGGTGTCCGACGGCGCAACGGTGTGGACAGCGCAACGGTCCCACACAAAATTAAGCTGAATTGGTGTCGACCATCTTCAAACCACCATAACTTCTCAACAACATGGTCAAATCATACACTGAGGCTGAGGATCATATCCAGGAAGTTCTTGGTTCCATTCTTCCTGACACAGAGTTCTCAATCCCAGAATAGCTAGCAGATTCAATGTTCCTGCACGATGTCTTGAAAGTCACCTCAAGGGAACTCCTTCTCGAAGTGGCAAGATTCCGGCCAACAGGAAGCTCTGTCCAGCTGACAAGGCAGTAGTGGCTAGAGCAAAGGAGGAAGTAAAGGCAGTGAAAGAAGCAGAGAAAGCAGCAGCAGCTAAAGTGAGGGAAGATGTAAAGATAGCAAAAGAGATAGCAAAGACAGCAAAGAAAGCAATGCAGATGATGATGGTGGGACATGGTGGGGCAACATTGGTGGAGCCGGTGATAGAGGAGTGAGCGACAGCGGAGCTAGTGATGGTGGAGCCAGCAATCACCACAGCCTTTCAACAACACCACGAATCTCCGGACAAGGCGACACCTTGGGTACTGATGGAATATCTGATGTAGAATCAGATAGGCCCATAAAATCTACAGTTTTATCGCTCTGTTGTAAAGTTATTACTGTTGTAAATTTGATCTGTCAAGGATCTGTTATTGGTCTAGTAGCTACTACAGTTTCTCAGCAATGCTATAAGATTTACGAGTTCTAAAACTTCAGGGACTATACTAGAGAAGTAGGGGGATCAGATAAGCAAATCAGATTTCAATTTAGTCGTTACGTTGTGAAGTTATAGAACTGCAAAGCTGATTTTCGGGAAGATGACCGTTGCGCTGTCCACACCGTTGAGCTGTCGGACACCCTTAGGGAGTAAGGGTGTCCCGACCTCGCTTGCGAGGGAGTGGGAGGTACGAAGTACCTCCAAGGCACGGGTACAGGGTATCGTACATGGTCCTTGTGACCCCTCCCCCACTCCCCTAACCAAAAGCCGGCATCGCAGTCAAAATACCTCGACATCCTCCATCTCAGCTCCTTCATCCTGGTTCTCATAATACTGAACCATAGATAGTCAGAGAAGTTGCTGATGTGGAGGATCTGACCACAAACTACCGTATGCCCCAACTCTACGTTATCGATATGTACTACCGTACCGGTATATTATATTCATGAGTGTGGTGATCATCAATGAAGATGTGCTTCTGACGCACCATTTCCCAATACATCCACCACAAAAAATGTCCCTGATGATCATATCAACGAATCCAGTGGTGTTTTGGGGTGCTCTATCTATTGGAAATCGTCCATCTCTTCACAGAGATGTCAAAATTATATTTCACAGCAGGTGATTTTGTTTGACGTTGATCCTGCTGCCGCTGCATCCTGCATGGTGCCACTGTCCCTGCATGGATCCGCTTTGTGCCTTCTAGAGCCTTCCAGGCTCTAAGGCAAACAGGAGCTTTGTGACCACATATAGTTGATTAGCTAGTCCTCCCTAATCAATCAATCAATCAGTCGTCACTCATCTCTTCTTCTCCCCCGCTGCTCGCGACAGCGTTCCTAGTCGAACAAATTTCAGTATGAGTATGCTTACTTCCTGTTATCATCAACAGGTGACTTATCTGGCACTTGCATAGTAGCCCGTGTACAATAGAAGGACGATAAGTTCAGGTTTGATGTTAGCTTGTGCCATTACTCTGTTGGACGTTGGACGTTGTGGGTGTGGAGCCCGGAGCCCTAAGCACCGTCATGTTTGCTCTTCCTCCATGTATTTGGGACAGTCGCCGAAAC